>OY856346.1:24452899-25077899 GCA_963693475.1 Ectropis crepuscularia
AACGGGATCGAGCACTACCGCGATAGGGCTGTCGACGGTGCTTGAAGTAAGAGTCGGCTCTCAAAGCTGCTACTTCTTTTGTAAGCGTTTCGATCATGCTAATAACGTCCTCGTGCGTGTGTTGTTGTGAGCTTGATGCATGGCCTTGGCACGAACAGACGCTGTTCACTTCTTTTGTTTGCTCGTGCATTTTATCTGCCATATTCGCTAATGCGTCCAGCCTTGATTCCTCGCTGACGGCTAGAACTGCTCTCGTTGATTTGGGTAGGTGTCCCATCCACAGCATTCGCAAGGTATCGTCCGGTAATTTGTTACGCGCTAAGTCTCTCATCCGACGTAACAGTTGTGAAGGGCGCTGATCGCCTAAGTCGACCTCATTCAACAGCTTTCTCAATTGAATATCTTCAGATTCTTCATATACGGATAATAACCGCTGCTTCACCGCTTCATATTTGCCGGTATTGGGTGGTGCCAGGATTATGTCGCTTATTTGTTCGACGTCGACTTTCTCGAGTTGCGCGACGACCATTCCGAACTTATTTTCGTCACCGAGTTTTTGCATCGCGACCATAGTCTCGAACTGCGCGAACCATAGTCTCGGTTTATCTCGCCAGAACAGTGGAATCCGCGCTCTAATCCCGACCATCTCTAAATGCTTCTCTTCGGCCATTGAGCTATCGTTCTTGATCACGTCGGGGTCACCAATTTAGCCTGATCTCCCTAGTTTGCCCGCTGCGTAAATCTGAGTCTCGAGTGTAATTGTAGTTTCAGAAGTAAAACAGTGATCGGAGAATTATCATGCATTTATTAAATCGATCTGGTTAAAATATACATAGGACCATCTACAATTAGTATATCTATGAAGGAGTAGTTTATGAAAGATCGCACGCGCAGCGGTCGCTGAATTCATATAAATATGTTTCGGTCGATGCGCGCGCGCCAGTCGCAGAGGAGCCGCCGCGCAGGGATGTCGTCGCTCGCCGTTCAAGCTGATGTCGCGCGCCGTAAATACGAAGCTCGCCCGTAGTATGAAACAGCACGCCGAGGAATGTACACGCATGCTGTAATGTGTAGGCCGCTACACCATCACCGGGCTGAGACCCTAACGGCCAACTCTTATGGCCGGCTGATATACCAAGGGATCTACAACTCTTGAGGTAGCAGTCCACCACTCACTGCTTGAAAAACAGAGGAGCTACCCCCGTGTAGGACACAGGAGCACCATCGCCATGTCCAGCTGACACCACTGAACCCCCCAGAAGGACTGCGACCCGACTCTCCGCGGCTTACACAGGCCAGTGTGTCCCACCAGAATAGCAATATAATTCTCTCGATTTGCAAACGACCCCGACCCTCTCTTTAAATTTAACTTATACTCCCCCAGAACTACTACTACATTTAGGCCACCCCTCTGGTGGTAACTGTAAACTTATATACGATAATAAAATCTAATTAGTTAAACTTGTGGTTTCTATTCAAACTCTTAATTTTACTTCTACTCATGTTAACCGGAGCTAGCTTGGATAATCTCTCTCTCTCTTTAAACACAACCAACTAGAAAGGTTACATAAATAATCGCCTCACAATGAAACCATGAAAAAATTAAATAATTGTAGTTATCATGCATCTCCTTGGAAAACCTGCATTATTTTGATTTTGTACTTACGCCAACGGATAGACAATTCCATTACGAACATTTTGGTAGTTTTATTTTTTTCAAAAGACCAAAATCTGATTTTATAAAGAGTGTATTCTAAAAATTGAGCGTAAAACAGCGACAAATCCTACTGTTTCTCTCTTGCTCTTTCTTGCGGTGTGCGATAAGGTAAGAAATACTCAAGGTTATTTGCTCGGGGTACGCCCTTAATTAGAGCACAAAAAAATACCAAAAAAGAGGCAATTCACGTTTCAGGTCTCACTCATTTGGTATTCAGTGTTCATCGAAAATAAAAATTGTCCACAAATAAAGTAAGTAAAATATTCAATGACTTATGGAGGTACGAAGTTTAACCGCTTCAGCTAGTACATGTCACCGTAAAATTATGAACACCGTCATTTTATAATAAAACGCGCGAGACAACGACGGTAAAACGGTAACAATTAGAAGGAAGGAAGGAAGAAGGTATTGTCAATTTTACTGTGTTATATAAATACATTCATACATTCATTTAATTATAAAATGACTTGTAAATATCTTTCCAAGGCAAATCATTTTTAAATAATTTATATTTTATTGTTTTTCATTTATTTAATATTTTTCTATACTTAATAGTAAATTTAACTTGAGCTGTATTTTATTAACTACCGTTATCTGTGCGGCTTTTCAGTGGCGAAAGTACATTAATGTTGCCCGTTTCAAGCCATGGCCATTTTTAAAGCATCTAATTTAAAATAAAGCACGTGCCATCCAAAACCTCGTTTAAAATTTCGGATTTTTCCTTCGCTTCGTTTAAATCTTCGCCCTCAATAATGTGAAGTTTAAATACGCAGCGTATTTTGGTTAAAGGAAAGTATGAATAAGTAAGGCTTTCAAATAGAGTTCTGGGTACATTCCCAACCTTTTTGTGAAGGTCTAAAGTAATTTATGTGGAGTCTGTTTTACATAATCTCGTAAAAAATAGAAAAGCAAACAAATGTTGACATAAAATCAAATATTCCTTTAAGCGCTTGCCGTGTATTTACTTTCCTACCTAAGTAAATAATAACTACTTTGAGGGGAATAAAAATGTTGCGTTGCATAGTTATTTCTAACTTTGATTCCATTTTTGAAATTTATGGAATGTTTTTTAAGATTGTGATTGGTTTATAATGATGTATGTGTAATACGTAGATTTAAAACATTTTTAAACATGTATTTCAGAAAAGAGATAAATATTCCGGCAGTTGTGTGCGAAATAATGAAACAGAAAGAAATAAAATGAAAACAACCAGTTATGACCCAGTGGCTAGAACGTGCGGTTCCCAATTGTGAGATTGTAGCTTCAAATCCCGTATGCACCTTCGAGTAATTTACCAAGTGCAAATGTACCCACAAGTTTGTCATCGCCGCTGGCTTGAACGGGGAACAAAAACATTGTAAGGGAATCGGCATGTTCCATAAATATTTTTGGAATGCTTCAATGGTTATGCCTCACCAAACCCAAACAGGGCCAGCGTGGTGTGTTATGGCTTTGACTCTCTCTTTGCGTGAGAAGTACCTGAGTGCCACCCAGCAGTGCGAACATTTAATATGATGTATAAGAATGAAAAAAATACCAAAACAGTATACAGATAAGTATATAAATAAGGATAATCCCTATTGTTGCGTTAATTTGAACTCGCCCTTATTTAAAGTGTTGTCACCTCATGTCATGACTTTTTGTAAAATTATAAGTGACGTAGCCGGTTAATCACATTATCCCGTGTTACATGTTCCGCTTAATTCAGAGCGACACTGCCTAAAACTTGTTAATTGTGTTATTAGTCATAAATACCTATTTCAAGTCAAATGCGATCATTCTGATAGGCTATGATGTAATTTATAATTTATCGCAAAAAATATAGTCACAAAAACGTATACAAGGTACTTACAGGGCCCTGCGTTTATTAGCTTATAGAAACCGATTTTTCTTTGCTCCATTATTTATTTTAGGAAGATATATACTCGTGTAAACGCTAGTAAATGCTTGGAATACGGTGACGAGTACAATAAAGATTTGAAGGTGCGCAACAAGAAGAAAATTAAATTATCAAAGTCATTAACAGATTAGTTCGCCACGACTCACGCGTGATGTCCAAACAGGGCGATGACAAATTCCATTAACCTCACCGCCCCCTTAATGAGCGCGCTCCGGGCTTTAAGAGCTTTCGACACCATTTACCTAAAGACTCCTATGACAGGTTGTAAAAAGCACAAAATTGGAAAATTTTACAGAGCGGAAAAATGTTACCTACCTTGATGGAAAATCTTTTCCTAATAGCGAAAAATTAACAGTTAAATGGAAGCAAGGTCGTTTCCAGGGGCTGGACAAAATTGGTGCGTCGATGCTTGTCTGTCTGAAATATTTAGAACTGTAACCTCAGAATCTAACTGGCTGGTTTAGTCGATAGTGTCTACCTCACAGGCTCGTGGGTCCTCGGTTTGACACCCACCGAGAATCTTCATTATGTGACTTTATACCTTCATCTACTAAATTTTCTTATTAGGTTGTTGTTCTTTAATATGTTTTGTTTTGTTTTATTTAGTACAATAAAGAGTTTATCTATCTATCTATCTACTTTTTATTCCACGATAATTAGAAAATCGGCTAACTACATCCCATTTGCAGTAAATTACGCTACGTACAAAACGCTTTGAGCCTGCGTTTCTCATCCTTACAGCCAAAGAATAGAACGAATTGCCCGTAGATTGTTCCATTTCTGTAATAATCTAGGTAGTTTTAAAGTGAAAACGAATAGGTCTGCGTGTTTTATCTTCAGCCATACTGTAACACTATTGTATGACAATGTGACATCCATAAAGACGCAGCCACGCACATTTGCTTTCAGGCCAACGTTTTCCTCGTCTCGTCGCTCTTAAATATATATTTTTTCTAATTATTTATTGTCAATTATGTATGTATGTATATGTATAATAAGAATGTATTTCAAACTATATAAGTATTATATCAGCTATCTGGCTGCCATCACACAAGCTTTGCTTAGTTTGGGGTCAGATGGTGTTGTGTGTGAATTGTCCACCAATATTTATTATCATTATTAATTATTTAATGTTCATATGAAAAGTACAATAGTCATTCGAAAATTACTCAAAAGAATCTGTATTTCATTAGTATGAGTTGTAGTTTACAGCTAGCGTCATTACAAGTCTAAGCGAATTTGAAACTAATCTACATCAACATTAAAACAAAGTTTAAACGAACTAAAACTTGGTAAGTGATACTCTGAAGTGTTGGCTTCAGAATAAATTATTATTGAAAGTTTAAACTGAGTGACTCGTTTTTGTCTATTTTATTAACCGACTTCCAAAAAGACGGAGGTTATCAGTAAGATCACCACATTTTTTTGTTATTCAAAAATAGTAAATAAAAAAATAGAATGTAAAAACTCAAAAAACCCGACTAGCACTAAGATTTCTATATCTGATGATCTAAAATTCTATAATATGTTATTGAATTAATACTATTGAATAAAATAAAATACATTCTAATAAAATAAAATAAGAACAAAATAGTCGGGATCCATTGAACAATTAGATTGTCTATCGAATGATAATCTTTGACCTGAAAACTCCCTTTCATGAAAAACTTCCGTTTTCATATGGTTATAATCTTGGTGCCGTCAAGCCAAGAGCGAATTGATTTCTTTTTGGTGATCGCGCTCTATCGCAGACCGGTCCCATTAACGTTCACGTGAACATTTACCCTGGAGATTTGAATGTAACCCGGGGACAGAAACCGAAATGCATTAATCTACAGAACAACTTTACTAAAATGAATAGTTCTGGTAAGTTAGCAGGTGGGTTGTGTACAAAAATGTTGGCCGATAAGTATACATATACAGTAGAATAAGTATAGGTACATTATACAGTATATCTTATCGCAATTTTAGTGTTAGTATTAAACATGAAATTATTCAATTTATGAGTAAAACAAGGACACCTTTTATACATAGTTATTTCTAAGTTTCAATGTTTTTTAAGCACACGAAAATAAAACAAACATGCACAGCATTTCGTCAATCATTTTAAATACTATCACTATAGTATAATACTAAAGATTCTTAGGACCTCAGTTGATCCCCAACAGTGTACTACCATTTATCCTACGACAGTCGAATTAAGGAAGACTTAATATAAGTTAGAAAGGAATTATGGCCCGGATTTACTTGCCGCCTGTAGTGATTTAAAGACACGACGATTAATTTTAACCGAAATGACGAATGAAGTGACGCGTTCGTTGAGTTTTAGTAATTTCTAAGCATCTAACTTTATTTTACGCGTTGAAATATTAATCTAGAATAAATATGGCCAAATTAGTATCACTAAGTAGGTTTGATTATATGATTTAAAATGCACTGCAAAATGCTAGAGAAAATTCCACTGAATTCGGTCCAACTGTTTCGGAGATTTAGATGACGCTTTATGGTGTTATTTAATAATTTGAGTATCGCTAGCATTGCTAATTAAAAATACATGTTGTGGTTAGTTGGAAAGGATTTTATTTTAATATACTATCATCCGTCGTCTCATCGATCAGTCCTACCGCACGCATTTCATATTTCGCAAAATTCATCCACAACACTCCCTTCCATTATTATTGCTTAGTTTTGTATTAGCTTAGTTCTATACAAATAATTTTATGTTGCAGCCGTCGCGTTTTCTATATCACATTTTAAATTATTTAATTACGTACAAGTATATATTTTTATTATTTTCTATTACTTATGTGATAAAAATAAATACGCCCGCAAAGCCAACAGCGCATAATAGAGATGATATAATACGACTTTTGACACAGTTACAGCAGGGTGTGATTCATAGAGGGTTTCCTGCTGAATATAGGTTTCCCGGTGCGACTCTGGAAGCGACGTTTTATGACAATGCAAAATAAAAATACCAACTTTAACGGTCGTATTACAAAACAAACCTCACGTTAAGAGTCAACCTTAACTTTGTGTCTTTAAGTTCGTTGTTCGTATGTTTCAAATCTCTTCTGTGGTCAAAAATTGGATAGGTTTTTGAGCTCGTATTAGCTTTGAACAAATGTTTCGAATACAACAATAAGTTGGCATCCAAATAAAAACTAAAAAGCTTTTGGATAACCAATATTACGTCTAACATGTATCTAAGTACTGTCAGTCTCAAATAGAGACTTATATACTAGGGCGGTTTGATAAGTCCGTGACTTTTTGAATTTCCCGCGCAGTTATTGCAAATGCAACAGTGCTGCCGTCAACTGTAATCTATTAATGGGCAACTGTCAAATTTTGAGCAAGCTACGTCATGCAGTTGGTGTTTGATAGCCATTCAAAGCAGACAATCTCGTGAATTTTTACGAAAATGGAAAAAAGTGAATTTCGTGTGCTGATTAAGCATTACTTTTTACGTAAAAAAGCCATCACTGAAACTAAGGAAAAGCCTGATAAATACTACGGGGACTCGGCACCATCAATTTCAATGGTAAAGAAGTGGTTTACAGAGTTCCGTTGTGGTCGTATCAGTACTAGTGACGCCGAACTTTCAGGTCGCCCAAAAGAAGTGATCACGCCGGAAATCGTCGATAAAATCCATGAAATGATATTGGATGATCGGAGAATGAAAGTGCGTGAGTTAGCTCATGCTGTAGGTATCTCAACTGAACGGGTACATCATATTTTACACGAATATTTGGACATGAGAAAACTCTCCGCGAGATGGGTGCCGCGATTGGCGAGATGGGTGCCGCGATTGCTCACACTCAACCATAAGCGCAATCGTGTGAGAACTTCAAAAGAGTGTTTAGCGATGTTCAGCCGTAATCCGGACGAACTTTTGCGCCGTTTTGTTACTGTGGGCGAAACATGGATCCATCACAACACGCCAGAGACCAAGGAACAATCGAAACAGTGGGTTGCTCGGGGTGAACGTGGACCAAAGAAGGCAAAACAGAGTCTGTCAACCAACAAGGTCATGGCCACAGTTTTTTGGGATCCACGCGGTGTCATTCACAGTGATTACCTCGAGAAAGGTAAAACAATCACCGGCGAATATAATTCAAAGCTTTTGGACAGATTCGACGTTGACTTGAAGCAAAAACGGCATTTGGAGAAGAAGAAAGTGCTGTTCCAAAATAAATTTTGAATTCCATCACGACAATGCACTTGTTTAGTCACGATGGCCAAAATTCACGAATTGAGATGAACGAACGAACAGAACGAACTGCTACCCCATTCAGCATATTCTCCAGATTTAGCCCCCTGCGACTATTATCTGTTTCCAAACCTAAATAAATGGCTGGGTGGTAAGAGATTTGAGTTTAATGAAGAAGTCATTACCGAAACAAATGCGTATTTTGAGAGCCTTGAGAAAACCTATTATTTGGAGGGAATATAGTATATCTATAATATATATATATAATAAATTAGAAAAACGCTGGACTAAATGTATCGAGCTAAAGGTGATTATGTAGAAAAATTAAATGTTTATTTGCCGCAAAAAAATGTTTTACTCGTAATGTGGTTAGTAAAGTTCTAGAATTACAGAAAGTATGAAAGAAATTTAGCCACAATTTTTTTTATAAAAAATCTTTTTTGCTTTGCTTTTCAAGCTACATTGTGAGTATAAACCTTTTTTGTTTTTTTTTAAACATTTTATACTTATGTTCATTTTATATCAATTATATCAAAAATAGAGAGAACGTTGAAATGTAGAGACATTACTCAGAAAAGCATTAGCCACCTGACACGTAGGCCTACGTGCTTCGAAATTGAGTATAACTTCGTTGTAGCTTTCTACAAGCTTATCAATGTGTTTTATTGTCCATTTGTCAAATTTAATAGGAAAACATGAAATATTTTGGCATGCCAAGCCAGTATACATTTGTTAATTTAATTTAATTAATCAAATTACGTAGTTTTATGTTTAAACATAAAAGTACGTAAAATGTAGCATTCTGTAAAAATGAAAATACTCGCATTCATTTAATCTAGCATATGATGTAGTGTAAAGTTTAGCATATATCATTACAATAATTATAAAGTAGCAATATAACAGCGCCCCGCGGTCTCATCAACGTAACTCCCATTCCCATTATTTTATTTTTCGTGATAATCACGTCAACGTTTCGGATACGTTACGACGTGATTGAGCAACAAATATCCAAATATCTAAACATTGACATTTATAATTGGAGTATATTTTATGAGTTTAATATTAGTCGTAAATTGTCTTGGTATCGTGGTAAGAGGAATAACTGTGTCATACAGCTGCTTACCATGCGTCTCATTAGTTCCCCAATTGACATAATTAATTCCCCAGGTAGGATATCACAATAATATTAGTAGGATTACAATTTAATTATTTCTACACATAAAATACTGTGTTCTATATCTTCCAGTTAAATTGTACCCAATTAGAATGCACCGGTAACCGCAGCGCGAAACAGTCAAACTAAATTAATTTAACTTTCGGGAGTTTTGTACTATTCCGACTATCCACAATTAGTTAATTTGGCCGTCGATCAGCAGTCACGAACAGTTTTTGGTATAAACCAAATAAATGGTAATACAGGATTACGTTTAAGAATAGGTAGGTATTTATCTTCTTTCTTCTTTCTGTCTTTTCGAAGTCATTGTGCGTTATACCGCTAACTTAAAACGGTGAAGCATACTGTACTAGACAGTGCAATTACGCAAAAAAATTGAAAAAAAAACCATTAAATTATGTAGTTTGGGGACTATAAAGGATCGATAGGGGGGTACATTCTGACCATATATTCCAATTTGAGGGATTCTGGCGAGGTCAGCTCAAGGTTATTTCGATGAAAACGCGTTTAATTCGATATCTCGAGAACTGTTAGTGCTAGACAAAAAATTGTGGAGACCTTTTCTCTTCTAAGTTAAATTTACTAAATGTTATATTAAATTTATATTAATAATTTTTCTTTTTTTCATCGATATTAATGACAATACCTTCAGAGTTATGTTACTTTACCGAGCGAAATCCGCTCCACTGCGACACCTCCGCGACACTACGACAAATCCGCGACACCTCTGGACTTAGCGCTCAACCCAAAATTCATTAATATTTCATTGTTAGATTGTTTGTCAAGAAACCCACCGAGGGTTTCTTCTACACAGAGTTATGTGGGACAACAACGTTACCTACTCCGATATATGCCAGAAATACGTAACAAACATACCGTAGTGTTTTTTTATGTATGTTACGTATTTCTGGCATAAATCGGAATAGGTAATGTTGTTGTCCCACATAATCCTGTGTAGAAGAAACCCACCGACACAATCCAACAATGAATTTTGGGTTCAGCCCTAAGTCCGGAGGTGTCGCGGATTTGTCGCAGTGTCGCGGAGGTGTCGCAGTGGCGCGGATTTCGCTCGGTAAAGTAACATAACTCTGAAGGTATTGTCATTACAGAAAAAAGTTTAAGAAAAAGTTGTTCATTATTAAAAGATCTACACTTTTGATAATCGGTAAAGTTTCATAAAATTGAACGGTTGGAGAGAAAATGGCGAAACATAAAAAAGGGAGGAAAAAAGTAAAAATTTTGCCTTTCGGAGGCAATAACTTGAAAAATTTTTATGAAAAAAAGAAAAATTGTTAATATAAATATAAAAGTTAGTAAATTTAATTTAGAAGAGAAAAGGTCTCAACAATTTTTTCCTAATACTAACAGTTCTCGAGATATCGAATTAAACGCATTATCATCGAAATGACCTTGAGCTGAACCCGCCAGAATCCCTCAAATTGGAATATATGGTCAGAATGCAACCCCCTATCGATCATTTATAGTCCCCAGACTACATAATTTAATGTTTATTTATTTCCGTAATTGCACGGGACTATACAGATACAGCCAAATGCGCTGGATAAGCTGTTGCTTAGTGTTTTAAATGCGAAAGTTTGAACGAGTGTTGCTCAATCACGTCGAATGGCTAAATGATCGGGTTAAAGTTTGACACACAATTAGATTATAGTCTGAAATATCTAGTCCGCTGCCACTTCAACGCTACGCCACTACATTAGCATAGCGGTGACGCGAACCATTAAGATTTTTTTATATCCAAAAAGTACTCAACGCAAGTAAAGAAGTTTACACTTAAAATCAGCATTTTGAAAAGATTTGGATCCAAAGTATATAACACTGAATTCAAACGCAAATTTTCACGCGTACAATTGAATCGGTTCCTTGTTTATTCAAATAATTACGCAAGTCCTGCCTAAATCAATGTTTAATATCCTCCATTGTGTTTACTCATCGATTACAGATTGTTCTGAAACTCTCCCCATTGGAATGACTGGCTGTAATGCAATCTGCTCCAAGAACTTATAACAGTGAGAACAGACGATATCCAACCAAGCTTCGTAGAATACTTGTATGGTCGAACAATCTCGGCAGTAAGTTTGTTCCATTAAGCGTTCGATGCTGGAGGGTTTCACATTTACCAGCTGATAATATAGTCTTGAAACGACGAGTGAAGATAGCTTCTGGGCAAGTGAGCAGCTCGACTTTAGACCTTAACTAAACTGAGAGGTGTATAAAGGACGTCCGTTGTTTTTACCCTTTCATAATAATAATTTATTTTCTCCGAAAACTAAAAACCGACCTCAATTTAAAATTACATTCAGACACTCGACTAAATTTCATAAGAAACTATGACGACGTACGTCCATTTGGACAATGTAAGCAAATTTTAATTTTGTTTCGATATTTCAAAAACGATTTCGATAAAATTTATATGGATGGATCTCTAAAGTATATTCTACCAACCAAAAGCATATTCATCAAAATCGATTCAAAATTTACGGAGTATTCCGAAACACAGGTACATACAAAAAAAACATACAACTGAATTGGGAACCACCTTCTGTTGTAAAGTCGATTAAAAATGACAATAATTGTATTCTACAGTTACGTAGTATTTATCTATAAAATTACAATTCAACATTTTTTGAGGTAGAAATTCATTGTGTGACGATAATTGACATTTAATTGAAAATTTCTAGAAACATTTTGTAATACGGCCATCAATTTTAATTACAACGTTTTCAGTTCTTTATGTAAACAAATCTGGAGATTATCCTTCACCTTGATCTTTAATATGACTAAACCAAACCGAGCTTCGTTTATTGCTCTCAAATTCTAGCTGCTTGATGATATTTTTCATTTCATCACTGAACATTTGATCTCAACAAAAAAAAATTGAGGGTAAGTAAAGTAATCATTTCCAATTTGAATAATTCATTTTTTTATCGGGTTACATCTACAAATCAAATAATTTTATTACTTTCAGATTATTTTTCATTCATTAATGGTAGGTACAATCAAGGTACCATGATACTTTAACCACCAAACTGGATGTTAGAAAACCGTATATTCATAGTCAGTTTCTTCTTATTAGCTATATCCTTCTACAGTCATCACATCAAGTTACAAAATCTGATCCTCTATTATATTTATTACCCAAACTTTAGTTCATAGCTTAAATCCATGTTTTAACTACTAAGCTAATGCTGATGTTTCAAGAGGCTTATATCATGCAGTGGGCTGAGTAAGCTGCCTATAATGACGGAGATGAACTAAACTGGTTCGGTAATGACTTATGCGATCGCATAAAGTTAAAGTCGAAGGTTGGTCAAATAAATGGCGTTTTCGACAATGGTGGCAGGTGGTGCTGACGTGGCCTTTTTTACAATATACCAACAATTATGTAGCGCTTAGTGTAAGAATATGATTTTCAGCTCATAACTAAGGCCGTTAAAATCAGCATACATACAATATTTTAAAAAATGTACGAGTACAGAGAGCATAAACAGCGCACTTCTTCTGATCCTCTGGCCCTTTTCTCACAAGAAGATAGTCAATGTAGTCATAATCCACCACGCTGGGCAAATGTCGGTTGGCCGACATCACATGTTTTCAAAAGATGTATTTCTTGTAATATTACGATTTTTTCACGATATGCTCATTCACCGTTATAGCCGGTGGTGATGAGAAACTTAATCTACTCTTGCTAAAAATACATAAAGGTACTTTACGCTAGGGTTTAAGGGAAATATATTGAAATTGTGTGTACCCAAGACGTTTCAAATTTATCTTCCGCGTACGGAATATGTCACAATAGAAAAAATTAGACAACTAAAAAAGCCACTGTTGGACCCCCAGCGGTAATATAGCAGCCACCAACACACGGCGAAAGGTCGCCTGCCTCCATTACTTATCGTCAGCAGACGTGTCGAAGAGTTCTATTGCGGAAACCTCTCACGCTCTAAGTCGGTAAATTGCGGATTCCTTACTTAAACCCTGCATTTGAGGGGTCCAAATTTGTAACATTTCAATTGAATTATTTTTCAGATATATCCCAACTGAAAATTTGGCATCACGCAAAAAAAAATCTGTACTTTTGTGTGTTACAAATAAAAGTAGACTAAGTTATACACTTAGCTCCTTACTTCTTTTATTATACCTTTGCTTATGGTTAATTTGAGCTATAAATCTGACTCAAATCGGTTTATAAATTAGTGTTATCAAGTTGACTCACAGAGACAAGACTGATTTAAGTCACGTGCTATATCGCGATGTATATGCGGCATACATTGACGAAAGTCACCTTTACAGAAAGGTTGCATGATAACGCTCAATTTAAGTTTTGGGGCTCGCGACGTCAGATCTCAACGTGGGAAAAACTGTCAAAATCCATAATTTTCCGGTTTCGAAAAAAAAACGTGGAGGCCAAAAATAAGACGTGGTGGCCTAAAAAAGTCAAAAGTCGTGGAGGTCTGGTGGTGGGAATGTACGGTTCCTAACATTGGATCGTAAGTTGGAATCCCACCAGCATTTCCGATTATTTTTCCAAGAAGAGATGAACAAGTTTCTCATCACTTTAAGGATAAAGGAAACCATCGTGAGCATCGGCATCTTCCTATAATTTTTCAAGGTTATCCGCAAACCTGTACTAGATCAACGTTCTCATTCACTTAGAAACACTATAAAATACTACCTCTATATACAATACAATACACACCTATTGCAGAGCAAAAGTCACTCTCTTCTTCTTTTTTTTTTTAATAAAGTGAGACGAGCAAGACATTTGCCTGATGGTAAGCAACGTGCCTGCCACATAACAGCACAGTGACAAGCAGCTATTGGAGCATGAAGAGTCCAAATAATTACCTAGCACTGCACTGCGCTCGTCACCCAGAGATCTAAGTTGTTATATCTTTAAGCCCTGTAATTTCTCTGGAAACATTACCCTTCAAACCGGAACACACTAATATTTGCACATTACTGCTTGGCGGTAGAATAACTGGTAAAGGTGTGGTACTTCCCCAGGCGGACTCTGCTAAGAGTCCTACCTCTACGAATTTTCTCTTTTTTTTTATCATTTATAGGTTTACACTTGACCACCATCTCGCCTGATGTTAAGCGACGATGCGGTCTAAGATGGAGCGTGCTTACCTAGAAGAAACCGATTCACTCTCGATTTGAAGACACCAAGATTATAACCATCGGGAAAACCCCACTCAGGCAACTCATTCCACAGTCTAGACGTTCTTATCACAAAAGTAGAGTCAAACCTCTTTGTTCGTGTCTTTGGAACATCAACCATAAAACGATGCCGCTTCTTCGAGCCACGGGAAGTCCGATAGAAAAAAGGGCTAGGTGGTATTAGATCATGCAGATCAGATGCACACTCTCCGAAGTGTATCCGATAATAAACCGATAAGCTAGCAATTTTTCCGCGATGTTCAAGACTTTGCAGTCTTTTTCGCACAAGAGTGTTATTGCCTATGAGCCTTTTAGCACGCCTCTCGATCGATTCCAGAGCCTCAAGCTGATACTTAGCCGACCCATCCCAAAGGTGCGAACAGTACTCCATACAAGAGCGAATCTGTGCTTTAAATAACAAAAGCAATTGTTCCGACTTGAAGTACTTTCGCACCTTTGAGAGGACACCTAGTTTTTTGGCAGCTAATTTAGCCTTGGATTAATTTCTCATTTCCCTCTGCTTTCCCAGGCACACAATTTCACATACAATTATGTATTTGTAGAAAATCTATCAATCTATGGCAAGGCACACTGAAGTAAAACAATGATTTCCTATTTTTTAGGAGTAAAACCGAAGACATCGGAAATTCAGAGTCAATTCCAGAAAGGAAATGATCTCGAAAAATGTTCCTCAAATCCCTATCGTGAATTTATAAAACATTTAACCGAATGTAATTATTTATCCTTCAAACAATCTACTGTTATTCCAATACTTTTCCGCAAACGTAACCGGATATTTGGTAATTATTTTGATCTTTTCCTCAATAAGAGTATCTTGTTTGAGTTTTGTGTCTTCCCATTTAATATGGGGAGTTTTCTATTTGTTGTATTGTTAACTACATATTATTGGTTTACACATGACTCCATCTCCTGGACGTCTACTCTGTTTCTACGAAAACGAAATTTCGAAAAAAAACTCGCGACTTTCCTACTCTCGTTCTACTTCGTTTCGTCCGATACAACATTGTTCGACGTTTTCATGTTCTAAGCATACTCTAATTAAAGTAGGCTTAGAACATTTAAACGAACAAAACGACGGATCGAAGTAGAATCGGACTTGGAAAATCGCGAGTTTATTTCGAAATTACGTTTTCGTTGAATTAGAGTAGACGTCCTGCTATTAAGCTACGATTCGGTACACGAAGCATGTAGTGTTTTTTTTTTAGTAAAGAGTGACGAGACGAGCAGGACATGTGCCTGATGGTAAGCAACATGCCTGCCACATAACAGCACAGTGACATGCACCTATTGGAACATGAAGAGTCCAAATCATCACCTATCACTGCACTGCGCTCGTCACCCAGAGATCTAAGTTGTTATATATCTAAGCCCTGTAATTTCTCTAGAAATATTGCCCTTCAAACAGGAACACAGTAATGTTTGCACATTACTGCTTGGCGGTAGAATAACTGGCAAAGGTGTGGTCCTTCCCCAGGTGGACTCTGCCAAGAGTCCTACCACTACAGAAAAATTGTGTGCAATGCTATGTATTTGTAGTGCAGTGATCCGATTACAGTCAAGCAATCAAAATTTACCAGAATTTTATGATAGTAAGTGTCATTTTGCTATCATTTCCGCAGAGTTGACTTTATACTATGTAAGTCCACAAGTTCACATCATAAAGTATAGAGACCCTTGTTTTGCAGGGTTTTCATTAAGCCATTCATGTGGAAGGTCTTCCATTAATTAATTCCCGATAGAATCCTTGACTCCAACTGGATGAGGATCACGTTTATCATAATTGATTTAGGGATGATATGTATTTTGTTGGTATCTCTTATCAAATTCCAACCAGGATCCCATAATCATAAAATGTGTTAGCATCATTCACGCGCAGGTATGTCTATTGTTTGTTGCTTAATTTACTGTACCGCTTTTAAAAAAATATGAGCTGGTAATAATAATATTTTATATGAGTTTGGATTCAGCGCGAATGAGTTCTATTGTTTAAAATAAAATAACCACACACCAAATTGCAAAATATGCTAGAAGATTGGAGATACCAATCTATAATATTTCGTTTTATATTTTTACAAACACATGGGATGAATAAATCTTGTAACAAAACTGAAATCTAATTGAAATCTATCGTAATAATATAAAAGAGCTTTACACCAAGAACACGCGTCGAAGTATGCGTAATACCAGCCCACGCAAACATAATGTTTACGCAAATTCTAGGTAAACAGACCCGGCCCAATGACACCACTCGGTTGAGTAGATTCTATTTTATGCGACCACGACACGTTCATCTATATATATGAAAATGAACGGTTGTGTATCTTTTGTGGAATCGTAAACTATGCATTTGATCATGTGATTATCTTTAGCAAAGTTGTTGTACCATGAGCCAAAGAAGGATTCTGAGTTGCTACAAACTATATTATCGACAGGTGGCGCGCAGGATACAATTAGTAAGATAAATTATCCATTTTGGACTGAAGAGTCTATTTCCTTGCCTCTGAATTATACAATTTATTTGTAACTAAACATACGTTAGTTAGTAGTCCAAATAGCCGAAATTTAAACGTTTTTTTTTAGTTCCTGTTTGTGTACCTCTTTTTCTGACTTGTCCGCGTATTATTCTCCACCCTATGGTCGATGACATCATCAGTTCCTCAACCTGGTACTTTAAGGAGTTAGGCAGAGTCATTCTACTATAATATTATAAATGTGAATGTATGGATGTTTGGATGTTTGTTGCTCAATCACGTCCTAACGTATGAACGGATCGGGCTGAAATTATAGTCTGGAAGAACACATAGGCTATCTTTATATCTTTTTATTCCGGAAAAACAACGGGAACAACGGGAACGGGAACTTCGCGCGGGTAACACCGCGGGGCGCTGCTAGTAGGGAGATATGCATAAAATACCTCAAGTGGGACGTCAGTGCAAGTCTCGTCGCCCCTTTGTCGATAAGAATAGGTAATTCTCCGGCTGATTTTGGTTGAGCACGTCAAACATCAATAGTTTGCAAACCTCGAAAGTGGTTATTTATTTCAACTGTTTGGTTTCGAGGTATTAATCCCGTGAAAAGATAAACATATTTCCAAAAAAACAGCTTCGTCTACGCAACGCGTGATCAAAATTCTAGCGTTGCTTTGGCCTAACGTTTAATAGAAAATTGACATTCAGTCTATAGATTGCTGAGGTGAACTTAGTGTAAGTATTTTAAAAAATGTGCTATGTATAAGCAACTAAGTAACTCCAATCTACTCCAAATTAGCAACTAACAATCCTCTGCCCGGTTTTTAAGAATAAACAAACAGAGGTGCCTGCTATGGAATCTTAATTTCGAACCTTATGAATTAGAAACTGTCCCATTAGAAAATTATTACGGGTTTAACTGAAAATCTACCCATTTAATAAAATTGTGACGTACAGTCTGCTGTCTGACATGATGCTAACTGCTTAATGATATCATGTCGTTACTTTGTCGCAAATTGTGCGGCTATGACGTCACCACGAAAAAATAATTTCATCTGAACTCTTTTCGTCGAAGTATGCTAGCTGTTATAAAATCCATAATTCTATTTTGCTTTGATTGTGTGCATTATTTTAAACAATATTTTTAATGAACTAACACATTGCATTATCAATTCATTCAAAAGCACTGATATTTTAAGTATATCGATATATTTTTCAATCCAAAATATCAGTTTCAATAAAATTACTGCTTTTTACTTGTTCAACTGTATACTGTGTTGTACTTTGTACTTAACACTCTCACAGTGTTTATCCAAATTTTTCAAAATTCTGAAGCTTGGCTTTTTCATTTTTCCGAGATTAAATGCAGTGGGAGACATGCTAACTTCAGTAATCGGTTAGTTCAAAAGTAAACAACATCAGATATTTTTATAATATGACATTGTTGGAAAAATATTTACGAAAGTATTTATAGAAATTTTCCAGTGTCTATTTTCATAACTCAGACTACAAAGAAAATAATAAAAGCAACTAAAGTTCAATCTGAAGCGTTTCAATCTCAATAGTTGTTTCAAAGCCTTTGTAATATTTTTTATATAAAACGGCCGACAACATCATTTTTTTCAGCTTCAACCGGCAGAAATTTGTCTAAATAAGATATTAACAAACAAAACAAAACACATAAATACGTAAACTTTCAAATGCATACCATTAAAGTGTTTTTTTTTACTATTGTAGGTTTACACTTGACCGCCATCTCGCCTGATGTTAAGCGACGATACGGTCAAAGCTAAAGCATGCTTACCTACAGAAGAAACAGATGTATTATATATTTAAAGACATTAAGATTGCAATTATCAAGAAAACCCCACTCTGGCAATGCATTCCACAGCCTAAACGTTATGTTCACAGAAGTAGAATGAAACCTCTAATCTTTGCAACTTTTCAACAAACAATATTCTCAATAGAATTCACCTAACTTGTTGAAACTGATAAAGTTGCGGTTTGTAACTTGCTTACTAAGTCAGCTAAGTTGAGCTTACTTAGTAACTAGTACTTAATCTATGGTTAAACCGCGCTTTGGGTGTCGTCACCTTGCTCTAGATAGTGTTAACGATTTACAACAATACACACCTAGAATTTGTATAAGAACTTGCCTAAATATTTTCGTTGTTTTAAACAAAACAACTTGAATTCTTAGAGGAAAAATTATACGGCTAAGTTCTATCTCTAATATATGTATAATCCCACTACTAGAAATATCAAAGTTTAGATGTTTGTTGCTCAATCACGTCGTAATGGCAGAACAAACAGATTTTTTTTCAGTCACGTGACTTTTAATTTCCTAATTGCTATTTTTGTTTCTGGTAACAACATTCAAATGATTTAACCGTCGCCTAGGCTGCGGTTCTACTGAGGCTTACTCTGCTGCGGCTCCTAATTTAAGCTCTGTAACAACATTAAAAAAATCCACAAATAACATTTTCAAAATGTTAGCGAACAGCACTGGCGTTCGATTAATGTAACGTTTTCGAGTAAAGTTTTTAATACGTTTTTTTTTAATAATGGGCCATGCTATGATGAAACAATGATCTCATTTTTAATGCAGACCTTCCACTGAAAAAAACCTGCTAAAAATGTGACTCTTTACAGAGTGGCTCTTTACAGACTCTTTTGAACAACTGGCAAAGGTGTACTTCCCAAGGCGGGGAAGGACTACACCTTTGCCAGTTATTCTACCGTCAAGCAGTGATGTGTAAACAATAACGTGTTCTAGTTTGAAGGACAATGTTTTCAGATAAATTATAGGCCATAAAGATAAAGCATTTTATATCTCTGGGTGACGAGCGCAGTTCAGTGTTTGGTAATGATTTGGACTCTTTATGTTATAATAGCCGAGTGAAATTGTGTCGTCACGGGCAGGTGTATTGCTGCTCTATTAATTGTTATTTTCGTCGTTCTTTACTTAAAAAAATGAATCCAATAATTTTGGTATAAATCATGTTTTTTGATAAGATTGTGTATATCATAATATCATTTCTTTATCACAACTCAAATAATCCTACTATGCTACTAATATTATAAATGTCGATGTTTGGATGTTTGTTGCTCAATCACGTCCTAACGTATGAACGGATTGGGCTGAAATTCGGAACACAAATAGATTATAGTCTGGAAGAACACATAGACTACTTTTTGTCCCGGAAAACAACGGGAACGGGAACTACGCGGGTAACACCACGGGGCGCTGCCAGTGGCCAATAAAAACGTTTTACCCATTCACCATTAGCGCATTTTGTAGTTTTCCGTAAAATAAACACAGAGAGTAACTTCTTCAAATATTCTTAATATAAAACAGTTCGTCATAGAAAATGTCGTCCCGGAATACGCCAACTTTTGTGACACGCACAATTGTAGCAACTTTTGGAAAGGAAATAAAAGAAGTTTCAAAGTTACTTCAAATGGAGATTTCATGGAAAATACGTGTTTATTGTGATTATTTTTTGGAAGAAAGTGTACCTATGTTTATATGTGGTATGAAGAAATACATTTTAAAAAAGGATATTGAAGATTATCGCTATTAGCGATAAGGCTGCCATTAATAGCACTAGTTATAAGTATTTCATATTTTGTATATTTAAATTTATTACTGGTGTGCATAATAAAGCGTTTCTGTCTGTCTGTATTATAAATCTTAGGTGACAGCGCAACAACTCTCTCTCAACAATCTCAAAATTCGGTCTAGTTTCGTTTTAAGTTTGCTCCCGGAGTCAAAGGTTCCATACTCGATGCTTACCCAGGAAAACTGTTTGTGTGATGAGTATACATGTTTCATCATCATCAACCGCAAGACGTCCACTGCTGAACCTATGTTCAGGAGGCCTATGCCTCCCCCCTAGATTTCCACAACGAACGGTCCTGCGCAACCTGCAACCGCGGTTTCCAGCGACCGTTGTGAGGTCATCTGTCCATCTAGTGGGAGGCCGTCCAACACTGCGTCTTCCGGTTCGTGGTCGCCACTCGAGAACCTTTCTTCTCCATCGGTTGTCAGTTTTGCGAGCGATGTGGCTTGCCCATTGCCACTTCAGCTTGCTTACTCTTTTAGCTATGTCGGCCCGTTTTTTTGCGAACATCCTCATTACGGATTCTGTCGCGCAAAGAGACTCTGAGCGTAGCTCTCACCATAGCTCGCTGTGTGAAATTGAGCTTTGTTATGAGGCCCACAGTTAAGGACCACGTCTCAGTTCCATAAGCCATCACTGGCAACACGCACTGGTTAAAGACTTTTGTCTTTAGGCATTGGGGTATTTTGGACTCAAAGATGTGCCGAAGTTTCCCGAACGCTGCCCAATCGAGTCGGATCCTTCGCTGGACCTCTTTGTCGATACATGTTTATTGTGTGTATATTTCTATGAGCCTGAGATATGAATTTACCATTATAGAAGTTATTTCAGCTATTTGGCTTTACAAAAGCTCCTGGTTTTTAGGGCTGGAAATAATAGTGTAATGAACGTTCACAAATATTTTGAAAGAAAAATAGCTTCGCAGATACGTCAACCACTGAAACTCGTTCTTTTTAAGTGGAGGATAAACATACAGCCGGGCAATTATTTCAAGTTAACGTGTCTTTTTACGGCTCTGCTTTACGTTTCAAACTTATAACATCCAAATTTTAAATCTTATAAGTATTTCAGTTAGCCGCTTGGGGTCCGATCGGGCAATTGGAATAACGACTGTTCGGCTAGCGCCCACTCGAGTTTTTTGCGCGAATCTCCCGCGCGCTACTAAAATCAATATTTCTCCATTTAGTATAAGTAAAGACTCTTTAAACACCACTTTAAAATGGATCTAATATGATATATTCGCTGACAAAATTACCTAATGAATGAAGTTCCACCCCAATAACTATTGCTGTAAAGTTAAATGTTATTAGATTTTTTCTTTAATTTGAGATACACTCATTTACCGATAATAACGGTGGAGTTATTAATATTCATTTTGACATATTATTGACGATCAAGATTTACTATTCTTTTGCCATTCCGAGCGCTTGGTCGAAGCGCGACATAATTCTGACCAAAATGCTGGCGTTCATTTGGCTTAACGTATATATATATGAGCAATTTATTAACATAGAAATAATAATACATTTATACGGACCTTACTAATTATTTAACTAATTGGCTATTGCGAAAGCTGATAGTATTCTGTGCCCCAGGCAACTTTATAATAAGTAGAAGGATTTAAGTGGAAAAGTTCAAAGAGAGGGTGAATATAATACCTAATAGAAAATACAGGGAAATATAGAAATGTGTACTTATATAGTGGTACACATATCTTTATTTCTCCTTATTTTGCTGGGTGCTGAAGTTAAAAACCATTATAACAGAAAGCCTTGCTTTTGGGTCACTTAAAATGCCGGTCACAGTTTGCTGTCGCGTCTACCGCAGATGGGCCTATGTCAACACTGGCTATTCATTCGGCTTTGTCGAATCTTCCGGAGTACTCGCTAATTCAAATAAACATCGTCGAACGGATTACAAAGGGCCGTCTTTGTTGTAAGTATTTTCTGTAGGCTTCATCGATTTACCGTCTTTCTTATATTATTTTTAGACTACCCTCATATCTCTATCGTAGTGAGGTTGGTTACCGAGTCGTGGGTAGTAGATTCCCAGCCAAAGCAAATGCTTGGGTGTTCCATACGGATTTTTATTATTACCATTAATCATAAGTATGTATTTAAAATTATAAGTGTAATATATCCGCTATTTAGATTCTGTTTTTACTGAATCTGGAGAAAATAAAACAGTTAACGTTAGTTTTCAGGGAATGCATATTATAAAAACTAGATAGTAGCAAAAATTATGGTGCATAAGTTGTAGATTTGGTAATCTAATCTAATCTAATCTAATCTAATCAGTAATGCGCAAACAGTACTGGTATTCTAGTTTGCATAATACCAAGCTGACAAAATGAGCTGAGCATTTTAGTTTGAGGATAAACTATTGGGCAAAGCGAAAGGAAACAACGAAACTTTGGGTGACGAGTACAGTGTTGTGCTCGGCAACAATTCGGATTATTTATGTTCAAATAGTTGGATGGCATTATGCTGTATGTAATTACCAAGCGTATTGCTTACTATCCGGTGCGTTTCTTGCTCGTCCAGGCACTCTATATTAAAAAAAGATGTACCGTCACAAACAAAAGCCATAAATTCTCTCAATCATGTCTGTATTCAAAAAAGTACAAATTGCGTCAAAATTCATCCATTGATTTACAAGATATTTCAAAGCCAAACTTGCACTAATATATTTCTAGGAAAAAAACCTCTATATTCGTTACTTAGATCCGAGATCCATGTTTCTATGTGTCTATGCTTGTCTACTTTTTGCATAGATTGAGATTGGTACAAACACTTCAGTACTTAATTTGTTATTAATAGAGCAAAAAATATATAGTAATAAGGTAAAGGTGAAGCTTTCAATGATTGTGTTTTAAATGTAGCAAATCTTATCGCTGTGTTACAAAATTACTTAAATAAAGCTCAATTCTGTTTCTTAGAGTTTGATTGAAATTAAATTAAAATATTACACATAAATGATTACGTAAATGATAGATAGAAACACTTTATTGTGACACAAACAAATTAAAATATTACACATAAATGATTGATTACGTACGGCATTGGTTCCATACAGTTTCAATACCTCTCCTAATCCATTATTTCGAAATGCCGTACAAAAATCATGCGACAAGGAGAAATGATCGAGGGTTGCAACCCCCCCTCTTCGACTGTACTCAGTTGGACAGCTTACAAGTGACGGCATAGTGCTGAATCTTATTACTTTATACCCTTCTATCATCCTACATAGGTCTCCTGGTGGTTCATTTACTACGTAAACTTTGTTCACGGGCCTGTAGTCTAGTAGTTGCCTACGCAAACTTTAGTTTTTTCTTAAAATTTCAAAAACTACCACACTGATTTTGTAGAAATTTATATGGGACCACTCGGGAAGCATACCCACCCGAACACAAAAATAAATTTTCAAATCGGTTCTCGAGAAATCGGGTAACATAAAAAATAAAACATTATTATTAAACATGGTGGTCGAATTGATAACCTCCTCTTTTTTGAAGTCGGTTAAAAATGTGTGATTTCGACATCATGCGAGCGAGAGACCTACTTACACCGGTGATGTAATTATTTGCTGGTAAATCGAGTTCTCCGCGGAAACACCACATAATTTTGTTGAGACTTCAAGCATGAAACAGTACGTTTATACGGTGTAGTTTAATAACTACTAACCTACATTTATAATTCCTGAGATTACCGCGTTGAAACAAAAAACCTCTTCAATTGTCCTACATGAATACATGAATTGTCCTACGTACCTATTCATTAGTATGCGAAATGCTAATATTTTTTTAATGCTTATTTTTGATATCAAAAAGAAAGAATAGTAAGATAGATCGAACCCAATCGAAAAGGAAGAGAATAGGTACAACAAAAATGAGATGACTAGTAGGAAAAGAGAATAATGGGTTCCATTAGTATATTTATGTAATTGTAGGTAGGTGTAACTTATTAAAATATCTGAAAATATTTCGGAGTTTGTCGGTTCACTGTTAATCCTAGTACTTTTTTAGATTCATCTAACGTAATTTTGAACTTGGAAACCATCTTAACGACATCGTTTACGATTGATAGAGTTTTAGATTTCGATTTCATAGGGTGTATGTTGAAAAAATTGGACAAGAGAAACAAGGTAGGTAGTATTTTGAACTCAGCATAAGACCGAAGATTTTTCTAATGGAATTTCTGTATCATTCAATAAAAAAATTAAACCTTAAATCGACTAAATACGAGTATATTTATTAATTTCCTGAAATTCTTCTGCATGATATGTTATGCATACCTTGACTTTTCTGATGAATTTTCACTACACACAATGAAAGATTTTTTTTGTGTCTGTTTTATAGATAATAGCTTTGCATTCGACCGCCATATCGGACGATCGATGTTAAGTATTTTTATTACCTACTAGCTGAACCCGCTACTTCGTTCGCGTACGTTGATCTTGCGACCTTATTAGTGCATTCGTAGTACTTACGTAAAAATATTTGGCTGGGTGGCCATTACACAAACAGAGTGATTTGTTTTTCTACACGAAAATATATTTATTTAAGTTTAGCAACTTCATATTTTATATTTTAAGCAACATCAAACACACTCGTAGTAAGGTTGTGGAGTATCGAACATAGCCGCAGTGTTAAGTTTGTAGGATTTTTATAGGATACATTACAAAGAGTCTGTAGCTGATGTGCGTGATCTGATACTTACCCACTTGTACATTTTTACAGGATGATATCCTAAGTAGTAGGGGAAAGACTTATTAGCCGATGTAATATTTAATACTCTAAACCATGTGTGTTTCAAATGTCAATCTAATTGGTAATGTCATTCTGTCGTTAATATTTGTTTCGTTAGGGCCCATGCTTTTTCCGAGATGATAGGTAGTATATGACACTATATTTATAAACTATCTGTGTTTCAAATTTCAACCAAATCAAACCTTTACATAATATCTACATAAAAATACTTAGTAAGATGATATTTTATTCAATTTTAGAAAAACAACGTTCTGCTTTGGTTCTGCACCGAAGCTTGTTGAAAACTAAATTTAGTACAGTATTTGGTTTGAAATAATATCCGAAAAAACAAAAACCGACTTCAATTATTATCATTTCACGTCAACTAACTAATTTCTAATTAAGTAAAAAGTTCACTCGACTAATTTAAGAAGCTATGACTACGTCGTCCAGATAAATAGATACTGGTGAACAATTCACACACAAAACTTTGGCTTTTTCCACCGCCAATGTCCCAGCCCTACTCAAACCGGAGTGACCTTACGCGTGACGATGGCAAAAGACCTGACGGCATGACTTTTTTGCCTTGGAAGTTGAGTCGGCCCCTAGTGTGGGACGCAGCTTGTGTCGATACTCTGGCACCATCACTTCTTCGAGAGACACATGGTAGGGCCAGTGCGGCGGCTAATTCAGCTGGGCGTCTCAAACGGCGGAAATATGCAACCCTCGGTAGTGGTTTTATATTTAAGCCTTTTGGGGTTGAGAGTTGAGACATCGTGCGTGTGAAGGCCGGGAGCTGACTTCATCTTCAAAAGCCTTTCCGAGAGCTTCGCCGACGCAACGCGTGACCAAAATGCTAGCGTTTATTTGGCCCAACACATATACATCGCTATTCAGCGTGGTACTGCCGCCAGCATGCTGGGCACGCTTCCGACTGGTAGTGGGCTTGAACATCTTGTCATCCAGTTTTTGTTAATATTAAAAAAACCGCCTCCCTGTTTTCCATATAATATAATTATGTACATGGTAAAAACGGGACCTTATTACTGAGACTTCGCTGTTCGTAAGTTCGTCTGTCACCAGACTGTATCTGGATAACGGTGATAGCTAGAGAGTTGTAATTTTCACAGATGATGTATTCATATTGTCGCTACAACAACAAATACTACATTACACATTTTCTAAGCTCATGGTACGAAACACAACCTGATATTTAGATTGTGTTTCGTACCATAAGCTGCCATTTTGTAAAAAAACATAAGACAGGTACTGTCATATTATTACCTGACGATAGATGACGATAGATGACGGATGACGGATTTGAGTACTGTGTGTGTACCAGGAAAGAGCTCGAATCCGACTCCGATAAGTCGGAACTTCCGATTACTATTAGACCTTCGGTTCCGACTTCGGCTCCGAAACTTTTAAAACGGAGGTAAGGTGTACAAATATTGCAGATAATCCTTTATTGTGGTGAATAGTAAATTAAAATACAAAATCCCAACTTCCTAAATCAATTGCTCGTCAATGTTTATCGTGTCCACGTGTTTGGCAAAAAAAATATATACCCAATAAAAATGTATCTCCTGCCGCCACTTCTAATCCTGCCTATGCCTCCGACTTCGGTTCCAACTCCGATAAATCAAATTTTAAAACTCCGACTCCGCTTTCGAATCCGATAAAACGACCTCCGTTACATCCCAGCAGGTCTACTACGAAAACAAACTCCGAATGATCGCATCCGACCGACAGCGGAATCGGATTATAGCCTACCACGAAAAACATTCGGATCGATACATTTCGGATCGGAAGTCATAGAATTAGGTGGGATGAGGGTCGGATCGAACGAAACGGCCGATCTGATCAACCGACCGATTGTCTTTCGTGGTCGGAAACTTCATAAGTTCGGCCGATATATCGTTTTTCGGACTTCGTAGTAGACCTGCTGTTGTTTACATTGTCACAGAATACTTAGAAGTTAGTATGTGCCGAACTTATTAATTCCGTTATTATTTAATTTCTATGTTATTTCCGAACCACACGACCAATAATGCTAAAATTTTGATGAGACTATATTAGAAATGTGTTCTTTCTAACAAAATAAGAATTAACGAAATTGAACAACGCAAACATGAGTTACAACCAAAAACACATTCTGACTTTAACTCCTTTCTGCACGAAAACCGTGCAAAATTTGGGGGTTAAAAGTAGACAGCTACCATCTACTTAGTATGATCTTAAATTATGTCAAGTTTCATTTGAATTGAATCAGTAGTTTCGGCGTGATGTGAGTTCCCTATACAGACAGACAGACATGAAAGAAAAAAAATGCAGTTTCGCCATCAGTATCGACTATGGACTGCCCCCAAAAATTTTTTTCCAAAATATCTTCAATGTACAGAATTCGACCCGCTACAGTTTTATTATAAGTATAGATATAGATATAGACTAGTAGAAGTCATCCTGTGATTGAAATTCGAGAATAGTTTAACTAAACAAAATAGTAGGTACATGGTAGTGTGAGTATTTTTTATTGATTCAATGTATTTTAGATGTATAATTAAAAATAAAATAAGCATTTTGTAATCTTTCTCTGCCCAAACTACGTCCACGCAATTTTCATATTAGGGGTACTAAGTATTCACTTCGTATATTCATTATATAATACTAGCTGACCCGGCAAACATTGTTTTGTCATATAAATTATTAATACAAATAAAAAAATGAAAAATGTTAGACTACACGATAATAGGGTACCGGACTTGGTCAAAAATACACTATTCTAATTAGTCCGTCAGCTAGATTTTGGAAAAATATGGGACACGTATTTTTCGTTTTTTCGAAATATAAAAAATCGACAAAGATATAGAACATCAAACTTTGAGAGTGGGGGGTCGCGACGTCACTCGTGAGTAAAAATCGTAGGCACGAGTGACGTCACGCGAAACTTCAAAGCGCTGTATCTTCGTAATTTTTTGTTTGTGAAACAAAAGAAAAAATACGTGTAAAATATTTTTTAGCAATCTAACTGACGGACTTATTCATTTTTTTGAGGATTGTACCCTATTGATCAGTTATCGAGCGGGATGAAAAATGGTTAAATTACTAAAATGGCTATTAAAAAATAGGGGTTGGTGATAAAAGAGTAAAAATCTAGGGTTGTATGTATTATTCAATGCCATATTATAAAAAACTGAGCAAAAAAAAAAAAATTGGGGTGAACAACCCTTATCAATTAGGGGTATGATAAATAGATAGTAGCCGATTCTCAAACCTACTGAACATGCATATAAAATTTGGTCAAAATCAGTAAAGCCGTTTCGGAGGAGTAAGGTAACTAACACTGTGACACAGAATGAGATAGATTATTGACATTATTAATCTTGGTAGTTCATTTTTTATGACTATGATAAAATTATAAAATCTCTCAAAAAGCAAGACCCATTTGCTAAGTGATGATTCCGGGAAATGCAATTCCTGCGTTACTTTCTCTTCAAAGCATCTTAATGTGTTTTTATTTTCTTCGCAGCATTCTCGAGCACGCGATGTATTCTTTATTCATAAGCTACACCTTTGTGGCTTCTGCCTTTGTGTAAGATATATCTGCTTCACGACTCTTACTGTACTATCTCTCACAGTTCTCTGTTTGTACGAGATGGATAATAATTCACACATTAGAAACTGTTAAAGTTTCGAACGAAAAGGTTTGTCTCCATTTTCGTAATAAGCACATTTAAACTGTGGTAAACGTTGCCTTAGGAAACGTTACATTAGCCTAAGTGGTTATTTCCTAATGTATAAACTATAATGTATTAGTCAAATCTAGAATAAATCGATATCTTCTAGGTTAGCACGCTCCGTCATAGACCACATCGTCGCTTGATATCGATAAAATTGTGTATTCTTATGACCGCACGGCAGAAGTAAAAACTACATATCTGAATTTTGTATTATGTACCTATCACAGTATAAAGAAAAACTACTACTATGACTTATTAGACTGTGGCCATGGATCTTTAAGATAAGCGAGAAACAAGTCAGATTGTTTAATATCTGTAAGCAATACTGTTAGCATGGTGTTAACCATGAGCCATAGATAATTGGCTGCTGGATGATCTGCATTATCTAGTAGGGTAATTCCGGGGGAGATGGCCGTACGGGAGAGACGGCCAATTGAAAAAAGTTTAGGATAAAACTAATAGACGACACTATTTTTTACCCGACTGCGCGACGCAAAGGAGTGGTAGTGTGTTTAACAGTCTATGTATGTATGTATGTTCCTTTGAGGCACTATATAGACCAAACGCCTGGGCCGATTTTTATGATTCACATGTCAATCGATTCCTCTTAATCTGGCGAGTGACACTAAAGACATGACATTAGTGTCAGTCCAATATGGCGGCTTCAGGACGCCATATTGTCCAAATTAAAAAAATAAAAATCACCAAAATATGTCAGGAGGGATATCGTTGAATAGGTATTTAAAAATAATGTTTAGCTTTCTCTCAATGTTTTTCGATTCGACTGACCGTTTAGGATGTATATCGATTTAAAGTTGAGTAACAACCATTCTCACATTTATAGGTTTTTAGGTAGCAGAAAACTTCGTATAACTAACTGTACGTGTGAATGTGGATGGACATTATATACTAATGTATCTAGTAGGCATCGTTATAAATCAATAGATGTGCCCTGAGCACCTTGAAATTGGTAATAAACTGCGTCTCTGTATGTATCGTAAGTGGTTTACAAACAACCAATCTACTTGACCCCTATAATCGCTAGCGGCGAGATTTGCTGTGGTTCTACTTATTTTGGTTGTTGACACCGAATAATGATAGGTAAAAACGTCCGGCGTCCACCGCGTCCTATAACCGACTAGAACGGAAAGAGTGAGCTCACTCTTCCCAACGTTGACATGATTGCGTGCGCCGTGAAGTTTGGGATGGGGCCCATCTTGCGTTCTACGATCTATGCTAGTAGGTATATTGGACTACCTTTTTTTCGTACGTGCAGGAAATGTATTTACGCATACCCTACTGCCCCGCCCGGGAGACACAGCCAGGTTATGTTGCACTCTATATCATGTATGGATATGGTGCCCCTATCTACTAATAAACCTCTATGGGGTTTCAACTCTGCCGCTGATAGTGGGAACGCGGAACCGCTCTCGGATTGCTCCGCCTCGGTCACCCATCTCCAACTTCAAACGATTTAGTAGGTACTCAACGTCAATCGAAAACCTATACTAACACAAAACTATAAATATGAATTACATGTAGTAGAAAATCCTACATATTATATCAGTAGAAACGAAGACATTTGGTCAACAACCAAAAGATGCATATTATTATGTTGAGCATATTAACATTCACAACATTGTTCATAACTAAAAAGTATTAAAAAAAAATAATTTAAAAACTCAAAAACCCGACTGCGTAAAAAGTGAACCAAACTACGTTCCCGCATACTAAAAAAAACTTAAAAGAATAAAACAAGCATTTAGATTTCTGGTGGTCTAGAATTCTATAATATGTTATTGTATTAATACTATTGAAATATATACAATATTTTCTAATAAAATAACATTACAACTGAACAGTCGGGATCCATTGAACAATTACATTGTATGTCAAATAATAATAAAAGAATAAAACAAGCATTTAGATTTCTGGTGGTCTAGAATTCTATAATATGTTATTGTATTAATACTATTGAAATATATACAATATTTTCTAATAAAATAACATTACAACTGAACAGTCGGGATCCATTGAACAATTACATTGTATGTCAAATAATAATGGATCCCGACTCTTCAGTTGTAATGTTCTTTTATTAGAAAATATTGTATATATTTCAATAGTATTAATACAATAACATATTATAGAATTCTAGACCACCAGAAATCTAAATGCTTGTTTTATTCTTTTAAGTTTTTTTTAGTATGCGAGAACGTAGTTTGGTTCACTTTTTACGCAGTCGGGTTTTTGAGTTTTTAAATTATATTTTTTTTATCTAGTTCGCTTCATTTCGTTGAATTTTGTTTAAAAAATGGAGAGGGCGAGAGAGTAATTTGACTTTGTTTTTCCATGACATGTGGAATTTTGATAAAATAAAGTGGCCAAGTGCGAGTTGGACTCGCCCATGAAGGGTTCCGTTGCAGCAAGTAACATAATATACATAGTTATTGTAGTTCGTTGTAAGTTTGATCGAAGTTTTAATAATAGTGTATTTATGACGTACTAAAAAAAACTACTCATCAAATCGAGTTCAAATTAATTTTCGTTGGTAGTTTGCATGGTAATGTACATCATAATATATTATTTTAGTTTTTTCGTTCACTTGCTTTAGAAGTTAGAGGGACACACATTTTACCACTTTAGAAGTGTCTCTCCCGCAAATTATTCAGTGTAGACAAAAATTATATTAGAAACCTCAATATCATTTTTAAAGACCTATCGATAGACACCGCAGTTCTCATAGTTTCGGCAAAAAGTGGCTGTGACTTACGGACGGACAGAAAGACAGACAGACATGACGAATCTATAAGGGTTCCGTTTTTACGTTTTACGGAACCCTAAAAATGGAGAGGTGAGTAATTTGACTTTGTTTTTTCATGACATGTTTGATCTAAGCTAAGCTAAGGTTGAGATATTGAGTGGTTACCAAAAGGTTTTGAAAATTTTGCCCATTTTTATGATTTCTTTGTAGTAGACCTGGCACATACTCTTAGTTTAAATTAAAGATAAAATATAATCATTTTAGTTAGTTCTACCTAATATGGTAATCTCACCCGGACAATCGGAAAAGATGGCCATAGGTAGTAATTAATGGAGAGATAGCCATAACATTGAATCTCCTATTAAAGTAATGTTTATTTTTAGGGTTCCGTAAAACGTAAAAACGGAACCCTTATAGATTCGTCATGTCTGTCTGTCTGTCTGTCTGTCTGTCTGTCTGTCTGTCTGTCTGTCTGTCTGTCCGTCCGTATGTCACAGCCACTTTTTGCCGAAACTATGAGAACTACACTGTTGAAACTTGGTGAGTAGATGTATTTTGTGAACCGCATTAGGGTTTGAACAAAAAAATTAAAAAAAAAGAAAAATTAGGGTTGCCCCCATACTGAGAACTGAAACTCAAAAATTTTTTTTTCATCAAACCTACACATGTGGGGTGTCTATCGATAGGTCTTCAAAAATGATGTTAAGGTTTCTAAAATCATTTTCCTCTACACTGAATAGTTTGCGCGAGAGACACTTCCAAAGTGGTAAAATGTGTGTCCCCCCCCCTCTAACTTCTAAAGTACATGTATGAAAAATCTAAAAAAAATATATGATGTATATTACCATGTAAACTACCAACGAAAATTAGTTTGAGCTCGATCTGATAAGTACTTTTTTTTTAGTACGTCATAAATACACTATTATTGAAACTTCGATCAAAGTTACAACGAACTACAAGAACTATGTGTACTCTGTATATTATGTTACTTGCTGCAACGGAACCCTTCATGGGCGAGTCCAACTCGCACTTGGCTACTTTATTTCTTAAATATTTTCTACAAATGGCTAACTAGTACGTGCCAAATGTGGCTGCTGGTCGAGGTGCCTGGAGCAAAGAAGATGTGATGTTCCAAAACCACGAACGAAGAGGTTTGACTTTACTTTTGTGATAAAAACGTCTAGGCTGTGGAGTGCATTACCTGAGTGTTTTTTCCTGATGGTAATAATATTGGTGTCTTCAAACCAAGAGGGAATATGTTTTTTGAAGTGAAAACTTCCTTAGGAGCGCCTAGACAATTTTTTTGTGGGGTGTAAATTGATTTCTAGCGTCACGCTCGGGTATGATAAGAAATCTTCGGGTAAACTCGGGACCTTGGCGATTGGGCATCTAGAAATGCGTCAGCCAATGGGAAATGCTGAAAGGGTGTGGGCTCGCCATCATGGCATGGCCATCTAGAAATGCGTGAGCCAATGGGAAATGCTGACGCATTTCTAGATGGCCATACCATGATGGCGAGGTCACGCCCTCCGGTTACACCCGTGTAGTTTCCAAGGTAAGCTATCAAATTCTGAGTTATAAGTTTTCACTTCTATCGGCAGTTCCTATGACTGCCATTTTTAGGGTTCCGTAAAACGTAAAAACGGAACCCTTATAGATTCGTCATGTCTGTCTGTCTGTCTGTCTGTCTGTCCGTCCGTATGTCACAGCCACTTTTTGGCGAAACTATGAGAACTACACTGTTGAAACTTGGTAAGTAGATGTATTCTGTGAACCGCATTAAGATTTTTACAAAAGTTTTTTAAAAAAACAAAAATTAGGGGTGCCCCCCATACTGAGAACTGAAGCTCAAAAATTTTTTTTTCATCAAACCTACACGTGTGGGGTGTCTATCGATAGGTCTTAAAAAATGATGTTGAGGTTTCTAATATAATTTTTGTCTACACTGAATAACTTGCGCGAGAGACGCTTCCAAAGTGGTAAAATGTGTGTCCCCCCCCCTCTAACTTCTAAAGTAAGAGAATGAAAAAACTAAAAAAAATATATGATGTACATTACCATGAAAACTACCAACGAAAATTAGTTTGAACTCGATCTGATGAGTAGTTTTTTTTAGTACGTCATAAATACACTATTATTAAAACTTCGATCAAAGTTACAACGAACTACAAGAACTATGTGTACTATGCATATTATGTTACTTGCTGGAACGGAACCCTTCATGGGCGAGTCCAACTCGCACTTGGCTACTTTATTTTTTTCTAGATGAGCACGCTCCATCGTAGACCACATCGTCGCTTAACATCCGGCGAGACGGCAGTCAAGTGTAATATACTAACTTTTTTTTTTAATAATTGCACATGAAAACTGTTGGATATTCGAACGAAGAAGATTGAATCGACTTTTGTAATAAGAACCTCTAAACTGTGAAATGCGTTGACTAAGTGGGTATTTCCTGATGTATTTAATTTGAGCAACAAGTCTACAGTCTACGAAAAGAATGCACTATATTTAAGGGTTGCCGGCTTTCACAACAATGGGTCATAAAACAAAAACCAGTAAACGTGACACGCTTGTGTAACCTAATTTCATGTAAATTTATTGAAGGCTTACATACAAATTGACGACCTTACGAAGCCTATAAATGTATGTGGCTTTGTCAAAAGTCTTATGTGGCCAGAGCATATGAAAGAAAGGTCCCAGATTTACGATTAAATTGAATTTTGTTGCGGTATGGCCGTTAAATTTTACGGGAACCTCTTTGAAGACCGCGTCAGTACTAAAGACGATTTGCCGTTTTGTCGTACTTTTATGAGAAACTCATTTTACGGATAACAAAACGCGTACCCATTTTTATCTATCAAGGAGGACAGGTGACGTCACAGTTTATGTAAAACGTAATTTACCTATTTAGGTTAGGGTTTTCCTTATACAAGAAAACGGTAGATGGATAGTTGAAATACCTCATGTTTAATTGTTTACCCCTCTCACTTCTAACACGTGGCTTATTAATCTATTTTATGGGATTTGTTATGTATAGGATGTTTTTATAGGTAAAACTTTCATAACTTCGTTACTAACTAATGGTTACTTTTTATCATCAAAACTTTTTAGTAAAGGAAAATATTCTAGATTCGCGTCACTGACATTACTATAGACGGCGGCGAGCGGCGTAGAGTCGATGCAGCGAAGCGAGACGTGTGCGTTAGATTTTTTTATTTTTACTTTTTGTATCATACAGGGTTACTGGTAATCAGCCTGGTTCCGTTTAAGAGCGTGTTCTGTATATTTAAACATACCACTTTTGCATCTTTATAAAAAGTGTTTTTATCCTCTTTAGCACTGTTTTGCGTGTGTTTAGTGTTTATTAACTTCGGCATATCATTTATCGAGAGTTAAAGAGTGCGCGCGCTCTTGTTACGAATTGTTACGAAAAGTTCGATGCTTTTAGACATTTTTTTAAAAAGTGTATTTGACACTTTTTTTATTTTTGTAATTTGTAAAAACTGTAGAAGAAAAGTTGACGAATTTAATGTACTTACTTAACATCCTCTTAAATTACGTTGCTGATTACGCATAACCTTGTATAGTGACAAGACGACGCGACGTGTGCCTTGTGGTAAGCAATATATACCTGCCCGTAACAACAGCACAGTGAAACGCAGCTATTCGAATATGGAGCGCCCAAATCATTCAACCATCATCCAACCTAGTACTGCACTTCGCTCATCACCCTGAGACAATTTATTTATCTCTTATGCACTGTAATTTCACCTGAAACATTGCCCTTGTTAAACGTTCGTAGAGTTGCTAACAAATTGTGGTACTTCCCCAGACGTGGAAGTACAATGTTGCAAGTACAATGTGCAATATTAATGCTGTTTAGTACGTAATTTATAACATTAATTATAGATTTTTAATTTTAGAGAAAGATTAGAAACCTTCTTGTTGCAATGAAGACTTCTCTCGAGGACTGGCGTTATTGGCCATCACGTAGTTGGCCAGCGTGTTGGATTACGGTCTTGACTCTGGTTCTTATGAGAGAACCCCAGCAGTGGAAACATAAAGTGAACTGCTCATGTCCTGATGCTATGCTGTAGATTTACCAAATTTATGCAGGTAATTCCTGCTGAAACACAAGACGTTAGCGTAATTGTCCTCACCGAACATATCTCAATTTATAAAGCACAACCAAAAAGAATCCAGAAATTAATAGAAGACGAAGAAGAAGACTTTCATCAGCTGACCGTTACAATTGTAATTGTAAGCATTCAGACCAATATAAACTGTTTTGCCATACATATTGCGTGCCGCTCGAAGAGTCCAGTTTGTATGTGTCAACTTTTAAAATGTTTTATAACATCTAATCTTACCATTTGTAATAGATTGGTGGTCTATAGAAAAACCTTTAAATTACAGGGGTTTTTTGAGTTAAATAAGTACATACTCAAATTATTGAATATTTAAGATTCTTTTGAAACATAAATCGTACATTTACAACAGCCTTTGCTGTGAGTAATTTTAAAGACCAGATTTTTAGGGTTTCGTCAACAGAGGGTTTGAGCACATCATTGTGAAAAAAGTTTGATTGATGAATTAATAAAAACTATATCCGATTTCAGGATATAAATAGAGGTACAACTGTGTTTCAAATTTTAACCTGATCCGTTCAGGCGTTCGCGTTCCAACGTACCTAATTGAGCAACAAACATCCAGACTTTTATTAAATGTACTATATTAGTAGGATCACGACATTAAAAATTAGAAAAAATAAACAACATTTTTTCATAAAAGGAAGTTAGAATAAAAATCAATGTTTTTTATGTTTTATAACATTATTTTTTTCACAAAACTTGCAAATGTCGTACAAAAGCAATTTTTACAGAGTTAAATGCACAGACGGACAAACATTGTTTTAAGTGATCACGGTCGTTCACTTCGTCAGTATTCACAATAGTTTATCTGTGAACACTGAACATTGTGCATGAAAATGAAAATATACCGGATTCATTTCGCCATCTAACTACAGTAAATATTCCGTAATCCTACAAATAACATAAATGCGAAAGTTTAGATGTAAATTTTTTTTTTATTAAATATTGGTGGACAATTCACACACAACACCATCTGACCCCAATCTAAGCAAAGCTTGTGTGATGGCGGCCAAATAGCTGATATAATACTTATATAATTTTAAATACATACTTATTATACATAGAAACACCCAGACACAGTGCAAAAATTTGAATTCATCACACAAATATTTGCACTAGGTGGGAATCGAACCCACGACCCTCGGCTTCGCAGGCAGAGCTACTACCCACTAGGCCACGAGGCCAGTCTAGTTAAGATGCTTGGATGTTTGTTGTTCAATCACATCGGAATCACAGCAAAGGTCTACCGCGTGACTAGAACTGGCATAGCCTTCACATTGCTCTCTCTTTTCTTTCCGCTTAAAGTATTAGAGACAGCAATAGCAAAGCCAAAGCCAATGTATAATAAGTATGTATTTAAAACTATATAAGTATTATATCAGCTATCTGGCTGCCATCATAGAAGCTTTGCTTAGTTTGGGGTCAGGTGCTGTTGTGTGTGAATTGTCCACCAATATTTATTTATTATTTATTTAGTTAGGTAGAAGAAGGGCGGGTTGAAATTTAGAACCCAGATTATTGTATGAAATGACACATTTTAATTTTGACGCATCGCGGCAAAATAACCGAAACATATACGTGGGTAGCACCGCGGGGCATAGCTAGTAAATAATAAACCCAAACCCGTAATAACACTGGGTATAGATTGACAATTTTTTTATTTTTTTTTAAACTTTTATAGGTTTACACTTGACCGCCATCTCACCTGATGTTAAGCGACGATGCGGTCTACGATGGAGCGTGTTTACCTAGAAGAAACCGATTCACTCTCGATTTGAAGACACCAAGGTTATAACTATCAGGGAAAACCCACTCTGGCAACTCATTCCACAGCCTAGACGTTCTTATCACAAAAGTAGAGTCAAACCTCTTCGTCCGTGTCTTTGGAACATCAACCATGAAACGGTGCCGCTTCTTCGAGTTACGAGAAGTCCGATAGAAAAAAGGGCAAGGTGGTATTAGATCATGCAGATCAGTCGCACACTCTCCGAAGTGTATCCGATAAAAAACTGACAAGCTTGCAATCTTGCGGCGATGTTCAAGATTTTGAAGTCTTTTTCGCACTAGAGTGTCTTTGCCTATGAGCCTTTTGGCACGCCTCTCGATCGATTCCAGAGCCTCAAGCTGATACTTAGCCGATCCATCCCAAAGATGCGAACAGTACTCCATACAAGACCGAATCTGTGCTTTGTATAAGAGAAGTAATTGTTCAGATTTGAAGTACTTTCGCACCTTTGAGAGGACACCTAGTTTTTTGCCAGCTAATTTTGCCTTAGACTCGATATACGTGCCAAAGTTGAGCGTAGAGGTCAAGGTAACGCCCAAAAGCTCAAGATGATCAGTAACCGGTACGGATACACCTCGAAAAGTAGGAGTATGTAGAAATGGACTCCTTTTTGCCGAGAACAGACACGCCTGCGTCTTTCCCTCGTTAAACTTGGCCAGATTGGTTTCGCCCCATTCAGAGACTTCCTCAAGGGCCAAGTTCAAACGTTCGATCATACTCTCTCTCAAAACCTTAGTTTGCTGTCCACTGGCTCTCGCGCTCGATATGTAACTCTCTACAACAGTGCTATCATCCGCGTACCCAAAGATACCGGGCTTCAACAGATCGTTTATATGTAGCAGAAAAAGCGTCGCAGAGAGTACCGACCCTTGAGGGACTCCGGCATTGATTGCCATTTGATCCGACGAGCAGCCATCAATGACAACTCGTATGGATCGATCCCTCAAGAAGTCCGATATCCATGCAATAAACCCAGAAGACAAACCATAACTAGAAAGCTTGCTAATAAGGCCATCATGCCAAACCCTGTCGAAAGCCTTCGAGATATCCAGGGAGACTGCAAGTGCTTCCCCGTGTTTCTCGATAGCTTCACTCCAGATGTGAGTGACGTATGCTAGAATATCCCCGGTGGACCGATTTCGGCGGAACCCGTATTGCCGGTCACTGAGGAGGTCGTTAGATTCTAGGTACGTCAGGAGCCTGTGGTTTAAGACACGTTCCATAGTCTTGCAGAGTATGGACGTGACTGAGATGGGCCTGTAGTTGGCAGGGTCAGCACGACTACCTTTTTTGGGCACAGGTTGCACGTTAGCAAGCTTCCATGATTTTGGTACTTGCTCAGTACGGAGAGAGAGCCTAAACAGGCGGGTCAGTACAGGAGACAACTCAGGTGCACAAACCTTCAACACTAGGGCAGGAATTCCGTCCGGACCACTGGCTTTGTTCACATCCAGATTGCGTAGCACTTTACGAACCTCCTTTTGGCGAATATGTATTTCCGGCATCAAGGTCGGACTGCCAGGAGGAGTAGGAGGTGTCGCACTACCAGCATCCAGACGTGAAGATTCCGCAAACTGAGATGCAAACAAGTTTGCTTTCTCCATTGCGGTGTGAGCCAGCGCCCCATCAGGTTTTAGCATTGGAGGGAGTGAGGAGCGGCAGAAGTTCGATTCGACCGATTTAGCTAGGGAAAACGCTTTGCTGCCCGCAGGGTACGAAGCTAGTTTGTTCCCTATTCGACTAATGTGGTCAAAACGAGCCCTCTGAAAAACCCTCTTGCATGCCTTGGCAGCCCTGTTAAACGCCTTTTTCTTCCGGTGTGTGTCCTTTGCCTTACGCTGTCGAGCATCAACCCAGGCTAGGTAGACCTCATGTTTAAATGCTTCAGCACTTTTACATTGAGGACCGAACCATGGGCGAGCTTTGCCGGACAATGGAACGTCAGAGTATGGAATGAAATATTCCATAGCCGTACGTATAGCAACTGTCACAGCATCCGCGCAGGCTGACGGATCACCAGAAGAGAAGCACAGTGACTGACATGGGTAAGAAAGAGCGCATCTCGTCCCAATCTGCTGACTTGTATCGCCACAGCCGCCGGCTGCCTCTGGGACTGAGATTAGGCGGATGGTAAACGGATACTGATTTCACCAGACAGTGGTCGGAGCTGCCTAACGGCGAAGATACCGCCACGGAGTATCGGTCTGGATCAGTTGTCAGCAGAAGGTCTAAGCAATAGGGAGTATGCGACTCAACGTCTGGTACCCTTGTGGCTTCTTGGACCAGCTGGGTTAGGTCTAACGACAAAGCAAGCTTTCTCATTTCCAACCCAGCGTGGTCAGTGTCCCGGTATGGGTACAGCCAATCCTTATGGTGGCCGTTGAAATCCCCCAGTAACACTAATTGGGCTGATGGGTACTTCTGCTGAGCCGCGTCCGCTGCCTCACTCAAATAATCAGTGAGCCGAGTTGTCTCCTGATCTCCACTGTGCGACCGATAGACACAGGCATAGACAATTTTGTCCATGCCCGTGTCCAATAGCGCCCAAAGAACAGAGAATCTGGTGTTCTCAAGATTACGGAGACGCCGAAAGCAGATGTCGTCACGGGCGTACAGGCACACTCCAGCACGAGGCCTAAAGTTGTGCTCCAAAGTGTACCCTGGATACGTTAGGTACGCCTCATCCGACGGACATTTTATCTGCGTCTCCGTAAAAAACAAGAGAGACGGCTGCTCAGTCTCTAGATGGTGGTGGACTGCGGTGATAGTGGAGTGCAGACCTCGGATATTCGTGAGGTGCACTTTGAGTGACGAGGAGTGCAGCCGCATTTTAACGTTGTTTCTATTATTCTTGTTCTTCATATTGTTTGGGAGTGAGTGTCGGTTGGGAAAACGGAAGTAGAACGAGGCCACACGCTGCTGACCAACGGTCACAACACACAACACGAATACATCCGTGGGAAACTAGTCTGGAGACTGCGGGGACGCCCGAGCCCCCCCGGGGATATCTATCTGGCCTTGTCATCCGGTCGCCAACCGGCAGGATAGCGCATCCCGGGATTTTTCGCAAGATGGCGGGGCAGCCTTTCATGAGTGGCTAGCTCACTACTTGGGCCCCCTACTATCTGCGGTCGGTAGCGGCAACCGTGCCTCGGATCCCACTACCCTCCATGACTAGTGTCCCGATGTAAAGTTTTGGTGTATGACTATCTGGTCTTGCAGTTATGCAGCAACTGTTCTGACCCGTTTTCCCTAATGACGTTACTAGACTACATGCCGGAACACGGCTAGGCCGCTTGGCGGCACGACTCAGTCTGGAAGGTGGTCACCAGCCACGGCCGAAGCCTACCACCGGTATTTTGTCACCTGATTAGCACCACCCAGGGACCACGTGTGGGGGTTTCATTGTAGAAGTGCTTCCCCACGGACGAGGGTGACACGGTCCCCTAAATTTTAAACCAAACGAATTACCTTTTAAACCAAAATCAATGTCAGTAATATTTCTGATTTTAAAGTGTAATTTCAATATATATATCTGATTACAAGGGGCTCTTAGCAAGAGAATTACCAAGCTTGTACGACGTGACCTCCGATTAGCTAACATACTCTTGATTGAAAAATCAATTGAGCAAAATAGGGGATCACAAGTGTTCGTCAAGACCTTGGGTAGAAGTCACCTGACGAAGTTAACTACCTCGACGGGGAGAGTCGTTTTATCCAAAGCGGCTATTCTCTCGGAAGTGCAAGACTTTTACAGCCAGCTGTACGCATCGCATGCTCCACATCTCCCACAGAACGAGTACAAAAGAGCTACTTTGACTCGCCACTACACTGAAGAACTGCCAGAAATAAGTATGGACGAAATTGTGATGGCTCTTGGGCAACTCAAAAACGCAAAAGCCGCGGGCAAGGACGGAATTACAACAGAGCTCTTAAAGGCTGGTGGTGCACCATTTATAAAAGAGCTCCAAGAACTGTTTAATGACGTCTTCTTCACCGGGAGAACTCCAAAAGCATGGCACAGAAGTGTAGTCATCCTGTTCTTTGAAAAGGGAGATAAGACCCTTTTAAAGAATTATCGACCAATTTCGCTTCTGAGCCATATCTATAAGTTGTTTTCGAGAGTTATCACGAATCGTCTCGCCCGAAGACTCAACGAGTTTCAGCCCCCTAAACAGGCCGGGTTTTGAAGTGGGTACAGCACCATAGACCACATTCACACGGTACGGCAGATTGTACAAAAGACAAAGGAGTACAGTCGGCCACTTTGCTTAGCGTTTGTGGACTATGAGAAGCCGTTCGACTCGGTCGAAACCTGGGCTGTTCTGAAGTCCTTACAGCGATGCCAAGTCGATTGGCGATACATCGAGGTGATGAGGTGTTTATACGACACCGCTACGATGGCGGGCCAAATCCAAGATCAGCAGACAAAACATATTCCTCTGCATCGAAGCGTGAGGCAAGGGGATGTTATTTCCCCGAAATTGTTCTCAAACGCACTAGAGGATATGTTTAAGACGCTTGATTGGGTTGGACATGGCCTAAATATCAATGGCGAATACATCTCTCACCTACGATTTGCTGACGACATCGTCATTATGGCAGAGTCACTGGAAGATATGCAGTGGATGCTGGACAGCCTGGCTAACGCTTCTCAACGCATCGGCCTTCGGATGAATTTGCATAAAACCAAAGTCATGTGCAACGAGTTCGTTGCTCCGGGGCCGATTGCCGTAAGTGCACTCTCGAAATTGTTCGAAGATATGTCTACTTAGGGCAGACGCTCGACCTAGGTAGATGTAGCTTTGAGAGTAAGGCCATGAGAAGAATCCAATTGGGGTGGGCAGCGTTTGGCAAACTTGGTCGAGTCTTCTCGTCACTCATCCCACAAAGTCTCAGAACAAAAGTGTACAACCAGTGCGTCCTACCCGTTATGACCTACGGTGCTGAAACGTGGACACTGACAGTCAAAATGGTCCGAAAGCTCAAAGTCGCTCAGCGAGCTATGGAACGGGTCATGCTTGGAGTTTCTCTGAGGGATTGCATTCGTAATGATGTAATTCGTCAGAGAACTAAAGTCACCGACATAACTCAGCGTATTAGCAAACTGAAGTGGCAATGGGCCGGTCACATCTGCCGCAGACCCGATAGCCGCTGGGGTAGACGGGTTTTGGAGTGGAGACCACGAATTGGCAAACGTAGTTTAGGACGCCCTAAGACCAGATGAAGTGACGATATACGAAAGATGGCTGGTGGCGGTTGCAAACGTAAGACCGAGGATCGGGCTGAGTGGCGTATTATAGGAGAGGCCTATGTCCAGCAGTGGACGAACACAGGCTGATGATGATGATATCTGATTTATAAATTAACATACAAATAATATTCCCAACTCTGTTCATGCGAATTCAATTTTAGTGCAATTTCGTGTTACCATGGAACTTCATCCGGAACATTTTTACGGTTTCATAAATATTACGTCGGTTGAAATCGGAGCAATCGTTTCATAGACCAAATTCAAATTCGACAACCAATAGTGTGTCTGAACTTTGGAATACCGTGCCTAAGTGAGTATTTTTCAATAGATACTACGAGTATTATGAGGTAGTCTTCATATCATATACCTATAGAGTAATAGAATCGATGTTTTCTAAAGGTAGTGCGCTTCATTTGCTCGTCTTGTCACTCTATACTATATAAAAGCATCGTCGCTACTCATCAGACGAGACGTTACCAAACCTATTATAAATATTGTTAAAAAAAGAATTGCCATAACAAAAAAACAATAAAAAATAAGCTACGAAAAATTATTCAGAATAAAAGAAAAAAAATAGTTATCAGCGGATTGAGGATATTCAGCTCATATTGCTTTTGATTAGCCTAACTTTTACATATATGTTACCTAAGTCGAGTTTTGGCCGTATCACTTTTTGTTCTTTATTTTATTTGCTAAAATCTAAGTAGATTTTCCTATGTATTTTATACGCAAAACTGGGACCGAAACCAACAAATAAAATCTCTGTAAACTCTGTCAAATACCATAAAAGTTATCAAATAGAGTATAGATGCTTCATTAAAAACGAATAACAGTAATTATAATAATTATTTTCCCCTGAAAAACTAAATAATAAAATTCAATAGGGTACAATCCTCAAAAAAACTAAGTAGCCCGTTAGTTAGATTGCTAAAAAATATTGTACCTACACGTATTTTTTCTTTTGTTTCACAAACATAAAATGACGAAGATACAGCGCTTCGAAGTTTCGTGTGACGTCACTTGTGAGTAGGATTTTTACTCACGAGTGACGTCGTGATCCCCCACTCTCGAAGTTTGATGGTCTATCTATAGCTTTGACGATTTTTAATATTATGAAAAAACAAAAAAAAAACGTGTCCATTATTTTTCCATGATCTAGCTGACGGACTAATTAGGTTGGTGTATTTTTGACCCAGTCCGGTACCATTTAAACCATATTTAAACGGTATTTAAACCATAATATACTTTCATTCAATACGTAAATCGCAGCAGAACTAAATTGAGAAATTAAATGTAGGACCAAAGTTTTTTTTCTGTGTTTATTAACGTTTCACAACTTTCAATGTTTATTTATACGACAACTAGTTGCGCCCCGCGGTTTCACCCACGTATTTCCCGTTCCCGTTATTTACTCAGGAACTAAAATAGACTATGTCTAATTCTAGAGTTCTAATTCTATATTCTAGATTTAATCTATACGAGTTCTAAATTTCAACCTAATTCGTTCACGCGTTTCGACGTTATAAAGCAACTAGCATCTAAATATACCACGACCTAATTCCGCATTTATAATATTAGTAGGATTAAGATGACATCATCTTAATTTTACTAATATTATTATATCAATATTATAATATTGATAAGGAATTACGGAACCCACATTAAGGTGGCTCAATTCGTTTATTCTCAGTTGTCATCGTTCCGAAACGTTTGTTTATTGACAAAAGTGTGACGCAGCCTTACATCCCTTCAGCCGCTTTCGAAGGCTCGGAATAATGAATAATTTTAGCATTTTCTGCTCAAGTCCTCGCAAAAATCCGCTGAACCCAGAATAGAGCAAATTTATTTACATTCTGTTCCATTTAACAGTTTGATGATGCGACGCGGTGAGAATGGAACAGATTTTTTGGCCAGGGTTTAAGTGGTCGGCATTACGATTTAAGCATTACCTACCCTTATTCTTTAATAAATAAAAAACCCGTTTTGAATTTAGTCCAAATTGACATTGGTAAAATGTTATAGCCGTGTTGGGCTAGATCCACAAGCACACAACTCGGGCACGTGTAAGTTTACATAATTTTCAAATTCGTTAGATCTGAACTAGATATAAAATTAGGTAACAATTGTATCTCGATATTCTTTTAAATTACAAAATTTAGTCTTACGACTTAGTTTAAAGACGCAAATTCATTTTAATGGAAATAAGTGTTTTTGCTATACACATTAAAAAAATTACACATTCGGTTCCACAAGTTAAGTTATAATAAGGTGGTTAGAAAACTAACCACCAAACTTGAAAGAGTTAAAAAAGACATCAACACACTGCCTTAGTGCTGACTAATTAATTCAACCGGAACGTTTATAAAAATTGCTGACAGTCTAACTTTTGAAGCTGGCCAATTACCTAAGTACGTTTTAAAAACATTGTCAACCCGGTCACGTTTTGGAGACCGTGAAAAAAGATTTCTTTGTACTCCTGAAATAGAAGAACCCGGTGAAAATATAATAGTGCTATTAAAGTTGAATTACGTTTGCCCGTCGCTGTCAAAACAAATTGGGGACTTTTTCGGCAAATTGAGATTGAGTACTAAGTACCTAATACGCAGGTATCCTGAAATAATAATATTTGGGTCTGAACAGTACCTATATTTTACGTGGCTTGACTAAATTATCATCGAGAATTAACGAAGCTTCCACTTGTAGATCTTGAGTTATCCTAAAGCTTAAAAATTGTAAGGATATTTTATAAAACAAGGTAACGCGGTGTGCCGATGTTATTTTCACTTATTTCTACTATCTTATTATATGTATTTGACTGAAATATTTTGTGTCAGAGCAGAAAGCATATTCTGCCACCGGCTGTTACTGTCTAAATTCCTAATCAAATGTGTTCTGTCTAGGTACAAATCTACAAATTCTAGCCAAAACCATTTCGGAGAGTATACACCTGATCTGTAATGATCTAATAACACCTTGTCCTTTTTTATCGCACTACTCATAGCTCGAAATGTTCCAAAGACACGAACGAAGAGGTTTGACTCAACTTTTGTGATAAGAACGTCTGGACTGTAGAGTTCATTGCCTGAGTGGCATTTTCCCTATGGTTACAATCTTTGTGTCTTCAAATCGAGAGTAAATCTGTTTCGTCTAGGTAAACACACTCCATCGTAGACGTAGGTGGTCAAGTGTAAACCTATGAAAGTTGTATAAAAAGTCACAATCTTGGTGTTTTCAAGCCGAGCTTGAATCGGTTTCTTCTATAATCTACCACTGTAATAAGCATGCTCCATCGTCACTTAACATCAGGCGCAGGTGCATCATTGTTAAAAAAGGTATTTTTCTTTGAATAGACAACAATAAATAATTATGTGTTACATTTTTGTTTGGTATTCATTTCTCGAAAATTAAATTGATAAAATTAAATATTGCCGGGAAGAAATTACATTCAGCAATAAGGTGACTATGACGTTTTACTTACAGTAAGATGTCATAATCGTTTCTAATAATGAATTTTATTACCAATGTAAGTAATTTCTAAACGTTTTTTCAATAAAGAGCATTTACTTTATCTATCGACCTATCGATTTAAATTTTTCTAAACAAAAAGTGTTTTAGGTGAAATCTCTTCACATTGAAAAATTGTAAGAAAACATGCGCATAATTCTAATTACTGAAATTGAAACCTTTACAAAACTGAAAGCGTTTTAAAGTAGCATTTACAAATCCACTTTCAGCAGAAAAGAAAATCAGTTCCTTTTCTACAAATAAACAAGTTAGCTTACAGTCGCAGATCGTATTAAGCTAGACATAATCAAGGATTTGCCCTTTCACGTTCCTCGACCTACGCACGCAATCAGGTAATCAAGACTGAGTGCTGGCAACTAATCTTAATATAAATCTACAAAAATGGCACTTATAGTGTACATGTTAGAGTGCTATAATAATTGTCCCACTGTATTCGCATTTCAAATATCTAATCAAGGTTTACGCGAGCCAAACACCAGAAGAAAAAAAAAGTCAAATGGTCTTTCAAATTTTCGACGTCCATGAAGTGGAACAAATGTTTAAGGCACCTTCATTTCTTGATTCATGTGGCTTCAGATGGTCTCTATGGCTTATCGAACTTTAGATGGCACACGTTCCCACTAACCAAAGCTTACTAATTAAGTAATCGTACTAACGCTCGCACGTAGGTCATAGGTACTTGAAAAAACTCAAGATAGAGAACAATAGGGTACCGGACTGATTCAAAATACACCATCCTGATTAGTCCGTCAGCTAGATCATGGAAAAATATTGGACACGTATTTTTTGTTTTTTCATAATATTAAAAATCGTCAAAGATATAGACCATCAAACTTCGAGAGTGGGGGGTCGCGACGTCACTCGTGAGTAAAAATCGGACTCACAAGTGACGTCACACGAAACTTCGAAGCGCTGTATCTTCGTCATTTTTTGTTTGTGAAACAAAAGAAAAAATACGTGTATAATAATTTTTGGCAATTTAACTAAAGGGCTACTTAGTTTTTTTGAGGATTGTACCCTATTCCTAAAACCGAGTTTAGACGACAATATTTAAAAAAAGTAATTACAGGACAGGCCTACTTACTTCCCTTATGGTTAGCAACCTGCCTATAACACCACAGCTACATCAGTTATTTGAATTTGATGAGTTCAAAACAATTCAATTTACACTTACTTTATACTGCGCTTGTCACCCCAGAGACACAAAATGGTTTGCCTCTTTGTTCTGTAATTTCTCTTGAAACATTGGCCTTCAAACTGGAACACAGTACTAGTAGCATATTACTGCTCGGTGGTAGAATAACTAGCAAAGCTGCGATACTTCTCGAGTCCTACTTACTATCAAATAAGTCACGGTGCCAGGCTTAAAATAGAATATAGGGGGAGGCTAAATTGAGTGTTATAACATGTGTCTGTAATTTGCGGTAAAAAAACGTATAAACATTACTCCATTGATTTACTTTTGGAATTACAACGCCAAATCATAAATAGCGTGTCACAAATAATAGCCAGCGATACAAACGTTTATTTCCGTTTGATATGTGCAAAGTCCGAAAATACCCCGATAAATAAGAGAGAATAAAAAGCTGCCCTGCAAAATATGGGTATGTCAGCGCGCGAGTGCATTTTTCAGCTCATAACTATTTATCACGTAACCTCATTTTTTTCGATGATCTATTTCATTGCCTTTGTAGATCTACTTGAACTACAACCCCTTTCACAACAACAACAAGTCTTTGTTCTTTTTTGGGCTCTAGTCTATATGTTTAACAAAATTTATTTTTTTAATTCGGTTCGATGGATTTCATGCTGATAACTTTGGAAATTACAGAATTTTCATACAACCGTCCATCGCTTGTTGTATCGTCTTAGGGGTTCAATTTCGCAAAACCCCGTCTGAGCGAGCGCCAACGTGCTAAAATACACCTCCATGCAAAATTTCAGATTCCTAGCATTTATATATAGTTTCTGAGATTTCGTGATGAGTGTCCTTTCGCTTTTATATATGTATATAGATAGATATGGTTATGCTAGTAAAAATTATGTGAAAACAGTTATGCGTTTAGTTGTAATGGTAAGTTATCTTTAGTCTTAAAAACGGTATGCCTACTTAAATTAGTACAATAATTGTTATGCTACCACATATAGACCCACGTAATATATGTAAGTTTTTGGCCTTTGGTGGTATCTTCATCTACATTTTTGATGGCTTTTATTGTAATCCAATTCATAACATTTTTGTTCGATAATACTTCGTTTTCCACTTGCTTGATGTTAACCCACCATACAGCTTATGACAAAGTGCGCTTACCTAGAAAGCGAGTTTTTTTTTTTACTAGCTTTTCATGGCTTGTATTGTATTTCACTAAGTGATCATTTATGTACCTACTCTAGTAGGTACCTTTTTACGATTAGTTTCGCTGTCCTTCCAAATTCAAATCATGACTTTGCATTTTAAATAATCTAGCGAAGCAATTACTGGAAACACCATAAATCCTGGAGTTTGGTAAAGTCCATAGGAAAAACCACAAACTAAAAGCGTCCACCAACAAGAAATCAGAACAGATTTCGATTCGAAGAAATAGTCAGTTATTCTCACTAAATCTATTCTAATGCCGACTAAGGACAAACGGAAGTTTTGATTTGTGGTCACCTTTCATTGTCACATTTATTACTATGTGATAAGGTATATTTTTTGTTACCTAGATCTAGCACATCAGCTTTTCATTGTCAATTTACGAGTTTTCCGAAGGCCCTATTTTTGGTTTATTTTTATTCTGTTGGCAACTTGTTTACCAGGGTCTTAAAGAAAGATAACACGAATAACGCCACCTTTTTAGGTCGGTGCGATGGCAAAAACATGGCGACAATATGGTTATCGTTGTTTTCCTTATTTCCGATGTAATGAGAGCATGGGAGCAGTTTACCCTGCACTTGAATTCGCGTTTTTAAGGTCTTCGATTTATGTTGCAGGAAAATCGCAAGTGTTGTTACAGAGAAAGTGCGTGATGCGCCATCTAGAATAACAAAACGCAAATATTACAATTAATAAAATATGAGTTGTTGAGATATTTCTTTTGTTGTTTTTTGAATTGTTTTATTTTGTATGTCATTTTCTGGACATAATTCTAAAATTATTCGAAGTCATTGCTTTTATTGTGTATCTAAATTATTGTTTTTTTTGTACAAAATTCAGAGATCTAAGATGTTATATCTCTAAGCCCTGTAATATCTCTGGAAACATTGCCCTTCAAACTGGAGCACAGTAAAGTTTGCCCATTACTGCTTGGCGGTAGAATAACTGACAAAGGTGTGGTACTTCCCCAGGCGAACTTCTCTCCGAGGCCGAGAGTCCTACCACTACTAAAATATTTTGGTAGATGTATTCATACCATTTACCATTACATCCAGCTATGAGTAGATTACAATATTAATGTGGCAGTTCGTATTCTGTTTTACTGACAAAGCAAACAAAGCATTTTATGCCTTTGGGTGACATGTGGCAAAGCAAGCACTACATTGTGATTCGTACGAGATTTCGTTTTTAACATAAAACATGACAAAATACCTACTGATATAATATTAAAAGCCGAATAATCCTTACCTAACTGTCCTAACCTACCTTCATAAGAAAAATATTATACTGAGAATGTATGTCTACTGTATATTTACTGTACTGTTTGTATACTTAGGTATACTGTACTGTGTATATATTTAGGCACAACTAAATTAACCATACGATGAATATTTCAGATAATGCGAAATGTTCAAGCGGTCTATCAGTAGGAAATGTATAAATAGCCTATTTTACATTCCTACTGCAGGAACTAGAGGCTTTCTATCACAAAGAAATGTTCAAGGCCACAATCCACCACGTTGGTCATGTGCGGGTTAGCGGATAACACGTGTTCTCAAAAGATGCCTTTCTTGGAACAAGCCAAACAAGCCGATTTCTTCAACATGTCTTCCTTCGCTGTCAACGGCAAAATCGTACTTGGAAGAATACTGTATAGGCAATATTCGAATGTATTCGAGTACGCCGGTTTCCTCACACTGTTTTCCTTTACTAAAGCCAATTATGAAAAACAAAATCTGAAAAATACTCAGAAATGTAGGTACCGGCGGAATTCATTCCTACAGTCTCACGATTATGAAATCGGACGTTCTATTATAGGACATCGCAGCTTTTTAAAATCCTATATTAAACCGAAAATGGGAAGTTAAACTCGTTTAATTGTAGTAAAAAAATCAAACCAATCTTGAATTAAGTACCAAAAAAGCGGTTTATACAAAATGTGAACTACACTTACTTCATAACTAATTACTTACACTAAGCACATCTCAATTATATATAGACCAAAAAAGTCTAAATATAATCAAGATGACCTGGCATCATAACCACGCTGAATGTCATACGTTGTGCCAAATAAACAACAGCATTTTGATCACGCGTCGCGACGACTAAGCGATGGGAAAGAAATCAAATGAGCTTCACAATAAAAGTTTGGCCTCAACAAGATGTATGTAACAGTAGTTTTTCGTTGCAGCATATTAGATGTAGCCCGATAGTAACAGTCATTTATTTTGATGGGTTCAGTTCCGGTTTGATACAACCCTGTCAATTTGATACAAGTCTGGATAACCCAAATAAAAATACTATTACCTAAATAAAAAATAATGATATCACTATGTTACTACGTAATCAAACTACAAAGGTACAAATATGAACTATGACTTAACGTTTTTTGTCGGCATAAAGCCGGAAGTCCATTAACCTGCCTACTATGACACTTTCTCGTCATTGAGGGTTGGAAACCGCCGCCGACTCCGCATTATCGGGAAAATTGTCGAAAGGCTCATTCGGTTTTATGACATATTTTTGTATGGGTTTCGATGGTATCGGATCGTTAAGGTGCGTTTTTATTGTAAACGTTACGATAATGATAATTTTTTATTTGTTTTTGTATCTTCACAAATAAATATAACCAACATTGAGATGAAATATGAGACTTTACTTACCTATTTGTATATATCTTTAGGGATGTGAGGAAAGATACTGACTTGAATACTGTCTCTTGGCACAGTTATGTAATAATTCGCTAGGAAAATAGTGTTAGGTAATGCTAATGTTTTTTTCGTTATTTAGGAAAAACATATCCAGTTTCAAATTTTTAAAACTCACACGCGAAGTTATCGGTATAACACAATATTATAATTTACCACATTCAAAATTAACATTGTATAGCGCGGTTCCAAATTCTGCAAGAATATAAATGTGTACAAAGTTTGAAATATATTTAAATTTTAGTGGTACAAACATATAAACACATTTTATGTTTGTTTAAATATATTCTTACTAAATGTTGCGACTTAGTCGCATCATGACAAAATTCACTTCAAAAACAGCACTACCACAATTATATTTCACTGTTATTTCACTTCTTCACCACTTGCATATTTTATCATACCGAAATTGGTACAAAATCGCAGCAACAAAATCTCACCTTAACCTTGCCATCATACATGCCGTTAAAATATTTTCGACCATTGGAAAGTACGTAATGGATCTTTTAGTAATAAAAACAAGACTAAAATGTTATTATAGGGACCGCGCTTGTTTGTCGATAGAGATGACAAGGGAGGAGATGAAACATACTCTGCCTCACATTTTGGTTTCATCCGACCCCAATTCAATCACAATTTGCATAAGGGGGCCTAGAAAAGGCGCACATATTTCTTCCTCAGACTGTCTGTCCCACAAACGTGATAAGTAGAGTTGTATATTATTATGTAGCCTCTAGGAATGTTTTACTCGTTTTCAGTCTACTTTATTTTGTAACTAGCAACACCTCGCGGTTTTGCCCGCGTTGTTCCCGTTGAAGTAATTTACTCACAAAAATGTAGCCTATGTGTTTTTCCGGACTATGGACATTTCTCATACAACACCATTTAGGTCCAAACTAAGCAAAACCTTGTAGTATGAGAGACAAATAGCTGATAAAATAATAGAAAAATACTTAACTATGTGTGCATAGTAATACTGTCATCAAAATTTCAATCCAATCCATTCCTACTTAATTGAGTAACAAACATCCAAACTTTTACATTTTTATCATTAGTAGGATTAGTAGGATAAACTTATTTCAAGGATGAGTCCCCAAGAAGCTAGATATTCAAATTGGTCTGAAATACCAGAGAATCTTTATACTCTGAATCTAAACTTTACGTTATGTTTAAGCTTACGATTTATTGGTGTGTTTTGTAACTTGAAATAATAATTTTACATTTAATCTTCAGCCGTACCTTAGTACGGCTATTACTACGGTAGTAGTAGTTAATTTCTTTACTTATAAAGAAACTAGCGGCCCGTTCCGGCTTCGCTCGGACATAACCTAGACACTGTCTGAAGCGCCATCTGCCGGGCTTATTTGTGAATTTAAACCATATTCGAATACACACAAAAAAAACATTCAATTCGGTCCCGTCGTTTAGGAGTTCACTGTAAAATGATTAAATTACTAAAATGGCTATTAATAAAGTAGCCAAGTGCGAGTTGGACTCGCCCATGAAGGGTTCCGTTCCAGCAAGTAACATAATATCGATGGCTAACGGCCAAAAAGGGATAAGCGCCATTTTTTGAGATATGGACTTATATATATGGTTAGAATCGCCTTTTTTTTCTGCGTCGTTTGGTCTGGGTTACATGCTTCTAAGTGAAACTTTTTGTCGCTTAGGCAGTAGTAAAATCTGGCGACGGAACCATTTTTTTTTGTTATAAGCGACATAATTTTTGAGGCATTTTTAATTTTGGTGGTTGATCGACGAAAATTTTAAAATATTTAAATTAGCCTCTTTTTCCTTTCTATAAACCTTTGTTGTTTAAACGTTAACCTTTTTTAGCTGTTAACAAATATTTAGAAAAATGCGTTTAAGTAAATTGGTCATAAATAATTATAACCATGTTTGTCGGTTATTACAATTAGGCCAAATTCATTAGAGTTTATTTTGGTGGTTAGTATTTATTTCGTTGTTGATATCTTGATAGCAAAATGGCGGTTACCTACTACATTTTGCCCCTTTGAATAATTATTAATATATTGTCGCTTAGTCATTTTTTGCTATCGATACTTAAAACAATTCTGGCGCTTAGATAAAAAAGCAAAATCTGAAAGTCATCTTTATAACAATTCATTTTAAGTGAAAATGTCGTTTACGTTTTCAAAAACAGTTGAAAACGTCGGTTGTCGGTATCGTTCTCTTGAAGTTTCGGGTTCAAGCGCCAACATCAGCATCTGAACTAAGACGAAATAATAAGAATGACACATTGCGCACTAAAACTAGACGTAAAGTAAATCAAAACAAGCAATATTTACTGACCGGTCATACATACATGCCTGTTGATTCTGTACATGCTGTAATAGAAAGCAACATAAAAAATAGATTTGTTTACGCGCCTTCACAGTGGTACACAATATTTACAACAGCAAGACAAGATCCAGAACCGTATAAAGTCGAATTTTTACAGTTTAAAGATAATTAATTCTAACTTTAATAGATGGGACTCAATCAGCGAAAAATATTTCAAAGGAAATTTGGCTGGTAAAATAAGGAAGATGCGCGTTGTAACATTTAAAAACAAGAAAGACGACGTAATTTTTGTTAAAACCTCGATGAATGAGGATGCAAATCCTTTTGCATCGAAGTTCAAACAAAAATTAAAATGACTCCACCATCAAACCAGCATGTTATAAGTCTCAAATTCCATTATCAAAGGCAAAGCATGATGATTTACTTAAACTTTGTAGAGATCAAGTGATTCCTCATTTTCTTCATAATGAATATAACAGCCTTATAAGCTCTAACAATGTTAAGGACACACTCCCTGAGTCGGATATCGAAGATGTTGATGTAGAAGTTAATAAGTCAAAGACTTGATAACTTTTTGACATAGCTAGTGTACTTACTGATTTTTATAACCCTTGTTTATTTTTTACGTTGTTATTTTTTGTCTTAGATTTTACTATTTTAGTAGAAAAAAATCTCGGAAATGATGATACCGAGAATTATTCGTTTCATATTATTATATATTTTAAGGTAATTTGATCTCGTGTACGTACGGGTACAGGTAATTTACAGTCGTTATTTAAAAGAGTCTCAAAATAAGTAAAAATAATGTGATATTTAATATTACAAGTGTGCTAATTGTAGGTAATTACTTATATTTTGACGTTGAATATTTTATACTGAAACTGTTATTAATGTTGATAATACGAGCAGTTATTAATAAGTAGGGTAAAAGCCGGATAGTTGCCATACTTTTCAATAAAGCTGTGTTATTAAAAAAATGTACTTATTAAGAATAATTCTATGTGTATATCGAAACATAGGTCTTTGATCTTTCATAGTAGCCTATTTTTATAAACATAATTAATATTCTTTTCGAGTAATTCCTGTTTTATTCGACCTCTCAAAAAAGGGATAGTTGCCTACTATAGCGGATAGTAGCCTTTCGTTAAAAATGCTTCGAGGGATATTTGCCTCTCTGTATTTTTTCAGATAAGTTTCAAGTAATTTTGTGTAATCAGTTTTTATTATTTACTGAGATCCTTAAGTACTAATCATAATATTAATCTTTATGAAATACTAATCACAATATTAATCAACATTATAAAACAGTTTATTGGTGGACAATTCACACACAACACCATCTGACCCCAAACTAAGCAAAGCTTGTACGATGGTGACCATATAGTTGATATAATACTTATATAGTTTTAAATACATACTTATTATACATAGAAACACCCAGACCCAGTGCAAACATTTGAATTCATCACACAAATATTTGCACTGGGTGGGAATCGAACCCACGACCTTCGGCTTCGCAGGCAGATCTACTAACCACTAAGCCACAAGGCCAGTCATCAGTACTAGGTTTTATCTTTGTAAACTATTGAATTACAACAAAAATAGACTCCTTTAAATTGGGTAAGTTAATAATAAAATATTATTTTTTATCTTAAAGATAGAAAAATATGGCAATCAACTTTAGCATTAGCATTAACTATCACCAAAAGGCAGGGTTGTTCCTAGAGCAACTATCCGCAAGAGTAAAAAGGGCGACTATCCTTTTTGATACGGATACTTGCCCTTTCTATTTTCGAAATAAATAAAAGCTATTCAACAATAAAACATAACTAATAGTGTAATTTAAACTCTAACGCATGCACCATCAACTATCAACAGCCCACTATAAATATGTTCCCACTGCTGGGACTGGGGGTCTTCTCTCGCAAGGAGAGAGTTAAGGCCATAATCCACTACGCTGGCCCAGTGCGGGTTGGTAGATGACACATGACTTCGAAAGATTATAAGTACATGTCGGTTTCCTCACGATGTTTTCCTTCACCGTTTTATGTTAGCGGCATTACGCACATGACTTCGAAAAGACAGTGGTGCGTATGGGCTTTGAACCCGGGGTCTCAACGCGTGCACCTACTGTAACGGCTTAGGTGGAACTAAGGTCAGTAGGGGGGCACTTCCAATCATTATCACGCGCTAACGCCACTAACATACCTAACATAGTGTATTCGAAACCGAGGCATGTATCCCTTTGAGACAACTATCCGGGTTTTACCCTAATACTTTTAAGTACTGTGTTTATATCAGTGTGTTAAATTTTTATGACAATTAAAAACTGATTTGATTCATTGATTACAACTCTAGGCCGAACTCAAAATCTTCACTCAATCTGTCAAGATACCAACATAATGTTCAAAATATTAACACATCAAAATACATCATAAAAATAATGAAACGAATAGGCGTGATATTTTTAAATTTGAACTTGATACAATTTTGCATTCAGTCAATTTTCATTCCACAGCTGGTTATACCATATTTCCCCAATTTTATTTTCCAAAAACTCATTCTAGTGCTATTTTGCTTCAGCTTAAATAAAGTTACTAACTTACTTACTTACTTAACTACGTCTTAGTAGTTATGTCATTTTAACTGGAACTGATTAAAATTGCAGTTTCATTTACGACATTTTGGCTGTTTGTAAAAAAAAGTCATTTGAGGATAAGCGACAGAAAATAGTGTTTACAGGCTGAATATTAAAAACATAATAATGTCATTTGATAGCTAGTGTGTTATATGCTATGTATACAAATTTCTAGACTTTCGGAAGCTATACTTTAACTTTTATGATTTTTTTTCATTTTATTTTAACTTTAAATCACTCTCCTGTAAAATTCATCCAGTGGCGCTTATCCCTTTTTGGCCGTTAGCCATCGATATACATAGTACACATAGTTCTTGTAGTTCGTTGTAACTTTGATCGAAGTTTTAATAATAGTGTATTTATGTAAAAAAAACTACTCAGATCGAGTTCAAACTAATTTTCGTTGGTAGTTTTCATGGTAATGTACATCATATATTTTTTTTAGTCCTTTCATTCTCTTACTTTAGAAGTTAGAGGGGGGGGGGACACATTTTACCACTTTGGAAGCGTCTCTTGCGCAAGTTATTCAGTGTAGACAAAAATTATATTAGAAACCTCAACATCATTTTTGAAGACCTATCGATAGACACCCCACACGAGTAGGTTTGATGAAAAACAAATTTTTGAGCTTCAGTTCTCAGGATGGGGGGCACACCTAATTTTTTTTTTTTTAACTTTTGTAAAAATCTTAATGCGGTTCACAGAATACATATACTTACCAAGTTTCAACAGTGTAGTTCTCATAGTTTCGGCAAAAAGTGGCTGTGACATACGGACGGACAGACAGACAGACAGACAGACAGACAGACATGACGAATCTATAAGGGTTCCGTTTTAACGTTTTACGGAACCCTAAAAAACAGGGGTTGGTGATAAAAGGGTAAAAATTTAGGGTTGAATGTATTTTTTAACGCATTAAAAAAATAAAAACAAAAAAATTTAACCAAAAATTAAAAAAATAAATGTTTGGGGTGAACAACCCCTAACACTTAGGGGTATGAAAAATAGCTAGTAGCCGATTCTCAGACCTACTGAATAAGCATATAAAATTTGGTAAAAATCAGGCAAGCCATTTCGGAGGAGTAAGGAAACAAACACTGTGACACGAGAATTTTATACTTATGAAGATTAACAAACAAACTTGGCAAACTTTTACTATAAGAAATCGAACGATATAAAGTTTGAAATAGCATGGTGACGTGACACTACATGTAAATCACTTCTTGTCATTAAATGACGATGGTAAAATTAATTAGACATTTATACTACCTATATAAAAATACTAAAATCGTCTTTCAAATCGAGGATGGGAACAAAATCGTGAAAAATAATAGTTTATGACCTACATGGCCTATATCAAATACACTGCTAGAAATGTCATGGGTACGAAGAAAACTTATAAAATTGTAAATACATACTTATTAATACATTGTAGAAACACACCCAGATACAGAACAAATATTTGCAGTGACTGGGAATCAAACCCACCCACGGAGGTAGACTTACTACCAAATCAGTCACAAGGCCAACCCCTTAAGAGGGCTTCTAGTGCCAGAAAACGAAAAAAGGACATTTTCGACGCCGCTCACTGAAGTTAAGAAAATAAAAACTATGACAAAAAAATATTGACGTGTGGGTACAATCAAGAACAAGCACAATAACCGAATAGAATTTTAAAAATAGATCAGAGTTTTTTACAATAAAAAAATAAAAATGACACCGAAAATACCCGTTTTAATTCGAGTACTCCAAATTATCAGCGATGACTCCACATTATTTTTTGGTAATAAAATTCCTAAATGTACGTTCTAGTAAAGTTACCAAACACTTTTTTAAATGTATGTTTAGTTATTGAATAATTTAATAAAACTTGGTCAAAAATGGACTCCTGATTTAATATTGATTTTTCCTCCAAACTGTGTGATGTTATTCTCGACTTTATGTAAATCGCATTAAGAAACGCGTCGCGCGGGTGAAAATTTATTTTTCCCTGGTATTAGGCGCACTCTTAAATTCTCGTAGGTTCGTATTAAACTTTTAAGTACCAAAGCTGACTTCAGTACCAATGTAAGAATTTTAATTCCAGCTAAACCTGTGCTTTGAATGTATCTAGTAGCTAAATGAATATGGCAGCGAGAGTCAAACGAGAAACGAGAGTCCATCCCGTCGCGTCGGTCGCGTTTAATTTCCTCGTCTGATTCATTACGGCTCGCACGTCGCGTGCATTTGCCCAGCTTGCTGCCTCGCCGGTGCCGGACCTCTTGGGATCGCGGTTATTCAATTTCAAATTCAGAATCATATTCTTGATGTTACTATTATTTGAAGAAATAACATTTGTTCTTTATTTGAACACGGTTTAAAATATTTGAACATGAGTATAAATGCTAATTGGTCAGTTAGAATTTTATTATTGTAAACGTATAGTACGTTTACAATTATAAAATTCTAACTTTATTATACTTAATATTATTTTGATTAAAACCGAGTTAAACCGCGGTACGCTGCTAGTATATTTTTTAAAGCTGAAGAGTTTGTTTCTTTGTTTGAACGCAAGGATCTCGGGAACTACTGGTCCGAATTGAAAGATTAACTTTCTGTTGGATAGCCCATTTATCCAAGAAGCCTACTATTTAACATTACGCTACTATCAGCAGGAGCGGCCAATGAATGAAAAATGTAACAAAAAACGGGAAAAAAATATTGCTTTTTAGAGCTTTCGTTGCGTGACAGCATGTGTCTATCTTTTAAAGATTGCGTCATTAGAACCTAAGGTACAGTACCCGGCGATAAGTATTGCACATCGGCCTTTGGAGGGAGACAGTCGGCTGATTTCGGCTTCGTAGAGCATTGTCTCTGTCGCACACTACCTATGTGACGTTTTGTCAGTCGTTGTTTAAGTGCAATAGAGTGCAGTCGCGTCCAGTTCAAAATATATAATTAGAGTTGTTAACACCCCCAAATTTAAATAATTTAAAGTTGTACTGTGGCATCTTTAGGAAAAAAAGGGAAACCTTTACTAGGTCAGTCACGCCAAATATAATATGTTATAAATGTTCATACAATATAAAATACAATGTATATAAATGTTTTGTAACCGAAGCTGACAGATTTAAAAAAAATGAAGATGAAAATGTAAGTTGTTATTTTAAGAAGGTTCAAGTGCAAGTTGCAAATCCCACTGGAATTTCAAGAAGAACTTTGAACAATATATTAAACGAAGTCAGTACTGAAACACATTCTACTGAAATTAAGTTTAGCACTCCAAAAAAAGGGAGACCAAAAAAGCAATTTCGTTTGGATATGGACGATTTTGATTATGATGTTGTTCGAAGAATTGTGTATGATTTTCACTTACGATTTAATGAACTGCCAACAATAAAATCATTAAAAGCTAAATTGTCTGAAGCTATTAATTACAATGGGTCTGAAAAGACGTTGAGAAAAATACTTCACGAAATGGAATTTCGGTTAACTAAAATGGAAGATAATCGAAAAGTTTTAAAGGAAAAGCACGATGTAAGTCTCAAACGAATGGAATATAAATCGATAAAATACACAAATTTCGCGAAACAGGAAAAAATATCGTCTACATGGATGAGTCTTACATACATACATCCCACACTTAAGGGAAATCTTGGAGTGATGATAAGAAAAAAGGAGTATAAAAGCCAATTTCAAAAGGTCAACGTTTGATAGTACTTCATGCGGGAAATAAAAAAGGCTTTGTAACCGGTGCCTTTTTAACGTATAAATCCACGGATACTACAGGTGACTACCACAATGAAATAACGAATAACGATAACTACGAGAAATGGCTGGTTAATCAATTAATCCCAAATATATCCAGTGATTCCGTTCTAGTTATCGACAACGCACCCTATCACAATAAATATGTTGAAAGACCCCCCCAACTCAAACACCATTAAACAGGAAATGATCAACTGGTTAAACAGACACGAAATTCCAGTTGATCCAAAATTAACAAAAACCCAGATTTACGCTATTATACCTATGTCAGCACAAGGAGAGGTATACAGAGTTTTCCGTGAACAAAGTACTTGCCGAACATGGGCATACTGTGTTTCATCCGGATTTTAATCCAATTGAAAATATATGATCTCAACTAAAAGGCTATGGAGCCTCTAGAAATGTGGGTATGAATTTAACTACAGTAAAAACGTTATTGACTGAAAAAGTAAACATGATCGGGACTGAAGAGTGGAAAAAGGTTTGCGATCACACGATCAATGTGAGAATGAATATAGAAGCATTCAACACGGTTTAGACAATTACACTGATAGACTAGTGATAAATACGGCTGATAGTGACAGTGATATTGAACTCTTTGAGAGCACAAATAGTGAAATGGAAGTAATTGAGAATTATAATTATTATTATTTTTATAACAATGTCTCACTTTAACAATAGGTACAATGGTGTTTATTATGTATACTACAGCTGTAATTTTCCAAAGTAATTAAATACGTAAACATAATGTGAACTTTTTTATTTTATTTAACCCGAACCATAGAATAGATAATACAGATAGAACGGACACTCCCCACCCCCCGCCAGTTTCAAGCTTCCTTCCCCGCAAGCACCGCGGGAAGCACTCAACGAAGGGTTATATCGGACGATAATTTTCTATGAGAATACGACCATGACGCTGTATTATTTAACAAAATGGTACCAAATTTTTCGTCTATTATACGAAACAAGAATAAGAGATTTTTGATTTCATAAGAATTTCTACAAGGATTGAATCATTTTTATAAACTGTGTTAGCTATTCTGGTTAGAAGTAAGCGCCAACACTGAAGTGCAGTGACGAAATTATTAAACTCGTTGTTTTCAAACTACGGCTTTCGTTAATCGTTGTGAAATACGTCAGTGGCGCCAATAACGTATGGTAACGAGTGATGGCGCGGAGAATAGTTCGGAATTCACGAAGTCACTAGTCACTAGTGTTGCCAATTTAGTGGATTTTTGTACTAAGATTGCTACTATTCAGATTTATTGGTAAGTAATTATTTCTTAGCATTCAACCGACTCAAAAAAAAGAAAGAGGTTCTATATTAGACTATCTGTACTTTTATGTGCGTCCATGCCATCCATGTATTTATTATGTCGGTCAATAGTGAACAATGAATATAGGATTTCATCTAGTAGTATGCTTATTTAAGATTTCGCAAAAACGGTTAATTAAAAGCAGTAAGAGGATACGAGTACATTGACTATTGGAATGGATAGTTCCAAAAAAAAATTAACGATATTTTTAAACTAAAACTTATTCAGTAATTAACGGCTTTGACATTGACTTATAAACTTTACCGGTTCTAGTACTACCGGTACTACTACGATTTAGTTTAATTTTTAACCAACTTCAAAAAAGGAGACGGATCTCAATTCGTTTATATTATGTTTGTTACGTGATAGCTCTATTTATTGTGAAACAAAGGACATAATCCCAAATCACATTGAAAAAACCCAGGTGCCACACCTGGGTTTTTTGATATACCTCGGATTTTAAGTTATTAGTAATAATATTCCAAACTATCATCATCATCCGTTTGAGTGGCTAACCTGCGTTTTTTTGCCTGTAGAAGTTTTGTAGAAGTTCGTGTCAAAAGCTCGTTTTATGGAACAAAATATATTGTATAATTTGGTGTTAATGATACAAAAATAATATATACCGGCTGAGTCATAAAGATATATATCAAACAATGCACGAATAAACGAATATGCTTAGGTTCTTTTTGCGATGGGTGGCCTTGGAATTGAATTCAAATTTAACGAGTGTAAGTAAAATAATTCATGATAATACGCTTATTTTTGGTAATGTACTTTGGACTTTGTATTCAATTATCAATATGCTTACATCGCGGGTCAAATCTGGACAAGTACTAGCACAAGCACAGCAGTAGCATAGGCCTGGGATATGAGGCGTACTTGAAGAGAGGTATATGCTAAGATGTTATGATGATGATGAATACATCGGATTGCAAACAGTATTGGTGAACTTTAAAAAAATAACGCCTACAAAACTACACTAATAAAAAAAACATGTTAGCCACTAATTTGGGTTATGGGAGTGGTGTAATTTTTTTTCCTAAAATATATTTACATACAGTTATTAGATTTTTTTGAGATTAGATACAATTATTTTGTGCCGAGGTCAGGGTACGATTTGGGCCATGTCTCCTTTGATGTTTTTTTTTTTTGGTAGATCATAGTTTTGATACATGAAAACAAAACTAAAAATTACTTTCGTTTATTTTTGTTCAAGTTTTTTATTACCGTCGTTGAAATTTGGTCAATTAAGTTTCTGAATTTAATTTGAAATTAAAACTGATTTTTGTTTATTCGGCGCAAATAAATTATTAAGTAATGACTTCAACCTTAAAATGTGATTTGAGTATAATAGACTCACTCACTAATATCACAATATTTAAAGTTTTATGCGATCCTTACTATAATGCGAATAAATAAATCACTATTTATCAACATACAAAAGTTATATTTTTTTAAGCAATTAGTAAAAAAATAAATCCGGAACTAGCAACATTATCCCGCGAGACACAAGGCGGCCATAGTAACAACAATTCGTAATGTTTGTTTACAAAATTAAATTGTAGTTTTGAAGAATTAGAGTTGAAAAATTATGTTGTTCTTTACTGTGGTGAGAAATGCGATGGAAATAATTAATAATTAGTTTGTGCAGTGTATACTCTGATTATAGTGAACTGTGTGTAAATGCAACTTATGGACGTAGTTTTACCATCTAATGTGAAATACACGATATGTGGAGTGATTAATTAATATGTTGTCAGATTAAAGTTTTCTCTTTGGGTAAGTGTACTTAACTAAAAATCAATTCGTCCATGGTAAGTACCTTTATTATCTCCTATTTTGTTTTAAATCTTCTCCCTTCTGATTGTTGATGAAAGTTATATTTACATTAAAGATCGAACACTAACTAGGTAAGATTATAGGTCACTTAACACAGGCAGGTGAACTCACGGGTCACAGCTATTCCATAAAATAATTTAGTAACCCTAGGTGACACGCACACATGCGTAAATGTGTTCGAACGACATATGCGTAGTTGTGTGAGTGTAGGTATGTCAACTGCACCGTCTGTATGGATTTTAGGCCGAGTGTCCGGGGCCTGCCCGAACCTAAAGCCATCACTTATAGAAAAAATTGTATTTTATACAAAGAATAAAAATAATAATTAAAAGAAACAAATTAAAATTGTTTTAACAGCTCCTAATAGATGCCGGACTATTTGTATTTCGTGCGACAGAGATGACGCTCTACGAATCCGAAGTTGGCCGATTGTCTCTTTCCAGGTGTCGATGTGCAATATTTATCGCCGGGTACTGTAACCGAATTTGTTCAAAATTTGAATTGATACGACCAATTTTCGATAGATGGTGTAGAAACGCGCGCTCGGATCAGCTAGTAAATAAAAATGGTTGAGCTAAATGGTTCAGCTAAATAATGTATTAGTCCGTCAGCTAGAATTATTGTAAATGTATTTTGTATTTTGATTAAACCGGGTAAATCCGCGGAACACTGCTAGTAATTTATAAAGCCGTTTAACTAATCTACAACATCAGTCGAAAAAAACTTATTTCAAGAATGTATCACACAACTTCTAGATTCATTTCTCACAATGTCCCGTCCAACAAGAAAATGTCCATTTATAGTGACCATTTCAGACTCCAGAAAAAATGTCCACCTTTTTCTGGTCTCATCTATGAGTATGAGAGCATTATTCACTTGGGTAAATTGCGTAACGTCGAGGTTTCTAGGAATCTCATGAAATGCCTACTGCTGCTTTAGATGGAAATATAGCAGTCATTGAAATGCCAGAGAGGAAATTAATTTAGTTTACTAGTTGGCACATGTCTTTTTGTCTCGTGTCGGTTGTGTTTCACTATTAAAATAGCAGTCATAACGGCAGCTGGTAAAAACGAAAACATGATATTTAGATTTTTTTTTTAAATAAAGTGTGACGCGACGAGCATGACATGTGCCTGATGGTAAGCAACATGCCTGCCACAAAACAGCACAGTGACACGCAGCTATCGGAACATGAAGAGCCCAAATCATTACCTAGCACTGCACTGCGCTCGTCACCCAGAGATCTAAGTTGTTAATATCACTAAGCCCTGTAATTTCTCTGGAAACATTGCCCTTCAAACCGGAACAGAGTAATGTTTGCACATTACTGCTTGGCGGTAGAATAACTGGCAAAGGTGTGGTACTTCCCCAGGTGGACTCTGCTACGAGTCCTACCACTACAAATTACACTATACGTTACCTGTATAGATACAGATGTACTGCTACAATGCTATAAAGTCTATTAGAAAAGTCATTTGAAAGGGATACAGAAACCTGTAACACAAGCTTAGCTTAGTGCAGGTTCTGTGATCTTTAATTGTATAAGTCAAGTTTTTTTAAGGAATAATATGTGTGTTAATTTGTTTCATGTAAATTGACTTATTTATGTGATGAATAAAGATACTTATTTATTATGTATGTTAGTGACGCAAACTTACAAGAGTATACCCATCCAGAAATCGTCCATTGCACACATCCTCCTCCGCTCCAACGATACGCCGCTGCTCTATCGAGCGCGGTGACGCGACCCATAAGATTTTCCCCAACAAAAAGTTTTCAACGAGGCTAAAGAAGGGTTCACTTAAAAAAAAAGAAGGTGAAGCCAAACCTAGAACGCAGTTCTTTTGCCAATAATTAGAATATTGTATCTTGTTTCTTGTATTACGTGGTATATTGACTAACGTTTTTTTTTTTTTAGTTAGGTAACTATCAGAATTTAGAATGGCCGATTTGCCTTGATGGCCTTGTCCGTCGAGAACGTTCGATTCGCCAACCTGAAGTTTAAAGCCTGCTTATCGTAAGGTGTGAACCTAGCCTTTACATCCATATTGTGCCAGAAGCCGGCGTAGGTTAGGTTAGGTCTGTCATCAACTGGGGTGCGTGGCTCGGGAACCTCCACGTGGTGCACCCTGGGCATCACACAACAACTTGCCTTGGTGGCATCTTGTTGTGTGATGGCAAATCCCGGCCGGCGCTGGGAACTTCCATACGCGCTCTTCAACCCTTTGAGCAGTGCGTGTAGAGGTTGGGGAGAGGGACTGGAAGACTTGGGAAGGTTACTCGGTTGATGTATCGGCCAAGTAAAATTCCTAAGTCTTCCAGATGAGGGTCCTCCACGAGCACTCTGATTAGCAGAGTGCTCAGAGGAAGGACAAGGGCTGCGAAGCGGCTATTGAGGCGGAACCGCGGCTATCCCTAGCCGCGGTGTTGAGGGTTGAGGGCGGATCTCTCGCTGCCGATCATCATTGCCGTGAGCGGTGAGGTGAAATGTTTCTCGGCAGTGAGAGGACCTGTGAGTTGGAGGAGCGAGCAATAGCGCTCCTCCACTGAGGAGGAAGCGGACACGGGGGTGAGCCCAGAGAGTCGACCCTCTGGGCTCGCGACCCGTCCCCACCGGAAGGCCTGGGGTGTCAGACGTTTAGGGCCATCCGGCACCCCACCTAGGGATAGGCTTTCGAGGAGGTGACGTGCCGCTGATTTCTGGCGCGTCGCTGGAGCCAAATGCGGGGGTACTGACGCCCCCCGCGAGGCGGGTCCGCAAGGGCGGTGGCAAGGGTCAGGGTCGTTGACGGGAATGCGACAAGTGACCCCGCGACCCGGACCCCTGGCCATGCAGAAGAAATCTGTGGGGGTTTTAGTCGGTAGGGGCACCATGTCTGATGGTGTCGAGCCCGACATACCTCACCATGTCCCTGCATGGTGGGGATACGTAAATGTATTTCCCCAACAAAAAACAAAAAAAAAAAAGGTCTGTCCCCAGGGTTTTTAGTAGGTAGGCCGTCATATGGCGGAGAGTCCCACATACCCACCGTGCTATCCCCGCAGCCGGTGGAATTCCTAAAGAATTTTTCCTGGGCCAAAAAAAAGAAAAAGGTCTGTCATCAACACAAATTTTAACAGTGACAGACCAGAAAAGGTGAAGGAAGACATCGTTCAAATAAAAAAAATGTTTATTATTATTATTTCTCTCACACAGAAGTTTTACATCGCAAATATCTTAATCAAAGTATTTACACTACTTATTAGTAGTAGAATCTATGTGTGAGACTGGTGTCTGTACTAGGAAAACCTGTATGACAGATCACCATATTCCAGAAAGATCTTTAGGGGAACGTATTCGTTAACCCATTATTACGGGTAATAGGCCAGCGTGGTGGATTACAACCTTGACTTTCTCCTTATGCGAGAAAGCTTCAAAGTCCTAGCAGTTCCCATACGTACAGGCTTGGAGTTGAATAAGTTGCCGGCCTTACTGTTCCCTGAAAGATACAATCTAGAACTTTTCCAGGTCAGAGTGAATAGGTATTTTAGGGCAGCATGCGTTATCTTAGATCACACGCCGATTTGACAAAGTCAGTCCAGACCGACTCAAGTTTCAAGTTAAAATAAGCTGTTTATTCTACGCCTATTTCGAATAAAAAGTTATTTTTTTTTTACATTGATTGATATTTCTCACACAGACCCTAAACTAAGCAAAGCTTGTACTATAGGAGTCAGACAACTGAGATAATACTTATACGTAGAATGACTGCAACAATATTAAGCCTCCATATTTCTTTAGTCTGCGTGCTTTGCACGGATTACCCCCTACTACATGGGATCGTCCACTAGACTAAGCTTAATACTTCGTAACTTGACATTAAAACAAATTGAGGTGCCTGCTACGTTTAATTCTAGACTAATGGATAGAGCTCTCTAACCTTATTTACACTTCTTCAGTTTTGTCGTGACTACGATCGTTAAACGCAAAAAATGATGTTATATTAAAAAACATAATGTCTTTTCCCATCACGCGAGTTTCTCAAACTAATCAAACGGTGATCTGATTGGCTTGAAATTAAAAAAAAAATGTAATTTTTCTTTGACTTGGCAAAACACAGAAACATTTAGAGTTATCGAATTGGAATCGAAACTTTCCGATTTTGTTCATAAAAGAGAAGTCAACGACCCGTCCTGAGCTAAACACCCGAAAACAGACAAATGTGTTCGATTTACGTACACTGTACGCACTGGTAGCTCGTTAGAGGGTATTGGAAAGCCTAGTTGTGTATAAAAGCTGAAGCGATAGCAGTCCCATCTATCACGGGGGGCGGTCCCAGAGCCGAGTCCACTGTGGCTATCGAGAGTCACAAGTTTTGTTTCAGAAGTCGAAGTTATTTTATTCCAGGCTGTGTCATAAAAGAGACGTGGACATATAAACATACTTAAGTTACGGCTGGTCTAGTCAGGAGAATGGTTGATGGAAATGGAATCCCACGCGCACCACTGTATTTTCGAAGTCATGTGCGTAATGCGGCTAATATAAAAACGGCGAATGATAACATCGTGAGTAATTCTTCGCGGTCATCCTTGCGAAAGAAGTCCCAGCAGTGGGAACATTAGTGGGATACATATGTCTGACGTACAAGCGCATGATTTTGATCTCTTGAGCTCATAGGAAGATATCCTGTGGCAGGTTGACCAAAAATGCAAAACTTTGCAAACTGTTAAACATAGTGAAATAACATATTCAGATACGAGCTGTTAGAATGCATAATTATGAGAAAAATTAAGGGAAAAAGGAGGCGGTTGCCGAAGGAACTCTTGGTCGAGATACGTCCAAGAATGAGTCGAACACTGTTTTTGCGTTGCCAGAGACCGCATTTAGTACACTGAGTGCCATTATTTATCATCGGGCAAGTTGGTTCTAACGTAATACATGAAAGCTAAAACTCGTTCCTTGTAAAATGACGTTTTCTCAAGTTAAATAAGCCAAGCGATAAACAACACGCCACAGCACAACGCCACGTAAAAATCCAAATCAGTATCCAGCACTCCAATGCGCTCATCATCCAGAGTTACAAGATAATAAGGGCAAAGAGATAGCTCTTTGCCCTATAATTCTTCCAGAATCCCTTCAAAACGGAGCACAGTAATATTTGCATATTACTGCTTAACGGTAGCGTAACTGGCAAAGGTGTGGTACTTCCTGAGGCGAACTCTACAAAGCGTTATACCACCACTAAACTACTTGTTTTCGAATTAAATAGTAGATCAAACTGATTGAATATAGATGACGTACAGTTACTTAACATCAAGTGAGACGGTGGATAACAGCAAACCTATCTATACTGTAACATTACAAAACTGACAAGGTTTGTTGTGTGAACCACTAAAAATTTTTTTTTTTTTTTTTTTTAACTTTTATAGGCTTACACTTGACCGCCATCTCGCCTGATGTTAAGCGACGATGCGATCTACGATGGAGCGTGTTTACCTAGAAGAAACCGATTCACTCTCGATTTGAAGACACAAAGATTGTAACCAACATGGAAAACCCACTCAGGCAACGCATTCCACAGCCTAGACGTTCTTATCACAAAGGTAGAGTCAAATCTCTTCGTTCGTGTCTTTGGAACATCAACCATGAAACGATGTCGCATTTTCGAGCTACGAGCATTCCGATAGAAAAAAGGGCAAGGTGGTATTAGATCATGTAAATCAGTCGCACACTCTCCGAAGTGTATCCGATAAAAAACCGAAAGGCTAGCAACTTTTCGGCGATGTTCAAGACTTTGTAGTCTTTTTCGCACAAGAGTGTCGCTGCCTATGAGCCTTTTGGCACGTCTCTCGATCGATTCCAAGGCCTCCAGCAGATACTTTTTAAAAAACCGATTTTAAAAAAGTTTCACCGTTGGATATGTACGTGATTTTAAAAAAGTTTCACCGTTGGATATGTACGTGATTTTAAAAAAGTTTCACGGTTGGATATGTACGTGGTTTTAAAAAAGTTTCACCGTTGGATATGTACGTGATTTCAAAAAAGTTTCACCGTTGGATATTCACGTGGTTTTAAAAAAGTTTCACCGTTGGATATGTACGTGATTTCAAAAAAGTTTCACCGTTGGATATTCACGTGGTTTTAAAAAAGTTTCACCGTTGGATATGTACGTGATTTCAAAAAAGTTTCACCGTTGGATATTCACGTGATTTTTGTGTGCTTTGTGTAGGCTATATATTATGTATTTATGTACCACGGGCGAAACCGAGACGAAATACTGTCGATAAAAAAAACTATCAATCTACAATTTGTAGTAGCTCTGCCTGCGAAGCCGAGGGTCGTGGGTTCGATTCCCACCCAGTGCAAATATTTGTGTGATGAATTCAAATGTTTGCACTGTATCTGGGTGTTTCTATGTATAATAAGTATGTATTTAAAACTATATAAGTATTTGTAGTGGTAGGACTCTTAGAGTCCGCCTGGGGAAGTACCACACCTTTGTCAGTTATTCTACCGCTAAGCAGCAATGTGCAAACATTACTGTGTTCCGGTTTGAAAGGGCAATGTTGCCAGAGAAATTACAGGGCTTAGAGACATAACATCTTAGATCTCTGGGTGACGATCGCAGTGCAGTGCTAGATAATGATTTGGACTCTTCATGTGGCAATAACTGCGAGTCACTGTGCTGTTATGTGGCAGGCATGTTGCTTACCATCAGGCACATGTCCTGCTCGTCTCGTCACTGTTTATTAAAAAAAAATGTTACACAGGCGAAACCGGGACGAAATGCTGTCGATAAAAAAAACGATCAATCTACAAGGACTTGTAAACTTCGAGAAAGGGTGCTTGTAGTTCCGGATGAATACCATCATGAGATTTACGAGGAACCAGTGCCTATCTTCATATAATATACAAAGTATTATTTCGTACAATATCAACCTCACATAAACGAGGATCGGTCCTCGACAAAATATTACACAAGTGGAATAGATGTCGTAATGGCATTGAATATTTTATTGGCTTTCTTCGCCACTTCTGTTACTCTATAAAACATTATTTGCTATGTAAAAGCATTGCCATTAAGCAAACCATGCAATGTCGCTATAATAATAGACTCACTACGATTGTTGGTGCAAATGAACATTCCTACGATTTTCAAGGTTAAATGTAAAATTCAATTGCACACAAGAATTATAAACACATCCTATAGGATGTTTAAAATGTTTTGATGTTTGTAGCTCAATCACGTTGCGACGGCTGAGGTAGTGAGATAGTGAGCTTTTTTTGTAGTGGTAGGACTTTTAGCAGAGTCCGCCTGGGGAAGTACCACACCTTTGCCAGTTATTCTACCGCCAAGCAGTAATATGCAAACATTACTGTGATCCAATTTGAAGGGTAATGTATCCAAGGAAATTACAGGGCTAACAGATACCACAACTTAGATCTCTGGGTGACGAGCGCAGTGTAGTGCTAGGTAATGATTTGGACTTTTGATGAATGATTTCTTCATGGTCCAATAGCTGCGTGTCACTGCTGATAGCTGTCAATAGCTGATACGTGGCAGGCATGTTGCTTACCATCAGGCACATGTACTGCTCGTCTCGTCACTCTTTATTTAAAAAAATAATTAAAAAATATAGAAAGAGGCAACGGCTGAAGTTGAAATTTCAAATTTTTACTTTGTGGTTGGAATATCACATTTTCATGGCGGAAAAAATACGGAAACAAGAACGACGAGGGTAAAAGCGTGGAGCGCTGCTAGCGCTATAATAAAAAGTTTATAGCGTAGTGAGTTTTTGTTATCCACTACCCACTATTGTATTTGGCGAGTGCTTGGAGAAGTACCATAACTTTGCCAGTATTGACAAACAATAAAATTATCTGCATGCATTACTTTATTTCTGGACACTTTTTCCAGATTTTTTTAAAACTATACTACGAGTACTTTTTTAATCTCTGTTTAAGGCCGGTTTTCATTTTGATTAGTGCGAGTGCGAGTGAGTAGTGTAGGTGTTGAGTGATTAGTAGTAAACACGTGTGGACACCGATTGATTATTACGAGCGCATAGTAATCAGTCGCGAATACTCACTCGCACTCACAATCGCACTCGCACTAAACAAACCGGCCTTTAGTCTTTGTTAGTCTCTGTGTGTTTAGTTAAAATTTCAAAAAAAAAAAAAACATTTCATTTCAAAAGTACTACTATTATAAGAGTAGGTTTAGGCAAAGAGAAATTACAAATTCAGAGAAATTACAGGGCTTAGAGATATATTATCTTAGATCTCTGGGTGACAAGAGCAGTGCAGTGCTAGGTTATGATTTGGACTCTTCATGTTCCAATAGCTGCGTGTTACTGTGTTGTTATGTGGCAGGCATGTTGCTTACCATCAGACACATGTCAAGCTCGTCTCGTCACACTTTATTTAAAAAAAAATAGATAAATAATTTTATATCTCTTATTTGGTTTCTTCTCGTTCAAATTGCTGCGTGGCACTGTGCTGTAAAGTACTCACAATCAGGAAAATTTACCAAAAATAAATCAAATTTGCCAGATTCGGTAAACGAGACTATAATATCGGTTCTTATGTAACGTACTGAAATGTGACTTCAAGCTCTATATAAACTTTATCTTAACAAACGGTTCTTTTATCCCTAACCAAGAGGCAATTCAGACAATACAGGTCCAAATTGATCGAGCAATGAACCGAGAAAAAAATATCTATACGACAGACTTTCCTTAACAACGTAGATGATCTGATAAAAACTCTTTGAGATCTCGAGTCAATTTCAGAGAGGTCAATATCCTGTAATAGCTCTACAGTGAAGTCTTATTAGGATACATTAGGATTACTACATTATTACTACATTAGGATATAAATAAAAGGTACCCCTTTTATTTATATCCTATAGGGTATCTTTATTGAAGGTCAATGGAAGTCATTCTGTGACGAGTAACTACTTTGTAGTGTGTCTATTTTTTAACGTAATTCAAACTAATTACTCTTTACTAGTGGTCGCCAAGTGATTGAAATTCGAACATCTATATATATAAAAATCAATGCCACTTTTCGTTGTTAGTGAACTCCTCCTAAACGGCTGAACCGATTTGAATGATTTTTTCTGTATGCATTTGGGTAGGGCCTTCCATGGTTTAGATTCACAAATCAGCCCGGCAGATGGCGCTGCAGTTGGTATCTAGGTTATTAGGCTAGGTTATCCGAGCGAAGCTGGAACGGGCCGCTAGTAAAGCAATATTAATCTATTTTCAATTTGACCACATACTAACAATAAACGAAAGAGGGTATGTGCGTGTGTGTCAAATACATGGTAGTGTGTCTAATGTTTTGTTATTGATTTAATGTATTGTATGCATAATTTACGTAATACGAAAGAGGGCTGATAGCAGTTGGAAACGTGAGACCGAGGATCGGGCAGAGTGGCGTATCATGGGAGAGGACTATGTCCAGCAGTGGACGAATACACGACGATGATAATAATTATTTATAATTTAAAAAACTAAAAATTTTATTGAGCGAAATTTTGTGTCCTACATTTATTGAGGAACAAAACGAATAGAAGTTAACAGAAATAAAATTAGAATTAACTAAAAATAGAACTAAACATAAAAAGAACTAAACTAATAACTAAAAATAGAAAGTTAAAAGAAAGAAAACGAACGAACGTTAGTAGTCACATATGTAACGACGTACTTTCGATTAGTAGGTAATCTAAATATTATTTTTACAAAAGTTATGCAGACGGAAGAGTATGAAATTTTGCACACTTACTTACTTACTCGTAGTTTATAATACAGAGAATGCAGAATGCAAATATATTTATGAATTGATTCATAAAAAAATCAGTATATCAATTAAAAATAACATTATACTCACTACAATGTATTAGACGCATCAATATTCTTTTGGCCATTTTCTTGGTGACCACTAGTAGAAATAAATAATTTTGATTCCGGCATTTACAAGTACTACGTTGCCAGTACGTATATACCATACTCTGCCTTCTAACCACATTCAGTCAGAAACTTACTTCATTCTCTTATTACTTGAGAACTGTAGTAGTCCAAGTCAAACATCAATAAATACAAATTTATTGACTTCCAACCCAATATAAGTCAAAGGATAATGGCAAGTAGCCCAACTCTGGCTAGTTTATTGCCCCTTGAAGAAATTTATATCTGTACCGTAACTGTTTAGTATTCGGGAAGAAGAAAAAGAAGTATTGGCAATCGTGAAAGATAACGTTTCTACCGACACTGGATTACGTAACAATAGTAGACTATGCCGCAAGAGGCGCTATATTCCTCATTGCAACCCTTTTTTAACGACGCGTATCATGTTTTGATGGAATGTGCTCGGAACGAAAGCGTGCGTCGACAACTCTTTGTGTGCGACCACATATTTTGGCAATTAGGAGGATGCAATATTGTACTCAAGATGCTAGAAGGTTGTATGAAATGTATCATACAGCTATCAAATTGAGAAATGAATTGTTCTAGACTTAAGTAGGATTGTTTATTATTGTAATATTGTTACAAGGGTGACATTTAATTAAAACCCTGTATAAACTCAATAAAGAAAAAAAAAACTTTTTTAATATTTTTTTAGGTCGACCTGTATGTAACTACGAGTAACTATGTGTGTATGATTATTGATATGTATGTTTACGTGATACCTTTAGTCACACTGTACCCTAACCCCATCTATTGCTACTTCTTGTTTCTCACCATCTTTCGGTTGCCTAGAAGACATTGCTTTTAGCGTTAAGGTCACTAATTCTAGGCTAAGTATCTTTGTTATTTAAGTTGTATATGTGAACAATGAAGAGTTTCTATCTATCTATGTAATGAAATCTAAGGTAACTAATTTAACCATTTTCCAGGGATCGTAGCGTCATGAAAATTGTCAGCTGGGTGGTAGTTCTGATGACAATAAAATAATAATATATGGTACTGTCGAACTGGTTTATTGATGGATCCGGAAGATATGAACCGGAACTTCATGATGGTACATCGTATCATAGATGTGTTTGAATTTGTTAGAAAAGTCTTGTAATTAACTTTGACCACGATTAAGTTGCAAGGTCTGACGATGAAGCCGGAAGATAGGCAAGCGTTGTTTTTTTAAACTGTCTTGCTAACTAGTGCATAAAGATCGTTAGTTACGCGTTAACGTTAATGAAATATCTTGTGCATACAATAAGTATACACACACTCCCACTTTTTTACTATGAACAAAACTTCGAAAAACATTGCGTACAAATCTTGATGTAATGTTAATATGTATTTGAAACTTCTTTCTCTATGAGTAATTTTTCATATTTATCAGTTAGCTGATACTAATGAGATGTTGATTGAATAGGAACCGTCAATCCATTTTCGATTCCAATGAGTGATAGACTACAGGCCCGTGAGTAAAATTTCCGGGTCAAATAAACCACCAGGAGACCTATGTAGGATGATAGAAGGGTTTAAAGTAATAAGATTCAGCACTATGCCGTCACTTGTAAGCTGTCCAACTGAGTACAGTTGAAGAGGGGGGGTTCCAATCCTCGATCATTTCTCCTTATCGCATGATTTTTGTACGGCGTTGCGGAATAATAGATTAGAAGAGGTATGGGAACTATAAAAATTATACATTTTAGATTTTTAATTATTAGTTTGTGGGAAAAAATATGATGTGCCGACGATTCACAGAGTAAATTTGGTCATTTGATTATGTACGGCATTGGTTCCATACAGTTTCAATACCTCTTCTAATCCATTATTTCGCAACGCCGTACAAAAATCATGCGACAAGGAGAAATGATCGAGGATTGGAACCCCCCCTCTTCAACTGTACTCAGTTGGGCAGCTTACAAGAGACAGCATAGTGCTGAATCTTATTACTTTATACCCTTCTATCATCCTACATAGGTCTCCTGGTGGTTCATTTGACCCGTAAATTTTGTTCACGGGCCTGTAGTCTATGACGTAGACGAAACTTTTCGCAATTTGCAGGATTGCCAATAATTTAATATTACCGAAGCGTAGCTTAGTGGCTAGATAATCCGATTCATAAACGTGAGGTCGTAAGTTGGAGTCCCTCCTACACCTCTGAGTGTTTGTTCAAGACAGGTACAAGTTTATTGTCACAACTTCTTTTAATGGCGAAGAAAAACATAGTGTAGAAATCGGCAAGTGCCAAAAAGAATCTTTAGATTACGTGCATCATCTGCCAACCCAGACTAGGCCAGCGTGGTGGATTATGGTCTGGACTCTCTGTGAGGAAAGAACCCAAGTCTCAGGAATGGAAACATAAGGCGGACTGTTCAATGCTCATGCTCATGTGTTATTCTAATTAAAAACTAACACACATACCAGTGTTTAAAACGATGTTGATAGAAGCGGTTCTAGTCGTATTCCGAGTACCGTACAGCAACCCATTGTTCTTCTAGTTAAGTACTATCTCTTTTTAAACTCCGTTTGTATCAGCAGCTCTGAACATTAAACTATTTTATTTCATTGAAAATTTAACGAATCAGATTTTCACTTACGTAACTTTTTATTCCGTTTATCGTTTACCTAAACGCAGAAAATCATAACAAACATAATTAGTTTTTTCTGCAATTGATTTCCACAGAAACCCCTTCTATAAAGGCTTAATTTATGGATGAAATTGAAATCTGAATCAAATTGAGTCTGTTCACAATATTTGAACATTTCATTTGCCGATATTGTGTATTTTTCCTCATTTCAAAGTAATGTTCTCCCATTCCAATAGCTCCTGAGAAATTGGAGAGGTACATAGAAAATATTCAAATGATTTATGAAAAACATTCATTTTATGAAGCATTACAATAGGCGAGACGTCTTAAAAAAAGTAATTAATTCGTTAGCTAGATCATTAAAAAACATTGTACACGTATTTTTTCTTCTGTTTCACAATAAAAAAACGACGAAGATACAGTGCTTAGAAGTTTCGAGTCACGTCACGATATGGTACGATTTTTACTACAGTGTGACGTCACAACCCCCTTCTCCGAAAGTTTGATGATCTATATCTTTGTAAATTTTTGATTATTTGGTAAAAAAAAAATACGGGTCCCATATTTTTCTATAATCTACCTGACGAACTAATTAAAATGGTATATTTTTGACCCTGTCGTCATCCCAATTAGCGATACTTTATGGAAGGTTCCTCCTTAGACCTCGTGGCTTAGTGGGTAGTAGCTCCGCCTGCGAAGCCGAGGGTGGTGGGTTCGATTCCCACCCAGTGCAAATATTTGTGTGATTAATTCAAATGCTTGTACTGTGTCTGGGTGTTTACATGTATTTAAAACTATATAAGTATTACATAAGCTATCTGGCCGCCATATTACAAGCTTTGCTTAGTTTGGGGTCTGATGGTGTTGTGTGTGAATTGTCTACAAAAAAAATGGTTGTCTGTAAAGTCGGACTATTCGAAACGGACGAGTCGAAACTGTTACTGACGTTAGTTGAACGTGACAACTTCAACTACGCCTTAGAGCGAGGTAACGCCGGCGGCGAGGTAACGGCGTTAACGGCACATGACGTCATGTTTTGCGGGCGTGCAACCGGCTTCATCGAATTATAAGACGTTGTCACGTCAAAAAAAAAAGATATATGAGCCTCCGCTGAAGGAACTCATCCTAATACCGATGACCAATATTTTAATAAGAAACTTCTTTCCAAGACATGTATTGCGAGTAGGAATGTCACTCTTATTACAACTTTACATGCGTTAACTGTATTAGCTTTTTAACCTAATAAAGTTTGATGTTTATTGCTCAATCACGTCGGGATGTTTGAACGGATCGGGTTGAAATTTAGAAACAGTTTGATTATAACCCAGAATAGCACATATGTAAATAGATTATAGGATATACGTTTGCAAGGGAATATAACGGGAATGGGAAATATGCGGATGAAACCGCGGGGCGCTGCTAGTTGTTTTTTTTCTCTCGCATTATTATCACTAGTCCCATACTAATTACATACACGTATTTTCTGCAAACATAATATAAAAGTGGTTGATAAATAGTAGAGGTATGCATTGATGGCCAATCTTAGCCCAACATGTTCGCAGGCATGCGAAGCCGCATAATTCAGCTAGTGATATGAAAAATACTTTATGAGGGTAATAACTCTCAAACCTTGCATTCATCTCGCACTTGACCGATTTTATAACCTTGTTTGTAGACCCTCTACGTGATATCTACGAGCTACAAAGATAGAGTGAAGGTGCTACATGCTTGCTACGGTCATCGCCAACACTTTTACGCGCGTCTGGGTGGCGTTACTGTTGCATTAACGTCTAATTGTTAGAATTATCTATATTTATACTGGCAATACTACATTGTTGGTCTATGACGCTCTCTCTAACTCTATGGTTGTTATAAGAAAGATGTGCTTTTGTACTTCGTAGTAAGTTTATATCAAATAAAAACTAAGTAAAATAATCCACGCGAGTATTAATCTTCATTTCTTCATATTAAGACTAATATTAGAAACTTTTAATATCCAAGGATAATTCACGATTTTCATCACAAGATTAGAATGTTGGTAAAGACTACGATTTAGGTACACGCCATTTTCTTTTGTAGCGACATAAAGTGTACTCGATTTTTATGAAAAAGATAAATAGATTTACGGAAATAAGCTGTGTCTTGTATTTGTTAATAAAAATTGTGTTCTGTATTCATAGCGTAAGGTACAGGGTCGTAACTCATCGCAGATACAAAGGGCAGTAACCTTCCCGTCACGTGAACTTCAGTTACCTGGAGTCTAGTGACATTTTCCCACATAAATTTTGATTAAATAGCGACACCTCTTGTCGTTTTTGTTATCTACTTAGTATCAGTCTTGGTTTGAAACGAACACAGAATGTAGAGCTTTAAAACAGTTTTCGCTATAAGCTTTTATGTTAGGGCAAGTAACATAAGTAATAAATTATATTAATTCTACTATCATTGTTTTAAGCTGCCATTAGAAATATGGAACCTAACTAATGACACAATTCTTTTTAACAAAACTAGAATAGTCGTTATAGACTGCTAATACTTTAGAAACATGTTTAAAGAATTGGGAAATGGGAAAAAAATATTTCGAATTTAATTTTACTGTATGTTGAGGTCTTTATGTGCCTATTAAATATTATACGAGCCAACAAACTCTAAGTGAAGTTCGATAATTATTATTTGACTCATTTCATTTGAAAATATTCTATTTGTAAATTAATAAAGTAACTAATGTTGCGAGTAATATTGATTGTGATATTGTTCATTTATTATTGTTTTAATGAAGATTTATATTTTTCAATATTGTGTTATTCATATTTAACACACATTTTCATTTGTAATGTTAGTAGGATACATACATTATGTGTAAACTGCTAATATACTCTTTATAAAATTTCATTGCGAAAATCACTATTTTTAAGTAAAAAATAAATTGCCATAAAACAAATAGGTTAAAATATATTTTGCGTGGTCAGTAGGTAAACAAATAAAACGTCTGAATCTGTAATAACGAATTTAAAAGTACTTTTTACCACGTATTTTCTACTTTCTGTTGTTTTCTCCGTCTCCTACGAGACATTTTACCAAGTCTTTAGTCTAGAAACATTACCTTCTATCAAAGATAACTCGATAAACCGAACTAAGAACTTTTACGCAGTATTTTTCTTTAAACGAACAAGTTAGGTCAGCAAAAAAATTGGGTCAAAACATTTCTCCAAAGTTTCTACTTGAAGAAAACAGTTTGCGTCTTATCTATGTAACGTTATAGAAAATATTAGCATCTGACCCGGGAGCTGACCCTATCAGTTTTGCAACAAATTGCCTGAGAGAGCTTCAGAGGGCAACGACTTTTTACTGGTCAAAACTCTAGATAAGTGGTAGTCTTGCAACAAGTTACGACTGGTCTAGTTAGCTACGATTGCTCTATTAAGTTACGACTGGTCTAGTTAGCTACGACTGGTTTAGTTAGCTACGATTGGTCTAGTAAGTTACGGCTGGTCTAGTAAGTTCTGGCTGGTCTAGTCGGAAGAACGGCGACTGCTGACCCGAAGACCCCGGGTTCAAAATCACGCGCACCGCTGTCTTTTCGAAGTCATGTGCGTAAGCCGAGGGTCGTAAGATCGATTCCCACCCAGCGTAAATGTTTGTGTGATGAATTCAAATATTTGTATTGTGTCTGGGTGTTTCTATGTATAATAAATATGTATATACAACTATATAAGTATTACATCAGCTATCTGGCCGCCATAGTATAAGATTTGCTTAGTTTGGGATCAGATGGTTTTGATGGATGTGTGCATTGTCCACCGATATTTATTTATTTTTAATGCTACTAACTTAAAACAGTGAAAGAAAACATTGTGAGGAAACCAACATGTACCTAGAATCTTTGGAAGTTGTGTGTCATTCCAACCAACCCGCCCTGGGCGAGCGTAGTGGATTAAGACCTTGACTCTCTCTTTGCGAGAGAAGGCCACGAGTCTCAGCAGTAGGAACATTTAGGACACTAAATGTTTATGTCTTAATGTTTATGTGTATGCTGTTTATGCTGCTTGTAGCCGTGGTGGTAGGTGTAATAACTAGTTTCTCTGAATTCATAATGGAGAAGTGGCAGGTTCGAATCCTTATGAAAAATTTTCCAAGTACGAGTTTCACTTTGAAAGCAAAGGAAAACATCGAAAAGAAATCGGGATTTGTTTTATTTATAAAAGATGTATCACTTTTACAATTCATACCAAGGCCATAAACAAGAATAAAAGCATTTTTCAGGAAAAATAAGATAATAAGAAAAAGAGGTCAACATATTGATTAGGGAAGATTGGTAGGGTAACTCAACGAGTAACGATGGTCGGTCAATCCGACTCGAGTTTCGGCCGCGTCCGGCGGCCTTTTTCAAGGAGAGTGTACACGCCCGATGGCTTCCCGTTTGGCACTGTAAAAATGTTTAATACTAAAATAGGTCAAGACTGAAAGTAAGCGCAATGCCAACTTTTATTATTATTAAAGATCCACGCCATTTAACCAAAAAACCGCATTTCAAAAAGCAAAGTTCAAAGAGACAATTGAGCATCAACTGACCAATATTTAGAATTGTTCACGGAGATTTTCCATTGCATTCAAATCAGTCGATAGTACAAAAAAACTAAGTATTACGTCCTACTTCTTTCTAATATCATAAAGGCGATACTTTGGATGTTTGTTTCTCAATCACGTCGGAACGCCTAAGCAGATCGGGTTAAAATGTTGAACACAGATAGATTCTAGTCTGGAATAAGATATAGGCTACTTTTCATTACGAGAAAATGACTGAAACAAGAATTACGCTCATAAAACTGTGGCTTCGTGCTAGTAGAAAATGTTACGAGTTTATTAATGGTAAATGGATTGTAAGTTACGTTTAACCACTGAAAGATTTTGTACTACTTTATTATCCTTCAATGTCCAAGGGCTGCCTGATAATACTTCTATTGAAACATTTTCAATAAAGTCTACAACACAATGGCCTGCAGATTTTGCTTTGTATGACGTAAAGACATATCGCAGGGAAAGAAATTGATATGTATTTTTCTCTATTCTGTGACATTAGTTCGTAACAAAATCTTTATCAACAAAACTCATTTACCATATAAACTTGCATTTAAATTAGAATTAGACTCACCTACGAACGTAATTCTATTTCCAAAAATACTTTAAAGTCGATTTGAAGAAGCATGTTTCATACATCTATGACGTCATAAATCTCTTCATTTCCTCCATCACCTGTTGTGCTTTTCAAAATGGAGTATAGTCGTTACCTCTTTACGCTCTTCATTATATTCAGCTATGACGCTATTCGAAATTTTATAGAGATTTGCTCTACGAGTATCTACCTTTGCCAGTTATTCTACCGCCAAGCAGTAATGGGCAAACATTACCGTGTTCTGGTTTGAAGGGCAATGTTTCCAGAGAAATGACAGGGCTTAGAGATATAACATCTTAGATCTCTGGATGACGAGCGCAGTGCAGTGCTAGGTAATGATTTGGACTCTTCTTGTTCCCATAGCTGCGTGTCATTGTGCTGTTATGTAGCATGCATGTTGCTTACCATCAGGCACATGCTGCTCGTCTCGTCAATCATTATTAAAAAAAAAAATATCTCGTGTCTCAACACTTTGTACGCCTTCGAAACGGCTCTACCAATTCCTATCAAATATACATGTTTTGGGAAGTATGGAATGAGTATTAAAGTATTTTTCAGTTTCTTGCCAACGCTCTCAATTTTTTAATCTCTAGATTTCTATTTTCGTTTAAATTATACACAAATAGGTACTTACTTTAAGTGGCGTTCAATGACGTGTACTCATTTATATAGTGTCGCATCTCTTTGTCATTTCATTCAGGTGGCAATAAGGCATGGCAACATTTGCAAGATCAGTTAGGATAGTCTAAAATATTCTATCATAAAAAACAAATCCATACCCAACATCCGTATTAAAATAAGCTGCTATTATAATGTGCTGGTAAAGTATAACAAATACTTGCTTTCTAAATGTATTTAATTACGAGACCAAAACGAATTGCTTATCCTGATCTGTGCTTCGTAAATATTTACGACCCATAGAATGTACACGAGAATAACCAATGTATATGCAATAGATAATTATTTTATGTAAATTGTGTGTAATTATTAATTATTTGAATTGGGATACCTTACCTAACAACTAACAACTCATTTAGCAAACTTGCACTTGAGCCCCAAGATACAGGCTTTGCCTAGTTTAGCCTAGTTTTTGGTTCATAGAGAAATAGCTTTCTGTACAGATAAATATAAATTATACCTATTTTAAGCATAGTTTTAATCCTACTTAGGATTAAAAAGCTATTTCTCTATGAATTGTATTCTCGTTTTATAGGTACCTAATTATTATTGATAAGCTTCTCTGTATATGTACAAATGTTTCTTGGTAAATAAATAATTCTAAAAAAAATAATCAAATACCTATTGACTTTTTAAAGCATTGGTTAACGCTTTAATGCGTCGAGAAGGTTTTTTCAGTGTATTATAACCTGAAGTGAAATTTCACGCGCTACTTACTCGTATGTAGGGCCTCAAAACATAAACACGGCTCATTTTTAGGGTTCCGTACCCAAAGGGTAAACTCGTTAGTTTGGTTTTTCAATGAAATTAATTGTTATTTCTCTTTGTCACTTCTCCTCCACAATTAATGAAGAAATTGAGAATTTATTTTGATTTACAATACCTAGGTATATATTTAATATATTTTTTTACCATAATGAACAAATTTGATATGGAGTTCACTGGAATAACGACTAAAATCAGCTGTTCGATTTTTTATCATTAAGCTCATATTTAATATTGTAACTATATCACAAGACTTAAGTCTTAAAAGCAGGATGTAAAATCTGGCCAAGTGCGGGGTTCCAGGTTCTCGGATGTTATTTTTCATGCAACATTGCGATGGTTTTTTACGATGTTTTCATTCACTGTTGGAGCCGGTGGTGGTGAAAAACGTGCTCATCGGCACTTGGAAACATACTCAGAGATGTACAGGACTTTCTACTCACTCCAGCTGTATCAAACCAAAAAGGGCGTGTTTACATAATTATGACCAAATGTTTATATCGGCGCAATATTGTATAGAAGAAAAAAAAATGACGGTTTAAAACAAAATTTAAGTTCCAAACATAACTCGACGTTTGATTTTTGATGATCTTTAATTTTCTTTTGGGAAATTTTAAGGTCTAAACCAAATTGAAGTTTTGACCCGACAAGATGTTAGTCAACGTATGTGTATGTCACCGTAAAATTGTAAATACTGTCAGTTTAGCATTTAACGTAGTTATTTTATAAACTAACCTAACTCCGCCTACTGTGGGTTTATAGGCTTTGTATTAGAAATTGACGACATTATTATGATTTTGCGGTAAAATATCCAATGTTTCAATGCAACTTCGTTTTTTTTTTTTTAAATAAGAGTATCCGCTTGCTACACCGCCTGTTCTTCGCGTTTACAATTTTGGCGGGAAAACGGGTGTCAGGTTACAAAACCGCGGTGTTTGTGCTTCGACATATGAAGTGCCGCCCTACTTGTATCCGTTTGAGCCCATTTATTCTCAAGAGCTTTTCAAGACGCTTTTGGCGGTATCGTTTGTTTATAATTAATGTACTTAAAATGTAAACTAAAATTTTTGACCCTTGAGATTTTTTTTTGCGATTTCTCAAGTAGTCGATCAGCTATTACAGTAATAATTTATGAAGGAGACAGTGGTTTTATGGCTTAAATGTGTTGTATACGAAACAACAAACTCGAAAAACCAAAAAAAACTGCATTCGATAGCACAAATATATATTTTTTAATTTTTTCAATACTTCGGGACCATTTTCCCGCCAAATTTTTTAATTTAAGTTTTTTTTAAGTTTACGATTTTTCTATGTAAATGAACTCTAATTTTAATGTGAAATATATCAAAATAAAGACTAGTTCAAGTAGACGCCATTAAACACAAATTTATCGGTATACCTTTCCAAATAAAATCACGAAAAATTTTATTCGCCGCCAAAAACCCGTCCGCAAAGTTAAGTTTGTATGTTTTCGTCATCGTCAAGTTTTTGGGTACTATATTACACACCGGTGTAGCAAGCGGGTACACATAATCTTGTTTGATGACCACAAAGTGTCGTAAGTCCAGTAATACCGCCCCCAACTCGTTTGCCCGGATATAATCAATACTCACGGAATGACAATCAGTCCTCATTGTGATCCTCCCTTCCGGTCCGATTGTTATGGTAATTGTCCAAATTACTTTTTTAACTTGGAAATATCCGATATCAAAATTCTTTCAGTAAAACATAATCAACAGACTTTTATGTTTTGGGATTTAAGATTTTGGCTGTTTACAATTTGAAACCCGTTGTTTTTTCCTATTTTTATAATATGAGTGACAATTAAGCATACATATTGCTTGATAGGTTTACCCACAGATTACAGAAACAAGTGTAATCTGTGGGTTTATCCTAGCGTTTACAACTTAAAAAGTTGGCTTAGATGGGATAATGGGTATATAAAATACCTTCGGTAATTGAAATAATTAAAAAATTGAGTATAAAATAAAATTACTTTTATAAAATTGATTTTTTTTTTAGCAAAATTATCAAATCAGACACCAGTACACACATGTGAAATATTTAGGTACACAGATATGTAATCTTACTCATCTTAATCCTACTAATATTATAAATGTGAATGTATGGATGTTTGTTGCTCAATCACGTCCTAACGTATGAACGGATTGGGCTGAAATTTGGAACACAGATAGATTATAAAAAAAAACACATAGGCTACTTTTTATCCCGGAAAAACAACGGGAACGGGAACTACGCGGGTAACACCGCGGGGCGCTGCTAGTCTAGAATAATACATTAATAAGCAAATGTATCTAAAAAATAATTCTCGAATGAAAATAATATCTTTCGTAACCATGCGTTGATTAATTTTCATTTATAAGAATCTTAGTTCCAGGCTTATTGTAAGCTTGCTATTAAAGGCTTTCTACGAACTCATCATAAGCTCAACTAATAATCGCAGCTAGAGGTTTCTTAAATAACAATACGATAATAATTAATTTTAATTACGTAAATCGATTAGGTTTTTTTTTTTAAGTTTTAGACGTCTTTGTGGGTGTTTGTGCGAGAAAATTTACTAAAAATTCATTTTATTTATTTTTTATTTTTCCCCGACTGAAATAAGGGCTATGTTTTTCGCGCGTATCCTGTATGTTAGTAAATTTCTTTATCCCACGTGTCTCCTAAACGACTGGATATATTTTGACAATTAAAACATCGTTCGATTCGTCTCAAGCACCCAAGTTTCCTTAGCTATTTGCGCACAATGTTTGAATGTCATATTGTTTTACATAATGTTTTTAAAGTTGTTTTTTTTTAATTTACTATTTTTGTGCTGTTTAATGCTAAATTTATAGCTTATTAGTTTTCGTATCTATTGCCCGTCCCTATAACTAATATTATTTTGTTTTAGAATCACTACCTACTGATTTCGAAGTTACGGATGGTCTAGTCGGGAGAATAGTGACTGCTGATTCGGAGACCCGGGTTCAGATCCCACACGCACCAATGTCTTTTTTTAAGCCATGTGCGTAAAGCAGTTAACTGAAATCGGTGGTGTAAAACATCGTGAGAAAACCGACATGTACCTACCCAGAATCTTTCAATGTCACGTTTTATTCACCAACCCGCACTGGGCCAGCGTGGTGGGTCGAGCGAGTCCCAGCAATAGGAAAATTTTGTGGGCCTGCTTACCCTTATGCTATTATCTCTCCATTGGAATATCAAATCCCATTCCAAAATATCGATCGTCCAACTAATCAAACGCTGTGTATTAGGTACATCGTGGTATGTTAGAGACCTTTAGTTTTCGGGGTAAGCTAAAAGGGTGCCGGTATCGCCGCACTATTAGAACAAAGCAACGCTCAGACAATGTAACTATTGTGAGGCAATGTAGCAGACAAGCCCAATTTGAGGCCCGGACAAAATGTTTTAACCAGCTACGAATTTGCGCACAATATTTGTATGTCAAAAGATAAAAATAACAGAATGAACCAAATTAAAATAGCCATTATTTGTTTTGGAATAATACTATTCCAGATCATTTTATAGTCATACTAGCAGGGCCCCGCGGTTTTTCCTGCGAAATGCCTGTTCCAATTATTTTCCCGTGACAAAAAGCCTATGACTGTGACTGACTGTACTCGTCTGACTATGTTCTGAATTTCAACCCGATCCGTTCAGACGATCCGACGTGATTCTTCGGCTTCGGATTCGACGGCTTCTTTCCTAGAGACCTAATTATGAATGTAGGCTACCTCCATGTTTTGCCATGCCGCTCTGTCTTGTGCGAGTCCTAGTCGCGACACCTAAGACGTCGTCAAACCATCTTTTCCGTGGCCGTCCCCTGTCCCGCGTGGTGTCTCTGGGCCGCCAGTGTATGATGCGCTCGCTCCACCTGCCGTCTACGGCGCGTGTGACGTGGCCAGCCCACTTCCACTTGAGCCTATAGAGCAGGGGTCAACAAATGGCTCATCCGGACCGTAAACTCATTGTGTATAAACCGAAAAAAAATACCCCTCGCAATATTTTTGTTGACGTCAATAGCTTGCACCAATTTTACTCCAAACTTCAGACAGATAGTCAGCAACAAAAAAATGACACTTTTCTCATGCATAAGTAAATATAAACCTTTGTAATTTCCGTAATTACCTTTGTTTAACAAATATTTGTTTTAGAAAATGTGTGGACCGCGAAGGTAATTTCATTTCTTAAAAAGGACCCCGAGCGAAACTAATTGGTGAGCCCTGTCATTATAGAGCTTCGTCACTGCAATGGTGTTATTAGACAGAGGACCAAGGTGTTGGAACCTTGGTTCTCTGTCTAATAACACCATTTCTGATTCGACACGAGCAGTGCGAAGGGCAAGATGGTACTAGATTGTATTATTAAACCGCGCACGGGTTGAATACAAAATACTTACAGTAATAAATATTATAGTTTTTATGATTTACTTATGATTTTGTAACACACGAACAAAGAGGATTGACTCTACTTTTGTAATAAGAACGTCTAGACTGTGGAATGAGTTGCCCGAGTGGGTTTTTCCCGATGGTTATAATCTTGGTGTCTTCAAATCGAGAGTGAATCGGTTTCTTCTAGGTAAGCACGCTCCATCTTAGACCGCATCGTCGCTTAACATCAGGCGAGATGGTGGTCAAGTGTAAAACTATAAATGTTAAAAAAAAAAAAAAGTAAATCATCGACATCGCAAATAATAAGTACTAATCCACTAATCCTAACGAAAATTCTGATAAAAACATCCTAGATATCGGAATGAGATGGTTTTTATCGTACAGTAGTGCTAATAAATCAGTTGAGCATCCCTGGATGATATTACCTAAGTGTGTAAAGGGCACATGGGGCTAAAGATGTTTGATAAAGTTCACTCTGTACAGGGCCTGATTAACCCTTAGGCTAATTAGGCTGCAGCCTAGGGCGCGAGGATCCGGGGGGCGCGCGCTGAAATTGTGTCTTTGCATGCACAATAATTAATCTAGCATTATTGCATCTATTTTACATATTACAACTAGACCGATACAAAACACTGTAACTAAATGCGTTACTTTAACTGAACTTTAACTTTCACTGTAACTGAAAAAGCTTCGGAGTTATCAGATGGGCACGCTCATGGTGAATGGCCGCAAAGACTAAGGCTGCCTGTCCATAAGAGCGAGGCGAGCCGGCGGTGCGGAGCGAACGAGTATTGCGGAGCGGAGTTACGTGCTGTGTACGTCCAATGACACAGGGCAAGGCAGCCGAGCAGAGCGAGCAACCATAGCGGAGTGGACTTCGAACGGGCGGCGAACAAAACACACGCACGTACTGCTCGAACATTGGTGGCATACTAACATTCCACGCCGGCTCGCTCCGCTGCCCTGCTCGCAAATCTAAGCCGAGTTTTTATGCAATCCTATTGGTTAATATTTCTCCGTTTCTCCGCTCCGCAAGCTCGCTCCGCTTCAATGGACAGGCAGCCAACTAGATGTGAATAAAGCCAAGATGGTATTTCTGCTAGTATTGAAGGCTTGTGCGTCTGAGTTGTCGTCTGTACCTGCATGCGCTTGTTTAGACTCTCTCCCAAAACAAGACAAGAACCAAAGTCGTGAAAGCTTGCTAAAGTGCAACTTGCTTTCGACAGACTTTGGTACCTACAATATACTTATAAGCAAGCTTTCTGTTTATGGTTTGTTGGTTTTATGGATCCACAACAACGGACTTCCTGAGGGATCGATCCATGCGAGTGCTCATAGATGCTTGTCGGATCAAATTGCAATCAACGTCGGAGTCCCTCAATGGGGTGCTCTCTGCGACGCTCTTTCTGTTGCATACCGTCGATCTGTTGAAGACTGATGTCTTTGGGTACGGAGATGACAGCACCGTCGTAAAAAGTCACAAATCTAGCGCGAAAGCCGGTGGGCAACAAACTCAGACACTGGGAGAGAGCATCTGAACTAGGCTCTAGTAGCAGTCTCTGAATGGGGTGATGCCAATCTGGCCAAGTTTAACGAGGGAAAGAAACAGGCGTACGTGTTCTCCGCAAAAAAGAGTCCACTTCATCTAAGTCCTACTTTACGAGGTATATGTATCTGTTTTGGTTACTGACTCTGACTCTTTCATCGAGTTCAAAGCTAAACTAGTTACCAAAAAACCAGGTGTCCTCTCAAATGTGCGAAGGTACTTCAAGTTAGAACAGTTGATCTTGCTCATGTTGTACCAAGCAGTGATTCGTTCTTGTATTGGCTTGCCTAAGTACCAGCCTGAGGCGCTGCGCTGAGGCCATGGAATCGATCGAGAGACGTACCCAAAAAGACCCAAATCGTTTGCCACCAACATTTTGAATATCATAGCAAAATTGCTAGCTTATTGATTTTTTAATTAATACACTTCAGCGAATATGCAACTGATTTGCATGATCTAATACCACCTTGCTTTATGAAGTGAAAACTTCCTTTGGCGCACCAAACACAGATTTTTCGTGAGCTGTGAATAAAGCTCAGCGCTACGCTCGGAAATGAAAGAAATGTTCGGGTGAACTCGGGACCGCCGAGTGTGCCAGAGCAAGAAAGCTATTCAGCTGCTGCTGTCTGTGAGCTGTCCCTGTCTTTTTTATTTATTCTTATCCATGGATGCTAGTCTTTCAGCCGCATCTGTCACTGTTGTGTCGCTGTGTTTCCTATATTAAATGTATATGTAATGGTTTTTATTTTTAATTATTAAATTTATTCAACAGTATTTTTATTTTAGTTTTTACTTCTGCCGTGCGGTCTTGAGCACATCGTTTATTGGTTGACGTTTCAAGAACTCTAACGAAAATGTTTGACCTTAATTTTGTGATAATAACGGCTAGGGTGTAGATTACTTTGTCCGAGTGGGGTTTCCCCGATGGTTACTATCTTTTATAGGTACTTGGTATGAACTACATATGTTAAAACTTTCACACTAAGAAACAAAGTCAAAACTATTACTACTTTTTAGGCTGACCTGGCCGACCTGGGGGCGCGTCCCCATAGTTAGCCTAGAGCGGTCGGAACTCTTAATCAGGCGCTGACTCTGTAGTCTCTGTACACACATTGGATGCTAACTCTGCACATGTTTATTCGTGTAAACGTGTAATCTATATTAATTTGCCTAAAATCATTGACACTAGAGCCGAATAGCGGAGCGGTAACGTATGTTTTAATACTTAATTGACAATTAAATATGTATATGTATGTATTGATTTACATGGACTCTTAGCAGACTCCGCCTGGGGACTACCTACCACACCTTTGCCAGTTATTGTACCGCCAAGCAGTAATGTGCAAACATTACTGTGTTCCGGTTTGATGGGCAATGTTTCCAGAGAAATTACAGTGCTTAGAGATATAACATCTTAGATCTCTTGGTGACGAGCGCAGTGCGGTGCTAGGTAATGATTTGGGCTCTTCATGTTCCAATAGCTGCGTGTCACTGTGCTGTTATGTGGCAGGCGTGTTACTTACCATCAGGCACATGTCGTGCTCGTCTCGTCACTCTTTGTTTAAAAAAAAAAAACAAAAAGGTAGATATATGGTCCAATATTATTTGTAAAATAGATTTGTAAATAAGCCGTTTAAAAAAAGGGTCGTTTTAAAAATTTAGTATATGCCTATTGCAGTAGATGCCAGTATTTACACGCTGCCGCTGGTCTCTACTAAAATACTGTGCTAAAATTCTGAAAAGTTTGTTTACTTATCGGTTCTATTAAAAGAATCTCCAAACTACAACGATTCCGAACTATAACTAAAGTTAAGATTGTTGGCAAAGTTGAAATGTTTTTACGAATTTAAGTAAGTAAACATATTAGTGTGTGCCAAAACATTCAAACCCAAAAACAATATAATTAAATTCGATTCTCTAAATCTAAATTATCCGCTTGCTACACCGCCTGCTTGAAGCTTTGACTTTGGATTTTAGGCATTGCATTACCTAATGTATTTAGTCCCAACGCTTAATACCATAATACTTATTTGTGAAACTAATACCTACCTAATCAACTCTAATTCTTTTTTTTTTTTTTTTTTTTTTAAATATAGAGTGACGAGACGAGCAGGTCATGTGCCTGATGGTAAGCAACATGCCTGCCACATTACAACATAGTGACACGCAGCTATTGGAACATGAAGATTCCAAATCATTACCTAGCACTGCACTGCGCTCGTCACCCAGAGATCTAAGTTGTTATATCTCTAAGCCCTGTAATTTCTCTGGAAACATTGCCCTTCAGACCGGAACACAGTAATGTTTGCACATTACTGCTTGGCGGTAGAATATTTGGCAAAGGTGTGGTCCTTCCCCAGGCGGACTCTGCCAAGAGTCCTACCACTACTAAAAATTCACTATTAATCACAATTTTCTTTTATTATTCCACAAGATAAACTTGCACTTAGCCGACATCTCGGTTGATTTAAAGTGACGATACGATCGAGGGTTGAACGCGTTTATCTCGAAGAAACCTCCTGTAGTGATAGTAATCATTGCGCAGTCCGCTTGGGTTTCCCCATACTAATCTAATTATTCTAACGCCAAGTATTAATGCGCAAACATACTGTGGGCTGCTTTGACGGGTAATGTTCCCAGTGAAATTAGAGGACAAAGTGATATCTGGATGACAATCGCATTGCAGTTATTGGAAGTGACCTAGTTTCTTCAATTTCAAATAGCGGAATGACACTGTGCGATAATGGATAGACGTGGTGCTTACTGCTTACCATCAGGTTTGAGCATTGTTCGTAACTATTAAAAAAAAATTAGACCTCTTCTTCATTATCAGTACGTTACTTCATATACTATTCTATATGTACCTCTGTACTAATATTAAAGCTGAAGAATTTAATTCTTAGATAATGAATAAGTAAATAGATCAGGTTTTTCCGCACGGTTCCTTTGTACCAATGGTAAGCAGATGTTAGCTATGGCTACATAATTGATGTCCCGCGACAAAAGTATGACACTTCCACAAGAGCGATCAGGCCCGTGTAAAGGCAGGCAGGCTTTTGGTGTAAAGCGTTTGTTCTAACTCTATGCGTAGTGTATGTATGTCTTTGGTTTTATTGTTTGAACGCGCTAATCTCATGAACTACTGGACGAATTTCAAAAATTCTTTCACAATTTGGCATGTACGTGGTCTCTGAGAGCTATAGGCTAAATACCTATTATGTACCACGGGCAAAGTCAGGGCGGACCGCTTGTTTAGGATAATTTCATTGCTTTACGTAAAGTTATCTTGAAGCATTTGTCTTGAAACATTGCCTTTCAGACCAATTCTAAAATCAATGTTAGCAATTAAGCTTGACGTAGAATAAAAATAAAAAACTCTTGTTCTTGTATTTTTCTGGATTGTTTTTCGAATAAAGTTGGAAACTTTATATCTTTTGAAAGATATACTAAACCCGTTTTAACTTATCTCGGAACTTTCCATTTCATTTACTCTCTGGGAACTCTTGAACGTACCTTTCTTGTTTACCTACTCGAGTCAGTACCTCCGGGGAAGTAAAACACAAGATGGCAAATCCCACTAATATTATAAATGTCAAAGTATGGATGTTTGTTGCTCAATCACGCCGTAACTTATGAACGGATAAGGCTAAAATTTGGAATACTGTTAGATTATAGTCTGGAAGAACACATAGGCTACTTTTTCTCCTGGGAAAATTACGGGTACGACGAGAACGGGAACTACGCGGGTAAAACCGCGAGGCACTGCTAGTGTATAGTAAAATAATCAGCAGAGTTTGATTTTCAACATATTTTGGTTGAAAAAATCTTGATAAAAAATAGTTGTGTGATGAATTCAAATATTTGTACTGTATCTGGGTGTTTATATGTAAAATAAGTATATGTATTTTAAACTCAGTAAGTAATAAATCAGATATCCGGCCGCCATAATACAAGTTTTGCTTGGTTTGGGGGTTTGGGGTCAGATGGTGTTGGTGGATGGATATGTGCCAATATTAATTTATTAATTCTACTAATTAAACAAATAAATTAGTAAGTTGAAGTGGCAATGGCAGGTCATATAGCTCGCAGAACCGATAACGCTAGGGAGTAAAGGTTCTCGAATGGCGACCACGAACCGGCAGACGCAGACGACGCAGTGTAGGACGGCCCCGACACGATGGACCCGTGACGGACCCACCATACCACTAGCCCTACCCCTGGTGGTAGGGTGGGTCCGAAACCATACCACCATCATGCCATCAAATAATAGTGTTGTGACACATTTTTAAAACAAAAGTTTTGTTTAGACTGATTATTATTTACAGCAAATAAACTAAAAGAACAAACTGTAAAAATGTACCTACGCAATTCGTCTAATTCATGACCAATGGTAATTTGTTTGTTGACTAACTGCATTTGTACGCCCAATATTGTCTCGGTCGCGGGAAGTCGGTGGATGGAGGCGGCACAAGACCAGTCATTGTGGAAATCATTGGGAGAGGCCTAAGTCCACCAGCGGACGTCTAAGCGACCAATATTATAAGCTAGTAGTAGCCGTAGTTTCCGTTCCCGTTATATTCCCGTCACATATGTATACCTACAGAAATGAAACCAGCAGGTCTACTACGAAGTCCGATAAACGATATATCGGCCGAACTTATGGAAGTTTCCAACCACGAAAGACAATCGGTCGGTTGATCAGATCGGCCGTTTCGTTCGATCCGACCCTCATCCGACCTAAGTCTATAACTTCCGACCCGAAATGTATCGATCCGAAAGTTTTTCGTGGTAGACTACAATCCGATTCAGCTGTCGGTCGGATCCGATCATTCGGAGTTTGTTTTCGTAGTAGACCTGCTTCTTTGGAAATTACCGTGTTCCGGTTTGTAGGGCAATGTTTCCAGAGAAATTACTGAGCTAAGAGATAAAACACCTTATATCTCTGGGTGACGAGTGCGGTGCTAGGTAATGATTTGGACTGGTCACGTTCCAATAGCTGCGTGTCACTGTGCTGTTATGGGCAGGCATGTTGCTTACCATCAGACGTGTCCTGCTCCTCTTGTTACTCTATACTATAAAAAGCCTGTTACATTTTTTTTTATTTATGAATATACCTATGTAATTTATTAGCAACTATAACTAGGAGAATCCATGATACTTCCAGATGTACACTTGTTTTAATTTTTTATAAAGAGGTCTATAGCAATTAGTCTCTGACGGATTGGGCTAGCGCAGAAAGCACAGGGCCCTAATAATCTAAATTCACTAACTATACTGACTTACGTGCATACGTAGAACATTCCTGAAAACATTTTTTAAACTTATCTACGTACCGGACTCAACCAGTACCTACCATATTTCGTACATCACAACCACAACATCGATATAAACCAATGGATGTGCCTGAGCACGTTGAAATTGGTAATCACCTGCGTCTCTGTGTGTAGCGTAAGGGATTTACACACAACCACAACCAACCCTAAAATCGCTAGCGGCGAGATATGCTGTGGTTCTACTTATTTTGGCTGTTGACAACAAATAGTGATAGGTCAAACCGTCCGGCGTTCACCGCTTCCTGCAACCGGCTAGAAAGGGAAGAGAGATCTCACTCTTCCCAACGATGGCATTGTTCCGTGCGCCTAAAGTTTGGGAGGGCACATCTAGTGGTTTATATCGATGCATCACAAGTACAGAACACGAAAGGTGCGGTTACCTCTCGAGGAGGAAATAAAGTCTTTACGATCTCCAATTAATGCTTAATGGCGGGGAAACAAATAATCACGGTGATTCAGCGTGGCCAACCATCCCCGAATTGCTGCGATAAATTGATGAGTGGAGGCCTGCTCAGACTACGGTACCTACCAAGGGAAACTGAATCATCAGAGGCCCTTGTAAAAAAAATTGGTTTATGTAATTGGAATATTTTCTTAGCAAAATAGATATTTTTTATGTAGTAATTTACATTATCCTTGACATGAAATGAAATGGCAAAGTGTAAATGTCTAAAGTATCGCGTGATACTGTAAAATACTTGACTTCATTGTACGACTATTCAATTACTTGGATATTGTTCAAAAATTTGGTCATACCACTTGTACCTAGATAGTATACAAATTATATAAATCTAGATACAAGTGGGATAAAAATACGAACAGGAGGATGGCTGGAAGGTGGTCATAGGAACTCTGGAATGAAATAACGCAACCCCATAGAGCTTCGGATTGACAAGTGCCTACTTTGATAACTACTAGATGGAAGCCTTAACTGTCAATATTAACTTTGTAGTGATTTTTTGTATTAAACGTGTAATAAAAGCTTGTTTTGTATTATATTGTTTTGAAATAAGCTTGTTTTTTTTGTTGTTTTTCATTGAGAAGTCATAACATAATCTGAAGAATCATAAAGGTAGTTGCTGGTGAACGCCGCGCCGGCCCTGTCCAGACTCCAGACAATTGGGTAAGAATTGAAAGTTATTGTTTTGTCGAGAAATAACAACGTCGAGGTATCATTAGAAGCACTAGACAGCCATTTCAGACGCAAGCTATTACCTATGTTTTACCTTGACAATATCTTTCTAACTTTGCCAAATATTTTGTAGATAACATTTCAAAATGGCGCAGAAAGTATATTGTTATCTTCTTGCCCATTTTTTAAAATTAGTATTCAACATCAACAGCCCACTAAACGTTCCCACTGCTGGGACTCGGGGCTTTCTCTCGCAAGCAGAGAGTTAAGGCCATAATCCAAATTTCTAAATTCAAACAAATTCAATCAAAATTCTAAATTAGTATTAAATATGATTAATTAAGTATTTATTTTAATAATGTGAAATATTAACAAAATTAAATAACAATGAGAACTACACTTTACTACTTAACTCGCTAACTACTTACTAAACACATTTGAATTATCTATCCTACTAATATTATAAGTGTCAATGTAGGGACGTTTGTTGCTCAATCACGTCCTAACGTATGAACGGATCGGGCTACTTTTTATCCCGGAAAACAACGGGAACGGGAACTTCGCGGGTAACACCGCGGGCACTACTAGTGGACCAATAAAGGTAATCAAGATGATCAAGACCACTACCAGAAGGAAATGCAGCTGGCTGGAAGTTTTTGTTTTATAATATAGAGTGACAAGACGACATGTGCCGATGTGCCTGATGGTAGGTAAGCATCGTGCCTGCCCATAACAGCACAGTGACACAAGTTGGGTCCCGCACTATGGGCCGATCCCGACTTCCATGGTCACGTGCTCACGTGCAAGACCACTCCAACTTTACCGGGACATTGTCCACGGTAAAGGACCATCTAGGTACATCTATTCGAATAGAAACTTCTATGTAGGTAGTTCAACTAAACGCTCGATACACCGGCGTGCGGCGGGTACTCGCGTTTACAATTTTGGCGGGAAAACGGGTGTCAGGTTTTCTAGGAGCGTTGTTTACGCTTCGGCACTTGAAGTGCCGCCTTACTTGTAGGTACGTGTTTGAGGCCGTTATTTTCAAGAGTGTTATACCATCACGAGCACGTCTTGCTCGTTCCGTTTTTTTTATTTTGTATAACGGAAATTGTATTAATCTTGAACCGGCAAAACATCACTGAAAAATATTATTTTAATCAGTGTTTTAGTTCAGTGTGGCTGCAAAATATTTAACATCACAGAATAATTACAGAGATATTACAGGGCTAAAAGATAAATCATCATAAATCTCTGGGTGACGAGTGCAGTGCCAGATAGTGATTTGGACTCTTCTAGTTCAGGTAGCTGCGTGGTACTATGATGTTATGTGCAGTCGTGTTGCTTACCATCAGGCACTGTTTTCTTCATCTTATCACTCTACAGGTACTTACTTCAAAAATACTCTAAGTTTGCATTCCACAGCTACCTACCGAACTTATGTACCTACCGGTTTAACTAAAACCTTATCTACTAACACTTCTTGATTCTAACGTGATTCTAACTAACACTTCAATATTTTAATATTTTTAACCCAGCCGTAAAGCATCCTTAGTAAACAGGTTCATTATTTCACGTTACATCGCATTTTATAGCATGAAACCTTATCAGCCATAGGCACGCATCTTATTTCCCTCTTTGTTCCCCTAAATTGAGCTAGTAATATGGTTACATGTTACGTAAGAAAATGTGTGGAAAATTTTGTATAAGTACTTTACCTATTTCCTTCGGGTAAGCTTGTTTTAATCGCTTAGACGTGGAAAGGAAAGATATTTGTCATAGGTACCTGTGTGAAAGTAATTAAACATTCCACTGAATGGGCGACTAATATATTTGACTGGCCTCGTGGCTTAGTTGGTAGTAGCTCTGCCTGCGAAGCCGAGGGTCGTGGGTTCGATTCCCACCCAGCGCAAATATTTGTGTGATGAATTCAAATATTTGCACTGTGTCTGGGTGTTTCTATGTATAATAAGTATGTATTTAAAACTATGCAAGTATTATATCAGCTATCTGGCCGCCATCACACAAGCTTTGCTTAGTTTGGGGTCAGGTGGTGTTGTGTGTGAAATGTCCACCAATATTTATTTATTTATTTAATATCTAAGTACTTATGTAGGTATTCATTTTGTGCGAAAGTCTTGGAGTAGGTATGTATGTATAAGTAACACTATCGCATATATTTTTATTATCTGTTCTATGGTTTGATGTTAAAGTTACAGTTTACCTACTAATTTGAGCAAGTTATTATAACGTCTTTTCTATGTAAGAAATAGTTTAAGTACTTGATGTTAGAAATAATAAAGTTTAGAAATAATAAATCTAACGCCTTATCAGGTAAAATAGCAATTGTGCTATTTTCACCTATCCCTCCCATACCTTTATAAATAAACTCTTAAAAAGGAGTCGCACATTCACTTTATCTAGGGTATGATCATCTCTACTTAGTCTGTGGGTATGATGAGCTAATAACTAATAATCATGTGAGCCGTTTTCCGACGAGACAAAAAGTTATGGTTTAGTAAAACGATAATAGGAGGCGCTTGTAGGTATTTTGGTTTGTTGTCAAAAGCGGTAGGCATAATGGGACTCAATTCATTCAATTTGCGAAAGCACGACTTCTAGTAATAAATAATAAACTACTTTATCCATGTACGCATTTTATTCGAATGAAAACTATATCAAAACATCAAAATTTCAAAACAAATTCGTAAACCTGATGAAAGACAAAATATGTATTTTTTAAATTGATTCTTGGCTATGGATACTAATCCTTCAGCCGAGAGAGTATCTCTCTACTTAGTCTGTGGATAAAGTATTGTCCTATCAGTGTTGCTATTTATATCTTTGAATTTTCCTTCTACTTTGGCTTAGTTGGTGTCTATTGCCTCGGGAGTTCTAAAGATTTTTACTGAAAAGGGATTGTGATCAGTAACGGTTTTTTGTTACATTATCAACCTAATTAGCTATTTTTATTCCCAATATTTTAAAAGTTTAACACAATATAAAAATTGTTTTAGTATTAAATTCCTTAATGTATTTAGGGTTTTTATAGAAGGTAGACATACCAAACTAATCAGCTAAGCTAAGAAGAGATGTATCTAAATTTAAGTATATAAATAATTGATGTGTTAACGAAAACTCTAAAATTTTAAATTATCACAAATAATTTAGATTCGATTTTTTCCCTGAAAACGGGTAGGGTCTCTAAAGGGATTACACTGTTGAGAGTATATGGTAAAGACAGATCTATCTGCATCTCGAACAATCGCCATCTAGTGCGTCCGTTGGAACTATTTTTGTCTCGTCGGAAACTCCCTCAAATAAAATAAACAATCAGTCCTTTAGGCAGGTTTTAGCTGTCTGGAGTCATAGTCCGCTAGGACAAACTGTTGATACCAAACTTTTAAAACACCGTCAACGTACACGGTTTTATGCAATATGATTTACCTATTTCTATTACAAGCAAGTAAATCTGGCTGAAACTGGCGCGCAAACACGTCAGTTATGCAGCAACAACGGCAATGCGGCAAGAAAAGAATCCATGTATCCGAACGAAAGATTGATCAAACGTCACTGTCACTGTCATAATCATTATCCATGCAAATGTTGATGTCAATAGCATTACTGTCACTTTTTGCAATATCCCATGATTTTCAAACAAGCTAAAATAAATTTCACACAACCTATTTGTAGTTAAAAGAATTGTACGTAAACTAAATTAAATAAAATGTCAGAGGATAATTCACCAATAAAAGCGGCAAGTTCGTCAAGCGTACTCGAAACCGTGGAGGACTTCGATAAACAAGTCGGTGATCGTTCCGCCTACTTTTACCTAGTTGTTATGATGAATGTAAATTTATTACGCTTTCTTTCCAGGATACTTTACTGAAGCATGTGGATATATCGATAGTAGAATCAGAGAAACGCGCTAATGGTACTCTGCATGTAAGGGACCACTATACGGTGTATTTAATTGATCTCAAGTAAGTGATCTAATTCTATTGTTTTGCTAACAAATTACACCCTCTTTGTAATTCAATTCATGATAATTAGCATAGCTCTGTCAGTTCTCAATTTATGAAGTGATCAGTTGAGGTGAGAGCACAGCAATTCTGCCGTCCGCAAACTACAATGCCGTTAAGTACCAAAATGTAGTTTCGAGATATCGCGGGAAAACTGTTTCTAAATTTTAAAATTATGCCATTTGATAAGTAAAATACATATTTCCATAATTTTGATACCTTTATATAGAGCTGCAAAAACACTTTGAAATGATATCATTTTCAAGATAATAAGGTGTACAAAATAAGAGTTATAAGCGTTTTTGCATTCTAGTCTTGTAATTTTATCTTAAAATCTTTTCAAAATCACCACTAAAATGCCGTTATGTATAGTTTAACGGCATTTTAGCTTGATATTTTCTTTAAATTCATTGGATGGTACTTGACTACAGAATTTGAAATCATTCCAAAACTAAAATGCCGTTATATCATGAAACATCCAAGATTACAATGCGGTTAAAGTCATTTAACCGCATTTAAAACTAGCTAACTTCATACATTTGTTTTATTCGGTTATTTCAGAGCATTTTACAACACTAAAATGCGATTAAATGCAAAACCTTTACCTTTAACTGCAATTAAGCTAAGCATGACTCACAAGATATTTAAGAAAATACAATAAAAGTGATGATTTGTGTGAAATAAGTGAACAAAAAATGACATTAAAAACTAAATATTTATTGGCATTAAAAAATAACAAACAGCATTTTTTGTTAATCTTTTTCGAATACAAGCCTATCTAAAAATACAATTTCTCAAGAGTTAAAATTTAAAATAACACGGCAAAATTACAAGGTAAAATTACAAAATTTAAAATTAAAATACTACTTTTATTGCCCTTACTTACAACAGATTTTCAAGAATCTACAATAGAGATCAATTGTTTTTGTTTTATTTTTGTCACAATCACTTAAACTTTTGGATACATATTCCTACAAAATAATTAATAATACCTAAGACTCAAATATTTTTCTTGAGTCTAAATATTGCTTTACTAGCATTATCATTCTTTGTCGTCGGTCGACAAGTTCTTCCAAAACAATAGCTTATGTGTTGGCGCTATGTTGCTCTATGAATTGAACTAAATTAATCTTCCGCTTAGTATTTCTGCATTTTGCTTTTGACTTGAAACGAAGTTTTATAATTTCTGGTATTTTAAGTATTTGCCATTGAAGAAAGCAAAATAATATAAATAATCTTTCTGGCAATAATTTTTGTACCTACAAGCTATCATAATAAAACTCAAAATCAGAGTAAATCCACATGTGCGACATATTTTTGAGATTAACTCAGGGGCTTAATTTGAATTCTTCTTTCTGAAGCGTTATTTGGCACAATGACGAAATTGTTTGGTGCTATAAACTTCATATTTACTTTTGAGTTGCTAACTCATACTGTCTCATCAAAATGGTCAAAATCATATAACTTACCTTTATTGCATTTCTTACTTTACTTTATGATCTTCTTATTCGCAACTCATGAAACTGTGTTCAGATTTGAAATAATAAAGCGTAATTTGTTATATGCAGATGATTTTGCTTTAGTAAATACATGCATTTAGTAAATAAATGACACTGAGAAGAAGTGAACATAATTAAATAGTCAATTTTATTTTGTGCACTGTAACTGCATTGCACTGTTAACAACCCAATTGTATACATTAGATCTTTTTCTTCGATTCAGTCATAATTTTTATTTTCCAAACTGTCAACTGCTTTGTGGTCGTAGCATAAACATTAAAGTAGATAGGTTCTGATATTCACCAATTTCTATCATGTGTCTCCGCGTTTGACAGAGAGATGGAAATACTGACAGTTTTTTGAGGTTCATTAATTGAGCTTCTACGCTTTTCCAACCAGCCTTCGGTTAGTTTTTCTGTATTCTGTATAACGGCATTGACAATGTTTTAATACAACGTTAAATGGTACCGTTTTTAAGCTAGTTTTATGTAGGTATTTATTAATGATGTTGTGGTTCTTAAAGTCAGACTTATGGTTACGTTTAAACTTATGATTAATGGATTTCTTGAATATAGTTACTAAAATTTTCACTTGAATCAGCTATCTTAAAATCATTATAACGTGCAGGTCATCTGAATTGAAATCACACTGTAAACTTGATTGTGGAGTTTAAAACTTCAACAGATACGGTATGGTGCTATCATCATCTGGCTGTAATATTTTATGTTAACTCTTCAAACTGAATGTTTGTTTTGATGATTTTGTAGAGAATTACTCTACTTTCCTTGTAAGTCTATTAAAACCTGATAAAGTTTCATTAGATAGATTTGTGATTTCATTAAAATCTAAAGAAAGACGAGTACTGTAACATAATTTATACGTCCCAAAATGTATAAATGACACTGGAAGAGTCGGAACAAGATGTAACATAAGGATCATTTCCGTTTTTTTTCTATACAAGATCTAGTTTGACTCATATAAATGTGTTTTAAGCCATCGTAACAAGTTGGAGGGAACGAAAGCATCTTATTCATCTGCACTTGATTTCCTTCACATACTATCGTACTGCAGACGCAAGAACTTGTAACGGCATTTTAGTTAAGTAATGTGGCATAGCCGCATTTTAGTCTAGTATTGTAAAAAATAAATAATTTATATCACATAGTTAAGGTAGCTTTGTGATATTTTCTGTTTTAAGTTTACAAAATTGCATACGTATTTACTAGTCTAAAAAGCCGTTAAGTATGTTTAACTGCATTTTTGTGTTGTATTCAAGCATAACGGCTTTATAGCGTTGGACAAATACAATATAAATTATAAATGAAACTTTGTTTAAAAACATTTAAGTGCTTTAACGGCACTAAAGCGTACAAAAGTCAGTTAACGGCAATTAAGTAATGGAAAATCAAAGAAAATTTCAGCCAAAGGTAACGTTAAAATACCTTAGCGGCTTTTTAGGTAAGTATTGTTATTTAACTGCGTTTTAGCGTTGGAACCATACAAAATAAAATGACTTAACGGCATTTTTAGTTTTGGTATCTTAAAAACTAACATACCTAGAGAAACACGGGTTACACAGATCGATAGATATTTTTTTTCTGATTGTAGTGCCATTTAAATGTCCAAATCGACCCGATGTTAGATAACGGCATTTAAGCTTGCGGACGGCAGAATTGAGGTCAATTGCATGTATTCAGGTTTGTGAGTAATTTATAACAAAAGCTTTTAAATGCTTAGCAAAATTAAGGACCAAATTTAGAATTGTGTCACTAATTAATCTCATAAATACAATTCAAATTTATACCTACAAATTATGCAATAAAAATAGTTGTATATTTATGTGTAGTGTTCAGCCAAAATATTTCCAGTTGTATAACTCCTCAAGACAGTGTATATGTATCCTGTCCTTTTGCACCCTAGACTGTTATGACTTCAAATACACATTCAAAATATTTTTTTCTAAATATACCTAACTACAAAATCATACAGAATGAAACTTATATACAAAAATATTTTTTTTCAGTTTTTAATAGAGTTTTTACTAGTTTGAAAGGAAGGATAATTCCTGTTATTATTATGAATACTTTTTTCATACTAATATTAGAAATGTGTAAGTTTGGGTGTTTGTTGCTCAATTACATCTGAACAGCTGAATGGATCGAAATTTTGGACACAGTCAGATAATATCTTGGAAAACATATAAAACTATTTTTTTTCTCAGGAAAACAATGAGAACTATGCCGGTAAAACTATGGCACACTGCTAGTTACAAATATAATTTGTGTTCCTTATCTAAAAGACACATGTCTACCCACTTAATAAAATATGCAATAAAAAAACTATCTAAAAAAATTGGCAGTCATAGGAACTGCCGATAGAAGTGAAAACTTGCTGTTGCCCTGGTACTGGTACCTAGGGGCAAACGCAACTCTTTTATATTTCTGTTGTCCTGGTATCTGGAGATAAACCCTGGGCTGTTGGAGGTAGGTAATCGAAACTCTTTACTGTTTCTGTTACCCTGGTACCTACCTGGCCGTTCTTACCGAGTTTACCCGAAGATTTCATATCCGATCCGATCCATATCATATCCAAGCGTGACGATTGATGAATCCATTTCACAGCCCACGAAAATTCTGTCTATAGCGCGCCTAAAGAAGTTTTCACTTCAAAAAATTAATAGTCCTAGTATAAAGAGAGTGTAGCCATGTTAGCCTAGTGGCTAGAGCATCTAATTTCAAGAACATGATGTTAGGGGTTCAAATCCTGCAGGCTGGTCTGAATATTTTTATATTGCACATTATGAATTTATCATCAGTGGCTTTAACTGTGAAGGAAACTGGAAACTCCTAGAAAAACAGTTATTGAGGACATTTAAGTCATCCTCCAACCTATACTTGGCAGCTTTTTAAATTGTGAATTTGACTCTTGTGAGTGAAGGTACATTAAATGGGCTGCTTATGCTAGAACATTTTGAGCTATTATGGTATGTTTAAGCTCTTATGAGAAATATATACTTAATCCGAAGGTTAAAAAAGTGTACAAATAAAGTGGCCAAGTGCGAGTTGGACTCGCCCATGAAGGGTTCCGTTGCAGCAAGTAACATAATATACATAGTACACATAGTTCTTGTAGTTCGTTGTAACTTTGATCGAAGTTTCAATAATAGTGTATTTATGACGTACTAAAAAAAAAGTACTCATCAGATCGAGTTCAAACTAATTTTCGTTGGTAGATTACATGGTAATGTACGTCATATATTTTTAGATTTTTCATTCTCTTACTTTAGAAGTTAGAGGGGGGGGGGGGACACACATTTTACCACTTTGGAAGTGTCTCTCGCGCAAATTATTCAGTGTAGACGAAAATGATTTTAGAAACCTCAACATCATTTTTGAAGACCTATCGATAGACACCCCACACGTGTAGGCTTGATGAAAAAAATATTTTTGAGTTTCAGTTCTTAGTATGGGGGGCAACCCTAATTTTTCTTTTTTTTAAATTTTTTTGTTCAAATCTTGATGCGGTTCACAGAATACATCTACTTACCAAATTTCAACAGTGTAGTTCTCATAGTTTCGGCAAAAAGTGTCTGTGACATACGGACGGACAGACAGACAGACATGACGAATCTATAAGGGTTCCGTTTTTACGTTTTACGGAACCCTAAAAAGACATTTAACATGTCTGTCGACGTCTCTTTAGTTATTTGTAGCATTGTAACACATAAACACACTGATGTCAATAAGGTTTGTTTTAGTTTGACAGCTGACTCGACCCAGATAGATCTTATCTATAATTTCTTTTGTTTTGCTGCTTAAAATTTTTATTTTATTTATTCTTTGTTGCAGAGTAACCGATCCTGATTATAAACTAGTACAATCAAAGATCAGTACCATCTGGAGGAGATACACAGAGTTTGAGCAGATACATGATTACCTGCAGGTCACATACCCACACGTTGTTATACCACCACTGCCTGAGAAAAGGGTACGTAATTATATTCTTTATTTATCCATCCATGAAATGCTAAGAAGTTTGTCTCTTGCCTTGTGGAAATATGTCCTGTGTTAGTTTTGGGGACCTGCTTGTGATTTATGCTCCTTTTAGTTTATTAAAGTATACTCCTTATAGTTTCCATTAATCTATTTATGTGATAAATACCTCACGTCTAATAGTTACCATACTGCCAAAATAACATCTTAGCTGCAGAATGTGTCTTGTCTTTGCGGGTTTTCCCCGATGATTACAATCTTGGTTCCACTTCCAATTGTGAGTGAATCAGTTTCTTCTAGATAAGCATTAAGCATGTACCATCATAATAGATCTCATTATTGCTTAACATCAGGCAAGATGACAGTCAAGTGTAATTTGTAAAAGTTTAAAAAAATACAAAGTGCACAGAAAGTATTATATATCTCAGGAAAACTGAGGACTGAGCAGTTATTTGAACTTTTCACATTTATTATACTGCATGCCGCCACTATGCTGTTATAACCATCCATCAGCTCTTGAATCTCATTGTCATTTAAAACAATTAAAACTTAGTTATTACTCTCCTCTTAATGTAAATGTGAAAATAAAGCAAAAACTTATTAGTTAGTAGTTTATTGATCATATTCTTCATACACTTTGTAAATCATATTTTTCATTAGTTTGGGTCAATATCAGTCAGGTGTCAATGCTGGCTTATACACCTGTAATGAATTTGAATTAGAGATTAGATAATCAAGTGCACTCCAGTCACATTTGAGATAATCTGCTACTGCACCCACTTATAATATAAATATAGCCATTGACATATTATGTGAAACCAGGGGGCATAGGTTGAGAAAATCTTAATTTATAAAAGTCCTGTATTATGATGCTTATAACCCAGGGAACACTGAAATGTAGGCATATCAGCTAATGCTGATCGCCTATTATTAAATAAATAAATAAACTCTGAAGAGTAATCTAAGAATGAAAGAAGTGTATATGTAATATGGTCCATCTAGACTAGAGAGTCAGGCTAGTTTTTTAAGTGTAATATGGTCCAACTTGAGAGCTTACATAGTTTTTATGCCGATTAAAGGACTTGATAATTTATGAGCAACAATAAACTAACTAATTACTAATGTTAATTGTTGTTACTGATCATAAGTTTTGTAAGTCTCGAACAGATGGCACATCAATAGGCTGTATGAATAGATTCCAACCATCTTTTAAAAAATACTGCATCAAGTCAAAATGATTGATTTGAAAGATTTTTAACATAATTATAGTGAAGTAACTTTGCGAGGCCCATCAATCAGTCCAATCGCTGAACTTCAACTTTAAGTTCAACTTTTGCTTTATGGCTTTTATTGTCGTTTAGCCTCACAATTTCGCCAATGCCACATAGAAAGATAGACCGCCAAACGAGGAGATTGGTGTAGGCAACAGTGCTTTTGGACAGTAAATTTTGTTCAATGTACAATCACTAAACGGTTCCGTCAAAAACGCGGCGATAGCCAACTAATATTATAAATATCAATGTTTGGATGTGTCTTGCTTAATCACGTTGTAACATTATATGAACGGATTTGGCTGAAATTTGGATTACAGTTAGATAATACTCTGTAAGAACACTTAAGCCACTTTTTACCCTGGAAAAATAACGGGAACTACGCGGGTAAAAGAAGGGGTGGCGCTAGTATTCATATAAATTTCATACCAAAACAGTGTAACCTAATCTGGTGATTAGGTTACATTGATTGACATGGTTACATCAGATTAGATTAAATTAATAGACATGGTGACACCAGATTAGTTTTTTTTTTAATATAGAATAGAGCGACGAGACGAGCAGGACATGTGCCTGATGGTAAGCAACATGCGTGCCACATAACAGCACAGTAACATACAGCTATTGGAACACGAAGAATCCAAATAATTACCTAGCACTGCACTGCATTGCCCTTCAAACCGCAACACAGTAATGTTTGCACATTACTGTTTGACGGTAGAATAACTGGCAAAGGTGTAGTACTTCCCCAGACGGACTCTGCAAAGAGTCCTACCACTACTAAACACTAAGGTTACATTGATTGACATGGTTACACCAGATTAGGATACATTGATTGACATGGTTACACCAGATTAGGTTACATTAATTGACATGGTTACACCAGATTAGGTTACATTGATTGACATGGTTACAGCAATATTCTTTGGCTCATTTAGTGATTTGTACAGGTGGTGTACGCGTGGCGCAAGTCAGACACGACGGAGCCCGAGTTCATAGAGCGGCGGCGCGCCGGGCTCGAGAACTACCTGCTGCGAGTGGCGTCGCACCCGCGGCTCTGCTTCGACGGCCAGTTCCTCTCCTTCCTGCAGCAGGAGCGCGGCTGGCGAGAGACCATCACTGACAGCGGTAACACATTACAGATAGTTCAACTCATCTGTGCGCGCGGCGCTATGTGTGCGTGCGCTTGTAATTATACAACTTTCATTTGTGTGGCAGTGGCGCGGCAGTCGTCGTCCGAGCAAAACGTGACGAGCATACAAAGTAACTGTATATGTACAAGCTTACCCACACATAGGCCCGCGCGCACAGATGAGTTGAACTATCTGTACCAAACATTTCATCATTTCTCCATCTCCGTCTCTTGATATATTTGTCATAGAGCATTCATCAGGAAGCTGTTTCCTTATAAAAAAAAAGGCAACTGTCACGGTACAACTGGCTGATGTAAAACAGCAAATTTATTATTGGCTGACCTGGTGGCTTAGTTGGTAGTAAACCTGCCTGCGAAGCCAATGGTCGTGGGTTCGATTCCCACCCAGTGTAGTTTGTGATTGAATATAAGTGAACTACCTGCTGCGAGTGGCGTCGCACCCGCGGCTCTGCTACGACGGCCAGTTCATCTCCTTCATGCAACAGGAGTGCGGCTGGCGAGAGACCATCACCGACAGCGGTAACACATCACCATATATATCGTCCTGTTATAAAGCTGAAGAGTTTGTTTGTTTGAACGCAAGGATCTCGGGAACTACTGGTCTGAATCGAAAGATTCTTTCTCTGTTGAATGGTCCATTTATCGAGGAAGGCTATATATAGGCTATTTAACATTACGCTACTATCAACAGGAAACGGAGCATTAATGAAAAATGTAACAAAAACGGGGAAAAATATTGCTTTTTGAGAACTTTCGTTGCGTGACAGCATGTGTCTATCTTTTAAAGGTTGCGTCATTAGAACCTAAGGTAAGTGAATTCGTTCAAAATTTGAATTGATACGACCAATTTTCGATACATGGCGTAGCAACGCGTGCACGGTTCAGCTAGTATATCATCATTTTCCCATCTCCATCTCATGATAATATGTATATTTATCATGGCATTCATGAACAAGCTGTTTAAAAAATTTATTAAATGTCAGCTGTCACGGAACTGTCAGCTGCCACAAGACATCTGGCAGATGTGAAGTATATATTTATGTAAATATAACATGATTACCTGCAGGTCACATACCCACATGTTGTTATACCACCACTGCCTGAGAAAAGGGTACGTAATTATGTTCTTTATTTATCCATCCATGAAATGCTAAGAAGTTTGTCTCTTGCCTTGTGGAAATATGTCCTGTGTTAGTTTTGGGGACCGGCTTGTGATTTATGCTCCTTTTAGTTTATTTAAGTATACTTCTTATAGTTTCCATTAATGTATTTATGTGCTAAATACCTCATGTCTAATAGTTACCATACTGCCAAAATAACATCTTAGCTGCGGAATGTGTCTTGTCTTTGTGGGTTTTCCCCGATGATTACAATCTTGGTGCCTTCCAATTGAGAGTGAATCAGTTTCTTCTAGGTAAGCATGTACCATCATAATAGATCTCATTATTGCTTAACATCAGGCAAGATGACAGTCAAGTGTAAACATTTGAAATTAAAAAAAAAAAACAAAGTGCACATAGAAAGTATTATATATATATATCTCAGGAAAACTGAGGACTGAGCAGTTATTTGAACTTTCCACATTTATAATACTACATGCCGCCACTATGCTGTTATAACCATCCATCAGCTCTTGAATCTCATTGTCATATAAAACAATTAAAACTTAGTTATTACTCTTCGCTTAATGTAAATGTGAAAATAAAGCAAAAACTTATTAGTTAGTAGTTTATTGACCATATTCTTCAAACACTTTGTAAATCATATTTTTCATTAGTTTGGGTCAATATCAGTCAGATGTCAGTGCTGGCTGGCTACCTGTAATGAATTTGAATTAGAGATTAGATAATCAAGTGCACTCCAGTCACATTTGAGATAATCTGCTACTGCACCCACTTATAATATAAATATAGCCATTTATGTATGTGAAACCAGGGGGCATGGGTTGAGAAAAACTTAATTTACAAAAGTCCTGTATTATGATGCTTATAACCCAGGGAAGCCTGAAATTTATCAGCTAATGCTGATCGCCTACTATTAAATAAATAAATAAACTCTGAAGAGTAATCTAAAAATGAAAACGGTTTGAATCCACTTTTCTCGTACGTACAGCTTTAGAGTGGAATAAGTTGCTGGTCTCCTTGTTCCCTGAGAGATACTATCTAGAACTTTTCAAGGTTAGAGTGAATAGGTACTTTCTAGGTCAACGTGCGTGATCTTCGACCACGCCTTAGTTACTTAGTTGGTAGTAACCCTGCCTGCGAAGCCAATGGTCGTGGGTTCGATTCCCACCCAGTGTAGTTTGTGATTGAATATAAGTGAACTACCTGCTGCGAGTGGCGTCGCACCCGCGGCTCTGCTACGACGGCCAGTTCCTCTCCTTCATGCAACAGGAGCACGGCTGGCGAGAGACCATCACCGACAGCGGTAACACATCACCATATATATCGTCCTGTTATAAAGCTGAAGAGTTTGTTTGTTTGAACGCAAGGATCTCGGGAACTACTGGTCTGAATCGAAAGATTCTTTCTCTGTTGAATGGTCCATTTATCGAGGAAGGCTATATATAGGCTATTTAACATTACGCTACTATCAACAGGAAACGGAGCATTAATGAAAAATGTAACAAAAACGGGGAAAAATATTGCTTTTTGAGAACTTTCGTTGCGTGACAGCATGTGTCTATCTTTTAAAGGTTGCGTCATTAGAACCTAAGGTAAGTGAATTCGTTCAAAATTTGAATTGATACGACCAATTTTCGATACATGGCGTAGCAACGCGTGCACGGTTCAGCTAGTATATCATCATTTTCCCATCTCCATCTCATGATAATATATTATCATGATAATATTTATCATGGCATTCATGAACAAGCTGTTTAAAAAAATTATTAAATGTCAGCTGTCACGGAACTGTCAGCTGCCACAAGACATCTGGCAGATGTGAAGTATATATTTATGTAAATATAATATATGTTATTACCAGCCAACGGTTGTGGGTTCAATTCCCACCCAGTGCAAATGTGTGTGCGATGAATATAAATGAACTACTTATTGCGGCTGGTGGGAGACAATCACCGACAGCGGTACACATCTGCATAGCATAAATATAGCCGCACAAATCTTTGTAACGCAATATCTGTTCAATAAAATTATCTTTATAATTTTTCCATTAGCATGATGACATGCAACCCTGTGGCATAGCATCATTTTACATTATCATGTCATCATATGCTTAGGCATAGCGTCACATACATTGGCATATCAACATTTTTCAATTTGCATGTATGTACTATGTTTTCAAATATTTCATCAACTAATTCAAATGTTTTATCGACTAATTATTTTTATCCACAAGGAAAGTTCCAAACCCTCCTGTAAAGTTGTATGATGACCTGATTAAGTCAAACAGGTCCTAGACAGGTCCTAGGCAATATTGTTGACCATTTTGTACATGAGCAATAGCTTGCTAGTGGAAGCATGATTATTGTCATAATAATTTTAACTTTATATAAATACATTTTCTGATACATAAAAGCATCCAGAGGAGCAATAACTATGCGTATTCATCACAGAAATATTTATCCTGTGGAAATATAAATGTAGTCTGGTGTTATTTTAGTTTTTTTTAAATAGGTTTGCTCTTCACTGCCATCTCTGCCAGTCTACAATAAAACATGTACTTATCTAAAAAAACAGATTCACTGTCGACCTGAAGACACCATAATTAAATTAAGTAAGCAGCGGGAAAACCCCACTCAGGCATCGTGTTTGACAGCCTAGATGTTCTTGTTCCGAAAGTGGAGTCCTCGTTCTTCGTCCACATTTTCGTTGATTTATCAAAAAGCGCTCGAACCGTTTTGATCAAATTCAAACGGAACCAGCTGGTCCTGGACCACGGGAGTATGATCTAGTACATAACAACAAAATAATCATTAAAATCGATTAACAATAGGCGCAGCTGTCGCGTGACATACATTTTGTAGCGGTTTTTGTAGGGGAAGTAGTACCTTTAAAGTTGTACCTTTGTCAGTTATTCTACCGCCAAGCAGTAATGTGCAAACATTACTGTGTTCCGGTTTGAAGGGCAATGTTTCCAGAGAAATCACAGGGCTCAGAGATATAACATCTTAGATCTCTGGGTGACGAGCGCAGTGCAGTGCTAGGTAATGATTTGGACACTTCCTGTTCTAAGCTGCTGCGTGTCACTGTGCTGTTATGTGGCAGGCATGTTGCTTGCTATCAGGCAGATGTCCTGTGCGTCACCCTTTATTAAAAAAAAATACATACAAAAACTAGCTGATCTGAGAACCGGTTTTAAAATCAATTAAAAAGTTTATGACGCTTTTTAAAGCATTTGATAAAAATTAAAAAAGGTGAGCGTTGACGACACGTGACAGTAAACCTTCAGAGAGACGTAGTGGAGCCTCGCTATGAGTTACCTTGTTTATGTTCATTACTGTTAATTGGATGTTGTGTTTAATACAATTAGTTCGAAATTATTGGATCACCTTTCGTAGTATTGTGTGAAACGTGAGTCATGATAACCAGAAGTACATGCGTAATATTAGTCGTTGAATTTACTAAATGTATTTACAAAATGTTCGATATTTATAATCATTTTGTAAACATAACGCAGCACTTAAGTGACTATCTAAATTATTATTAAATTACCTCGAGTTTTCGACAGCGTTACAATGTTTCTAACGTCGTGGTCAAGACCATAAGCACACCCTCGTCACTGGCTAAATGGCGCGAGCTATTTACCTACCCGTTTGGGTCCTCCCGGGTGTACTAAAATCACAAGGCCGCCGGCCGTTTGCCCGAGTTACTTTTGTGATGCATCTGTTACGAAGTAACTATTTTCTGATCTGTGCCATAATTGTGTGATTGTCATGTGGTATGACTACTTGGCACTTGGCTAGCGTGGTATATTATGACGTTGATCCGTGTGAGAGAAGGGCCCGAGTCCCAGCTGTGGAAGTTTATAATATGGTGGATACCACGTACCAAGCTACCCAGGGTACAACCGCGGTAAACGTCCCGCAACCATTTATACTAATATAGTGAGCTTCAGACCGTGGTATCTAAAACCAATGGTTCGTAGCTCTAAGTTCTTATTAATTCAACAAATAATTTAAATGATGAAAGTAGAGTCTGATACAAATCACATCACACTAAAATAAAAGCAAACGCTTTGCATGTATGTATATCTACTCGTATGTTTGTTCCCACATATCTCTGTAACAGTCCAATAAGATATGAGTGAGTAGTACCTGAATTCACATAATATGGATTATTATTTATTCTACTGGAGTGTCTCACACCGTGACCCAGCTTATTATAGATAAGATCCATGTTGGTTGTGTGAGCTGTCAAACATAAAATACTTAAGGCAAAGAACTCATGGAAAGATTATTACCTACCAGTTACGCAACAGCGGTGGGCGCTGGTTCTATTTCAAAATTCACGAAACCTCTGATTTTCGCGGTTGCGCAGCCGCCGCTGCCGCTGGTGAGATTATCGCCCGCGAACGTGGCAGGTGACGCGGGTGGGCGGTGACCGCGCGGCCATAAAAAACGCGTCGAAAGTTGTGTTTTAAATTTTGTATATATAAATATTTCTGCATTCTACAGAAGGTCCCGGGCGCGCAACCGTGGCAGACGAGGCTGATAATAATCGCTCCAAGAGTTCTTAGCCTTAAAGTCAGTCTACTTTCCTAAGAGCTACAATGTCACAAACAGTCCAATAAAGCACACAATTTGTAATCTCTTTCTAACTACGTCGAGAATTCTAAATCATACTTCATTCTTGTTTTTCTTATCTTTTACAGGATATTTGCTTCAGGCTGAAAACAAATTGAAGTCTTTATCAGTTTCAATCCGATTGAAAAAACCGGATCCAGAAATAGAAAGCGTCAAGAACTATGGGAAGCAATTAGAGACTAATTTAGGAAATTTCCTTTATACTAGGTAAGCAATAAGTGATTCCTCCTCTCTATTTCTTTCCCCTCTTTCTATTTCTGTCATCATCTCTTTCTCCCACTATCTGTCTACCCCTTATATTTCTTTACCGTCGCTATATAACTTCTTCTTGTATCTCTCTCCCCTTTCCTATCTCCTTCCCTCTATCTTTTGCCTCCTTCACATATATATGTTTTTGGGTGTTTCTATGTATAATAAGTATGTATTTAAAACTATATAAGTATTATATCAACTATCTGGCCGCCATCATACAAGCTCTGCTTAGTTTGGGGTCAGATGGTGTTGTGTGTGAATTGTCCACCAATATTTATTTATTTATTTCTTTACCTATTGCTACATCTAGCCCCACTCGTATCTCTTTCCCCCTCTTATCTCTCTCCCCCTTCGTATCTTCATCTCTGTCTTTTGTCCCCTCGTATCTCATCTCTTTCCCCATCTCTATCTTTCGGCCCCTTTCATATCTTTTTCCCTCTCTATCTCTAGCCTCCTTCGTATCTCTGTCCCTCTTCGTATCTTTTTCCCTCTTTCTCGCGCCCCTTTCGTATCGTTGTCCACCCTCGTATCTCTTTCCTCTCGTATCTCTTCCCCCCCTCGTATCTCTTTACCCCTCGTACCTCCCTCCCTCTCGTATCTTTTTCCCCCTTTTGTATCTCACTCCCCCTTCGTATCTCTTTCCTTGTCTTTATCTGTCGCTCGTCTCGTATCTCTTTCCCTTCATATTTCTCGCCCCCTTCCTCTAATCTTTGTCTCCTTCCGTCTTCCGTTGTTCTTCCTTTGTTATTTTAAAGTCGTTACACCTACTTATCTGCCTACACCAAACCAGTAGATCACTAAGAACCAAACCTTGTACAAATCGAGTTGTTTCTATCTTCAGGTCTAAAATAATTGAAAAGAACTACGCGCTATGTAAACTACACGCAAACTACGGGAAGCTATTCAGCGAATGGAGCGTCATAGAGAAGGAAATGGGCGACGGTCTACAGAAGGCTGGACACTATTTCGGTAAGGGATAGACTGACAAAAACACTATTATGATGCGCTATGCTAGAAAAGTTATAAAGTTACAAAACTAAAAAATTGTGTGATATTGTGTCATGCAATATGAAGCGTCTGCTTAAAACAATTGGGGCCAACCGCCGTATTCCAGACATTTATTCAAGTGGAGCCGATTTTACTCTAGCCAAAAATTGCTCAAACTCTTGAATCAAATCGGTATAGAAATTGGCGACTCTTATTAAATACAGAATTTTTACCGTGGTTACGTGGTGAAGTGATTCCCCGATATATCGAGGCAGTTTCATGCACCGTATTCATGAGTAAATTGAAGGAGTTGACACAAAATTTTTAATCACGGGCATACATATTATGAACTAGGTATCGTATTTTTCAGTCCTTTGGGTTCAATTGCTACTGAGTCTAACTCTATTGTAAACCAATAACCTAAAACCACGATAAATATCCCGTTATAAGTAATACTGGTGTATTGTTATAATTGTTGTGGTGCCAACCACAAGAATAAAGTATATTGTATTGTATCGTTGGGTGACGAGCGCAGTGCAGTGCAAGGTAATGATTTGACACTTCTCATGTTTCAATAGCTGTATACCACTGTGCTTTTATGAGCTGGTGTGTTGCTTGCCAAAGAGCACGTGCCTTTTTACTGTTTAAAAAAATCGGTTGTCTGTAAAGTTACTGACGATAGTTGAACGTGACAATTTCAACTCCAAGCCTTAAATGGAACGCCTCAGAGCGAGGTCATGCCGCATGACGTCGGGCGTGGCCATGAAATACTGACGCATTTCTAGATGGCCAATGTCCCGTTTTTACCAGAAGATTTCTTATCATACCCGAGCGTGACGCTAGAATTCAATTCAAAGCCCACGAAAAATCTCTATGTAGCGCGCCAAAAGAAGTATTCACTTCAATAAATATGTATATGCGTCACAAGCCGAACGTGTAGTCCGATCGTGCCTCTCTCTATCGCTTGCGCACTAGACTCGGGCGGAACGTGACTCGATAGAGCCGGTGTTAATAGATTTATAACACCTTATCACGTTAAAAAAATGAGTGTGCTTATTAAGAACGCACGGCTGAAGTGAAAACTGAAATTACTATTAAAGACCATTGAATAAATTTAACAATTAAAAGTAAAAACTATTACATATAAATTGAATGATGTAAACACAGCTACACGACAGTGACAGACGCGGGTAAAGGACTAGTATCTGTGGCCAAGAAAAAAAACATAAAAAGACCCCAGGCAGACAGCAGCAGCTGACTATCGTTCTCGCTCTGGCACACTCGATGGTCCCGATTCCACCCGAACATTTCTTTAATCAAGCGTGACGATGACCTTCATTTACAATCCACGGAAAATCTGTGCGTGATGCGCCGAAAGAAGTTTTCACTTCAGTAACTTATAGTAAAGTTGAATTGTTTCCAGATTCAATAGCAGACAGCATAGACTCGGTAGCTGAAGGCGAGGAGCAACTGGCCGATCAGCTGAAGGAGTACCTGTTCTACGCGGGCGCGCTGCAGCAGCTGTGCACCAACCACGAGGCGCTGCAGCGGACGCTGGAGAACGCGCAGGACACGCTCAACAACAGGTGACTCATTGCCCTAACAGTTAAGGGTTAAAACAACCAACTCATCATCAACGGCGCGCACCTGCAACTGAGGCTCAGATTAGATACCCTGTTGATCGGCGATGATACTAATTTCGCCTACATTCACAACTCATCAGCGGAAGGTGCGCAGGATACAATACCGCGCTTGTGATTAGCAAACTACCGTATGACGTGCACTACTTTCTACGAATGATCGGATGAAACGAGATAGAGTTATTATAAACTTCAAAGGACAGAGCTGGATGCAAAGAAAGACATAAACGGGTTCTCATTGTGCTGAACTGAGCAATCGCGCTACTACACGGCGAAGCAGGGGAAGTGGTACGATGAGTCAAGTGGGTTATTGTTTTTGGGTGGAGCCCTGCTCAGGACGCACTAGTAGGAAAAAATACAGTGTAAAAGTGTAGTGTTCGTAATATATATTTTTTTCAATATATTTTTCTTGGATAAAAAGAAATGCCAGTCATAGGAACTGCAGATAGAGAAACTCAGAATTTGATAGCTTACTTTGAAAACTACACGGGTGAAACCGGAGGGCGTGGACATGAGCATAGCGAACTAGAAATGCTTCAGCATTTCTAGATAGCCAATGGCCATGGTCCCTTGTTTACCCGATGATTTCTAATCATTCCCGGGCGTGACGCTAGAATTAAATTCACAGAGCCCACGAAAAATCTGTCTGCCAAAAGAAACCTGCCAAAAGAAGTTTTCACTTTAAAATAAGAATTTTAGTCGTGTGCAGAGCTCGACTAAATTTCATTTGAAATCGGCTTTCAATTAGCTAACTAACATTGAAATCCGGCTTTTAATTTTTTTCATAGAAACTTATTTACTTATTTACGAGATGATTCGTTGGTCGCAGGATAGCGGAGCGCAGCCGCGCCGCCGCCGGCAAAGCGGGCCTGATGTCGCGCATCTTCGGCACCACCGACCCGGACATCGTGCGCGACCAGGGCACGCGCGCGCTCGACGCCAAGATACAGCAGGACCGGGAGGCCATCGAGAAGGCGGCCAAAGAACTACAGTGAGCTTACCTCTTCATTATTCTTTTACTTCTTCGTCGTTGAACATGCCGCAAAAGCTAGGTCATCGATTTTTTTTATCGGATACACTTCGGAGAGTGTGCAGCGGATCTGCATGATCTAATACTACCTTACCGTTTTTTGTAACGGGCTGCTCGTAGCTCGAAAAAGCGACATCGTTTCATGATTACCCAAAGACTACGATGTTTGACTCTACTTTTGTGATAAGAACGTCTAGGCTGTGGAATGCGTTGCTTGAGTGGGCTTCTAGATGGTTACAATCTTGGTGTCTTCAAATCGGGAGTGCATCGGTTTCTTCTAGGTAAATACGTTCTATCGTAAGACTGTAACGTCGCGTAACATCAGGCGAGATGGCGGTCAAGTGTATGCATCATCAGCCCACAATCATCTACTGCTACACATAGACTTAGCTTTACGTTACCAACCGCCACCAGCTGCCTTTTGTAAACTCCATCCAAATCGTGATATAATTTAAGGTCTTTGTAACGTGTTTAAACACAAATTAACTTTTTGTATATGTAAATCTAGTCTCAGGGCGTCTTACACAATGTTCAACGATTCGCGGTCTCTATTCTGTAACCCGTCTACCGGTTACAGAATAGGATACCGTCTTAGTTGTAATAACTTTACTAAAAGTTTTATTCGTTGAACATAATCCAAAGTAATAATTTACTCACAAATTAATGATGATGAATCACATCAATGGTTTCTCTACTAGGCAATGTAATTCTTTTAGCGTATCTAACCATTTAGCATTATAACCTGCTTCATATGGGCGATTAAATAATTTTTACTTATAGGTACTTTTACGGAATTCTTGATTGTTTCGTGATCAACAATATGATAATCTCTATTGAAATTTTATTTGAACATCATCGATGACTTGAGTTTATCTGCGGCTACCACGTCTTCATATCAACCGCGGCTATTAAAGGCATATCATTAATCAGATTTTTTAAATATTTATATATAATACGGTTATCGGTTCTGTGACAACTATGATCCGGTCACTGCCACTACAACTTGCTAATGCGTTGAGATATCTCGGTAACCCAGTTCTCTGATGGATTACTCCATTACGAATGCTATCTCTCAAATAAACTCTTGAGCATAGCTCTTTCCATAGCTAGTTATCTAGTAGGCAAACTAGGACTCATGAGTATTATTTCTCATTCCTTACTTACTATTCTGCTCGTACGTCTGCTGTTTTTTATTACTTTATGTTTCCTCAAACCAAAACAATTTTAATTCCAGAGAGTTCACAAAGAAAGCGTCGGTAGAGATAGAGTACTTCCAAAGACAGAAGGACAAGGATCTCCACGAATCCCTAGTCGGCTACATCACGCTGCAAGTCAAAGCCGCGAAAAAGGTAGGAATCGTTTGAATAATGTTCATTTGATTTGTTAACCCCGCCACATATAGAGACTGCCTCAAGGGGCAATTTCAGACTCTCGATTATACTCTCTCAGTGCCCTAGTTTGTTGCCTACTAACTCTCCACAACGGTGCTATCATCTGCGTACCCAGAAACACCGGGCTTCAATACATAGTTGCGCGCACAAACGGGCGCGCCAGTACAGAAGACAACTCTCAGGTACACAATACAATGCCTTCAATACAAGGGCAGGAATACTGTCCGGGCCACCGGCTTAATCCTTTACCAAGGCGAATGTTTGTTTCCGACATAAAAATCAGACTTCCAGATGGACTGGTCAAAGCAAGCCCTCTGAAGAAGCCTTTTGCATGCCTTAGCAACCTTATTAAATGTTTTTTTCTTCTGATGTGTGTCCCTTGCCCTATGCTGTGGAGCATCAGCTCAAGCTAGGTAGGTCTTATATTTAAATGCTTCATAAGCACGGTATCATTAAGAACCTGTTGTATAATGTAACATCAGAATATGAAATGAAATGAATACAGATTTCACTGTAGTCGGATTTACGTAACGGCGAAGATACGGTCACGGAATATTAGCCTGTATCTGTTGTCAGTGGATGGTCTAATAAGGGATATGCGACTTAATGTCAGTCCCGTGTGGCTTGTGTGTGCTTGAAACAGCTGAGATAAAGGTCCAACGATAAAGCTAGCTTTCACAATTTTATTCCAGCGTGTTCAGTACTCCTAGGATTAACTGATTCATTAGTATGTTTGATTTGTTTCAGAACCTACAAACGTGGACACAAATAAAGGAGTGCCTACAAAACATGCCTTGAGAGTTACCCGTCGTCGGGCAAACATACCAAAATGTACCTAAAGCATATTTATATTTCGCATAAGTGTATTAGTACTTTTGTATTTCACTTTATAAGTACCTTTTAATGTAGTTATTCTTATAAAATATTTAAAGATAATTTTATTAATAGCATGCTATTTCTCTGTTTTTTATTATCTCGAATAGTGTCGATTTTGTCGTTTTTTGTTTGGGGCTTGTGCTATGAGCTATTTTAGAATATTTCGTGTAGCGCAAATATGAGTCGTATCGCTCGGTAAAAAGATTCTCATTTGCGGTAATCGAAATGGTGATCGTCAACTGGTTTGCAATCTTACGGTACGCGCCCTGTGAGCGAAATAGTATTTAAAGATTTCTTTTAGTGAAATGTAATTTTAATTTTCTTAAATATCTGTATATTTTGTAATTATTTAAGTTGGCTTATTTTATTTAGGTTTAGTAAAGAACTATTTATTCAAGAGGGTACTTTTAAAAATTCGATTTATACATCTAATATGTGCCCTTATATTCTATAGTCGAAGGAATGTTAAAATCGACACTATTGTATATCAAGTTGAATTGAAAACTTTGCCATTATACAAAATTTGGTCGCAAATAGTAAATAATAATTTTGTCTCGTCTTTTCGTAAGATTTGTAACACTTCTATCAAACCGGCGCCTGCGATGCGGAAGCGTAGATGTTATAAACGCACAACATTATTTATATTTCAAAATGATCTAAGATTTTTTGTCAAAAAATTACTTAACTATGATTTATTGGAAAAATGGCATCTTTTAAAATAAATATCTTGAGCCTCATTTAAATACCGAGAACTGACAAATAGAAACAATACCAATTTGTCGAAAGCTTATTCAATTATTTAACTTATTCATAGAACACATTTTTGTGGTCGAGACTTCGACGAAAGATTGCCCTGTTATATAAATGAAACTTTACGAAAACACTTAGGCCCAATTTTCACGACGCGGTTTCAAACCGCGCCCGCGCGCGGGCGCGGCGCCGCGCCGCGCGACGGTTTTGATTTAATACTCACGAGACCGCAGGTTTTCGCGGCTTCTGCTCCGAAAAGCTACTGCGCAAGAATCGCGCGCAGCCACGCGAGCGCCGCCCGGTTGCCGCAGCCGCCGCGGCCGTAAACCGCGTCGTGTGTATTGAATTCAATTTTATATGGAAATCTGCCGTGCCCGCGGGTGCGGTTGGCAGCCGCGCCGTGAAAACCGGCTCTCAGCGTTTTCGCAAATAACATCGACTCCGCTACGCTGTCGGTTTGATCGCTACTTTATCAACTGTTCTGTATTCTCTCCATATTTATGGAAGGTGCTGTAATGTTAATACTCAACTGGACGACAGTTTTAAATGATAAAATGTCGTCATTTTCAAAATATTTCTTCATTTCGATTTTGTATGTTTTATTTTAATTTTATTTTCAAATTTTGATATTTCAGTTTGGTCTTGAGAATATCCGTAGAATCGATCTAAATCTATGTTTCGTGGGATCACTGTCTTCAAATAATTTAAATTGCGGTGTATATCCAATGGTGCTCAACTTTAGTACGGAACTATAGTATTATTTACTGCTATTGCTTAGTCGCTTAGTGTTCAAAAATGTAGAGAGTGCAGAACGACGAACATTTAACTGCAACGGAGCGGCGCTTCTGTGATTCGTCCGTCCGTAGTGGCCTAGTAGAGGTCACATGTTCAAATCCCACCTGCAACTGAGTATTTTTCGAAGTGTAGATTCACGAGTCCGACATAATTACTGGCTTAAACGGCGAAAGATAATACTGTGAGAATAGTGACGTGTTCGTTCCTGAAAATACATGTTAAATACAGGAATTCGGCCACCCTTCGCCACTTGCCCCCTTAGCCACTGCTCTTGTTATTAGATTGTGTCTTTGTCTCTCTCTTTGTAAGAAAACTATCTGAATTCCAGCTCTGGGAATATGAAGTGACCTGTTTATGAGCATTGGTAATAGACTTTTTCTGTATACAACATGATATTTGATGATTATTCCGAGATATTATGCGTTAGGCTTTCCTCAGAAAAATCACCTCGGCGTGGAAATAAACCTACCCCAAGATCTAGCTGTTGCAAAATAACTGTACTACAAACTTGGATTCAAAAATATCTATTGATTTTTGAAAGCTCGTTTCTATTTCAACTCTTACCTCCTTTCACGTAATTTATAGATGGTGCTTACCGTATTTGTACACAGTATTAGAAAGCGTCGCTTCGTTGCAATATGACTCCCCTCAAATTGTACATTTACTATAAATAATGCTGCCGCAAGGCAATTACACTCATCCCAAAGACAATAACAAAGATCAACTATGTTGAATGCCTTCTTAAACACAAATGAAGTGGAATATTTTATATAATTCAAAATGTTCAATGTTTCGCTTGCATCGCACCTCAAACTATTTACAGTATTTCATTCCATTCCTTTATATTATTTAACATAGGATAAGCGGGCGGAATATAACCACTTGTCATTGTTATAGCAATTGTCATTGTCATTCGTTCACAAGAACAGCGTTCGTTTTCCCACCGGCTTATGTAGGATGTAGGCTTTTCTTATTGTGCCATGTTTGTCCTGTTTCAGTCGAGCCAAGATTCAAATTCAAAAAACCGAAAAATTATCTAAATGGCGTATTATGGAAGAGATTTATACCCAGATAACCTAGTATAGGCTGATAATGATAATGGACCTCCGTGCCTTTTCTGTACCCCGATTCTACTTATCTCCCATGCACATCGATTAAATAAGACTTGCAATATTCTGTTTTACTTTCATATCATTTGGTATTCTATTAGCACGTAAAGTACGTTACATCCGTACATACATTACGGTAACGTCAGTAAGGTCATTTAATTCGCAAAGACTTTATCGTCGCAAAGTGTTTTCTGCGCTGTTCCGGTTGTATGCATATCTTTATGAGTAAGCGTTCGTATATTAGAGATGAATAACTTTGCATAAAAAAGTTAAACAAAAAATAGTAAATTTTATTTGGTTGCTCAAAACTGGCGTTTTAATCCTCTTAAAAATAAAGATCATTGGATCTAACGATTCAGTGATAATTATGTAAAATCTCACAAAAAAAATTATTTTACATATCGCAACGTTATCGACTACAAAATTGCAAGTTACAGACTGTCTCCGGATAGTTATTTTAAAATAAAATATGTTTATCTAAACAAAACTTGTTTTAAACAAACGTCCCTAAAACTTTGTAAAATATCGAACAAGCAACATAATAAATATATAATATATCTGAAATAATCTTCAGCAAATTTGTTTTCTTTCATTATTTAACGAGATTGTAAGTAACAGCAATAATTATATAGTAACGTTTGCTGTGATAACATATAAGAAGGTTTTACATAAGTGCTGCTTTAGAATACAGTAGTATTTGAAACAGCACTGTTCCAAATCGTATGGGATGTACATTTCATACAGTGCTACTGTAATTTCGTGTCAACTGTCAAAGTTTGTACTAGTGATACAGGCTTCACATGTAATTCAAGTTACTAAATAGTAAACACATACCTGATTGATATTAATATTGTATCGTGGTGTCCATTCTGTTACACCAATTGTAATATAAATTTTTTCACAGATTGTTTTAGAAATACAACAAATTGTCATAATAAGATTCGAATATATTTTGAGAATCGACGCCGTTATTTTGTTGAATACTCTACTGTGATTTTGAGACCAATTAGTTATTGTTCCTTTCCTTTGTAAATTGCTGTCGATTTGCGGTATCACTCACTAACATTATTTGTAATAAATAGATAATAGATATTTATTGTATCTAAATTAGAAAAACAAACAGAAAATTGTTAAAATTAACCTGCAGTTGGCGAACTTATCGCTAAGAGCGATTTCTTTCTACCTATACCGGTACCTGAATGTGATAGGTATATTTTTTTTTCTGAAACAAACCACAACTGATTTCATTTGTAGAAATAAGATTATAATTATTTTCTTTGTAACGAAATTTGGATACGTTGATTTTAAATAAATAAAATATTTTAAATATTGGTGGACACACACAACACCATCTGACCTCAATCCAAGCAAACTTTTCTTTTCCTTTTTATGTTTTCTCGAATAGAGCTTAGCAAATTGCAATAAAATGTATATCTGAAGAATGGTCTATTAAACAAAAAAATAATCAGCAAAATCGATTCATAATAATTGACTAAATGATCGCGTAACATACAGACGAATTGAAATCCTCATTTTTGAAGTCGGTAAAAAGTATTGCTACCTTTTTCTAAGTCAAAGGAAAGAGTCACAGATAGTTTTAGTGAGTGATACAGTAGAATAGACCGCATGTTCGTAGAGCCTTAATGTGACTGACCGCACACTGACTGCTATGTTAATATAATATTATTTAAACAGTGGCCGAAATTCTACTATTAACGTCTCCTTTAAAGTAGTATAAATGTTAGCAACAAGAACAACGCCCTTGGCCTACGTAACAAAATCCGATTTTTTATTTCATTTGCTACTGTTTGTGCGACTTTACCAGAGACCACAGTATTAATACATCGTCTAAAGTTCAATATTAAATGGTTAGAATTCGTGGGATTGGATTCTTCCAATCCCACGATTGAACATTCTTACTCTCTAAGTCGCAAATACTCCAAACGAATTTGACACTTATCAGTAACAGGCTACAGCTATTATTTAAATACCTTTAATATCAAACTATCGAGTGTTATGTCACGACGTTTTTATGCAGTTGTGATCATGGGCTATTTTAAAGAACTTTAGATACTGCTCCCGATGGATCTCGAGGACTTACGATCCTCTTCGTCAGAATGTCGTGTGTGCACTAGTATCGCCAGAGTCGGGAAATGTTTGTGCAACTTGAGTGCAAACTAATAGGTACAGATGTGCCATCTGTCCTATTTTGTCACTTCTTTTTTGGGGGCGCGTTAATTCTCGAAATCCATAAGTCCATCATTTTTGTACATTTCATGTACTTATTTCAGGTTTTGTGGCAATGTTTCGATATTTTCGAAATTTTCTTTGGGGTCACTGAGTGCTCCCGCGTGATGCCACAAAAAAAGTCCTGTAATGTAACCATCTTGTAAATGAATAATGTCAGTGCGTGTAACGTACAAAAAAGTACTTCGATCCAATAATAATCGCGCCGAGCCCCGTGGGTCTACCGCCTAACTAAATATGATTTGGATTTGCCATTCCTGTCTCTGTCATTTTAAAAGAAAAGAAAAGAGAGGGCAATATCAAAGCTTAGACAGTTTTAGTCTGTAGGCTCTCTGATGTCACCCTGTAAAGCGTTAGTAACACTTACTTACTTTCACTTAGTAACTGTGAAGTAAAAGAAAGTGTGCGGTCAGTGTTAAATCGATTAATTGTCCACTAATGTTTACCTAAACGTTCATAGTTTAAGTTATCACATGTACTGGATATTTGTTTTGTTTCATTTATTTAGTAGTCGCAACGGGATATGTATAGAACATAGTCACTTTTAAATAAACAATCAAGTTTATAAGATTGTATTTTCATTGATTAACCTACTAGCAGTTCTATCGGCAAAAGTAGTTCCTGTTCCCGATATTTTCCCGTGACCCATGTGTTCTTCCAGGCTATAATCTACATATAGGTTTGTAGCAGGAATGTTACGGAGCTTCGACTCCGACTCCGTTATGTCGGAAGTTCCGATTAGTTTTACACCTCCGGTTCCGACTCCGGTTCCGAAACTTTTGAATCGGAGGTTAATCGGATGTCGAAGCATAACTTAGCGGCGGCGCCCTGCGCCGACAGTAATGAACAGTTTCGCAGGAACATGTCGTGCAGGGAATCTCCCGCGGACGAGTGTAATGAAAAGTATACTAAATGAGCACAACATAGAAAAACGCAAAATTCCAGCACCTTATATTAAATTTCCGCCAATATTATTGTGTCCACCAGGCTCGGTAGCGAGCGAATACCTTTTTGGTGGCGTCGATTTGATCTACAAGGGGGCGCCAGAAAACGAAAAAAGGACGTTTTCGACGCCGCTCACCGATGTTAAGAAACTAAAAACTATAACAAAAAAAAACATTGACGTGTGGGTACAATCAAGAAAAAGCACAATAACCGAATAGAATTTTAAAAATAGATCAGATTTTTTTACAGAAAAAAATTAAAATGGCATCTGAAAAAACTATTTTAATTAATGTACTCGAAATTATCAGCGATGATCCCACATTATTTTTTAACCGACCTTTTGATAATGAAATTTCTAATTTTACGTTCTATTAAAGTAACCGAACCACAGAATAAATATTAGACCGAACACTTTTTAAATTTATGTTTAATTATTGAGTAATTAAATAAAACTTGGTCAAAAATTTACTCCTGATTTAATATTGATTTCCCCTCCAAACTGTGTCATGCTATTCTCGACTTTATGCACATCATATTAAGAAGGGCCTCGCGCGGGGGAAATCAGATTTTTTCCTGGCAATTCGCGCACTCTTAAGAAATATCTTAGACTGAGATAGCTTCAAAGCTTATGTTCATGAAGTACATATACACACTTTTGGTGTCAACGTATTTAATTTGTTTGAAAGCTTTGGTTCATTTAACATACTTTATATGGCACTTTGGGATTCAATTAGTTGAATTTTTTGTTTATTTTTGAATATTCCATTTTTTTCATTTTGTGTGATATTTCATGAAACAAAACAATGAAAAGTTTGAACTAATGTTTTATTTGTCCTAAAATAAAAATCTCTCTCCTACCACTACTCTGACCCTACCTCCGACTCCGGTTCCGACTCCGACTCCGACTCCGATAAATCAAATTTAAAAACTCCGACTCCGACTTCGGTTCCGATAAGATCACCTCCGTTACATCCCTGGTTTGTAGGTATTCCAAATTTCAGCCCGATCCGTTCAAACGTTACGACGTGATTGAGCAACAAACATTCAAACATTGACATCATGGTTGCAACGCTCGATCATTTCTCCTTGTCGTATGATTTTTGTACGGCATTTTGGAATAATAGATTAGAAGAAGTATTGAAACTATAGATTATGGAACCAATGCATTAGTACCGTTTATCTGCCAAAGCCAGGATGACCCAAACTTCACAACGGTCTTACCTGTGTTGGGAGTATGCGCTGACAAACTTTCAGCTTTGTTAAAATAACGAAAGTGTGGGGTTCACGGGCTCTTAGTCCATTATGTTGTCATGTGTATCATTGGTCATTTGACGTATTATGTTGTTAACAGTGTCATTAGCCAGAGGTGCACTTTCATTGATGGCTGAACAATACCCGATACGGCCGTTCCACCGCCTAACGCGGATTCAAGCGAATGTTTTATAGTAGGTATACAGTGACAAGACGAGCAGGGCATGTACCTGATGGCAAGCAACACGCCTGCCCATAACAGCACAGTAACACGCAGCTGCTGGAACATGAAGATTCCAAATAATTACCAAGCACCGCACTGCGCTCGTCACCCGGAGATTCGTGATTTATCTCTTAGGTGCTTTATCTACAGTTATGAATGAATGAATGAAAACTCTTTATTGTTCACACCTTAAAATAGTTCACAAAACATAGGAATACATTAAAACTAGTGAAACAACTGGCGGCCTTATCGGTGAAAGCGATTTCTTCCAGGCAACCTTGGGGTGGACATAGAAACTAGGAGAACTTAAAGTAAAGTAATGTTCGCAAACTACTGCTTGGTGGCAGAATAACTGGCAAAGGCTGAGTCCCCATGTGGACTCAGCAAAGAAGTCTACCAACACAAAAATATAAAGACAGCAGTATCAAAGAATCAAAGCTTCTCTACTACTCCGCCAGCATATCCGTAAACGCAAGCTTTTTCACCTACCACAAAGTGTACAGAACGAAGCTAAGTTTTTAGTTCTAAAAAGGGGTTTTGAAATTTATGTAAGCTGGATAAATCAATATCAACATCAACATCAATTTAAAAAAAAAAAAACAGCCCACTAAATGTTCCCACTGCTGGGACTCGGGGCCTTCTCTCGCAAGGAGAGAGTTAAGGCCATAATCCATCACGCTGGCCCAGTGCGGGGTGGCTGGATAAATACAAAGACAAAATTCTTTATTGCTGTTCGGAGGTAAGATAAGATGTTACAAAACATTGTAAAAGTTGACCCTTACAAACTGGCCTCTAGAGAGGCCGCATTATGTCTCTCTGGAGGGGGATGCAATATGTCTGACAAAACAATTTATATTGGTCTGAATTTATACAATGATAAAATTAATAGTCAGCCGATGAAAGTTTTCTTCTTAGTCTGCTTTTCTTTTCATACGTAGATAGTAGGTGTTTAAACGGTGAATAACCGTTTTTAAACTACTAATTGTATCAGAAAGAGAATTAAGTAGAACAGTAGCTAAGTAAGCGTAGCCTGCCGGCCCCGCACCGAACCAGAGTTGATAATAATCCTAGCGGACCCACAGACCATCGTTAGGTAAAAAAAAAACACGTAGGTTGTACAGATAAATTATTCTAAAAACCCATTAGGTAGTACCTACACCTTTCCTTCCCTGAAAACCCAATGATAGCTATCTACTAGAAAACAAAAACAACAAATTAATTTAATATGTACCTACGTAGTAGAAAAAACCCCTGACCATCTTGATGGTTAGAGACTAGTTAACAAGCTTGTTTCAAACTTATGCAGGTTTGTATGTTGTTGTATGTTATGGTATGCGGTCTACGATGGAGCGTGCTACCTAGAAGAAACCGATTCACTCTCGATTAGAAGACACCAAGATTATAGCTACCGGGAAAAACCCACTCAGGCAACTCAGTCCACAGTCTAGACGTTCTTATCACAAAAGTAGAGTCAGACCTCTTCGTTCATGTTTTTGGAACATCAACTATGAAACGATGCCGCTTCTTCGAGCTACGAGACTGTAGAAATGAAGAGTAACAATAAACATAGAAGAGATTATTTTTATGTAGGTACACTGATTGTTTAGTGGTAATAAGTTACCATGACACAGTATGTCTACTAAAGACCGTTTTGTCCCTGAAAATATGAAATTGTTACTGCCACATGTCTAATTGTAGGTAACACGGCACGCTGTTCCATCGATTTATCGACTGCAGGGGTACGAAACTTTTTGATAACGTTGTGTTAAAAGTTTAAGTATAGAAATTGTGTATATAAGATATAAATTAAACGTAAAAAGTAAAGACAGACGGACCAAAAAAATGTAACAAAAGTATTTGGTATAAGAATGAACCGTCCTACCGTTCATATTACACATTCATATTATGCTTTTTTTTTTTTTGTGGACAATTCACACACAACACCATCTGAAACCCCAAACTAAGCAAAGCTTGTATGATGGCGGCCAGATAGCTGATATAATACTTAAATAGTTTTAAATACATACTTATTATATATATAAACACCCAGACACAGTGCAAACATTTGAATTCATCACACAAATATTTGCACTGGGTGGGAATCGAACCCACGACCCTCGGTTTCGCAGGCAGAGCTACTACCAACTAAGCCACGAGGGCAGTCAAAAGCTTGTAGTTAAAAGCTATTTAATTTTACAAACAAACACTTTGTATAGTTATATGATGTACAAATAATGTACTCTCATCGTTTTGTCTAAGTAATCAAAAGAAGTAAGCATAACTTTAAAAATATCTGTAGATGTCATACAAGAATTCTAACAAAACCACTATCAATTAAAATTAACAGGCAAGCCTAAATACAAACTGGACGACAAACACTTGTATTGTTGCGAATATATTATGTTGTCACAATTTCTTAATTCTCATATATGTAGGTAGCATTCGCGGTCCGAAGAGAGGGGGTCACAGGGGACATGACCCCCCAACCCCCCCCCCCCCCCCCCCCCCCCAAATCGTATAAGTTAAATTAAATACTTACAAAAATTTCAAATATCTAATAATACAAACACTATTTTCGAACGCGGGAAAGCAACTGGAACGCCAACTACGCGGATAAAATCGTAGGGCGCTAATTACGTAAAGTCTTTTTTACTCGATTTATCGTATTTCTACTCGTGACCTAAATATATGTGCACATATAAGGTGTTTTATCTATGTATATGCCCTGCAATTTCACTGGAAACATTTCCCTTCAAACCGGAACACAGTGATGTTTTCGCATTACTGCTTGGCGGTAGAATTACTGGCAAAGGTGTGGTACTTCCCACAGGTGGACATGACTATGAAACGTGCGCGTTATACGCTTTTGGATGGGTGAAATATTGTAAGTTCGCATCAACGCGTGATAACAATAAATTACCTTAAAAAACCTACATTAGGGCTGTTTAATACTACAATTCTAATACTTAGCCCCCCCCCCCCCCCAAATCTGAGGCTGTGTACTGGTGACCCCCTCAAAATTCGAGGCTAGGACCGCGCCTGGTAGGTAGCTACCTACTTAAAACGTATAACGTTCCGTGATTTAAAACTCTGTAAAACTAGTTGTAGACCCCTGCTTTATATTTTATTCGTGAACCGTGTCGACTCAGCATGTGAAATGGGTCACTCCAACAAGCTCTGTCGTTTCTTGAACACTTAGAATTGAAAAATAACTATCATACAAAAGTAGATATCAATAAACATGTAAGTATAAAAAAATATATACTAGAATTACTGGAGTAAGTAGTTATCGTAATTTTGCTATTCTAGACTATATAAATATAATCTATATTCCAAATTTCAACCCGATCCGTGCAGCGGTTCCGATGTGATGGAGCAACAGACATCCAAACTATCGCTTTTATAAATTAGTAAAATTGTGTCCTGTGTCCCTTTTAATTCAGTTTTTATTCATTCACAAAGGTTTACCTGTGTTTGGCTTTGTGGTATATTTTTTTGACCTGGTTCAAAATGCCTCTTCTTATTTCTATTTTTGTTATGTAAAAATCGGTGGAATTTCTAGGCTAAAAACGTGATCTGTAATTTAAATTTTACAAAAATGTAAAAAGAAATGAAGGCACTGCCAATAAAAGTGAAAACTTAGCATTGTAGTATTAAACAGCATATCTTCTTCTTCTTCGTGTCGATAACGTTATTTTGTTATTAAACCTAACTTACTAATCTCCATTTGTTTCCTACAATGTAAAGAATTATAATATTTAAAAACTTATTATTAATAAAATATTATTATATATTTTATTTTTTTACTTTTAAACAGCACTAATGTACTACACTTACCTGCTTCAGTGATTCACCTGTACAGTAGCCACAGATTTATTGTTATCACGCATTGATCCGAACTTACAAGATTTCACCCATCCATACATAACGCGCACGTTTCATAGTCATGTCCACCTGTGGGAAGTACCACACCTTTGCCAGTAATTCTACCGCCAAGCAGTAATTCGAAAACATCACTGCGTTCCGGTTTGAAGGGAAATGTATCCAGTCAAATTGCAGGGCATATACATAGATAAAACACCTTATATGTGCATATATATTTAGGTGACGAGTTCGGTGCTGTGCTAGATAATTATTTGGAGTTTTCATCTTCCAATAACAGCGTGTCACTGTACCTACCTCAGAGCAGGCATGTTATTTGCCATCAGGCATATGTCCTGCTCGTCTCGTCACTCGATACTATAATAAAGGAAAATATCACGAGAAAAGTGGAAACCAAGAAATACATCTTTCGAGGACATGTTTGTGGCACCTTTACTTGGCCGGCATGGTGGATTATGGCCTCCTCTCCGTCCATGTGCTAATACTAAGCTAGCTGCTAATACTAAATCTTCCGTTCCTTATTCCATAGAATAGTAGTAACCATGAAGCATCAGCAAGTGAGCGTGGACTACTGGGCCATGGGTAAGGCGATGATGATGTACGCCTTCCTGGCTGGGATGGGCTGGCTGATGATGCGTCTCTTCAACACCGTGTTCATGCTGCCACGCCGGCTGCGAAGCCAGCATGAGAACATGCAGAACACTTTGGAGGAATTACAGGTATTTATAGATTAGCATTAACAACTTTAGTAGTGGGAGAACTCTTTACAGAACCCGCCTGGGGACGAACTTTGCCAGTATTTTCTACGCCTTTGTCAGTATTTTTATATCTACCTTTGCCAGTCTTTCTATACCCTTCCCAGTCTTTCTACGTCTTTGCCTGTCTGTATATGCCTTTGTCAGTCTTTCTATGCCCTTGCCAGTCTTTTATACGCCTCCGCCAGTCCTTCTATGTCTTTGCCAGTCTTCCAATGTCTTTGCCAGTCTTTCTACGCCTTTGCTAGTCTTTCTACGTCTTTGCTCTTTGCCAGTCTTTTCTACGCCTTTGCTAATCTTTCTATGCCGTTGCCAGTCTTTATATGCCTTTGCCAGTATTTCTATGCCTTTGCCAGACTCTCTATGCCTTTGTCAGTTTTTCTACGTCTTTACCAGTGTTCCTATTGCCAAGCAGTATGTTTGTATTTTGTAAGAATATTTTTTTACTTTTAAGATATTTTGGTTACGTGTCGTGCATCACCACGGGAACGCGGGAAATAGAGTTCACATTACTTGTAATAAACTTAATACATTTTTAACTAGGCAGAGTCTTTGTTAACAAAACTAAATGACAATGAGAACTACACTTCTTGGTACATACCTTAGGACTAACTACTTACATTAAGCACATCTGAATTATCCATAGACCAATGAAAGATAATCAAAACAACGACTCGGAATCGTGTCCATTACCACGATTGGGGTCATGCCCTGTGTGAAGACTTCCGTGCTAGATCGCAGATTGATCGATCTGACTATCTCTGAGATGACAGATCTTATGTGGAAAAGGTTAGGACAAGCCAGCCTCCAAGTTTTCTTATAGGGTAAAGAGATGAATCGTCTAAGGCTCTATATATATATGGGTGACAAGCGTAGTTTTGTGATAGGCGACGATTTGGACTCGTCGTGGTCACGTAGCCTATGCGTGATGCCATCATGTAATGTTCAGGCATATTGTCTACTAAGGGTCACTAAGTTCATCCAACATTTAGGAATTCTATTCACAAAGCTTTTGATCACAGACTTGTTAATTACAGAAACGCTTTCCCGGATTAAATATAACGGAACAAGATCTGAAAGATGCAGAAAAAGAATTAGAAGAAATAATGAAAGAAAAAGACGAAAAAATTGAAGATAAACCTACAGAAAACAACAACAAAGTAGAGAGCGACAAAATTGAGGATTCGGCAGAAAACCCGCAACAGGAAGATAAGAAAACTATTTAAAAATTGTTAAACAATAAATTTATTCAAATATAATTAAACAAATGATAAAACGTAAGTTTTAGATAATTCTTAAGTAATTTCATATTGTTGCAATTTTAAATAGGTCCTATAAAATTCTTAATAAATAAAAGCTATGTTATGATATATGAGAAAAACCCCCTGAACCTAGATTGAAACTGAAAGAAACAATATACTTACTTAGATATATGAAGGCTATTACACTGATAATAATTTAAAGAAACAAAACAAATAAGTAGTAAACGTGATAATAAATTATAGAAATTACATCTTACATTAAAACACTTGTTTTATGATAAAATAGTTAGTAAGTATTTAAATGTAGAATTTATTTCTTAAGTTATATCGTATTTATGGCATGAATTAAGGTAATTCTTATGATCCGTGATTTATAGGCAATGATTGTTTAATTATTATTGTATTATAACACTGAAACTGAAGAAGTGAAGAACTTAACCAAAATAATGTTTGTCAACAAAACGCTACCACTTAAATAAATATAATATGCAAGCCTAAGAACCCATACAGATACTGATACTAGCCAAACTCGATAGATGGCATTAAACTAAATAAATAGAGCTTGCAAGCGAGCAGGCGTGGCTTACCACCCGGAGCTTTCACCCCAGTTTAACTACAACAATAGCGCAAAGTAAAACGAGGACGCCTTCATCGCTTATCTAGAACAATTAGGAGTACGACTGCAACATTTTATTAGTTTCATTACTGTCCAACTCAGAAATTAATTTGGGCAGTTGAAATCCAATCGATTGCTCGAAAGTAAACAGTTTTAGCCGTTTTCGGTATGCCATTGTTAGATTGTTACATATTTTACAAATGCCGATGTTGTCGATAAGTTACGTTCGTCCTCGCTGTGATACGTTATCAGCGTGTGCTGTAAACACAGGTTGTTAATCAGTTGTTAGCATGCTTTGTCCCGGTAACGCCGCGTTCGCTCAATTAGATTCATTATAATTGCTCGTAATTATTTGTGTGTGTATTGTGGCTGAACTGTGAGCTCTGAAGATGACGAGGTCCAGCTACCGGCCCTTGGTGCCTCGCTCCTCCATCCACTCCCTCGACACACGGGATATTGGGTAAGTATTTAAACACTTAATTATAAAATCAGTGCGTGTTGAAAGGAAATAGTTATGAGGATTTTACTTGATAGAGTTCCGCCTGATTTAATAAAAATAGCCCTAACTCTACATGTTTATTTTTATTTAATTAATTTAGGCTCATTCAACGATTTATTTTAAATCCCTTCTTTGTGTTTAGGAACATTATACATAAATAAATCTGTATTGGAAAAATGTCGCATTTCTAAATATAATATTAATTATGTTTATAAATACGTATGTACCTAAGTATATAAAATAGTATAGGTATGGGATCATAAAGTGGTCTATTTCTCTATCTCTATTATAAATTATGGGATATTAACCGTGGGTATATCGCAGATAAAATCCATGATATTTCGACGCAGTTCCATGCACAGTTCACGAGTAAACACCTAAAATAGGTAATGTTGTGTTGTTTTTGTTCTGTTATGCTATTAATACCTATTTATAAGTATGTAAACTTAACAGTTTTAAATCTAGTGTTAAATAGGTAATAGATTGCCCTTGCAATTACAGGAAGAATGTAGTATAAGTGTATAACTAACTTGTTTGTAATTTAATACAAACTAATTGTGATTAATCTATCGTCTATTAAATATTATCCAGGTAGAAACTTACTTATATACTTACAGGTATACATATAAGTAAATTTCTACCTACAATACCATGAACAAACCGTTAAAATTAGCAATAAATTGTGTTTAAATCAATCCACTGTTTTTATTTATTAAGTTAATCGGTAAATCCTACTAATATTGTTGGGCCGAAAGTTTGTAGGTATGTTTGGATACCTGTGCATGTTTATTAGGTACTACTTTCCTGCAAAAGCAACTATAAAACCGCAACGGCGCTATTACTAAATAATATTCCTGGAAAACTATTTTGAAAATTAATATTGAGCGCAAAAGGTAAAATAAATCCTTCTAGAATATTCTATACTCTAGAAAATCCACAATAAAACATGATTTATTTGGATATGTATGAACCTATTATGAAATAAGCTTAAGTTTATAAACCGTAAAGCCTTTTAGCACACTCTTCGAACCACAGGTAGAGACTCTGGTCTCAGGGTTCCTATAAAGTTTGTTTCATCAGCCTTTTACATGTAACCACAAACTTAGGCTGGCTAGGTGATCAAATATTGAACTATTGAAGAAATGTATTTCAGAATACGTTAGTAGCGACGTTTATTACCGGCGCTTTTACCGCCTAACTAAATCAGCTATGGCTGTCTCTATCATTTCAAGCGAAAAGAAAAGAGAGAGAAATATCAAAGCTAAGACAGTTTTAGTTAGGTGGTAGTAGGTAGTTGGGCCAGTAATATTTGCACTAACTACGTTGGGTCATTTGGGGTGAATGCCCAGCCGAGACATGGCACCCACGACCAATACCAGTCGAGAAATTTGCAAACCCGGTTGCACGAGCCCTTAAAAATAAAACACAGACCGAAATAAAAACGTTTAATTTAATAATATGTTTCAACTTTCTGTTATCCTGTGATACTTGAAAGATAGTCATTGACAACAAGTCGTCTGTTGTTGCCAGAAACATAAGTAATATGAATCACTTCAAAGAAATGGGATGACGACAGTGTCAAAAATACACCACTCAAATTAGTCCATCAGGTTGATCATGTAAAATTATAGGACACCTAGTTTTTGTTTTACAGAGATATAGATCATCAAACTTCCGGAGTGGGGGGCTGTGACGTCACTCTATAGTAAAAATCGTACCGTAACGTGATGTTACTCGAAACTTCCAAGCACTGTATCTTCGTCATTTTTTGTTTGTGAAACATAAGAAAAAATACGTGTGCAATATCTTTTAACCTTTTGAACGCCAGAGTCACCTATACTTGACAAGCGCTAGCGAGCCCTGTACGCCAACGACCTCTATAGGTGACAAAAAAACGGACTATACCAAAACGTTGTGTGTTAGATATCAAATCGTGACAGCACATTTTTTTTTTTTATTTTGACTTATTTCGTACGCTTGGCCTCCAGGGCACGAAAATGCAATTTAGTCCTGTCGGTCAAAAGGTTAATAATTTAACTGACGAACTAATTAGTTTTTATCAGTCGTCTCGCCTATTGTCTGCTCATAAGTACTGAGTAATGTTATAACATTGTCTGCTTGGCCTTAACCGCCATCTCGCTTGAAGCTGTGCCTAGTTGCCTAGTAGATCATTTCTTGCATAAAATACATCTGATATATATCAAAGAACTTTTAAAAAAGGGTATGTTTAAGTAACGTCATTTGTATTGTTTCATAAACGGCGGTTACCATTTTCTATCAAGTGGGTCATTTACTTATCTATCTTCGAAAAGTCGCGAGTTATGCACGAATGACACAGGATCGAAGCCAATCGCACAATGAGAGGCATATGTGCAATGGAAGCCGAACATCTAAATATAATTGTAAATACATACATAATATGGTACATAGGGATACTCAGACACACAACAAACATCCGTTTTCCCCACCCGAATGTTTGACCTGTGTGTGAATCGAACGAAATTTTTTCACGCTACTTTTTTTTAAAGTATTCAAGTGATGAAATGAGCAGGACATGTGTCTGATGGTAATCTAGAGTATTCTAGAGAGCTCTAGACTGAATTACCTAGATTATATTATAAAATAATACTTACTACTACGATTACTTCTAGGTAACCGCGCTCCATCAGAGCCCGCATGCTAGTTTAACGTCAGGCGAAATGGCGGTCTAGTGCAAACCTATTAGCGATAATAAAAGTTATCAACATCACAAAGGTCTCGTGAGAATTCTCCGTGCGTTCGATATTGTATTATACTCCTATTTTATCATAATCTCATAAATTCGCAATCACTTCACAGATTAGATACTCGTAGATATCGACGTTGCTCCGGCGTTTCATTTCAGTCATCAGCCGCTTAAAGTCTCTTCAAGTAATTTTAAGCTATTTATTGCTCGCCGTGATTCGATTACCTACTAGGAATAGTTTTTTGCTTCAAATTAAAATTTTAATTGTATCGTGAGAAGTATTAGTTTTTTTTTTTTTTTTTAATTATAAAGTGACGAGACGAGCAGGTCATGTGCCTGATGGTAAGCAACATGCCTGCCACATAACAACACAGTGACACGCAGCTATTGGAACAAGAAGATTCCAAATCATTACCTAGCACTGCACTGCGCTCGTCACCCAGAGATCTAAGTTGTTATATCTCTAAGCCCTGTAATTTCACTGGAAACATTGCCCTTCAGACCGGAACACAGTAATGTTTGCACATTACTGCTTGGCGGTAGAATGTTTGGCAAAGGTGTGGTCCTTCCCCAGGCGGACTCTGCCAAGAGTCCTACCACTACAAAATTAGTACTAGTTATTTTATAACCAACAGCCTAGGCCTAGTGTACAACTAAGCTCTGACTTCTGGCCTCGAGGCCTTCTTATTTTTGTGGTAAAGAGTGACGAGACGAGCAGGACACGCGCCTGATGGTAAGCAACATGCCTGCCATAATAACAGCACAAACCTGAAACCAGAAAAACCTCTCACAAGTAGATTGTCAAGATCTAAGCATTGCAAACCTTAGAGAGCTAGGTACTTACCTCTACCGGTCTACCTCTGTGATAGGTACTGCTGATATTCGAGTCCTTCTCTCAGATCCATAATCAAAAACCAATATAGGTTTGTCAGACCTTCTCCCATTGCGCATCAAAGTTTTTAGTTTTGGAAATCGATGCATTCTTTCACAAAACCAGAGTCATAAATTATTAACATGGCCAAGTGCAGACTAGCGAACACACTTTGTACGTAATACGAGCAACTTAAACGTGATGCGAAACCTCAGTAAAAGTATTATCTGATGGATATGGCCAGAATTTCTACAAATCTGACTGAATATGTTTCTTGTAGGTAAGCGCGCTAGATCGTAGACCGCATCATTGCCTAGCATTAAACGAGATGGCAGTCCAGTACAAAACATTTTACGAAAAAAAAACTACACGAGCTGGGCAGCACCGCGCTAAATAAACTGATATTATAAATAGGTACAAAAGTTTGTGAGGATGGATGGATTAATATTTGGTACCCTTTCACACAAAAACTATTAAAGGGATCTGGATGAAATTTATTCATTTACGACATTTTATTATCTGTCGTTGTACCAAATTTCATCCAATAGTCTGTTATAACACATGTAACATAAAATTTATGTGTTATAACATAGATTTTTACTCGAAAAAATAACAAAATTGAGAACTATGCGGGTTAAACCGTGGAACACTGCTAGTATATAAATAGTTTCAACTTAATGTGTGTTCTTCTTATCCACTCTTATCACCCTCTCTTTAAAAATAAGGCAAGTATTTGACTAATACTACTTAAGTACCAAACCAATTTAAATTAAATTTGGTACCTACATAAATAGTTCAAATGGTGAGAAAAGACATAAATATGCTAAGTACTTGTAATATGAGAAATGGTACAAAATGGTTGAAAATGTGTCCAGTCTGACCGTAGCGTAGGTAGGCAGAAGAGATCTGATGTGTAAACGAGTTTCCTTGCCTATATTGTTATTTACTTGATATCTGTTCTGTGGTTATTTACGTAAATAAATGTGACATTCAAAGTAGGTATGTAAAAAAATGTTTTAATTGTTTTTATCAAAAAAAAAAAACATGTAAAACGGGTAGTTTTTTTAATTATTTTTTTAATAAAGAGTGACGAGACGAACAGGACATGTGCCTGATGGTAAGCAACATGCCTGCCACATAACAGCACAGTGACACGCAGCTATTGGAACATGAAGAGTTCAAATCATTACCTAGCACTGCACTGCGCTCGTCACCCAGAGATCTAAGCTGTTATATCTCTAAGCCCTGTAATTTCTCTGGAAACATTGCCCTTCAAACTGGAACACAGTAATGTTTGCCCATTACTACTTGGCGGTAGAATAACTGGCAAAGGTGTGGTACTTCCCCAGGCGGACTAAGCAGGTCTACTACGAAGTCCGATAAACGATATATCGGCCGAACTTATGGACGTTTCCTACCTCGATAGACAATCGGTCGGTTGATCGAATCGACCATTTCGTTCGATCCGACCCTCATCCGACCTAAGTCTATAACTTCTGACCAAGATGTATCGATTCGAATGTTTTTCGTGGCAGGCTACAATCCGATTCAGCTGTCGGTCGAATCCGATCATTCGGAGTTTGTTTTCGTAGTAGACCTGCTGCTAAGAGTCCTACCACTACAAATCGCAAATAGGTAAATGGCGGATTACGTTTGTTTATTAGCTTTGTCAATATAAATTATACCACATGATTTTCTAATAAAAATATAGAAATAGGTAGGTATGGGTGGGTATAACCTACATTGACTGGCCTGCAATAATTATTTCTAATTATAATTTTACATTATCCTGTTATTTGTTGTATATTTGTTTGAAAGAAACCCATCAGCCAACAATAGCTACTACTTGTTATTCGATATTACTTTAAGCTATTTTGTAATACTAAAGTACATTAAATGAATCACCGAACATTACCTACATTATTCAATTATTGTTATTGTGCTAGAACGGCCCTTAAAACTATATGAAAAAACATCATCAAGCCATTTTTAATTTATAGTGAGCGAGTGACGAGCAAGACATGGGCTTAATAGCAAGCAGCACTCCTGCACATAAAATTTTAGTAGATACATGGACAGTCCAAATCACCGCCTAGCTCTGCACTGAGATCTCTACTTAGATATACAATAGATGCACACAATGACCCAATAAAGAGCCAATGTAAGTAGGTGCAGAAAAGGCCCCGCCAAACTAACTAACTACATAGTTAAACAATATTAACTCTTTACCCTGCATTTTTACTGAAAACAGAAACCGTCCATAGGGATGAATACTGGGCCAAAACTGTACCATTCTAATTAGTCCCTCAGGTAGATTATGAAAAAACATGGGGCAAGTATTTTTTGTTTTGTAAAATTATTTTTAATCGACAATGATATAGACCATCAAACTTCCGGAACTTCCGGTTGTGACGTCAAGTCTACATAAATATCGTAGATAGACGTGACTAAGTTCTACGTTCTAAAGTAGAGTACTTCTTCTTCTACTTCTTCGTCATTTTTTGTTTTTGTAACAAAAGAAAAAATAGATATACTTACAATATTTTTTAATTATCTAACTGACTGACTAAGTAGTTTAATTTAGTCACCATGCAAATTCTAAATAAAGTTGCGACAGACAAGCATTCGTAAAGGCGATAGAATAACTAGCTAAGATGTGGTATTTACCCAGGAGGATCTGTGAAGACTCCCGGAACTAAAATAACTTAAAGGATAAAAATACTTAAAGGTAACTTCAACTAGGTTCAACTTGCGCCTACAACCTATGAAGACATGATGTTGAAAAGTATTGGACAAATCAATTGCGCCAAGTTATTTTTTAATATGGCGGTTATTATAATAAATATGACGTAAAACTTTCCTAGTAGAGTGAGTAATTCAGAAATGACAAATTTTACAACTGTTTATCTCATAATCTTACTCCCACTTTACTTTTTATTGGCACTGTTAATACAGATGGTTTTCATATAAGGCGAATAAATACGCTTAATCATATGAGATTCCTTTTCAAAGTACCTACTCGCTATTTTATAACATGACTATACCTTTTTTTTTATATAAATGACGAAACGAGCAAGACATTGGCCTGATGACATTATCTATTCAATACTGATGAATAGCAAGAAATACAGTTGTCTATTACAGCACAATCAGGCGCGGTCCGAAGGGAGATATAACCCTTCCAAAATCATAGCCGTTAAATCAATAAATCTAAAAAATGTGTAATAGTTTTATAGTAAATAATAACATAACTATTAATAATAACTATTTTTTAACGCGGGAAAACAACTGGAACGTCAACTACGCGGGTAAAATCGTGGGGCACTGAAGTATTTTTTACTCGATTTATTGTATTTCTACTGGTGACCCCCTCCAAAGTTCGCGGCTGGGAGGGCGCCTGAGCACGGTGCAGTGCAGCCATTTAAATATTATGAAGATTCCGAAACACTACCTAACACTGCACTGCGCTTGACATAAAACAGATAAATAAATATCGGCGGACATTTCACACACAACACCATCTGATCCCAAACTAAGCAAAGCTTGTACCACAGTCTAGTATTTCTGAATACTGTGCGTGTATTATGAAAGCCAGATAGCTGATATACATAGGTAATATTACTTATACAATTGTAAATAGATATTTATTATACAAAGAAACATCCAGACATAGTAAACATCTATACCTACTAATATTATAAAGCTGAAGAGTTTGTTTGTTTGAACGCAAGGATCTCGGGAACTACTGGTCCGAATTGAAAGATTATTTATCTGTTGAATAGTCTATCGAGGACGGCTATATCAACAGGAGCGGAACATGAAATGAAAAATGTAACAAAAACGGGAAAAATATTGGTTTTTGAGAGCTTTCGTCGCGTAATAGCATTTGTCTATATCTTAAAGATTGCGCCTTTAGAACCTAACGTAACCGAATGTGTTCAAAATTTGAACTGGTAAGACCAATTTTCGATAGATGGCGTAGCAACGCGCGCACGGTTCAGGTAGTATTTCTATATAGAGCTAGAGCCCGTGAACCCTTCGTTATTTTATAAAAGCTGAAAATTTGTCAGCGCATGCTCACACAGGTAACACAGGTAAGAACGATGGATCATTATGAAGTTTGGGTCATCCTGGCTTCGGCAGATAAATGGTACTAAGACCCCGAGTCCTATCAGTGGGAGCTTTTAGTGGGCTGCTGATTAGGCTGATAATTAGGCTGCTAATTGTTACCCAAGTATTATGTATAAATCTCAGCGCGCATGATAACACGCAAGTAGAATTATAATTGCATGGACATTAACACAACATGGGTGTCTGGCAAGTGTTTACCACGATGTTAAGTGTCTGGCAATTATTGGTGTGATTTTTAATAATATTCTGAAGGTAATTACCAAAATATCAGACTTTATAATTTGACAAATTTAGATCGGTTTTTCATAGTTACACCTTTAATACCGTTTATTTGCCAAAGCCAGGATAATCCAAACTTCATAATGATCCATCGTTCTTACCTGTCTGGGAGTATGCGCTGACAAGTTTTCAGCTTTTATAAAATAACGAAGGTCTGAGGTTCATGGGCTCTTAGTCCAATGTTCATTGCACAAATATTTGCACTGGGTGGGAATAGACCCTCGGCTTCGCAGGCAGGTTTACTACCAACTAAGCCACGAGGTCTAAGATAAGAAATGATTTAATGCAAGACCTTAGACCCTGGATGGACATATTGATCAAACTCAAAAACACAAGACAATATCCTGATGAAACACAAGACGTTGGCGAAATTGTGCTCACCAAACATTTATCTCACACAAATATATATCACCAAATAGAAGCCAGAAATGAATCGAAGATGAAGAATCAGATGACATAAATAAAAACCAGAAATTAATAGAAGATGAGGAAGAAGAAGACTTTAATCAGCTGACTATTATTTAAAAAAATTAAGACTAACAAATTGTCTTGCCAGACATATTGCATGCCTCTCGCAGAGGCCAGTTTGTATGGGGCAACTTTTAAAATGTTTTGTATTATCTTATCTTACCTACAAACAGCAATAAAGATTTTTGTATTTGTATTTATTATCTTTTTTGTCTTATAATTTATCTCAAAACTTTACTTTTTGGTTTGGTTTGATTGTCTGGACTGCCATATCGTCTGATATTTGGTGATACTGTAGTCTTGTCATTGTTTATTGGAATTGTTGAATAACTATTTAAATTGTAACATACTGTTTTTTTAAACCTGAACACAGTGATATCTTCGTATTATTGTGTGGCGTTATAATTGGCGTGTAAAAGTGTGATACTTCCGCAGACGGACCCTGCGCATTAAATTCTTTTACTACCACAAAAAATAAGATTAATGTAGTACAATACTACCACGAATAGGCAAAACGCACTGATGTGTCTTTCTTGAATTAGCTCAAAATAGAAACCCGTTTAACGACCATATGCCAACAACGCATCTTTTCCTATTTCGGGCACACAGTACGCAGAGGCGATAAGAGTCTGGAAAAACTGATTGTTGTTGGGAACACCGAAGGCAAACGATCGCGTGGTCGTTCACCAACTAGATGGACCGATCAAGTGAAAGACTCATCGTCCTCCAAATTTAACGCGATCGTGAGAGACGCGCAGGACCGAAACCGATGGAGGCAGATCATCCGCTCCAGATATAACCCCGATGCTGACCACAATCCTCAGACATAAGGGACCGACCATAGAGCGAGAGTACAATAATTAAATCATACATTTAAAAAAACAATAGATATACCGCATCCGTCAAGAACACGGTACAGTGCAAACCAAATTGACAAAAAATCTAAACGAGCTGTGCACAGTGCTTTTACCGTTGCACTTAGACATAAATATGTATGTTTTATGGTCCAGAATCCACAGTATAGCATCTTTTTATTCAAAGAATGGCATATTTTCTACTCACATCTATATATTTTACTTACAACATAAAATAACACAAATATACCTACTTTACTAAAGAAATACATACCTATGTACTCGTAACGTAATGAGTCAAAAGTAAGAATCAAGATTTTCGAATTTAATTTTACTTGCAGGACGAATAGAAAAAAATACTATACATTTTACGATAAAGATCAATTTTTATTCAGTTTTTAAGTACGAGTACAAAATTATTATCATGACGAAATTATTTTAAACTAGCGGCCCGCTCCGGCTTCGCTCGAATAATAACCTAGATATCAACTGCAGCGCCATCTGCCGTAGCCTATGTTACTCGGGAATAATGTAGCTTTCCAAAGGTGAAAGAATTTTTGAAATCGGTCCAGTAGTTTCGGAGCCTATTCATTACAAACAAACAAACAAACAAACAAACAAATCTTTCCTCTTTATAATATTAGTATAGATATAGATATAGATTATTATTACGACATATTAATGTGTGACATATTATATTATGTAGATAATGGGCGAAGCCGGGACGGGTCGGTAGTATTGTTGTCATATTTTCACTTTCATTTCGTAATAATTATAAATAGATATGCGAACAATGTCGCTTGTAACAGTGACAAACCCAGATCTAAAAACTACACAAATATTGATAGTCAAATAACACAATTTCATAATCGTACCAATTCACGTCTTACCAATATCCGCGAACTATAAAGATAACGTATTATTTACGCGCTACGTGCTTACTTACCTCGTGATTACTTGATATTTGACAGGGATACGCAGATGCTGTTAACTATGCCGAAAAGATGCGTGTTTGCATGCAAACCCGTTTAATAAACAATTTCCTATAATTTACTAGTGGCCCATTCCGGCTGCGCTCGGATATTGTCATTTAAAGACTATTAATCGCAATAAAAACTATCCTATCTCTCAAGTTGGACTAGACTGCTCACGGTGTGCCAATTTAATTTAAAATCGGTTAAGTAGTTTAGGAATCCATCGCGGACAGACATCGTGAAGTGGAGATTTATATATTTTCCTATAATTTATTATAAACTTGAAAGTTAGGATATTTGTTCTCATCTCAACCACGTCATAAGATGAACTACATTGAAATTTAGAATACGTTATTGCCGGGAATAAGTATTTTTATACTTTTTATTACTACTATAATATTTTGAGCAGAACTACGGATAATATATATTTATACATGTTGAAGTTCTGCTGCAACAAATGTATCAACTGACGACAAATACGCAACTTTTCACATTTCAATATTCATTTATTTCACGTGCCCATACAGGGTCTACAATCTCATGCAGAAATCTGTGAGCTTAATTCGAAGTACTAGCCTGTTTCGACGACCCGATCTATTCCGAAATCCCTTTACGTAGCCAGCACTGCGGAATTGCGGATCTACTAAGGTTCGCTGAGCTTTTCATTTCCCGCTGCATTAGTCAAGTGCGTTCTGCGGAATAATGGTATTACTAGGCAATTACTCAGAAACAGGTCATTTAAGCTATGGAATGGTGTAAAATAAGTATTCTAGAATGCCATCATACTTGAGAAATGACGACGAGGAGTGAATCGGTTACTTTGAGCTAAAGACGCTACATCGCGGCGCGGCGATCAAGTGCAAACATAATCAGTGTTTTTAAGAGTGCGCCTAAAGCCAGGAAAAAATCAGATTTCACCCGCGCGACGCGTTTCTTAATGTGATGTACATAAAGTCGAGAATAGCATGACACAGTTTGGAGGAAAAATCAATATTTAATCAGGAGTCCATTTTTGACCAAGTTTTATTTAATTACTCAATAACTAAACATAAATTTAAAAAAGTGTTCGGTTACTTTACTAGAACGTACAAATAGAAATTTGATTACCAAAAAATAACGTGGGGTCATCGCTGATAATTTCGAGTACTCGAATTAAAACGGGTTTTTTCGGTGTAATTTTTATTTTTTTATTGTAAATAACTCTGATCTATTTTTTAAATTCTATTCGGTTATTGTGCTTCTTCTTGATTGTACCCACACGTTATTTTTTTTTTTTGTCATAGTTTTTAGTTTCTTAACTTCAGTGAGCGGCGTCGAAAATGTCCTTTTTTCGTTTTCTGGCTTTAGGCGCCCCCTTAAAAATAAAATTAAGACCATACTTGTAGAAAAAGCTTACTACAATATACAAGAATTTATGGAAGATTAGTTGGTAAGTAACATTTATAAATATAGATAAATATTAAATAATTAGCAATTAATTAGCAACTACTGCTTTTTTAGAATATTATGATTCTCCAATCTGTAATCTGGATCAGTAACATTTAGTAGATAGTAACATACTCTATAAGTCTATTTAAACATATGTATCCTCATTTGAATAGAATTTTATATTATTATAAAATTGTACTCGCAGGATGCAACTGTGTTGTTTCCTATTTTGCGACTCCCTAACAGGGTCTTTGTTCAAGTTCAAGATCAAGTTGAAGATTTTAGTAATATGGACACTGTGCAAATAATAAATAATATACCTATCATAGTAAAAAAAATGACAGTCATAGGAACTGACCACAGAAATCTAAATAATAAGGTACATTATTTAGATTTATGTGGAACTGACAGTAGAAGTAAAAACTTATAACTCAGAATTTGAATTTGATAGCTCACTTTGGAAACTACGCGACGGGTCCCGAGTTTAATTTCTTATCATTCCCGAGCGTGACGCAAGAATTCATTTCACAGCCCACGAAAAATCTGCTTTGATTGAGACAGTTGCGTGTCTGGCAGTTCAATGATAAAAGTTGATTATCATTATTATGCTGGAACAGAAATGAGTTTAAAAATAAAGGGTTACAAAAGTGGAAATGATGCGCAGATGTGCAGTGTGAATTACCTGTAAGACAGATTGGGCTTGCAGCAATCCATTGTCACATCAGACATGAGTGTGCCTAGGAATACAAAGTTAGAACATACTTCGTTTTTCTTACAAAATGCAAAAGTGATTGTTTTTTTTAATAGCGTAGAGTGACGAGTATTGTAAAGCCGTGGTGGTCTTCTAGTGGCGAGAATATCCGATCTACAATCGTGAGGTCGTTGGTTCGTATCCCTTATGCCCATTTTCAAGGAAAAAAAGTGGAATAAAATGTCATTCGTATCTTAGCAACGTAAACTGTGAAACGATGTGATTTTTTTTATGTGCAGTTTTCATTGTAATACAGTTTTGTTAATGATGTGCCTTTTAATATAATGAAAAATGCGAACAGAATGTAAATTTAAACGTAAATCTGTATTCTAAAAACAGCATGTGTTTTAATTTAATATGCACCTCACGGCAAACTATGAATACTTAGGCATAAGTATAAGATCCATTCATCATAACTAATGAGTAGTTTAGAAATCAAATCACGTCATTGACACGTTATCTTCATTGCGAAACGTGTCAATGATGAGGGGTAAGTGAACCTGCTCTCAACAATAAACGTTAATGAAATTTTTATTATTATATTTATAAAAATAAATTTGCTATTTATTTAAAACTTTTTTATTCATCTATGTTAATCATGCTCATTATTAGGGTTTGAGTTTTACACGACAGACGCACAGTAATATGCTAATTATGATTAGATTTTTTCATTTTTTAAGTTGTTTTTGTGCGTTATGGAAAACTAGTTAACATTTTAGTAAACATTGCAACTAACTTCAGGTTAATACTTCTTTTGTAGAAGGTATCACCTTGGTATCACCTATCCTATAGTTCACAGAGTTTTTATACCTAGAGAAGAAGGATTAAATTCTTGCGTGCGTATGTACAAACACACCACCACATACACGAGAGTCCGTGCTCTTTGACAGAATTGACATTTTATTTGAATAGAGACTCCAAAACGAAATTTGGTTTGAGTGGCAAATGCGGAGTACGGACTCACAAAAGAAATAAGCCAAGTTCGTCGTTATCGAACATGTCAAGGAGGATGATATAAATAAAAATGTAGATTAGATATAAATGATACGACAAATAATGCACATTCACGATGCACGATTATCACACATACCGGAACTGGTACTTAGCCAGATCTGAACAAAAGAAGTACAGGTTCGCTCTCGCATGAGATACTTTTTGCACCTTTGGGATGGGTCGGCCCGGTCGGCTAAGCCCCTACTAGCTGGAGGCTGGAGGTTCTGGAATCGATCGAGAGACGTGCCAAAAGGCTCGTCGGCAACAACCTTGTCAGGTCTTCAAAGCCTTGAAATCGCCGCAAAATTGCTAGCGGACAAAATATATCTTCACAGCTTACCTTAATATGGGTATCAAATGAAAGGATTTGACTTGTAGAACACTATGCACTATGACAAATTTCAAATACAAGATGGCCGCTACCGCAAAATGATGAAATTTATTTCTTTTTTCACAACTCCCTCAATATGGGTATCAAATGAAAAGGCTTGACTGGTAGAATGTCTTGAAGGCCTTTTCCTTTGATAGCCATATAAGATAAAGATATAAGATAAGTCTTATACCTTTAAACGAGCAATTCTTGTACCTATATAAATATGTATATATATATAGAATCTGAATCTCAGAAACGGCTCCACGGATTTTCATGAAACTATGTATGCAGGGGATTTCGGGGACGATAAATCGATCTAACTAGGTTTCATTAAAAAAAAACGCATATTATGCGCGTTTTTAAACAATAAAAAACTGTCACATTAGACATTAGAATGCGAAGGTAAATTTCGCCGCGTGACGCGTCAGCATAATTAGCTCAAACGGGAAGTTGGGCGTTCATAGCGGTCGCTAATTAGTAGCTCCGGGTTCGAATCTAGACGGATTCTCTTTTTTTTCAATTTTATTTTTAAGAAATTCTATTTCTTGGAATCTTTTATCTGTAAGTATCTAAGTATATTTAGTATTTAAACCGAGCAAAGCTCGGTCACCCAGGTACTATTTAATTATTACGCATTAGTGTAGAGAAAAACTTTGCTGTAATGTAATACGTAGTAAATAATGTTTTAGTAGGTATAGAGGTAGCTGTTAGTGATATTTTTAAATGATAAGCTTTTTAATATCTACCTACTACCATTGATATGAGATAACCTTTTCAATGCAATAAAATAGACCTGATTTTATTATGTTTTATTAATAGTACTTACGCTATTCTATTCTACAAAAAATCTAGTTTTTTTAATACATTGAAATGGTAAACAATTGATATCGCATATCAATGTTAGCTCTAGATACTAAAAGCTTATCAGTAGAAAAATGTCAATAACAGCTAGCGCTCTATTTAACAAAAAGTTATTAGGCAAAGTTAGATTGATGCACGATATTTTTTTGGACTTGCTTTAGTAGGTATACAAAATTAAGACATGCTTAACTCGTGTCTCAGGTTTTTTGACGTGACAACGTCTTATAATTCGATGAAGCCGGCTGCAGGCCCGCAAAACATGGCGTCATGTGCCGTTAACGCCGTTACCTCGCCGCATGACGTCATGCGTCGTTACCTCGCTCTAAGGCGTAGTTGAAGTTGTCACGTTCAACCATCGTCAGTAAACCGACTTTACAGACAACCATTTTTTTTTATAAAATGGTAAGACTACTGAGACGCGCGCATAATGCTAAGCATAGAAATCGGAACACAACAATTTCTGCTCATTTTTAACTACTTGACGGTAAAACCACAGATTAGATAATAGTTACCCCAAGTAGAACTGACAAAGGTGTGGTATTTCATCTGTTCAAAGAGTCCTACCACAACATGAAAGTTATCAAAACCACTACTCACAATACCTCTATAAACTCATTACCTATCTTTTATTGCTTATTATCAGTATCGCTGCTGGGTAAGTAGTATTGGTAATATGTATTGCTATTGCTGGACATAATGATAAGAACTTATATTTTTCTATAAAAACAATGAGACAAATGGATAAATAAAAATACACTGTAAAGTAATATTAGAATAAACTGAAATCATGTTACGACAGTACCTCTATACTACCGTACCTAGAAATACCCGTAGGTAAAGCGAGACATTTACAGAGAAACCATAAAATTGATTTAAAAAATTAAGACAGATGGCGACCATTCGCCACTTAACTATATTTTTAACTAATTACAAAACAGGAGGAGGTTCTGTGTTCGACTGTATACATATTTTCAATTGTCAATGTCAATTGGGCTGATTAAGTACGTTCCTTTTGACGAATTACAACTACATTTTTGTTTTGCCCTACGGCCAGCTATGTTTGAATCCTCTAAATACAAGTAAATACAAATTACATCAATAGTTAAAGCCAGACGTGGGTTATACCGCAGGAGGCAGTAATTTATAAAAAGTAAAATTTGGCAAGTAGTGATCTTAGTTACGTAGTATAAAAACCCAGTAACGCCAAAAAAAACGTACTTGGATAATTTGGATCTACTATAAGTATATGTTTTTCATGAATACGGCTCATTGACGACTTTATCGCTAACAGGGATAATTTCAAGGCAACATTGGATGGTAAAAATATTAAATGTGGAATGAAAGGCAAAAAATAGGTTGTACAATGTAACAAAGAAATTTCCCAAGGTGATCTGTCAAAAATATGCCGATGAAATTACGGCTATATGTCTATTTGTACAAAGTTGTAAATTATTTGGTACAATTTTGCCCGATCACCTTATGTGAATTAATTACATTTTTAGAACCCCATAACTTGGTTACACAAAATATAATAATTTATCAAGCACTGATACTTGGGCTTGCCCATCTTAATAATCTTTAGATCGTAGATAATTGTTCTATGGATAATAATTCAGTTTTTTTAAATAAAGAGTGACGAGACGAGCAGGACATGTGCCTGATGGTAAGCAACATGCCTGCCACTTAACAACACAGTGACACGCAGCTATTGGAACATGAAGAGTCCAAATCATTACCTAGCACTGCACTGCGCTCGTCACCCAGAAATCAAAGTTGTGAGATGTGCATAGTGTAAGTGGTTAGTTAGGTTATATGTACATTGTAATTTTAATTGTGGTTAATTAATTTTTAACTAGCTGTGCCTACCGTTTCACTCGCTTTTAAAGAGTTTTTTGTTTTTTTCGCGGAACCTTGTTTATTTTCCTAGAGTAGGTAAGAGTACCCTAAGTTAAGCATTAGAGCATCAACTAAGGGTCACAATCGGTCCAGCCGTTTTGGAGACTGACCGGAACAAACAAACAGACAGACAAAATCGCAAATGATGTTATTTTGGTATAAACACCGTCTATAAGTACACATACATACGCACGTGTTAAAAAGCGGTAACAGACACTTCAATTTTATTTATTTGTATAGAGTATAGATTGTATAGATTTATTTATTTGTATAGAGAGAGTATTGCTCTCTACACCCGAAATCTCTATGAAGGCGAAGTCGCAAGCCGATACTAGTGAATTGTATGTACAAGTGAAATTTCGGGCCATAAACCTACCTTGATTGTTTTACCCACAATAACAGATTACATAGAGTATTGACACGGCACAGTTTTTATAACACAGATTGAAATGGTGACAAACTCATAAATCAGAGGGCGTTGGTCTGGTCTCACTAATAGGTATTACCTATTGGGTATTAATGGTGTTAAACATGAATCACATTGAAACTAATTAATCTTCAAATGTAGAATATACATGTTTGTGTCCGTAGTCCACTGAAACGGCTCGTCCGATCTTTATTAAATTATTTAAATGTACGTTGGCTATTTTTAGAATAGATGGTTAAAGGATTTCTCATTCTCCGCTTCTTCATTTTATTATAAACAACTAGCGACCCGCCCCGGCTTCGCACGGGTGCAATACTGATACTAAATATACTAATAAAAATGATTATTATGGGTTATCAATTTCTATACTAATAATACTAGCGGCCCATTCCGGCTGCGCTCGGATATTGTCATTTAAAGACTATTAATCGAAATAAAAACTATCCTATCTCTCAAGTTGGACCAGACTGCTCACGGTGTGCCAATTTAATTTAAAATCGGCTAAGTAGTTTAGGAATCCATCGCGGACAAACATCGTGACAGGAGATTATATGTATATATTAAGATTATAAAGCTGAAGAGTTTGTTTGTTTGAACGCAAGGAACTAGTGGTTCGAATTTGAAGGTTCTTTCTCTGTTGGATAGTCCATTTATCGAGGAAGGCTATGGGTTATTTAACAATACGCTACTATTAACAGGAGCGGAGCATGAATGAAAAATGTAACAAAAACGGGAAAATATTACTTTTAGAGAGATTTTGTTGCGTGACAGCATGTGTCTATCTTTTAAAGGTTGCGTCATTAGAAGATTAGAGCCTAAGGTAAATTGGTACGACCAATTTTCGATAGATGGCGTAGCAACGGGCGCACGGTTCAATTAGTACTTAATATGTAAAATAAATAATCCAAATGACAAAGGTTGCTAAATTTATATAAAAAAACACGCTCAACTTACCTACCTATTATGTTTCATAGAAACAGGTCAACTTCTGAAACAACTGGATCTAATTTACAAAGTCAAGTTATCTAATATCTTATAAATATTTAATCGAGTAATGGTAGGTGCCACTTTGAAAATGAAACTTCGTCAAAGCGTTTTAGGGCAGACTAACGCCGTTAGTTTCTAGCGGCAAAGAAAATCATAATGAGCCATTAAAAACGGTAACTTTGTAATCCTCTGGGTACATAATGGAATCTTAATAGTTTCCGTTTAGTCTCTAAACCCTAGGGATATTGTTTAGACAGTACCAAGTGGAATAACCTGGATGATTCAACTTTTTATTTTTACGACGAACTTGGGAGATGTGGGTCAATCCTTGGAGGATCTCATTAGAGTTCCTTATTACAGAAACCACTAATACAACAGGTAGCATATTTTTTAACCCTACTAATACCATAAACGAGAAAGCTTGTATGTTTGATATGATAGGTATCTATGTGATGGATACTTATGTGGATTATTTGTACACATTCATGCAATAATTTAAAAATATGTCGAAGAATGAAAACTCGTACAGTTTTATATTATAGTGTGAAATAAAAAAAAGTAGCCAAGTGCGAGTTGGACTCGCCCATGAAGGGTTCCGTTCCAGCAAGTAACATAATATACATAGTACACATAGTTCTTGTAGTTCGTTGTAACTTTGATCGAAGTTTTAATAATAGTGTATTTATGACGTACTAAAAAAAAACTACTCATCAGATCGAGTTCAAACTAATTTTCGTTGGTAGTTTTCATGGTAATGTAGATCATATATTTTTTTTAGTTTTTTCATTCTCTTACTTTAGAAGTTAGAGGGGGGGGACGCACATTTTACCACTTTGGAAGCGTCTCTCGCGCAAGTTATTCAGTGTAGACAAAAATTATAGTAGAAACCTCAACATCATTTTTTAAGACCTATCGATAGACACCCCACACGTGTAGGTTTTGATGAAAAAAAAAATTTTGAGCTTCAGTTCTCAGTATGGGGGGCACCCCTAATTTTTGTTTTTTTTTTAAACTTTTGTAAAAATCTTAATGCGGTTCACAGAATACATCTACTTACCAAGTTTCAACAGTGTAGTTCTCATAGTTTCGGCAAAAAGTGGCTGTGACATACGGACGGACAGACAGACAGACAGACAGACAGACAGACAGACAGACAGACAGACAGACAGACATGACGAATCTATAAGGGTTCCGTTTTTACGTTTTACGGAACCCTAAAAATAGGTTACCTACTTTTTTTTATTAAATAAAGAGTGACGAGACGAGCAGGACATGTGCCTGATGATAAGCAACATGACACGCAGCTATTGGAACATGAAGAGTCCAAATCATTACCTAGCACTGCTCTGCGCTCGTCACCCAGAGATCTAAGTTGTTATATCTCTAAGCCCTCTAATTTCTCTGTAAACATTGCCCTTCAAACCGGAACACAGTAATGTTTGCACATAACTGCTTGGCGACAGAATAACTGGCAAAGGTGTGGTACTTCCCCAGGCGGACTCTGCCAAGAGTCCTACCACTACAAAACTACTTTTTGTTACGGTTTAATTACTACAGAAAGCACCGTGGAGCGCTCCATACTAAGCTACTAGTTTCTCCATAAACAACGACGTAGAAGAAGAAGTATAATAAAGTAGCCAAGTGCGAGTTGGACTCGCCCATGAAGGGTTCCGTTGCAGCAAGTAACATAATATACATAGTACACATAGTTCTTGTAGTTCGTTGTAACTTTGATCGAAGTTTTAATAATAGTGTATTTATGACGTACTAAAAAAAACTACTCATCAGATCGAGTTCAAACTAATTTTCGTTGGTAGTTTTCATGGTAATGTACATCATATATTTTTTTTAGATTTTTCATTTTCTTACTTTAGAAGTTAGAGGGGGGGGGGGCACAAATTTTACCACTTTGGAAGTGTCTCTCGCGCAAACTATTCAGTGTAGACAAAAACTATATTAGAAACCTCAACATCATTTTTGAAGACCTATCGATAGACACCCCACACGTGTAGGATAGATGAAAAAAAAATTTTTGAGTTTCAGTTCTCAGTATGAGGGGCAACCCTAATTTTTATTTTTTTTAATTTTTTTATGTAAAAATCTTAATGCGGTTCACAGAATACATCTACTCACCAAGTTTCCACACTGTAGTTCTCATAGTTTCGGCAAAAAGTGGTTGTGACATACGGACGGACAGACAGACAGACTGACATGACGAATCTATAAGGGTTCCGTTTTTACGTTTTACGGAACCCTAAAAACGAATCAGTCAAAGGTATATTGGATAATTACTAGATGTATCTACATGTCCCCATAATTATAATCATGTTTCGTTAATGAGAGTAAAGACACAACGATAAAATGTAATAAAATAAGTAAACGCCGACGGCAATAATTGTATATTATTAATTAAATATACCGACATTGTTTTGTACTACTATGATTGTTCACTACACTAGGATTATTTATTACGGGATATATACGGTTATGTAGTGAAACTGAGTCCCGGTATTTCAACAATATCTGTTTACCCGTGTGCGTGGTGCATGATACTGCATCAAAATATCAGTTGTATTAGATTGGGTACACCAACACATAGAGAAACATTGTGTCACGGTCAGTGGAGACAACATAAACATCATTTTTTAACGTCAAACTTAATAGTACAAAATGATTGGACCAATTTTATAAAATACCTGGGAATTATGATGATCAAGTCAACTTTCAGTGGAAATATACGATGCCACAGACAGACCAGACAAATTTCAGGAACAGCAAGGTATTAATTATACTTACTATAATATCATATATGTAAAATTCTCGTGTCACAGTGTTTGTTTCCTTACTCCTCCGAAACGGCTTTACTGATTTTAACCAAATTTTATATGCATATTCTGTAGGTATGAGAATCGGCTACTAGCTATTTTTCATACCCCTAAGTGACAAGGGTTGTTCACTAAGGCAAAACAACGTTTGCGGGGTCAGCTAGTATCATAATAATATCATAATACTCGTACTTATAACTCCACAGCTATTTGCATTGGCAATTGAAAATGGATGTATCTAAAAGTTTCGATGTTCCTTAAAAAAATACTCTTTAAGGCTTGAATAAAACGCACTCGCCGTTTTAGACATCATCACTTTTAATCGCATCATTGCTTAACATCAGGCGAGATGGCGGTCAAGCACCTACCTATCATTGTTAAAAAAAATGAGTTGTGGAAAGACCGTGCCTCCATTTTGACATAAAAAGAACTTATTACATAAGTCCACTCATTAAACTTACTATTCAAAATTAAGCAAACGTACTCGAAGTTTCAAAAATGTACAGCAGGGGAAAAAATACTCTAGAGTTTGTAGGCAAATATTTGTATTTCATTGGAACAATAAACAAAACATTCTCGAATGTGATAAGTAACGTTTCGTCTCAAAATAGTACAGACGCAAATATGAAATAGTTATCAGTGCTGTCACACTGATTTAACGTTTCTGACTTATTTACATATCCTGCGTCAGTAGCATCTATACGTACTTGCCTTATCAGTTCACTTTACATTGCAGACAAAGAGTTGATTAGACAACAATAAAGTGGCCAAGTGCGAGTTGGACTCGCCCATGAAGGATTCCGTTGCAGCAAGTAACAAAATATACATAGTACACATAGTTCTTGTAGTTCGTTGTAACTTTGATCGAAATTTAATAATAGTGTATTTATGACGTACTAAAAAAAACTACTCATCAAATCGAGTTCAAACCAATTTTCGTTGGTAGTTTGCATGGTAATGTACATCGTATATATTTTTTTTGTTTTTAGGGTTCCGTAAAACGTGAAAACGGAACCCTTATAGATTCGTCATGTCTGTCTGTCTGTCCGTCCGTATGTCACAGCCACTTTTTGCCAAAACTATGAGAACTACACTGTTGAAACTTGGTAAGTAGATGTATTCTTTGAACAGCATTAAGATTTGAACAAAAAAAAAAAATAGGGTTGCCCCCCATACCTGTTTTTTGAAGACCTATCGATAGACACCCCTGGTAGGATTGATGAAAAAAAAATTTGAGTTTCAGTTCTCAGTATGGGGCGCAACCCTAATTTTTCTTTTTTTTTGTAAAAGTCTTAATGCGGTTCACAGAATACATCTAGTTACAAAGTTTGAACAGTGTAATTCTCATAGCTTCGGCAAAAAGTGGCTGTGACATACGGACGGACAGACAGACAGACATGACGAATCTATAAGGGTTCCGTTTTTACGTTTTACAGAATCTTAAAAAAGCAAATAATCAGAATCAGAATCATTTATTGCTTTACTGTGTACATAGGAGTAAGATGGTATTTAACATATTAAAGTAACAACGTGCAATTTTAAGTTTTACATATAAATTACTAGCTGAACGCGCGCGCGTTGCTACGCCATCTATCGAAAATTGGTCGTACCAATTCAAATTTTGTTCCAATTCGGTTACTTTAGGTTCTAATGACGCAACCTTTAACATATGACAAATGCTGTCACGCAACGAAAGCTCTCTAAAAGCAATATTTTTTCCCCGTTTTTGTTACATTTTTCATTCATGCTCGGCTCCTGTTGATAGTAGCGTAATGTTAAATACCCTATAGCCTTCCTCGATAAATGGACTATCCTACAAAGAAAGAATCTTTCAATTCGGACCAGTAGTTCCAGAGATCCTTGCGTTCAAACAAACAAACAAACAAACTCTTCAGCTTTATAATATTAGTATAGATGTAAAAATACTATTTTACACACAAAAAATATTATAGGTATTTTAATATGTTATTAATGAAAAAATAATGTTACTGTTTGAATGTAAGGTGACACAAAGTCGCGTTCTACTCATCATTGTAACTTCTATTATGAGACCAACCCTGAAATCTTCGCTTCATACATTGAGATTCTATAAATAAATATTGCATAACATTCCTTAAACAACACTAGGGTCATGCACATACGCACCCAAGATAGCCATATTCATATCATTTGTAAGGTCTTCAATAAATGAATAATAAAGTATCCAAGTATTATTGGTTGACACTTCTTCACACATCTTCTAGCCCCAAACTAAGCAAAGCATCTACTATTCACCGTGTTTTTAGTATAAAAAATTTAACAGCGTTATCTAATGCCGCTACTGAACACAACAAGCTGAAAAACAACCGAAAAAACTGACGAAAAAAAATTTTCATGAAAATTATGCAATTTATGGTCATTGACACGCTAGAGTTTTGTAGTGTGATATTTATTTACTAACATGTTATTCTTGGTCATGGTCACCCAACCATGACTCCCGCCTACCCTCAAGTAACTTGGAAAACAAATGTAATAATCACTTGCATTTCTTCAGTTACATGTCAATCGCATCAATGATAGTGTGTGCGGTAAAAATACCAGTGAAACGTTACAGGCGTAGTGATTTTTTTTTTAAAGTGAAATAAAACGCAGTGTTTATTTTATGAATCGGATATGCACAAGTTTTAAAACGAAGTGAGGTGCCAGAGGAGCAGTGTGCTGCGCTAAAGTTAAAAAAGGCTTGTGTGTGTATCGAACAATAAATAAAACCAGTATAGTATGTAAGTACAAACTGTTTAATAAATTAGTGATCGTTGTAAATAGCCAATTCCAACTTTTTGAATAATATGTGCAACAATAGTGTTATCACCTGTATTTTGTTTGCCGTGTATTTCACTATAGTATTATTTTTAATACTGGGATTTGAGTCTAAATATGTGCCATTTAGTGTAGAGGGCGCCGGTGGGATACAGATTCGCTCCTGTATGGAGTACTGTTCGCACCTTTGGGATGGTTCGGCTAAGTATCAGCTGGAAGCTCTGGAATCGATCGAGAGACGTGCCAAAAGGCTCATAGGCAATGCTACTCTTGTGCGAAAAAGACTTCAAAGTCTTGAACATCGCCGTAAAATTGCTAGTCTATCGGTTTTTTATCGGATACACTTCGGAGAGTGTGCGACTGATTTACATGATCTAATACCACCTTGTCCTTTTTTCTATCGGAATGCACGTAGCTCGAAAAAGCGACATCGTTTCATGGTTGATGTTCCAAAGACACGAACGAAGAGATTTGACTCTACTTTTGTGATAAGAACGTCTAGGCTGTGGAATACGTTGCCTGAGTGGGTTTTCCCCGATGGTTACAATCTTTGTGTCTTCAAATCGAGAGTGAATCGGTTTTTTCTAGGTAAACACGCTTCATCGTAGACCGCATCGTCGCTTTACATCAGGCGAGATGGCGGTCAAGTGTAAACCTATAAAAGGTAAAAAAAAAAAAAAAAAAAAAAAAAAACCATACGCTTCTACCCGCCATCTCAAAAGAGTTTTAGAGGGGTTGGCGCTATAAGTAGATGGAGCTAAGCCGTTGAAGGGCATTCCGTTGTGAAATTTTATATGAGAAAGATCTAACAGTTGTCGATATAAACCCTTACATTTATTTAATTGGTTTACTTTTACTTAGTTGATAACATCAGAAGTGCTATGAACACCACGCCTGGTAATCACAACACAACGGTGATGAGAAATAATCGGAAAAGCAAGCGTCGCCCGCAGTTAGTTAAAAATGTTATTCTTGGATCAGTGGTTTCAGTAAGTGCGTAATGTACACGTGAGTAAGCAACAGTTTTATATTACGATTTACTTTGAAGAAACGATTTTAAAAATTGCTTTAACCTTGTTTTTGCATTGAAATTTTTGCATATCACCGACAAGTTAAAACTATTAATTATTATCTCGTTAGGGGGTACTGTAAAATAACCTTCAATTCCGGGAACTGCAATCAGAACATTTCGTAGAATGAAACATCTTCGGTTTTTTTAAAGTTTGTGGATACTGTTTTACGAAACTTTATGAGAGGGTAGCTTATTTTGTAGACGAGTTGTTGCGAGGCACAGCAACCATAGATAAAAAGTGTAAATCAGTTGGATATTGGTATAAATATCTTTCAGGGAAACTGTTTGAGAAAGGTCATGCATTTTAAAACATAATACAGTAATAGAAAGTGTTACATCTTTGATTTGAATTTGGTTACAGTAGTTGGGTTACAAAGTGGTTATATTCAGTGCAGTTATAAGATACCCTTATGGTTGATATTAGAGAGATTTTAGTCAGATGATGCCGAGCTATGTACGTTACCAATGAATTGTTTTGGTATTGTTTAAAAAAATGAGACCCTTTAATTCGCTATAAATATCACTTGGGAGCGTTTATAAAAACTATGTACATAGAAGGCCATATGTGAGAAAAATATGAAACCTTGAATAGGTACGATTAGTATACTTGGAGATATACTGTAATTGAAAGTCAAACCCAATCGAGCAGTGCAATGGCTCTAGGATGTTGTCAGGTATTATGATTGATTGCTGATGAGTTAACGTTTGAATAACGTAGTGAAGTGCAATGGCTTCGGATCCATTGACAAAGTAAGCGTTAGTGTGAAACCGTAATACCTTGGACATAAACTGACGTACTGGTAACTGCTAGAGAAAGCATTAAGAGTGAACATAATGAACTTTGACTTTGACTTTGACTATGACTTTAATGCCGCGTATCTAGAGTTACCAGGCGGCAGCTAAGGAAAGGTGTATGTTTGAGATTTATGGAGAATGTGGGTAATGTGGGTAATGTGACGTACCTCGAGTTGCGACAATGTGAGAGCGCAACTGCTTGGGAAAGCTATTCATTACTCATCTTAAGTGGATTTATGGAGAATGTGGTAATGTAATGACGTACCTTGAGTTGCGACAATGTGACAGCGCAACTGCTTGGGAAAGTTACTCATCTTAAGTGGATATTACTGGAAGAGTAAAATTAATAAAATCAATAACTTGTGCATTTTGTTCGCAGCAACTACACCAGACTGTGACACTGCCAAGGTTGGCAGCGTGTGCAGGAGGGCCGTGTTATCACCTGTATTTTGTTTGCCGTGTATTTCACTATAGTATTATTTTTAATACTGGGATTTGAGTCTAAATATGTGTCATTTAGTGTAGAGGGCGCCGGTGGGATACCATACGCTTCTACCCGCCATCTCAAAAGAGTTTTAGAGGGGTTGGCGCTATAAGTAGATGGAGCTAAGCCGTTGAAGGGCATTCCGTTGTGAAATTTTATATGAGAAAGATCTAACAGTTGTCGATATAAACCCTTACATTTATTTAATTGGTTTACTTTTACTTAGTTGATAACAATAGGTACGTTATTTTGAAGATACTAGCGTATAAAGATTGAAGCAGTTAATGGATGTAATTTTTCCGGTCTTAAGTCCAAGAAAGTATGAAGGAAAAGTTAGCAATAATTACTTAAAAATGAAACGAGGTAGGTAGGTATTTCTAACTTGGTACCTAAATATGGACGAATTTTGTAGTACATAATTCGAATTATAATAAAAAGTTGCCAAGTGCGAGTTGGACTCACCCATGAAGAGTTCCGTTCCAGCAAGTAACATAATATACATAGTACACATAGTTCTTGTAGTTCGTTGTAACTTTGATCGAAGTTTTAATAATAGTGTATTTATGACATACTAAAAAAAACTACTCATCAGATCGAGTTCAAACTAATTTTCGTTGGTAGTTTTCATGGTAATGTACATCATGTATTTTTTTTAGTTTTTTCATTCTCTTACTTTAGAAGTTACACACATTTTACCACTTTGGAAGCGTCTCTCGCGCAAGTTATTCAGTGTAGACAAAAATTATATTAGAAACCTCAACATCATTTTTTAAGACCTATCGATAAACACCCCACACGTGTAGGTTTGATGAAAAAAAACATTTTGAGCTTCAGTTCTCAGTATGGGGGGCACCCCTAATTTTTTTTTTTTTTTTTAACTTTTATAAAAATCTTAATGCGGTTCACAGAATACATCTACTTACCAAGTTTCAACAGTGTAGTTCTCATAGTTTCGGCAAAAAGTGGCTGTGACATACGGACGGACAGACAGACAGACAGACAGACATGACGAATCTATAAGGGTTCCGTTTTTACGTTTTACGGAACCCTAAAAAGTAGGTAACTATGCAAGGCAGTTACGCCTGACCCCCGGCTGTCGTAGGAACCGTTCATTATTCATTAATTAATTAATGACGTCGTCGTGCTTATGTTTACAAACACGACCAATTGACCATACTTATAGGCAGATTTTTTGTAAATTTCAACTAATTACAGATTCTGTAATATTGAATTTAAGGATAAACTTATTGCACAGTTTTAATGTGCTACGTTGTCTAAATATCCTGTTAAAATTTTGCTGATGAAAAAAAATAACGGTGTATAAAGTCAGATTTAGATAGCTGTTTTAATATTACTAATATAATCAATGTCAAAGTTTGGATATTTGTTACTCAATCACATCGTAACGGCGGAACAGATCGTACGAAATCCAGAACACTGTGAGATAATAGTCTGGAATAGCACATAGGCTACCTTTTATCGCGAGAACCTTACGGTAACTAGTACTTCGCGGTTAAAACCGCGGGGTGCTGCTAGTAAAGATTTAAATGCGTACTTAGGGATGATTTATATAGATATAGACACACCCAGACACAGAACAAATATGCAACTCAATGCTATCTAATATTCTAATATTTGTTTCCATAAAATTTTATTTACCAGTTCTACTCTATTTACATATTCTGCATCTACTAATAAAGACTTCCAATCTACTGCAATAAAAGGTAATGCTTAAATGAATCTTCAACACAGAAACTCCCTAGCTCCCTACGTTGAAGAAATATTGTTTCTTTCATGAGAGCATTTGGGCGAATATTAGTGCGGATGGCAATTCACATCAAATGTAACGACACCGAGGAAGCGTCATTTGGGAACATCGACATAACATTGGCTTGGCGATGAAACTTTTCATTCATTTTATTTCATTTTGTAAATTATGTAGTCCAATATCCCTGGTACAATTTTTGCAATTGATTACTCTCAAGCTAATTTTGCGTGAATAGCTTCGTTTTGATGAGACGCCCAACAATTTCCTGTAAGTGACGAAGTGACTAACTCTAAAAAAATAAGATGGAAATGCTGACGCATTTCTAGACGGCCAATGGCCATGATCCCGATTTTTTTATCATTCCCGAGCGTACCGCTAGAATTCAATTCACAGCCCACGAAAAATCTGTCTCTGGTGCGCCAAAAGAAGTGTTCACTTCAAAAATATAAACTGTAAAGTTCTTTTTTTATACAATAAAGAGTGACGAGACGAGCAAGAGAGCAGGACATGTACCTGATGGTAAGCAACTTGCCTGCCACATAACATAACAGCACAGTGACACACAGCTATGAATTGGAACATGAAGAGTCCAAATCATTACCCAGCGCTGCACTGCGCTCGTCACCCAGAGATCTAAGATATTATATCTCTAAGCCTAGTAATTTCTCTGCAAAGATTGCTCTTCAAACCGGAATACAGTAACGCACTGCTTGGCGGTAGAATAACTGGCAAAGGTGTGGTACCTACTTCCCCAAGCGGACTCTGCCAAGAGTCCTACCACTACAATACCACTATTTGCATTCATTGTAGTTTCTTTGGTGTGCATAACAAATTATTTCTGTCTGTCTGTCTGCCTGATAGCTACTGGTTTGAGAACTGCCTTTCACTATGATGGTTGAAATTTTGAGAGTGCGAGGTTCCGGTCGCCTGTCGCGAACACAGCTGAAGGCTGCCTAATAATTTGTAGAACTGGCAACCCGCCAGCGGTCCGTTATGCATAATATGCCTTGTTTACTCGCTGTCAGGCCCAGGAAATACATTGACTCTTATTGGGCGGAATGGTTTCATTTGACATTAATAAAAGAAAATTTAATGAGGACGTTGTTCACTGTCTTTCAGACTCATTCTCAGGACAGGGCGTCTACTCTGTTTCTACGAAAACGAAATTTCGAAAAAAAACTCAAGACTTTCCTACTCTCGTTCTACTTCGTTTCGTCTGATACAACATTGTTTGACGTTTAAATGTTCTAAGCATACTCTAATTAGAGTAGGCTTAGAACATTTAAACGGACAAAACGACGAATCGAAGTAGAATCGAAGTTGGAAAATCGCGAGTTTATTTCGAAATTAAGTTTTCGTTGAATTAGAGTAGACGTCCAGGCGTATCTTTCTGTAACGATACCTATTTCGCAGTATTTTACTAAACAAGTTGAAGACATACTCCCGGTAGAAACAGTGATCAATCTTACGGCTAATCCTACCGATTATGTATCTAATGTGTGCATCGCGGATTGAGTTTGGGGAAGCCTAGTGATGTAGTCATTGAACTCTTAAAACACTAAGTTATATCAAAAGATGTAGTGATACAGTTAGTGTTGTGTGTCGTGGTGGTAACCCTGCGATGAAGACCAAATGCAGGTGGGAAATATGGAGACCTCATCATTTCCCAATGTGACGACCCGCATTTTTTTCAGTCTACTTGTGACTACGGCGGCTGTAACGCTGCCGAAACGTCGAAGTAATTAAATAATAATTTAGATCGTAATTAAGTAGGTACTATTTAGCCACTTAGAACAACCAGAGGAGTCGATCGAAAAAAATCGTAGAAATACCTCAAAACAAACAAAAATTACATATGAAGGCGATGCACCTAAATTGATTTGAAAAGATATTTTATGTTTGGACATTTCTTTAAGTACTTAGGTATAATTTTCTGTTTTTTTTAAGAACGCCTTTCAATTCCACACAGCAAGGGAGTAATCGCTTATGAGTATTGCTATACGAATGTGCGCTCGTTTGAAGCACCTCACCGTAAATTGAAATTAGGTACTACGTAAATTGAAAGAAAAAAAATGTTTGAGGAAAAATATTACAATTAATTCCACCAATATTATTTTTTAATGGTGAAACTAGTTACCATAATCCTACTAATGTTATAAATGCGAAAGTTTGAATGTTTAGATGGTTGTATGTTTGTACCTCAATCATACCTACCATAACGCTTGAACTTATCGGGTTGAAATTGAAAACTTAGATTTTGGGCTGAATAACACTTAGGCTAGTTTTAATTTAATGAATATGAATTTAATTTAATAAATAACTTAGGGAAAAGGACGGGAACGAGAACTACGCTGTTAAAACCGTGCGGTGCTGCTACTCAGAATATCATCATCATCATCATCAGCCGCAAGACGTCCACTGCTGAACATGGCTGATAGGCCTCTCCCCTAGATTTCCACAACGAACGGTCCTGCGCTACCTGCAACCAGCGGTTTCCAGCGACCTTTGTTAAGCCAAGAATACTGTATATAGGACTAAGAATATAAAATCGACTATCAAGCTTTGTTTTGATATACCTAGGCAGATTGTTACTCAGCAATTCTACCGGATCAGTAGGCTATCTATTGATTTTTATTATCATTGGAGTTACGGTTGATTAAACCGTTTTATCTGCGTACAAAAAGAAATTTAGCGTGGAACAACATTAACCAAATTCTAATAAAACTTCAGTACCTTTGAACACACTGAATGATATTCAGATTATTTTTTCAGCTTTGCAAATCCTTAGATATTATCCTAAGGACCGGAATATACTCACATTTAGATTTGAGAACAAATCGAAAGCAAAAAAGGGGAAATTCCGGCATTTGGAGACCACGACCCCTATAAAATGTGATGGACTGAGATAGGGAACGAACGTTAGGTCTGGATAATTTTACCTTGCTGTTTTATAGCAGCACCCTTATAATTCTTCGGTTGAAAATGTTTTTATAAGTACGAAAATTATATTTATGCTACTATTAATCAAATTCTTCAAAAATACTTACAACCTCTTTGGGACTGCTGCTGACTGCTGGCACTCGGGATCTACTCTTGCAAGGAGAGCTCTAAACTTGCAGGCTAAGTGCGAGTTGGAGGATGATACATATTCTTGAAATATCTCTCTGGGAACACGCTAGTTTCCTTGCGATCTTTACCTTCAGCGTTAAACCTAATGTAGGTAAGTGGTAATGGCAAACTCGAAGATAGCTCGTTAGTATGCACTTTGAAAAACACTCAGAGGTGTGTGTATGTGAGATTCATATTTACGACCCTAAGATTTCATCGTTTGCGGAGAAATGTTTCCAGAGAAATTACTGGGCACACAGATAAATCATCTCATGTCTCTGGGTGACGAGGGCAGTGCTGTGCTACGTCATTATTTTGGACTCTTCATGTTCCTATAGCAGCGTTATTTAACATCAGGCATACCTACCGTATGTCCTGATCGTCCTGACCCCCTATAAGTATTTACTAGGTATATTATAAAACTGTAAAAAGATAGGTACTTGCCCAATAAAGTTAGCTGAGTAACTTTCTAAGTGCTTGTTACGTCTTGCAAAGCGTCATATTCCTTTGCAGGCTCACGTTCGAAATTCCACGTGCCCACGTGACCAGTACAACTTGGGAGCAACTTGATACTTCTGCGCCCTGTGACAGTATTCACGATAACCTAACGGAACATAAAGTTTGTTGAGTGTATATCTATTGGCTTGAATTTTCGACGAAAACGATTTTATCCCGCCGCACAAATCGATTCGATTGAATATTTGATCAATTCATATATAAACATAAGCCTAAAAACTAAGTTTCAAGCCTCTAGGTTAAAAAATGATTAAACATTATACAAACTTTCAACTCCTAAAACCTCATTTTCTCAGGCTCTAGAATATGTCTGTATTAAATTTCAGGTAAGGCGTGAAAAAAGACAGAGTTACCTACTTTCGCTTTTATTTTAAATATTAGTATAGAACTATAAATAACGCAGCCTCAGATCAGCTAGATGTGGACCCTAGAGCCCAGAGAGAAATTAAATACGAACCACACTACCATTAGCCAGACGTTCTGGAGAAGTGATTCATTTTCATAGAAGTGAAGTTTCATACCCCGGACTGAAACCACGCACATAACTGGAGTTTCCTTTGCACTTGTATGTATTTTACACGTAAAAATACATTTGTTACAAATTTTATACCTACTTTTTCTTTAGAACGGACTTATAGTGAGTAGCTGGCGTTGGGTGTCTCTACTACTTTTGGGACTTTTGGGTTAGCGCAGAAGGCGCAAGACCCGAAAACCTAATCCTAACTTACAAACTAACATAAGTACTTACGCTAAATAGCATACAACTGATACCTGAAAACGAATTCGAGCAAACCCTGAAATGAACTATCTTAGTTTGTACTCAATATAGCAATGGTATGGTACTTTCAACGTCAAACAGAAAAGCTGGTTCATAACCGCGGACATCGGTTCATAACCGTCCGATCACAGCTTCGATTTTCGGCGGTTGTGACGTCAGAACAACATAAGACAAAATCGTGTTAGCGTCTAATCATATCGGTAAACACGCTTGTTTGTCTTTTTGGTCGCCGTGAATCAGGCCGCTGGTCGATTCGATTACTCCGTCAACTCCACTCTTACCTACTCCACCCTCGGCACTTTATTTGCAATAGTCAGGCTTCTATTGAGCGACGAAACACGTTTTTCGTTTAACTGCTTGGTATTGTTATGGCTTCTGACACTTTAGTTCATCTAGTTAGCTGAGTGATCGATACCATCATAATTAATTAAAATTATTAGTCCGTTAGTATTCCTAATTTATAAAAATAGGTACTTATATACCTACCTACATATAAATTTTAAAGACATTGCCGTGTGTGTAATGTTTTTTATTGATTTACCTAAGTATATATATATTGCATTATTCAACAAAAATATAGTATTCCGCACTCCTTCTCAATATATCCTACTCTTAGAAGTGTGAGAAATTTCGTACTCCTTCGTCCGTGCAATTTTCGTAAAAAAGGATAGATACAAAGTTTTCGCTTCGCGTATTAATTGAATTAATTGATTACAAAAAACGAAAACTTGTGTGTTATTATTTTACTCACTTGTCCATGAACTGTATGTTACCATTGCATTATCAATAGCAAAAAGACATTCAATAAGAAATGCTCATATAAGATGATGCGATGGCTTTGTTAACAAACATTTCTGTTAAATTTTGTACACAAATGGATATTACGCCTTTACGGCCCGTCTGTCTTATTTTCTAAAGAAAGACTCTTTTTTTTTTTTAATTGGTTTCACCAACCTACATACATTCAAATTATCTAATAGGCTATAATAATAAAACCTGAATTGCAGCTTCTGTTGTGCAGTTCCAGAACAAACGCTGAACTTATTAGGTGAAAGCACTCGCGCCAAGTCAGCACAAATATTTACTGCAGCTACTGCCGAGCACCTAGCAAATAACTAAATGAAGATAAACTCTGCTTTAGTTCATATTTTATTTGTTTTCCAGGAGGTTTCATTTGTAGGTAAAGTTATACCTACAAATAAAACCACCACGGTTATGAATCTAAAACTTTGGTGCTCTAGTGGTCAGTACGTACCTACGTGCGATTTCATGGCTGTGAGTTCGTAGATTCAAATCCCTCTGAATATCTTTCCGTCTGCAGATTCTCGAAATAATCCTCGGCTTGGCTTGCGTGAACGTTTTTTAAATCGGTTAAGATTATTTGTTTTTTTTTTATAAATACTTGTACTTTACTATAATTTGATAAATAATTTCCACGTCTATTTCGAGTTGGGGGCTTGGTGTGGCTGGCTTAGTTGTAGTGATTAGTTAGTACCGACTACGGTACATTTACATAATTACCTCCGTGCTTAGAAACTATATCTATTTAAATAGTCGAACAAAGAACACACACTGCTAGTGTTATTACCGTAGCATCAATAGTTTTAAACCCTTTTTTAAATATTCCCCCTCATATGTAGCCCAAACATCATTACAAACCTTCAGTTTGTTCAGGGTGGTACTTTAGACAGCCCAGACTTCGCAGTCCGCGTCTACACTCGACCGTACCTGCGAAATATCTATGTCACGATCTGCACAAAGCCTGAAGAGCTTTGAAACTTTGAACCGTCTGGCTGTAAGAACTTTGGTAAAGAACTGGGCTGTGTCAACAGCCCCTGAATGAAACTGGGGCGACAACTAATGACTTTTGCCCCACCTACTTCCAGCTGCTGTTTTAGAAATGGTTCCAGTGAAACTGAAATTTGAATGTGCGCCGCAAGGTCCCTCGACAAGAGGCGTATTCCAAAACTTTATAAAACCATTATTTTGAATTAAATGTGGACATTATTTATTGAATACTAGTAGTGCCCCGTGGTTTTGTCCGCTTTGTTCTCGTTCCCATATTTTTCACAAAAGTAGTCTGTGCTATTCCAGACTATCTTCTTATATGTAAAATTCTCGTGTCACAGTGTTTGTTTCCTTACTCCTCCGAAACGGCTTTACTGATTTTTACCTAATTTTATATGCATATTCAGTAGGTCTGAGAATCGGCTACTAGCTATTTTTCATACCCCTAAGTATTAGGGGTTGTTCACACCAAACATTTTTTTTTAATTTTTTGTAAAAAAAAATGTTTTTATTTTTTTATAATGTGGCGTTAAAAAATACATACAACCCTAAATTTTTACCCTTTTATCACCAACCCCTGTTTTTTTAGAGCCATTTTAGTAATTTAATCATTGACAGTGAACTCCTAAACGACGGGACCGATTTGAATGTTTTTTTTGTGTGTGTATTCGAAGATGGTTTAAATTTACAAATAAGCCCGGCAGATGGCGCTGCAGACAGTGTCTCGGTTATGTCCGAGAGAAGCCGGAACGGGCCGCTAGTATATATGTATAATCTGTTTTCCAAATTATAACGAGATCCGTTCAAATGTTCCGGCGTTGAGCAACAAACATCCAAAGCTTTGCGTTTATGATATTGTAGTAGAAAATGTTATTTTTTTAACATTAATTGTTTAAGCTCCTAATATTATAAATGGCAATGTTTGGATGTTTGTTGCTCAATCACGTCGTAACTTCTGAACGTAACTGGTTGAAATTTGAAACATAGTTAGATTATAGTCTGAAACAACAACAACTAAAACAAGCTTTTTATAGCGGGAAAGTAACGGGAACGGGAACTACAAGGGTTAAGCCGCGCGCTGCTAATATATGATAGGTACTTATTACATATTTGAATATTGTCTAATCGAGTATTTTTTATTAATTATTAAATTAATTTGTATCCAAAATGTAATTATGTACATATTATAAATTAATATTGTATCTCAGTTACGGTTGGTCTAGTCGGGAGAACGGCGCCTGCCGATCCGGAGACCCCGGCCCCTGCCGATCCGGAGACACCGGCCCGGGTTCAAACCCCACACGCACCACTGTCTTTTCGAAGTCACGTGTGCAATGCCGCTAACTTAAAAACGGTGAAGGAAAACATCGTGAGGAAACCGACATGTACTTAGAATCTTTCGAAGTCATGTGTCATCCACCAACCCGCACTGGACCAGCGTGGTGGATTATGGCCTTAACTCTCTCCTTGCGAGAGAAGGCCCCGAGTCCCAGCAGTGGGAACGTTTAGTGGGCTGTTGATGTTGTTGATGGATTGTATCTCAGATATTTCGAATATTTAAGTCTGTAGTTGACTAACGAAATAGCTCCATTTTAAGATTTTTTGCCAAGTCGCACTTAATATTACACAGCCCGAGTTGATCCCGGACCTCTGCGACCCCCACAGCAATATATTTTCATTACGCCTTACTCGCTGCGACCACAACTTTAATTTTATCCTGGAAACCTGCAATAAATTGCTTTATTTTCATTCCTACTATAATGGAAAATAACTGTCTTCCGCAGTTTTATAAAAATATATATTGTTCGATTCAACAGAATGTTTTTTTTATGTTGTAAAAGGGCTTCTTTGAAATTCTCAAAACCATACTTACATTAAATTTAAAACAGCGTTTAAACGGTACGTGGTACGTGTCATATACACATCACTGTAGAACTATATACCAAGGTACTCTTAATTTTTTTTAATAAAGAGTTACGAGGCGAGCAGGACATATGCCTGATGGTAAGCAACATGCCTGCCACATAACAGCACAGTGACACGCAGCTAATATTGGAACATGAAGAGTCCATTAATACCGTTTAATAGTTCATACTCGTATTAATAATAGGTAAAGGTTCGCCCGTAGTTTAGTCTGTGCAGAACTAGTCTGTTATTTGGTATTTCCAGATTATTTTCTTTGGACCTATTCTGAAATTTCCGAACTTCCGAAGGGCGAAGACACAAGGTCGTGGTATACTTGATACAAGGTGTGTTCCAAAATACATATCTGTCGGCTATATTTATCATCGGCTTACCCGCACTTGGCTAGCGAGGTGGAAGTTATAAGTTGTGAAGGTTATATGTGATAAAAATCATCAATTGATTTATCATTTTTTTCTTTTACATATTTTCCTTTGTCATAATATTACATTTAGAGGCTTTCATCCTCTTCTCGTGAGAGAAAGCCCCAAGTCCAAGGAACGGGAACACAAAATGGGCAGTTTTTGCTTAAAGCATATAATAACATTACGGTTACATACAGTTACGGCTGGTCTAGTCGGGAGAACGGCGGCTGCCGATCCGGAGACCCCGGGTTCAAACCCCACACGCACCACTGTCTTTTCGAAGTCATGTGCGTAATGCCGCTAACTTAAAACGGTGAAGGAAAACATCGTGAGGAAACCGACATGTACCTAGAATCTTTCGAAGTCATGTGTCATCCGCCAACCCGCACTGGGCCAGCGTGGTGGATTTTGGCCTTAACTCTCTCCTTGCGAGAGAAGGCCCCGAGTCCCAGCAGTGGGAACGTTTAGTGGGCTGTTGATGTTGATGTTGATATAATAACATAAGCAGCCCACTAAATGTTTCCACTGTTGGAACTCGGGAGTCTTCTCTTGCAACGACAGAGAGTCAGGGCAATAATCCACCACGCTGGCCCAGTGCAACTTGATGGATAAGGCATAGCCTCGAAAAACTCTAGATTCCAGCTTAGGCATAATTCATAGCAAGCTTTAACTTAAGGTGTTATTGGTGATTAGGATCTACTTATATAAGTGAATACCAAACCAACCAGAAGTCCAGACCTCTCGACATAAGTATTATTATAATATTATTTTGGATTGTAGCCAAGAGGCGACTTTGCCGCCGACGTGGCCAAACCGCCGAATGGTCTACATCAGGGACGTAAAGGAGGTCATTTTATCGGAACCGAAGGCGGAGTCGGAGTTTTTTAAATTTGATTTATCGGAGTCGGAACCGGAGTCGGAACTGAAGTCGGAGGCATATGCAGGATCAGAAGTGGTGGCAGGAGAGACATTTTTATTAGGGATAAATTTGTTTTGCCAAACACGTGGACACGATAAACATTGATGAGCAATTGATTTAAGGGGTTGGGATTTTGTATTTCCATTTACTTTCCACCACAATAAGGGATTATCTTAAATATTTAAACACCTTACCTCCGATTGAAACTTCCGTTTTAAAAGTTTCGGAGCCGAAGTCGGAACCGAAAGTGTAATAAGAATCGGAAGTTCCGACTTATCGGAGTCGGAGTCGAAGCTCCGTAACATCCCTGGTCTACATAACAGTACAGACCTACTTACCTAACCAAACCTACCGTCTGGCGGATACTCCTACTCATCTCGATTAAAATAAAATATTTTGTTTAAACCCACTCATGCGTTCGTCACACTCTCGTATCAGCCATAAGTGTCAACTTGTTGGGTGTTTTCTAATTGTCCATTAAATCGTTATAGTTATAGCGTGATGAACTGCCTCTATATTGTTATTTTTTTAAACTTCTTGAAGCAGTTTTCATAGCACTTGTTTCCTGTACTTGTAAATGGTTGCTAAAGAGGGGCGTCTGCCATTTTAACAAAATCGACGTGTTTTTGTCGTCAATTCATTGTCATAATACATTATGTGGAAGTTTGAAATTAATACACACTAATACACATATCCTGAATTTCATATTGATTTTTTAAAAAACGTTGCATATGCTTCCTGTCTCTTGAAACTATTGGCCAAATTATTTTCAGCCGTAATTTTGATATTTAAAAAAAAGTAGGAAAACCGGATTTTTATAGATTCTAACTGTTATGTAGATACATGTATGGGTTAGACCTTTTATGTTATTTGATTTGTGTATCAGCAGTAGGGGATAGGAGGGATCCAGTAACCAGGGATAGTTTTCTGAAAGCTCCCTCTGAAAAAAAAACTCCATGACACATATTTCGTTGCTATCATAATTTGGACAGGCGCGCTAGCTATCATAATTTTGACAGGCGCTACAAATAATCGTGTTCAGACCGCTATCGCTAGAGAGCAAGATGGCTGCTAGAACAGCCAAGAGTGGAGCGCGCGGCGCGGGCGGAGGTAGGTACAAGGTCCACAGTCTCGGTAGATAGTTACTATGACGTGCGAGCACCGCCTGCCGGCTGCGTACAGACCTACCTCGTGTTCAATATGATCTATTCTATGGCGGCATTTTTGTGAGCTCAGCTCGCTTATTTGTATTTCGTTTTATTTTCGAAGCCATTGCCATATATAAGAACTTTTTTCTGTACACAAACATATTTTCGATATTCGATACAGATTTGCATTGGATGTTCGTACAGAGATTTTACAAACTATTGACTAAATTGCGATAATCTGCTAAAACACTCTAATGTCTTCCGTTATTATAAACATAAGTTCCTATTATAATTAAATGTTACTTATAGTATTATTGTAGGCCTACATTCTTTATGGTTAATTTATTTTCAGCTCGTTTTTAATATAGATTTACATGGAGATATTCACTAACCAACATGTTTGTGTTGTCTCCAAGATACCTAGGTACCTACTAACAACCTACGCGTATGATTCGTTTATTCGCGTCAGATTGTGTTTATATCATACCTAAAGCTTAGCTGAGACCAATTCATAAAGTATATCCTTTCTTTTCATAAAAAAAGCACACAGCTTTTATACAGATTATTGCAATTTCCACTACAGATAAAAGTTTCCATGCCACTGGCAATACTGTTTCTTCATCTTACTAAATGAATGCAGCGATATTGATCGTAATTATAATTTTAGATAGAAAATATTGTAAATCATTTTTAGTTTGACGAACTGATACGTATTTGCGATTTTTATATGTACCTACTTAGGTAGTGGAGTGAATAAAGTGACTACTTAGTGCGATACTAATATGGGAAACAAGCAAGGACGGAAACCAACAAAATCAGTGAGGTTGACAAGAAAAAGAATTGGTTTTAAATCAGTTCGTGCCCGGCAAAGAAAACGGGAAATGTTACATTCCGGAGAGTGAGTACCTTTTTATCTACATTTTACATATATTTAGTAACCTAAGTACCTAAGTACACACGGTTTGCGAGAGCCACAAGTAGAAGACTGTCGCGTCGGTAGTGAGTACATCAAAGGCATTACAATAACAACTACTTCGGTACTCCGGCTTCGTGTGTCAGAACGTAGAATACCTAGCTAGGTACCTAGATCAATGCTTAGAATTACCTACAATGTCGCGCCGCTGCGCTGGCGCCGCGCGCGCAGCGTTCGGCGCGCGGGCGCGGGCGCTGGAGGCTGGGCGCTGTGCTACTTACCTACCTACCAAGACTCCATCTCTGTCCTATTCACTTTTACCTATTAGCTAAACCAGCTGGTAGGTATGATGTATGATAGTGAATTCATTATTATTATCAACTAAAAAAGTATAAGTAACACTTTTTATTACTTATATTTAATTTTACCTATACTTTTGCACAAGTAACGATTTGGACTGATCAAAAATAATAAAAACCTAACCGTGCGCCCATTTTCAGCGTCACAAATGACATAAAGACTTGTTTGTTCGGCGGGAACAAACGACCCGAACATCGAGGCTCGGTCCCGACATAGGAATAGCAGTTCACAGTTCTTAGGCACATTGCATAGTTGTTTGGCTGTGGATGGCAAAACCTAAATCCGATCTAAGACTCATGTCAGGGGCTCATCGATGCGCGGCCAGTTTTGTTCAAAGATGTCCGGGTACTGTTCGTGTACACTGTACAGGGTTACAGGTTATAAGACAGTGAATAAATTATGCACTAAACCTGTAGGGGAGAGGGGGCCCCTGACCCTGGACCCTGCAACACTTTTAGGTATTACATTAAATTTTTCACATGGTGTAACAAATCAGAATGTAGGTATTATATTTTATTTATAGACTAGCGACCCACCACGGCTTTACATAGGTACAATGCTCATACTAAATATTGTCTTCGCACATTAATGTAATGAAGGTTTTCTTTGTAATTTATTTGTATTTTTATAATTATATATTTTGAAGCCCTTCATGTGACTATGATACATCATATCCTTGAATATCTAAAGTGTTCAAATAGTCAGCCTGTATAATTGTAATTTAATTTTTCCTGTTTCAGGAGACAAGAAGTTTCTATAAATAATATCAAAAATGTTAATGATGATACGTGCAGCGGAGTTGTAAGTGTTACCAATTCAAAGGAGAACTATGCATATATGTATTTAAAAGAAAATAAATAATAGTAACATTGTGCACAAAATTATGTATTTTTCAGGTAACCCCTAAGCAAAACATTCCAGAACTTGCTATCGAAGAAGCAACAAGAGTGCCATTTCTGGAAATTCAAAACATGCAAAATAATATAATGTCCACAAAAGCTGTAAATACTTTTCACTTATTTTATAAAAAAAACATCACTTTATAATCAAATTATCATCAAATAATACAATAATATTATTCCAGGCAACATCGGAACGGAATACACCAGAACTTGTCGTAGAAGAAGCACAAAAAAACGAAGAATTTAAAGTAGATGGGCGCAGAATTATTGACTTCGAATATTTTTACGAGGAATTGCAAAGGATTTCCAACCACAATTCACCGTTAGGGTGTAATTTCAGTTGTTTGCAACTTCTAAAAGAGCGCAAGAAAGGGTTTTACTCTGAATTTACATTTGTCTGTAAATTGTGTAATGTTAAATTACAAATAAACAATTGTAAATCGAAGGAGAATAAAAATGACCTAGATCTTAATGATACTGCCGTTTCTAGCTTTATGTCGATAGGATCTGGTTTTGCAGGCTTAGAACAAGTATCATCATCTCTTGGGATACCATGCATGTCTAAAGACCTTTACGCTAAATGTCATTCAAAGGTTTGTGAATTGTGGGAATTAGCAAAACAGAAATGCATGGAAGAAGCTGCAAAGGAAGAATACGATTTAGCCATACAAAATGGTGATGTAGACGCTAACGGAGTACCAATGATTACAGTAGTGGCAGACGCGTGCTGGTCTAAGAGATCATATAGAAAAAACTATACAGCCTTATCAGGAGCTGCTGTAATTATTGGGTATAGAACAAAGAAAGTCCTCTATATGGCAGTTAAAAACAAGTACTGTATGATTTGTGCCAGATCAGCAAATCGTAATATTACTTGCCCGGATCATATTTGTTTCAAAAACTACAGTGGTTCATCAAGTGGAATGGAGGCTCTTGCAATAACAGAAGGGTTTAAAAGCTCTGTAGAAATGTATGGTATAATATATTCTAAATTAATCGCTGATGGAGATTCCAGTACCTACAAAAGTATATTAGATGCTAATCCTTACTGTAATATAGTTGTAGAGAAAATAGAATGCACCAACCACTTACTTCGCAATTACTGTACAAAATTAGATGAATTGGCGAAAAACACTAGTCATCCCCTGAATTTACGCAAGGTTTTGTCCCAAAGTATTTTACGTTTAAGACGTGCTGTAACTGGTGCCATCAAGTATTATAATTCACAAAAGGAAAAAAACCGTCAACGAAAAAATTTCCGATCTCAAAACAGATTTACTAAATGGACCAAATCACGTGTTTGGTAACCATTTGGCTTGTAAGTCCTATTATTGCAAACATCTAAATAGCACGGATACAGACAATGAAATAAGTCCTGATAAAAACTTTGTGCCAGAGATGAAATCGTGTACATTTTACAATGCGCTAATGAAACTTGTTTCAAGATTAGTAAATAATGCAAAAAGTTTAATCTATAACGTAAATAGCAACATTGCGGAAGTTTTTAACAGTATAATAGCCAAATTTGTGGGAGGGAAACGGATCAACTATTCAAGTAGACAATCTTACGCGGCGCGTTGTGCAACTTCTGTGGTGGCATTTAACATGAAGCAACCAGTAACATACCTTTATAATAAGGTGCTCCACAAAAAGCCCAATACATTCATAGCTCGTCTTGAATTAAAAAATAAAATGCGTCGAAAAATCAAACCCAGCAAAAGAAATATTTTAAAACCGAGCAATAATACGAGTACGGATAAAGACTATGGATATTTCTGTCAGAAGCCAGACTTAAATGAAATTGACTTTGATTTTGCGAAAACCGATCATTTGAAAAAATTAGAATTAACAAATAAGGAAAGAATTGATCTAGAAAGGAAAACTATTTTGCAATCAAACTCCATGGAATGGATCCAAGAGAGACGAAAGCGTCTGACAGCATCTAGTTTTGGTAAAGTGTGTAAGAGAGGTCTTATAAAATGTGGGCCTCTTGTGAAAAATTTACTTCGAGGAGCCAATTTAGAAAATATTAAATCGGTACAGCATGGGAAAGACCATGAAAATATCGCTTTAGAACAGCTTACACTTTTTTTGAAAAGCCGTGATTTTCCATGTGACATAAAAAAATGTGGGTTATTTGTAGATCCAGAAATACCCTATTTAGGAGCAAGTCCGGATGGGTTATTGGACGATGATAAAATTATCGAGATAAAATGTCCATATTCGTGTGCCAATATGTCTATCGAGGACGGGATCAATAAAAAAAAGATCACTTTCTGGAAACGAAATGTAACAGGAGACCTTATTATAAATACTAACCACGACTGGTATTACCAAGTCCAAGGGCAGCTGCATATCACAAAAAAAACTGAATGCATTTTCGTGGCTTGGACTTATGTGGACATGAAAGTTCAAACAATTAAAAGAAATGATAATTTCTGGAAAAACAAAATGGAAGAAAAATTAAAGACCTTTTATCTTAATTGTATGCTGCCGGAAATTATTGACTCCAGATTGGACAGAAAAATGGAGGTAAAAGAGCCAAATTATTTGTTAAATGCAATTAAAAAAAGAGCAGAAATACGCAGAGCAAACAAGCGTAAAAATGAAAATGTATGTGAAGCGTCTATAGCAAAGGCAAAAAAATAAATAAAAAAGGTAAAAAATAAAGGTAAGAGGTAAAAATTTTTTTTTACCTTTTTTATTATAGATAAACCCTTTTCGAAGATGTAAGCAGACACAGCGGACAGGCAGACAACAGAAAGTGCCTTTGTATTGTACCATGTAGTGATAACATATGTTTTGAAGTATGATGACCAGGAATCTATCACAGCTTTTTAAATAAATGTAAATAAGGAAGAAGATGCCTCTCAATTGTGAAATAATGATGTGAAATAATGTTAATGTCATAATTGTTTATGTTATATATGCAATATTTATTTATTTCGTTTTGTGTTTATAGAGTTTGACGATTTTAATGTGATAGTTACAATATTATATTTATTTATCACCATAAAATTGTAAAAACCATCACATTATAATCATACAACGTCAGATTACAAACTAACCTTACCTAAATAAATGTATATCCAATAACCATTGATACATTTTTGTAAATATTTATTGTAGGTACCTTCTAAGGCGAGTTTGAAAATATCGAGCCAAGAAAGAGATGCATAAATATAGGTTTGCTTTTTTTTTAACTTCTATAGGTTTACGCTTGACCGCCATCTCGCCTGATGTTAAGCGACGATGCGGTCTACGATGGAGCGCGTTTACCTAGAAAAAACCGATTCACTGTCGATTTGAAGACACAAAGATTGTAACATTGTAACCATCGGGGAAAACCCAGTCAAGCAACGTATTCCACAGCCTAGACGTTCTTTATCACTAGAGTCAAACCTCTTTGTTCGTGTCTTTGTAACATCAACCATGAAACGATGTCGCTTATTCGAGCTACGAGCATTCCGATAGAAAAAAGGACAAGGTGGTATCAGATCATGCAAATCAGTCGCACACTCTCCGAAGTGTATCCGATAAAAAACCGATTGGCTAGCAATTTTTCGGCGATTTTTTTTACTTCATATGAAATTAATGGCTTAATCTAAAAATAAAAAACACTTATGTAAAACACGTTTTCTAACCCTGCACTTTGTCCTTCCTGCAAGTTCGTTACAGTAACCCTGTAGAGATAAATGTCCTATTAGTACCTATTATGAAAGTCAATGTTTGGATATTATGTGGATGTGTTTTGCTGAATGACAGTTTGGAACATTGAGATTATAGCCGTTTGTTATTGTCACATTCCAAATCGAAATGCAACTTACAACAGAGCATACTAAAGTCTAATATTCCTAGATGGTGTATGATATTGAATCCGTAAGCAGTAACATAACATGGAATATGCAGCAGTTGACACCTGCTCCGGAATCCCTGTTTCGTAGCAACTATGGCTCTGTCTGTGGGCGCCTATCAGAATACGAATAGTGCTATATCTGTGTGAGTAATGTTGTCAATGTAGTTATGCAATTTTATTTTCCCACGCTCACCGACTACGCTCTTAATCTCCTTTTAGTGTAGTTGCGTAAGAAATGAAATAACTCAGGGGATAATTAAGTAAATATCGGTGGACATTTCTTCAAGTTACGGCTGGACGACTGCCGTAAGTCTGTAAGACTGGAGTCGGGAGAATGGCGACTGCCGATCCAGAGCCCCGGGTTAGAACCCCACTAGCACCACTGTATTTTTGAAGTCATGTGCGTAATGGCGCTATCTTAAAAACGGTGAAAGAAACATCGTGAGGAACCATCATGTGCCGAGAATCTTTCGAGATCAAGCGTCTTCCACCAATCCGATGTGGGCATCCATTTGGTGGATTTTGGCCTTGACTTGAGGCCTTCTCTCGCAAGGAGAGAATGCCTCAAGTCCAAGTCCCAGCAGTGCGAACATTAAGTGGGCTGCTTATGCTATAGTGGACATTTCTTACACAACAAATCTTTACTATAAAAAAAGAAAAATCTGAATAAGAATAATGATGATTTTATTAAGATATTCCCAGCCACGGAAAATAATAGAAATCGTTCATCCATAAAGCATGTTATTGCTTCCTTGCTTCCCCAGACATGCGTCAGCTAACGCACGACTGATGATGACGTAGGCGATGCCGCGTCGGCTTTACGTATACCTACGCTCAGACGAGGAATAGCTGACGATGCTGCATAAAACGTGGCAACAAAGAAAATAACGTCACCGTCGGCAGAACATCACCGCTATCACTAATAATCAATAAATCAAGATAGCAGAAGAAAAGGGAAATAGGGGGACTATTTCCCTTTTCTTCTGCTATTCTAAGAATTATGTAAAAAATAACCTAAACAACAAAAGTCACGAAAATCCCGGAATCTGCGGAATTGCTGAATTATAATTAAAAAAACTTTCAAACTATACATTGCTACGAAATAGAAGATTGATTTATTGAAGTATTAGTGATAGCTGTGATGTTCTGCCGACGGTGACGTTCTATTCTTTGTTGAATTTTTAATCCAATTTTGCTGTTTTCAGAAAATAGCAGTTGCCTCTCCCTGACACAGAGCCTTATTAGGACCGTACTTACTGTATACAGTTATACAGTACAATAACAGATTAGACTATTTTGTAAGCGTCACGCTTTGCATGTTGTCGCATGGCGGGTGGCCCCTCTTCCATCAGATATGATCGAGGAGAGCTGGCTGGTACATGCGTCACACTCATCAACGGACGCTGCTTGCTCATAGCACTTATACGTTACATAAGAGTACCGTAAAATGTCAAATTTCACTCACTTTTGTAGTGGAAATTCAGTCACAGTCAGTTCAGTCTCGTGGCAGTGGTGGCAAAAATGAACCCATAAAAGAAATTAGTTCGAAACCTACCAGCCACTAAATACTTCTAAAGTATCTCAGTTGTTTTATTTTTATATACCACAATTTTTCTCATAACCGATTCCTTAATAAAGATAACCTAAAAATAGAATCGTCTTTTCACACTGCGAGCAGTAAATAATGTAGGTAATTTCTCAGCTTGTTTTTTCTTCGCAATGTGAGGAAAACTGGAGATCTTCGAGCTCACAATTATAGATGGCTTCTTGATAACTTTTCTTATAGATTTCTCTTGATAAACTTTGTTCAGTAAAATACCAGATCGAAATTTCCAACAAACAGGTGACTAAGAGCTGTATATTTTAAACAAAACAGTCCGATTTTCGGAATTCTGCAAATGAGCTCGGTTCAGAGATTCGGGTTGAATATAAATAGTTAGGTCACGTAGCGCCAGGGCCACACTGCAGGTGTCTCCAAGGTAGAAAGTGTACGTCACCAACTAATTTACGGGTAAAATTAGCAAAAAGCGTTTGAGAACTGTTGCACTATTTGTTAGGTCATAAAGTATATCATAACGTACACAAAATTATAAAATAAATGCTACCAATATTATACAACCGAAATTTTTTGAGTATGTATGGCTGTTTGTTACTTAAAACTACTACAAAAACTACTGATGGTATCTGTATGAAATTTTGTATTTAGCTATATGTATAATAATCTGGTATCATGTAGGTTAATTTTGATGCCGTAAATAAAACGTAATTGGGGACTATGCGGGTGAATACCCGGGGCGAATAAATAAATAATAAATATTGGTAGTTATTCCTTACACAATTATCCTGTTAAAATATTTGTAATTTATCCTGGGTGGGATTCGAACGCACGACCTCCGGCCCCGGTTCTGTTAAATATACGTCGATATAGCAATATATTGCTGAAAAAAAGATAAGTTGTATCTCTTTACAAGCTTTACTTATTCTTGATTGCACCAAATTTTATACCAATTAAAATATATTTTATGACGAATTTGAATCTAGTATTAAAAAAAAACTTTTAGGTACTTTAACCAATTATTAGGTTTCCAATTGCCACGAGCTGTCTTTAGTAAACCGCCGTTCTATCTAGTCTTAGGGCATCCAACGCTATGTTTACCGCGTCACCTTCACTCACGAATCAGTCTCCGGATTTCAGTTCTGCGGCTGATATGGCTAGCACTTTATCTCGCTGATGCACTATTTCGCAAAGCTAACAACGTAAGCGGCCCGAAGTGTAAGAAAATATATGAAATGAATAACTGAACCGAATTTGAAATTATTCAATTTGTCATAAAGAGAAGGAGAAATTACAAAAAGTAAAAATCGAAAAATGCTACCATTTCATCGCACTCAGTAATGTAGTCATCGCCTTACTGGAAGTGTCTATCTCTTTATTGAACCCGGAAAGCCGTTTCATGTCGCAGCTTCCTCTTAGAACGAGTCATGAAAAATTTTACTTGAAGAGCTATTCTTGAAAATGTTTACAACCGCTCCGATAACACTTTCATAAAATTTAAGAGCTCTACATTTACTCAGATGTTTCCATACGTATCTTTATTAGCATATTTTTTATTGATAGATAGATTTAAATTTGACCGTCATCTCGCCTGATGACGGTCAAATTTAAATCTAAAGCTAGACTACCTATATAGCGACGATGCAGTTTAGGACGGAGCGTGTTTGTGCTTGCCTAGATTTCGAGAGAACGAGAAAACGATTCGCTCTCGACTTGATTGACATTAAGATGTAACCACACACAAAAAAACCCTCTTTGGAGGTAATAATTACTTTTGTTCATGTGTTTGATAGCACGGTCGAGGCAGACATTGAAATAGAAAAAATTCCGGGGAGCGATTTTTTTTTATGAAACATCGGGGAGGGTTGTTGGAAGTATAAATCTCGATTTTCGAACTAATCCCGGTAGAGGGTTCGCCGCCATCTTGTTTTAAAGTTTTTGTGAAATAACTCGTTCATTTTCAACTTTAGAGCAAAAATGATGGTTACCAAAATTGTTGGAAATTTAATTTCTCACAAGTTTGCTTCATATAGGTTTTACGCTAGGATCAATATTTGCAGAGTTATACTATCAAGTTTATCAAAAAAATCGTAATGGGTAGAATTTTATTTTCTTCAACTTCGGTTCTCGCACTTTTTAGGGTTCCGTACCCAAAGGGTAAAAACGGAACCCTATTACTGAGACTTGGCTGTCCATCCGTCCGTCCGTCCGTCCGTCTGTCACCAGACTGTATCTCAAGAACGGTGATAGCTAGACAGTTGAAATTTTCATAGATGATGTATTTCTATTGCCGCTGTAACAACAAATACTAAAATTAAAATAAGTAAAAAATGTGCGAGAACCAAAGTTGAAGAAAATAAAATTGCACCCATTACGATTTTTTTGATAAACTTGATAGTATAACTCTGCAAATATTGATCCTAGCGTAAAAACTATATGAAGCAAACTTGTGAGAAATTAAATTTCCCACAAATTTGGTAACCATCATTTTTGCTCTAAAGTTGAAAATGAACGAGTTATTTCACAAAAACTTTAAAACAAGATGGTGGCGAACCCTCTACCGGGATAAGTTAGAAAATCGAGATTTATACTTCCAACAACCCTCCCCGACATTTCATAAAAAAAAATCCCTCCCCGGAATTTTTTCTATTTCAGGCTAGTTTTATGTCTACCTCGACTGTACTATGAGTCATTCTGAGATTTTATAGATAATCGAGCAACGTACATAATGACTTTCTGTGTCACTTGCACGGAATTTCTGCATTCACAACAACTGATTCGCTGAACTAAAAATATCTGACACGGCGTGTCCGACCACTTCGCTCTATTTCTGTCTCTGCTAACAGATACTAGTTCCGTAAATATGACAAACATATTATTTACATTGTTTCCTAGTGTTGTAAATATAATTCAATGTGTGATAAAGAATTATCAAACAAACAAATCGGTATATTAAATACACAAAACACGAATTTGTTTCACGACTTTCATGGTCCGCTCTATGATAATGCATCATACATAAAAATAATTAACGTATTGTTTGGCAAATACCTGTAATAATCAGTGATAGGATCCTTTCGTGGAGATGGTTTTGAAAGGTCTTAGAATATATTTTCGTTGGAAAAAATAATTAAGAAAAATTAAATTCCGTTTCCGGGCTTTCGTTTCTCTTTTAGAATTATTGTTGGAAAATTTCCTCTTTTTAAATCTTTTTTCAAATTGAAACTATCTCAAATAGTATTTGAAATGTTGGCCAACCCTCTGTCTTTTTTATTTTGACTTAATTGATTATAACTATTGCAATTTTTCCGAGCGGGCTTAGCATTTTCTCAAAAACTATCTAGATTTCATTCCGAATCGAATGACACCTCAATCATAATGTTAGGAGAATTCGAAATTAAATTTGACCTAAAAAGCACTTGTTGACTTAAAACTTTTGAGAGAGTTCGAAAGTTCAAATGCACAAAAAATGCACCGAATCTCGAAGTTATTGTTACTTTTTAACTATAATAGTTTATAAGCACGTCATCTCTAGCACTTTTGGAAACTAATACGTACTTGGAATGAAACACGTTTGAAAAAACCTACGATGCAATTTCGTTTGATTACACATAACACATATCACTTTGATACAATTATTATTTGACTCACTATTTATTTATTTATTTATTAGCTTAAACTTAAATAGTACTAAATCGGGTTTTGGTATGCATGACAAATCAGCAATAGACTACAGGCCCGTGAACAAAATTTACGGGTCAAATGAACCACCAGGAGACCTATGTAGGATGATAGAAGGGTATAAAGTAATAAGATTCAGCACTATGCCGTCACTTGTAAGCTGTCCAACTGAGTGCAATTGAAGAGGGGGGGTCGAAATCCTCGATAATTTCTCCTTGTCGTATTATTTTTGTACGGCGTTGCGGAATAATAGATTAAAAAACGTATTGAAGCTGTAAAAATATAAATTTTAACTTTTTAATTATATTATTTATTCATGCGAATTACATAAAAACTAAACTTAATAATTAACATAACTTTTTAATTATTAGTTTGCCAGAAATATTTACAGAGTACGAGTAATTTACAGAGCAAATTTGGTCATTTGATTAAGTACGGCATTGGTTCCATACAGTTTCAATACCTCTTCTAGTACATTATTTCGCAATGCCGTACAAAAATCATGCGACAAGGAGAAATGGTAGAGGGTTGCAACCCCCCCTCTTCAATCACACTCAGTTGGACAGCTTACAAGTGACGGCATAGTGCTGAATCTTAACACTTTACACCCTTCTATCATCCTACATAGGTCTCCTGGTGGTTCATTTGACCCGTAAATTTTGTTCACGGGCCTGTAGTCTACAATGCCAACATTCTCAACGTGGTTTCACAATATGTTTGGTGTTAGCACAACTGTTTAGCTAAAATGCATATTACGCTTGTTACAGCTAATGTAAGAATAGTGGATGAACAGATTTTGTTCTGATTATGCATAATATTAACACTTATTTATTATCTTTGGAAAAAAGTTGAATGAAATCGTTTTTTTTCCACCGATGCAACGGGAAAGTAAAAATAGATATTTTGGGAATATTTACGATTATCTATCTAAAGAGCCAAATAACTTTAATCGTGTTTTGGCAACCGTATCGGGATGACAACAGTCTCCGAAGATTTATTCCTGACTGTTGTTTTGTTGTTGTTTTTAACTGTTATTGTTTTTTTTTTCTTAACAGTTGAACTCCGTCTCGCCTGATGTTAAGTGACCATGTGGTCTACACTGGACCAAGCTTAGAAGAAACCAATTGATTGTAATTATCGGAAAAAACTCACTTAGGCAACTCGTTCCCCAGCTAAGACGTTAAGAAATCACTGAAGTAGAGTGAAACCTCTTCGGACCAGATAAGGATTAATCACCAAACTTTAATCATACTTCTTCATCATCATCATCTGCAGCCTACTTTATTACTTCCATTACTCTTTTTAGATAAATCAATAAACATTGGTGGACATATCACACACAATATCATCTGAACCCAAACTAAGCAAAGCTTGTACTATGGCGGCCAGATAGCTGATATAATACTTATATAGTTTTTATATAATACATGCTTGTTATACATAGAAACACCCACAGATAAAAAAGACACAGTGCAAACATTTGAATTCATCACACGAATATTTGCACTGGATGGAAATCGAACCCACGACCCTCAGCTTCGCAGGCAGAGCTGAGTACTACCCACTAAGCCACGAGGCCAGTCATTTAACCTTAAATCACTCTAAAAACTATATTAATATCTGAGCTGTTACTATTCGTTAATATCTACCTATATTTTAAATGTTTTGAGGCACACAACTCCCAGCTATTTCGAGGCATTTGTTGAAATCCAATTTGTAGGACTAATAGGACACATTAGAAACAAATAATACATATTAAATCGACACGAAACAATAGTTTATTTCCACTGTCGGAAAAACGCTCAAACATTCATGAACTTAAAATTAGATCCACGATTAATAGACACGCGACAGTCACGTTTTGGCTGCTCTTATTCAATAATATTCTATACCTACGTACCTACTACTAGATATTACATTTATGAAGATACTAGCAGGTACCTACTTCATCCGCGTAATGCCCTTTCATAATTCCGTTACTTTCCCGCGATGTAAAGTAGTTAGCCTGTGTGTTATTTCAGACAAAAATTTGTGTTAAATTTTATCTGACCTGTTCAGGCGTTCCGACGTGATTGAGCAACAAACATCCACACTTTTGAATTTATAGTAGTAAGAATAAAATTTAAAATAGGGTTGGGTACACAGTTAAGACATGTTTTTTTTAAATAAAATAAATTGAAATTCGAAACCGCGAAAAGAATTGCGTGAATGCCTATTTATACTAATGTTTGCTCGTGAATGTGGTGCAAGTAACACCGCAATATCAGGAACTCACTCCATCAAATAACTACGCTTAATATCCCCTTACGAATAGATACTAGTGTAGTAAATGAGACATCTTGATGTGACCTATTTGTGCACGAACTTTTCGTGCATAAATTGGTTACGTCAGTCAAATGCGCACAAGCCCACATATGTACCTACCTATACGAACGTACATAGTCGCAAGACGCAACACTTGAAAGTTATATGAGAGATCTACCTATAGAGAGTATAAGCGTAAATCGGACAGGAAGAATTCTGTATCTCTAGTGAACAACCGTGAAAACTTAAAACTAGAAAGAAATACAGCTAAATTAAATTATTAATTTTGCGATTTTATGTCACAGTGCCAATTATAAAATAAAATAAAAGTGGATCATCTGCTAAAACCGTGAAGTAGTATAGTTATAGCGTATTTATAAATGAAACACTCCGGGGTTGTTCAACTGCCAAATGTCACAAAACCAGCAAATTTAAAATGGCCCCGGAAACTATTGAGACTTGTTTTCCATGGCGCCCTCCACCTGTCTTTATATTTTATCAATTTTATGGGCTGTGAATGTTAACTCAAAGCTGTAATGATTTCGAAAACAAGACATTCGTCTAATATCCTAACAATTGGGTGTTGTTGTTAGCTGCCTCTTTGGTGATAGTTTATTTATCGTAGCTACGAGTGTTTACTACAGTAGAAAGTAGAATTAGCTATTTTCTACGACCAGAACAAAATTATATTTTTTTATAGTTTTGTTACATACTAATTAAGTAATACTCGTACTGATAAACATTATGTACCATTTAATTACCTCCCGACGTTTCGCTTGCGTTACAACGGCCTTAATCAGGAGTATACTAAAGAATACCTATGCAGTCGAACATAGAACCTCCTCCTTTTTAGGGTTACTTACCCAAAGGGTAAAAACGGAATCCTATTACTGCGACTTGGCTGTCCGTCCGTCCGTCGGCCCGTCTGTCACCAGGCTGTATCTCAAGAATGGTGATAGCTAGACAGTTGAAATCTTCATATATGATGTATTTCTATTACCGATATAACAACAAATACTAAATTATTCCGTCCCAAATAAACTAAATGGTGCCACTAGTAAAAATAGAACGCGATATCGAATTCATCGTCAGAATCATGAGCCAAAAATCAATATATTAATAAAACTTCTTGCCTGTCTGCGGAAATTGCGCTGTACCTATAAGAAATTTCGAATAAAGCCAAAGAAGTTTTCGCCGTTTATTTGCTAATGGTACGGAACCCTTCGTGCGGGAGTCCCACTCGCACTTGGCCGGTTTTATTTTTTGAAGTTGCCAAAAATGCAAGTCGTCGAATTGGGATATGAGATCTCTATATACACTATATACACCAGATCATCAGGTTACAGAGATAACCAATTTGTTCTTCTACCCCAAGAATTAAAAAACTAAAAATATCGTATATACAGAAGTACTTTAAAATACCTGTACTATAAACCCCCCTTATAATATATAAAATAAATAAAGGGCCCCCCCCCCCTTATTTAGTACTAGCTGTGACCCGCGGTTTCACCCGCGGCTTTTTGAGGAAAATCTCTACTAAAATATCCATTGCTATGAAAAGCTATGATCAGTAAGATAACTATACCAAAAGAATAAAGAAACGCTACGTAAAAGTACTGGGTTCTAGTAAAATGTGTTTTATAGTACAGGTATTTTAAAGTACTTCTGTATATACGATATTTTTAGTTTTTTAATTCTTGGGGTAGAAGAACAAATTGGTTATCTCTGTAACCTGATGATCTGGATAACGCTTCAGATACCTAAGTAGTTGTTCGTATGAAAAACAGTCTTGGCGCAAAGAATCGATTTATAGGTGCTTAAATGTTTGCCCCTGTGCTTTAATAATAGTTTCAGCATACGACTACTTAACGGGAAACTGTATTATTTTGAAATTAAAATGCAAATGGTACCATTTTATGTGGAGGTAATGCATTAACATACCATTGCGTTTGAAGGGAATAGTCGATTTGTGTCGGATTCAACACCATGCCCTACCGGCCCTACCCTACCGGCTAAAACCTCGGCAGTATTAATTTTATTCATCTTTGCCACAAACCGCGCAAGCACCGGGATGTTCTAGCACTCTTCTGTGAACCTGCCGCGGGACAATGCACACCGTGGTCACCAGAGTGGGTACCAGACATCTTCACGTCTAGACACCCTTTGTCCCTCAAGGCGGGCCAAATGGTCAGCCTCGTCACCTACCACCATCCGACTGAAGAGGACGGGGACAGCAGCTCACCGATATACCGGCACTATTCTTCCTCTACACTCCCACCGTGTTCGCCATCATACGTTAGCGACCACGCAAGGCCACAGTGGGCAGGGAGAGTGGTGCACCGTTATACCGGTATTCCTCTTCAGCTTCTCATCTCATTCATCCTCTTCTCTACGGTCACGGTGCATACCAACAAACATCGCGGCACGTCTCATTCGAGTCTTCTTCAGATAATCTTGAGCTTGATTGTCAAAAACCTCTTTAGTGTGAAATCGAGGCATCAGGTTTCTTCCTTCAAGTACTTCCAATATACGAATGTATGTAAATAGTATGGTAAAATAGTAATGTTTAGTGTAGAGGTATAAAAATCAACGGACAAATTTTATATAAACAGCATTACAATATAAGATTAGAGAGATTTTTATTTTGATAATACTTTAATGTAAACAATGCATTATTAAAAATTTGATTACCTAAAATGACGTAACCTTCAAAAATAGACCGACATGTCCTGTCATCTGTCATCAGACTTCAGCGCATACCAAGGAGAATGGCACACGCAGCTAAAGCTCTCGAAGATAAATATTTTTCCCCGTTTTTGTTACATTCTTCAACCCCCAACCCTTTTTCTGCAATAAAAAGTAGCCTATATCCTTTCTCGGGGTCTAGTCTATCTGTGTACCAAATTTCATTAAAATCAGTGCACTGGTTTAGATGGTAAATCATTACAGACAGACAGACAGACAGACAGACAGACAGACAGAGTTACTTTCGCATTTATAATATTAGTAAGGATAATGATTTCAAAATCATACACAATACTAACCGTACGACTCGAAATCACGAAAGTTAAAAATCAATAATTAAAAAAATATGTTGTGTAGGTATAATTTGTTCATAATTCTGAAAATTTAATATATAACCCGTAAATTAAATACTACTACACTATCGATAAAATCACAATCACTCGACCGATTTCGACATTCAGGCGTCTTCAACGCATATAAAAAAAGAGTTCGACTAATTGAGAACCTTCTCGTTTTTTGAAATCGGTTAAAAAGAGTTACACCTAAAACTGGAAGATGATAAAACTTTCAAGAACTTACGAATACTTATAAAAACTGATCGTATATCCAAAAATGTCAAGGTTTGGATGAGTAGAGTCAGCTGAGTCAGATTATAAACACGTTCACTGAAACATTCTGAAAATTTCGGTCGTGTGATTCATAATTCCTTAAGATGACCGCCAATAGTTTAATATGTTCTTAAGGGCGCCTTCACATTAGTTCGTAAGCAGCGCGGCTGCCGCGCTGATTGCGACCTATTGTAAAGGCGCCATAGTGCAGTTGTTTTTCTTGCCGTAATGCATTTGTAAGTTATTATGGTTGAAATCTAAGAGATACGAGTATAGTAGAAACTATTTACTGTATTATTTGTAAACAGGTATAAATTTAAATTGTTTAAAAATGTTTAATATAAATCTTGAGGATTCAACTGAAATTAAGCACTAACAACAAAGTCCCAACAGTGGGAACATTTAGTGGGCTACCTTATGTTCGTATAGTCATAAATATATTAGAATACCTACACAACAAGGCAACAGTATTACTTACTATCAGGCATCACTCTATCTTATAAATAAAACAACTCTATTAGGTATACGATAAGATCACATTCGCGTATTTTCGCAAAATCTTTTGTCTTTAAATAAACCTTTGTTACTAAGATAAATTCGTTTCTCAGAAAAGTTTATTTCTCCATTTACGTTTATAAGGTAAAACGGCAAATTGGTGGGAGGTGTACCTACGTGTATCGCGTTTCACAGAAGATTCAGGAAATACAAAAACAGATTCTCAGAAATACATAATACACAAACTTTTCCGTCGCTTTGTTTGTTCTTCGACTGAGCAACAAAAATAGGGGGTTGGGTTTTAATTACCTGTAGTGATTTCCCTTGGAATTTTGGACTTTTGAAGGTGCAGGAACCTAAGTTTACCTACTGTATTGCTTAAGCAATAAGGCCGCCCTTTACAATGCACTTTACTATGTAAAAATAATACCAGCTTAAAATAGACGAAATTAATGTGTAATCTAAGTCTGTTACTCGTATAGCCTGGTCGGGGCAGACATTGAAAAAGAAAAAAATCCGGGGAGCGATTTTTTTTAAACGTTGGGGAGGGTTGTTGGAAGTATAAATCTCGATTTTCTAACTAATCCCGGTAGAGGGTTCGTCGCCATCTGGTTTTAAAGTTTTTGTGAAATAACTCGTTAGATTTAAACTTTAGAGCAAAAATGGTAGTAACCAAAATTGTTAGAAATTTTCACAGATGATGTATTTCTATTGCCGCTATAACAACAAATACTAAAATAATATAAATAAAAAAGTGCGAGAACCAAAGTTGAAGAAAATAAAATTCCACCCATTATGATTTTTTTGATAAACTTGATAGTATAACTCTGCAAATATTGATCCTAGCGTAAAAACTATGAAGACCAAAATTAAATTTCCAACAACTTTGGTTACCACCATTTTTGCTCTAAAGTTGATAATTAACGAGTTATTTCACAAACACTTTAAAACAAGATGGCGGCGAACCCTCTACCGGGATTAGTTAGAAAATCGAGATTTATACTTCCAACAACCCTCCTCGACGTTTACAAAAAAAATCGCTCCCGGATTTTTTTCTATTTCAGGCTAGTTTTATGTCTGCTCCGACTGGACTAGGATATTTATTATGATTTTATGTATACGTTTAGATTTAATGTATTTTTCGAATGAATTTTTTTTTTGTTAAGACTTTATGTATTTTTGTGGGTGTCATAAAGCATTATATTCTTATTATTTATTCATTAATAGGCGGAATTTAATCGCCTTCTCACCATGATGCTTTTTATGTCCTCTGGAATCTGGAGACCACTACTACACGAGCAGTTCAAAATGGGCTTTGAGTATTGGCTGAAAATGTGCACGTAGAGTTTTATTGTATTTAAATTGTTTATTTACCCGATAACAGCCCAATTCACGATGACTAACAAGCGTACCATGCAATATTTTTATATTTGTATTTTACTAGAAACGATCCGCGGTTTCACCCGCGTAATTTCTACTTCCGGTTTTTTTTCGGCATAACAATCCACACTATAATCTATTTTATGTTCCAAATTTCAACTCGATCCGTTTAGACATTCTAACGTAATTGAGCAACAAACATCTAAACGTTCGCATTTATAATATTAGGAAGATTCATTCATAGTTTTATGAATTCATAGCTACATACGGGCACTATTAGTATACTGGCGAAACGTTTTATGCTTATTGTTTTTTTTTTTATAATAAACAGCTATAGAGAGACGAGACGAGCAGGACATGTGCCTGATGGTAAGCAACATGCCTGCCATATAACAGCACAGTGACACGCAGCTATTATACCTTATTCTAAAATTATTATTTATGTCGTGGTTATCGCCCATCCTAACCCTAAATAATAACTAATATGTTTTAAAGGAGCTTTTGTTCTTTCACATTTTTTTTTCCATTATCGTTTCCATCCTCCCTTTCTATCCAGAAGTTGTTTGGAAGAGATTACTCTTAGCAATTAAATGGCCAATTGCTGCTTAGTTTTTAAGATTTTGTACATTTTGTTTTCTTATTATGTGCAATAAATAATCAATCTATTTTATTTAGTGAGTCAAAAAAACAAATTTTAAAGAGGACTTCCAATTTAGCGTTATATTAATTTATCATAAGTCTTTGAACCTTTAGCCTGATGACGAAGTATATTAGGAGCAAATTTTCAAAGATCCCATTTAAATGGTCATCAGTCTGTCCAGCAACTAATTTTTCACGCTTTTGTTTAGAGTAGCTGATCCGTGAAATCTTAAAATCAAAGCATCATTTCTAGTCGAAAGCTCGTTCGCATAAATCTACGCAGAAAAACCCCTTCAAAACAATCTGCCCACAGACTCGAGGTTATTGCCTACTCCTGTAAATCGGTTTTACGCTTCACCACATGTAAACAGGGAGAATAATTATGTAAAACAGCATCGTAGGCGTAAAGTCAACGACATTTATTCAGAAAGCCTTTATAAAGAGCGGCGTGGACACCGAACCTTGGCAAATATTAAACAAGAGTGCTGGCACGGACACTCGAGAGCTTTCTAATTTATCGAGTGTTGTGGCCATCTTTTGTGTAACGAATATTCGAGGCCTTTGAGCTTATTAAAAAGTTCAATCTCGATTTTCTTTTTAATCTAACTCGTGAAGCTGGGGTAAATCCCGCCTGCGTCGACATTGCTTGGACATATGATAGGTACTCGTTTTTCACTAGTGACGCCATTTCTCGAAGGATATTTATGTGTAACTAGCAGCGCCCCGCAGTGTTCCCGTTCCCGTTGTTTTTTTTCGGGATAAAAAGTAGCCTATGTTTCCAGACTATAATCTATCTGTGTTCCAAATTTCAGCCCGATCTGTTCATACGTTAGGACGTGGTTGAGCAACAAACATCCAAATATCCAAACATCCATACATTGACATTTATAATATTGGTAGGATTTGAAATGAAATGATTGCATGTAGCTTTATTTTCTGTAACAATCAACAAAGAACGAAACTTTTTGAGACAGCCTAATTTACTTACATTTATGCATATCTATTAGAATGTCCGTCATTTCAACTTTTTATTTCGTGGCTTGCCTCGACCCCTCTCTAAACTTAATTACAATTTTAAATCCTGTTCCTGTAGCAATTCGTTTTGCTTGTAAGTACTTGTACTCGTATTGCAGAGGCTGCGAAGTACGCAATGCGCTAAATACAAACAAATTGCTGAAACTTCCTGCTATACCTAACCCGAAATTTGGTAGGCCATTGGAGACCAACCGCTATTGGACCCTTTATAAAAAATAAATTTGTCGAAGCCTCATAAGTAATTATTGGCCAGTGTACATACCACTTATCCTACTTATTTTTAAGTCGGTACCCGCGGTTTCAAACGATTTTTAAGGGTTTTTTGTTTATTTAACGAAACCCTGTTTATTTTCCTCAAGTAAGAGTAGCCTAAGCTATGCATTAGAACACCAGCTTTCTAGTAGTGCACGTCCCGTCATAATCGGTCCAGCCGTTTTGGAGATTAGCCGCAACAGACAGACAGACAAAGAGACAAAAATTTAAATAATGTTATTTTGGTAAATGTACCGTATATATGTCGCAGCCGGATTGTTTAATCCGCCGTATTACATTACGGCTAGCCGTTTTGAAAAGCAGGGCCATGTTGTAATGCGGCGGTTTAACTACGATAAAAACTCCAGTTATCTGATCAACGATCATACCGTCATACGGGAGGATGGGAAGCCGTTCTGACAAGTTAGACTGATACTGAAATAATAATAAGCGTCATTAATTTGTTTAGGTTTTTTTTGATAAAATAAAATCTTAACGCAGAAGACTAAATAAGCCTGAACCAAATAACAGTACCGAACATTTAAGTAAATTGGATGGATATCCAGGTATCACAATAAAAGCTCCGTAAAACGTCCAAAGTATTCATTTTTATCTCCACAAAATAACGATAACCAAACCGAATGGTGCCATTGTGGCCTGAATAGCTTTTCCAGACCTCATTTCACAGCACAACTCGGGTATTCAAATAACTGCACCTAATTCCCTGAACATTCCTTGAATTCCCTTCGACCTCAGAGGGCGTTGGCCCCATTGGGCGTTTTATAGCGTTTGACTACAGGGATTGTAGAACTACAGCTAGTAAATTGCGTGGTGTATAATTATTTTACAATGACAGCAAAATTACTTATATTGTTTGTTTTTACAACCATTATTTTGTATTCATCATCATTGTCATCATCAGCCTACTCTGGTCCACTGCTGGACATAGACCTATGCCATGGTTGGAATCACCCGATCTCCAGCTTACCGTTTCCACACACTGCCTACTGCCCTAATCTGACGAAATAAACTAATGAAATTCAGAAAATATATCCGTTCTAACTGTACAAGTTACGCTTTACTGAGTAACTTGACAGGTAAGACTTCTTGACAATGCAAATTGTTTCTTTTTCTATTAACCTATTTCTCTGAACTGTCAAAAAGAATGTAATTCTAACCACAATTCAATTCAGAATTGAATATCGTGAACAAGCCAATTGTATTACGGAGTGTGGCATCGTAATATCATGCCACAGCCTGGAGCGCGCCTTCCGAACGTTTAACGATAATTTTACGAACGAATAAGTTCCATTTTCGTAGTTTTTTGAACATTTTCGTGATGGTTTGACCGTCTCTGCCCTTTCTTTCAGCTTGAAGCTTTCATGGCGTCGTCCTACAAAATACCGCTTTTGAACCTCCCTTTTTCCAATTGGACAGACAGGCACAGGGTTGACGTTTAATCGGTGTCCCTTCCGCAAACAAATTCCTGTCTATCTGAAAATTGTGTGCGTGGGGGGAAACAATTTTTATAATTTTCAGAAACTAAATTAACCGAATCAATAAATACCTACTAATCTTACTGGAAATAAGATATGAAAATTGATGTTTGTTACTTAATGACGTACTAAGTACTGAATGGATACGCAAAAACTTGACTATTCAGAGAAATTATATGTAGTTTACACTGGATATTTTATTCCCAAAAATGGAGAATATCTTAGAGGATATTCCTTTTATAAAATTGTAATAAAATAAAAAATCTTATGTATAAAATTCTCGTGTCACAATGTTAGTTACTTTACTCATCTGAAACGGCTTTAATGATTTTTACCAAATTTTATATGCATACTAGCGGCCCTTTCCGGCTTCGCTCGGATCATAACCTAGACACTGTCTGCAGCGCCATCTGACGGGCTTATTTGTGAATCTAAATCATCCTCAAATCCACTTGTACACACATAAAAAAATCATTCAGATCGGTCCCGCCGTTTAGGAGGAGTTCAGTGTCAAATGATTAAATTACTAAAATGGCTATTAAAAAATAGGGGTTGGTGATAAAAGGGTAAAAATTAAGGGTTGTAGGTATGTATTTTAATGCCACATTATAAAAAAATAAAAACAAAAAAAATTGTCCTAATATTTAAAAAAAAAATTTAGGGTTGGACAACCCTTATCACTTAGGGGTATGAAAAATAGAGAGTAGCCGATTCTCAGACCTACTGAATATGCTTATAAAATTTGGTAAAAATCAGTAAAGCCGTTTCGGAGGAGTAAGGTGTCACAGTGTTAGTTAACACTGTGTCACAGTGTTAGTGTCACAGTGTTAGTTAACACTGTGACACGAGAATTTTATATATAAGATTCAGTAGGTCTGAGAATCGGCTAGTATCTATTTTTCATACCCCTAAGTGATAAGGGTTGTTCACCTCTAAAAATTTATTTTTAATTGTTGGACAAAAATTTTTGTTATTTTTTTTTTATAATGTGGCTTTAAAAATACATACAACCCTAAATGTTTACCTTTTTATCAGCAACCTCTATTTTTAATAACCATTTTAGTAATTTAATCATTTTTCATCCCGCTCGATAACTGATCAATTATCGTCTTTTTTTGTAAATGTTTTTCACTCTTATTTCGATAAAATTTTCCCGGAGCTTATGGCAAATCTATTTTTTTTAAATTATAATGAACATTTATTTTTATTATTAAAGTTTAGGGTTGCCATGGTTTTGTCATGGTTTAGATTCACAAACCAGCCCGGCAGATGGCGCTGCAGTTGGTATCTAGGTTATTATCCGAGCGAAGCCGGAACGGGCCGCTAGTGGTTTTGTAAAATTTGGGTGTTTGGATGTTTCGTGCTTTATTACGTCGGAAACACTAAACGAATATTTAGAAGTTAGACACAGTTTAGTTCGAGATAAGATTCGAGACAACAACAAAGGCTAACCTGAAAAAACGCTAAGTTCCTTAGGGAGTTGCATTACATAAACGTAGACAGGTAAGCTTATCTGTGTAACTCTGTATATTGTACGCAAAGATCTTATTTATAATTATGATATTTAAAGTTTTTTTTATCGATAATAGGGTACCGGACTGGGTCAAAAATACACCATCCTAATTAGTCCGTCAGCTAGGTCATGGAAAAATATTGGACACGTATTTTTTGTTTTTTCATAATATTAAAAATCGTCAAAGATATAGACCATCAAACTTCGAGAGTGGGGGGTTGCGAGTTGCGACGTCACTCGTGAGTAAAAATCGTACTCACAAGTGACGTCACACGAAACTTCGAAGCGCTGTATCTTCGTCATTTTTTGTTTGTGAAGCAAAAGAAAAAATACGTTTACAATATTTTTTGGCTATCGAACTAACGGGCTACTTAGTTTTTTTGAGGATTGTACCCTATTGTATTACGTCGATAACTAACAGAGGCTCGCGGTTTCACCCACACCCGCGTAGTTCCCGTTGCCGTTATTTTGTCGGGATAAAAATAACCTACGTGTTATTCCAGATCTCTATCTATCTATGTACAAAATTTCAGCCAAATATTTTGAGTGGTTTTTGCCTGAAACTGTAACAAACATACATCCGTAAATCCATACATTCTTACAAACTTTTGCGTTTATAATAGTAGAAGGATAATAGGATCACCATCTTGACTGATGTTAAGTTACGATAGAGCGCACTTAAATAGAAGAAACCTTAGAAATCCTCTTTGGAAGAAACTGATTCACTCTCAAAAAAAACGAACGAAAACTACTAAAAAAAGGGAAATCCAGTCACAATAGGTAGGTAATGTAGCAATGGTCGGTAGTCATAGATAGGTGTGGCACAGGAAGTTTTGATTACAAATTATCAAGTAGAATTAGAACTGCAGAAAAATAACCCAATTCCCCATAATTTCACGAAATCCTGTGAATCAGTTGTTACTACACAGAATTGAAACTACGTAATATGCAAGTAGGGTTCTACTACATATGTATTTGCCTCTAAATATTCCATTCCGTGAACAGGACCGAATCTATCTTGTTTAGAGGGGTCTCTAGGGCAGCGATTGATGGATGAAATTAAGCCCTGATTCTGAATTGGATGTATTAAATCTACTTTTACATGAACACGCAACGTTTACCTTTGTAGAGCTCAATCTGGGTGTTTTAAAATCTAGAGTAAACAAGTTATATATTCTAGTTAAGCGTGGTATATCCTAGGCTGCAGTATTGCGAAACATAACCATAGGCAACATTTATATTTTCTGTGGTATAAAGTGACGAGACGAGCAGGACATGTGTCTGATGAAGCAACATGCCTGCCCTTAACAGCACAGTCACACATTAAGCACAGCAGCTATTGTAACATGAAGAATCCAAATCATTACCTACTAATAATTATTATCACTGCACTGCGCTCGTCACCCAGAGATATAAGGTGTTTTATCTCTATGGTCTGTAAGTTAACTTGACATAACCTACGGCACTGGCCTTTGACCAGGTTGGAAGCCGCCGCATATTCTTGAAATATGTATTTTTTAGAACCATGATGTTTTTTTCACCGTTAAATCCAGTTGTGATAATAAATGTGTACATGTGCACTTGGAAAAATACTCAAAAGATCAAAGCTGTGACTTCACGATGGAGAATCCAGTCATTCGCGACCATTGAGTACCTATACTTTTATTCCATAAATTACAGCTGCAAGTAAGGAACCCCTGGTTAAAATCCACGCGGACCACGGAATTTTCGAAGTCATGTGCGTAATGCCGCTAACCTATAAACGCTGAAGGAAAACAGCGCGAGGAAACTGGAATGCTCCTAGCATCTTTTGAGGTCATGTGGCATCCACCAACTCGCACTGGACCGGCGTGGTAGATTATGGCCTTGACTCTCTTCTTGTGAGACAAGGGCCCAAGCCCCAGCAATAGGAACATTTAGTAAACTGCTTCTACTTATACATAACATCAGACCACGGGCTAATACTAGCTAATATTAAACTATTTAAGTGATAGCAGTAATGTGGCTGAATTTCAATTTATTGTAAAATGATAGGACAAATTTTCAGAATCCGCCTGACAAAGTTCCACTCATTCCACGATTAATCTGCCGCAAACGTTACTAATCCATTATCGTGTCATAGTTGGAGGGTAACTTTTCCATCGAGCCTGACTATAACAGCATCTCTTTTGTCTCCTGCAGACGAAAACGTGCCTTATTACGCAGCAATTTAAATTATTTATATTGAAACTACTGCGGATAGTGCTACCAACTTATCTGTACAATGGGTAAAAGCGGAACTACTGGCGCCCATAGCATACGGACACAGTAGTTGTTGTTATTTTGTATTCTTAATACTTTTCGATCGTGGCGCCATCGCTACATTCTACAGATAAGTTGGCCGCATTGGAGCGGTCGCTCTGCTTTGGCTCTGGTGTTATGAGCAGGCGTGTTGACAGCTGACGCTCAGTCTGTTTAGATTTAGACCAAAAAGCTTACCTTATACTACATCTATGGTTTAGTCCCACTGCATTCAATACTAGATGCAAGACTAATTTACGGTTTTCTCTCTGATGCATATCAGAGAGCATGAAGTGGATCAGCATATTCTAACACTTTCCTTTTTTTCAGGATTCTGTACCCAAAGGGTACCAAAACGAACAAAACACCAAACAACAAACAAACCAACAAACGGGTACCAAAAGGGTAACAAAAGGGTACTAAATGGAACCCAATTACTAAGGCCCTGCTGTCCGTTTGTCTGTCTCTCTGTGCGTCTGTCACCAGGCTATCGTAAATCGTGTTAGTTAGACAATTGAAATTTTCACAGACGATGTATTTCTGTCGTCTCTATAACAACAATAACTAAAAAACAATAAAATAAATATTAAAATGGGCTCTCATACAACATACATGATTTTTTGCCGTTTTTATAGACATTTAATGGTGTGGGACCCGTGGCGCGCGAGTCCAACTTGCACTTGGCCGACTTTTAATTCTATCTGACTGCTCGTACCTCGAAAAAAGGGACATCGTTTCATGGTTGACGTTTAAAAGACTCGAACGAGGAGGTTTGCCTCCAATTTTGGAATAACATCTAGATTGTCGAAAGCGTTGTCCAAGTGAGTTTCTCCCGATGTTTCTAATTTTGGTGTCTCCAACTGGATAGTGAATCGGTTTCTTCTAGGTATGTAGTATGTTACGCTCCATCGTAGAATGCATTATCGCTACTAGTGCAAACCTATCATTGTTTAAAAAAAAATTACTAAGTAGTCCAATAATCGTGTATATTTTCCTGTAAAAACAAAGCATAATAGAATTTCCAGTGAGTTTCCCACGCAAACACTTATGAGGAATATTGCGTGCTACAATAAAATAATGGGATGTTTACTGTCGGATCTTCCAACAGACGCATAGAGAGGGCTATTTTTCATCTAGTGTTCTTGCGGGTGTGGGTGGTCTTCCAGGAATAGTTTCTATTCTAGAGTAGTGTTCTCTAAATCTGGTATTATCTGGACTGGTCCCGCGGCTCATTCGGTAATAAGGCTGCTTAATGAGCCGTAGGTTCTCAGGAAATTGGGTTCAATTCTAACCCAGGACATACATTTCGTGTGTGACAAGCTTTGCTTACTTTGGGGCTAGACGGTGTTGTGTGAAAAAAGTATCGACCAAACTTGTGTGTCTTATTGTATCTACATCGATTTTCGTTTCTCTTTGTCCCTGGAATTCGCTCGACAAACTACAGGAGCCATTAAATGTTCCGATGGAAAAGAACCAGATTTATTTAATAGTTGTTTTTTTGACACACAATACATGTTTGATTAAATTAGGTCCATTGAACGTTAGAAAAACTTGTTCTGACGCTAACGTCTTCATAATGTTAACTTATAAACAAAAGTCCAATATTTTATGTGATATCAGAGTATTGCGTGGCGCTATGTTATAGTGTACCACCGTGCATCCATATTGTTCGTTTCGTTATTATATCTTTGGTAAACTCCAGATTAAGGAACTACGGCAAAGCGCCTTCTAATAAATATATAGCCTGGGTAGCGATTCTGAAACCATTCGGTTGCATCCGACACGGAATCTCATCTCTCGGTCTTTGTCTTATTGAAAGATACATTCAAACTTTCAATTGCTCATTAGTACGTCACCTTATTCTTGACTAGTTCTGGCAATAACTTTAAAATATTTCAGAAGAAGCAGTTCTAGTATTTCGCTTAATATTAAAGCCTTTAGTAAACTCGTTTTATGACCTAAGAATCGAGTCACTACCCGAAACGATCTCTAACCACCAATTAGATACTAAACAAAAAATAGGGACAGGATAGAGCGAATATAGGAATTTGTAGTCAGACATTTTGTCAGTAACGTATAGTATACAATTAGCATAAGAAGCTCTATTTATGTTGCGACTGCTGGGACCCGGAGTCTTCTCTCTCCAGGACAGAGACCTTAATCCATCCGCTGGTCATGTGCGAGTTGGCGAATGGAGCATATCTTCTAAAGATGTCTTTCTCGACCCATGTCGGTTTCGTCTTTGCCGTTAAAACCAGTAGCCATACTTGTAGGTACCTACATGAAAAAATACTGAGTGGTGCTGGCGGTATTCGAACCTTCGACCGGACTGTTGTGAAATCAGACGTTCTTGCCACTATGTCATTACGGGTTCTATATTTCACGAATGGTTATCTAAATCTAAATCAGCATAAATTTATAAATTTCCATTAGAACCGGTCAGCCATGATTTACCAATGAACTTTCATTTTTATTCGCCAATTTTATTCTAATTCTATTTTCGTTCGTTCACAGGTAAGCAGACGTGAATTAGCCTAAAACAAGGAACTTCGAAAACTAAGTAGTGCTGATGCAAAAGGTAAACAATGCTTGAGGAAAACAAGAACTGATGACGAATTCTGCTTAAATAGGTAAAAATTTAAACTTAGCTACTATTAGAAATTCGATGATTCCCTCGTATACACCGAAATCAAAGCAAACCCTGTTAATGATAATATTCGTCATCGATGCGCAACGATCGATATTGTTGGCCTAAACGAGTACTGGAGTATACTTTATTGTTCTAATATTACAAACGAAAATTCGTATGTATCCCTGTCAAGGGTGGATACAGGGAGGGAGACCACCATGATAAAAACATGGGAACATAAACTACGAGGGTAAAACTACCGCTACTGGAACTACGGGGCGCTACTAACTAGAATCCCAATAATTTAACCGTCAATATTCCTCGACGTGAAGTCATTTACATGAACTGACGGGTCACTTTAACATTTCAATGAGTTGAACATTTCATGGTAAAACTACGTTTTCTGGAACAGCTAGCAATGATTTGATAAATTTGTATAGTCAATGTTTAATCAGGTAATGCGTTTTTACATATACATAACAACAACATTTAGATCTTGGATTTCTTTAGTCGACAAATCCCAAATTGCTAGCGCCGACAACAGCCGTATCATATAAATAAATCATGAGACTACGACGACAATGACCGCATTTCGGGACGTTAGCAGGCTGCAGCATCCAACCAACGAAGGAAATGCACCTACTTTCTTTCCCCTGCATCTAGCAAACAAACCGCTGTTCCAAAACAATGTAAGCACCAGCCGGCTTTGTCGAAAAGGTATCTTTGTGGCCGCCAATTTAAAGTTCAATTTCATCAGATTCTGTGCTAGTTAGGCTGCGGCCAGAGTGCGCAAGATCCCGTTTGTTTCTCCATGGGTGTAGCGTTGTGGGCTGACGGCGCGACGCGGTTTTAGTCGTTCGCTAGCCGAGAGACGGGCGGGTCGCGTTCGCGTGTTCAGTGATCTAAGACGTTATCAGTGCTCGGATTGGGAACATGTGCTGTGCTTGAATAGTGAAGATGACCAGTGGAACACAAAGCTGCAACAAATGGTATGCGTTTGTTGGAAACGTGTAGCTGAGCAGGAGGCGATGTACTTGCGTTCGCTCCTCTCTCTGGAACACAGTCCCGGCATGAAGGACCAACCGGTTTGGTGAGACCCCTACCGATCCACTCTTATTAGAAAGCCCTCACATAGTTGCTCTTGTTGATAGCGTTTTTCAGTTTTACTCTTGCTTGCTCCCGTGACTTAGAATAAATATGTATGCTACGTATACATGATAGTGATAATATTCAAAGCATCGTTTGTTTATATATATTTCTCGATTTAACTCTCCGATATCATTTTATATTCCGCATTGCTTTTAAATGCTTATTATACATTACACGGCTTCAATATCGGCGACACTTTCAAATTCAATATTCATCGCCTCTCGTTCATGGTACCTACGTGTATTGAAATTATTTTGATCCACAATCAATTATTCCATCAGTTTCATAATTCAGTAGTGGAAGAGGCTTTTCGTGTATTGAGTAAATATGTTGAGTAATTGTAAACTCATCGATATAATTTATGTTAGGATGAGCATTTGTATAAATATGTATTGTATAATATATACCCTCACTCCCACCTCACTAAGAGAGATAGAAAATTGTACAAACAAAAATACTACATTAGAACACTTAGGTATGAACTAGCGCCACAGATACCATCCAGTCATCCAGTCTTATTGCTGAGAGCAATCTCTTTCAATCAACCAGCAATAAAGGAAATTGGCTTAAGTTAAACTCTAAATGATCTGAAATTGTTCACCTGCAATTACGGGCACGTGAAAGCAAATTCATTAAGACAAATGGGCTCATTAAATGTTTAAACTTTATATAAGTACCTACATAGTTACTAAATTAGACTAGTGTCTCGATGCACAACCACCACAAATGCATACTTTTACATTTGGTACAACTTCTTGCTAGTAAATTCCATAATCAAAATTTTCGAAACAGTTGGTTCGAAACAACTCCAAGGTTGCCTAGAAGATATCATTTACATCGATAAGGCCGGACAGCTGTCGTGCTAGTAGGTAGGTATTTATTAGTACTGATTTCTGTTCATTTATTTTTATTGGGGTGTCATTAAAATGCATCCATCTGTTTTATACCTACTTAGGTATACCTATTGTAGGTTTGTAGGTATAATCACAAATCACGCCTATTTCCCGTAGGTAATGTAATGACAATACGATTTCACTTGGTGACACACTTCTGATCGACTTCCTTTGTTAACTCATTGTTCACCAAAACCAGACATCCTGACATCCACTGATAGATTGATAGTTCAAGTAAACCCGAGAAACAAACAGAATTAGCTGTTTTTAGGTTTTATTTTTCAAGTCTGTCAATCATGGAAGAGCTGATAAGAATCATAAATTAGGATATGAATGTGTGTAGGTAGGTGTACTGTTGTGTTAGTTTAACAAATGACTTCTTTAGATTCATTATTTGATTAGACAGAAGCGAGGAAAATTGATCATTATGGTATAGGTATAAATCCTTAATACAGCTAATTCGTTAGGTTCTACTGGGATAAGTAGTTTTATTTTGTACTAGCAGCGTCCCATGGTTTTACTTGCGTAGTTCTCATTCCCGTAATTTTCCGGCAATAAACTAGACTGTAGTAGAAGTAGATGTTTGTGCTATTCCAGACTACCTATATAGGTAATAATCTAACTGTATTCCAAATTTTTCGTTTAGCCGTTCCGACGTGACTGAGCAAGAAACATCCATACGTTCATATTTATAAAAATAATACGGTTCAATTCTTTACTGTCCTAGTTTTATCTGATATTGATAAAATTTACAGTTGTTATTTTTATTGTCATATCGCTAAAACAAAAATCCATCAGAATTTGACGTCACTGTCAATATAATAGAACTAATCGCACAAATAATTGCAAATTAAAACTTCATCACCATTAATTTTCCCCATCAGTCAATGTACTTACATCAGGGTGTAAACTTTTTCCCTCTTACGCGCTTATTTTATTATGTTATTTTTATCAATAAAAACTAGCTGTAACATTGGCAAACGCTGTCCTGTCTTAAAAATTATAAACAAAATTAGGAGTAAATCTATCTGCTAGGTACGACATTGCATAAATATGAATGACTTCACTTCAATGAACTACGTAATTTATTTGGGAACTTTTTTTTTAATATTGTTCATTCAAAAACAATATTCTATGTGTATAGGCAAATACTAAAATTACGTCTAAATAAAAGGGTGAAAAATACTTCAGGATTTATTCTGATACCCAGCACCATTAACATAGTAATTATCGTTGCCTACCTAGTACATAAAATAATTCATTAAAATCGGTAGAGCCCTTGCGACCATAAACTCCGCGCTACAAGACTTTTCTATGCCTATTTCATAGATAGATTTGCGCGAGACTGCCATAGTTCTTATTTTAATTTACTTTACACGTGGTATAGATTTGCGGTAGTGTATGATCTCCATATTTGTACTTCCGTAAATAGTGTGCAATGTCTGCGTATTCTATAAAAGAGCTACAGAATGCGGCATTCTTGTTCAGAATTGTTGTTGCGCAAACTCCATCTTCGACTGCGTCGTTGTATTACATCAGACGAGACGGCGGTCAAGCGCAGGACTACCTTCGGTTAAAAATACTGTAAGATAAGTTATAAAACTCTTAATTAAAGCCCACAATACAGAAGAAAAATAATTAACTTATTTTAATATAAAATATGACATTTCACATAGGTGCATCGTCACGAAACTAAATTTAATCGTGATCCCAGCCTTTTAAATCACACTGTCTGTGGTGATACGTAAAAAAAAGTAGGTACATACCTACCTAACGTAAACGCATAATTTTGTACAATGTTTACCGTTAATCAACTAACAAGACACGGATATCATCTGTCTCAATCATTGTCGACTTTTAGTAAAAATGTTTGTTACCAAACATAAAAATAAAGGTTATACCAATAACCTTTATTTTTTCACAAGAAGTTTTTTTTTTTGACGTGTTATAGCGTAATCTTGTACAGCTATACGTAAGTGTATCGAGTTACGTTGTCATTGTTTCTAAACTGAAAACAAGCGGTAGTGTTTACAAACACTGTTAGTACAAGTCTTATCGCTGTGTTTATTTTGCTTTAGAGGAAGCTACTCACATGTCTCTTGTTTATTGTACTTACCGCACGTAACGTTGCAGTATGTATCTACTTAGGTGTATTACTGTATCCTTTTTTTAAGTTCATGAAATTAATTTACTTTACACTATTTTTTTACTTTGAATTAGCTACATTCGCCGAGTCTATGTTTTTCTTCTTCAGCTTCCTTTTTGGTAATATTGTCTTAATTAATAACATTTTTGCCTCCTTCAAAATTAACTGGAAAATACGTGCGGGAAATTTTTATCACTCACTTTCTTGCAATTTATCTATTTATTTTTCCTTGAAATGTTTCTGAAATCACCGACCTGCATTTGCTCATAACTGGGCGAATGCCAAAAGTCGCCACTTACTGTCTTTAACTTTCGACACAAAGACAACAAGTTTAGTTGTACCTTTTCTTAATATATTCACACGATCATTATTAACTCAAGACAACTATCTATCTTCATGGGTAATGCTAGATATCATAATTTCTTAAATTATCTCAAACAATAATTTTTTTTTCGTGTGGCCAGTGCAATCACTGCCGTCTCAGTAACAGCTCGGGCAACCTGAAGGTTGCTGTATGTTGCTGTTGCTGTATGTCTTGTTTCGTATAATATATAAAAAAACTGCTCTTTAAATTTGGTGTAGAGTGTCCTATCTATAGATAGGTCTCAATTATTCAAAAAATATTTCGAACGAAGTACAGTCTTCCAGATAAATTGGTGTGATAACACTCAAGTGCAAACCTATTATAACAATTTAAAAAAATACAAGAATGTACTATTTTTTTATTGTTTTTTCTGCTGTGTATGATTTTTTTTTTGTGTTCACAATAAAAAGTATAATTAACGTATGTAATATGCAGCAATCACTAACAAGTTTAGTTAACAGTGAGTGCAATTAAGTTTTGAACTAAAACCACTTTTCATTTTCTTATAGATTTTAACCTGTAACCTGTAATGAGCACACTGTACAGCTGTACACTGTATTAAATAGAGTAAATGTAGTAAAGTTTCCATAACATTTTCATTCTAAGAATCACTCCTTTGGAACTGGATACAAGTCGATACTAGATACAAGTCATAATGTTTTCTTTGTCATTCCGAACCGACGTACAATTCATGGCGATTTACGATCCGCTAGAGTTCTAGACTTTACCTTGAAACCTTTGATAGTCTGCCTGGGTGTTTACTTTTCTTCTTTACAGTCCTCGCCTTGAACCCCAGTATCGTGGCTTGAGACTCGTTGGTTGAGTTCATGGGAAATGCATATTTTGCTTACCATAAACATCAGAGTGTATTTTTAAACTTCGACATAAAAAGAAAACTGGTAATATATGTTTGACTTGTCTGTCTGTGTGTTTATGTATCTATAGCTTTGTAACTTCTAAACAAATGTACCGGTCTTGTTCCCTTTTATTTTTTCTTAGGAGTGATCTGTATTGGGATTTTTTTTCCTTTTGTTTAGATTTACTAAACCGAATGATTTTGTTGTTCTAGCCTGTGTTACAAATCTGGTTAAACCTTGTGTTCTTGTAGAGTTAGTGTTGCATATGTCAATTTAAACCATTTATTTTTAAGATTTTTTCATAATAAGAGTGTTGATAGAACACAATGCATGCGCGTGATTGTAAGTAACATACCTACCACTAAAACACGCTACTCCGCAACTATGTGAGATATTTATATGAATTGAGATTTCAAATAGAGTTCTAATACCTAATTAGCACTTCACTGCATTCATCACCAGAGTTTTAAGATGTATTATTTTGCCTACTTTTTTAGAAGGTTTCATACCTAATTTGCATAATTTATTGATAAGTAGGTACCTGACAGTAGAATAATTGGCAGAGGTGTAGTTATTTCCTGAGACTCTACAAAGAACTTACCGTAACTGATGCTATACCACTGATTCGGTGCATACGAGTACATTCCGTATAAGTTATGCATGTGTAATTCTCCCCTACAGAGTTTATTACAGTAATTTTCTTTAGTATTTTTATCTCCCCAAAGAAATCTTTTTCCTGTGTTATGTTGATAACTGCAATTTTCCGAGTGAGAATGGAAAATAACTGCTATTAAACTTTTACACCGCCTAACATTGTTTTGCTAATAGGCATGTTTAAAGATATGTATTTAATTATTTTGTTCTTGCTACTTTTTACTTTTTTGTATCTAGTTATTTCTACGTTTCGCTAAAAGAGTACTGATTTTTTATCATGACGTTTAAACGACTTATTTTATACAGGCATATTATTAACTAGCAACGCCCCGCGGGTTTACCCGCGTAGATATCGTTCCCGTTATTTTTTCCGGATATCGTTATCTAAATGTGTTCCAAATTTCAACCAGATCAATTCACACATTACGACGTGATTGAGGAACAAACATCAAAAAATTCAAACATTGACATGGATATATGGATATAGTATAATATTAGTAGATTTTTTCCTGAAAATTGTCTATGTCTTGTAACATGCCGAAATTATTTATTCTACTGTAACTACTGTACTGTATAATATTTCCGATATTAGTGTGATACTTAATTTTGTAACTAGATAACCATCTAGTCTAATAGATAGATAGTTCAGATAGATAATATCAACCTATAACAAACCCTCAAACTTTCCAATTTCGTAAGAACATTACGCGGATTAGCATATATACTACTTTTTATCCCGTTAAAATGCCTACAGTAATTGTTTGTAGCTTGGCATATTAATCCTGAAAGCTAGAACCATTAAGTTTAATGAAATTAAAGTCTATATTCTGATACTATAGATACTTGCTACATATTACCCGGATTAAAAAATAATACCGTGAAAAACTGTGATGTTGCAGATTACACCCCGGGGAGCAGTACTGTACAGTACTACTCGTATTTTCTATTTCACTTATTAAATATTTATGTCTACTTTGACCGACTTCCCAGGCTTGTGTAAATCAACCCGGAAACCATTGTATACGAATGCGTATAATTTCTTTAATGACCCCCATTAAATGGTCGGTCCCGCCTTTTGTTCCCAATAAAACTGCTACAGTTATGTCATAATTATATTTAAACAGGGTAACAACTTTAAGATGAAATGTAAATTGTTTTTACTTTGGAATAATATCGTCATCACTTCCCGATGTCCTCAATTTGGCCAACATATTTGTATAAATACATTTTATTTTTTTATATTTTACTAAAAAAAGTTCACAAAAGTTTTGTATGAAGAGACCATTTTTGATGAAATTTGGCTTTAGATGGTTTTTACTCAACCGAGACATTGTTCAAGCATTTTGACTCGCGTAAGCCTTCAGTTAAACTTTAAAATATGGCGGTAACTAATATTTATAAATTAAAATGTTTAGCAATATAATTTATCTTTCAATAATGCTGATGGACACCGTTGTTTTTGCTCAATAAATGAAATAATAACAAATGACAATCCCCTATCTTAGTTAGTCTTCATGAAGTGCGGTCCGAAGAAAATACATCGGCGACTTTTATAATTCCATGCTATCTTACATAGCGACCGTAAGATAAGAACTGGTAATGCAAATATTTTCCATTATTCCAAGCCTTTTATCCTATTGTTTGCATTCATCTGGTTTTAGGTTTCTAGTTAATAATTTGCTCTAGTGATTAATAATTTATTTCAGGTTATACTATATCCATAAATTATACAACGAAATAAAAGAACTCAAGGCAATAAAATCAGTCTCAGTTATTAAACAACAATAAATGTAATTAGGGACTTGGGTAAAACTGTGAGGTGCTACCACGGTGTTACTAGTTTATAATATCAGTAATTTTAAGCGAACTTGCTAGCTGTTGACAAGAAGCGACATGTTTGAATGATTAGTTTACTACTTGTTCTCTTTACATGGACGTCATCGCTAATAAAATTGTACAGGTACATAAACTGTACAAACAACTCGTTGCACGCTGTGGTTTCACCGCCATAATCCGTATTCCCGTAGATATTCCGTTATTACAAGTAACCTATATGATATTCCAGACTGTAGCCAATTTCTGTCTCAAATTTCAAGATCAATTCATTACTTTTTGCATGAAAAGTAACAAATAGAAATAAATGCAAATTAAGTTTAAAATTGGTAGAGTTCATTCGATAGGACTTTGAAATATGTAATAAAGACACTCTTGTGAGAGAACGTGTCGCATACATACAATATATTTCATCGAATTAAAAATTAAATGTTGTATGTAAGAGTTAATTTTATTTTCGTAATTTCAGTATCTTCTCCAAAGTGTAATACTTCTTGGTACGTAATGATCAGGAACTCTACTATTACAGGTTCATATTTATAGCTAATGTAAAAATATTTACTAATCTATTTCTAAAACTCGACGTTATCGATGTTAGTAAACCAAACTACCGATCAAATTGCTTGAAATTAGATCATTAGCCTCAAAAGTTCCTAAACCAATCATCGGCCTAACATAGAAACATGTTACCTCAAACTAGGTATGGCTCAGTGAACTTTCTCCGCCCATTACTAGCTCTGAAGAATAATCGCTTAATATGGATGGCTAATATTAAGATACTTCGGTAAACGTTGCTTTATCATACACATTATCAACCGAATTTAATGTCAAAGTGACGCTACACATCATGTTTCTTTCGATGACTTGATGATTCGATGACTTCGCGTCAATGAATATCCGTTAAATTATTTTTAAATCCTACGTACAAAAGATCTGACTTACAACTTATTCGCAAACGTTCTAAATTTTATAAAAAGCCATAAATATTAGACGAGCCGTTTTGTTGGGACCACAAAAACTCTGACCCGAGATTTCATATATTAGATGGAGTGATTCATATTATTTAACTATTCGTAAACCAAGAGATAAAATATAATTTATTTTCTCCGCAAAAAATTAAAACTGACTTTGATTTAAAACTAAATTCGGACACTCGACCAAATTTCATAACAATCTTCGTTCTTTGTTGTTTGTTAGTTCATTTTTAAAAAACGGCTACACCGATTGCGATACAATTAATATGGGAGCGCCTCTGAACCTCTGATCTACCAAACAAAAAAAATACCATCAAAATAAATCCTAAGGTTTACCTAATATTTTATTTTTTCAGGTAAGAACAGATTCACAGGTACATTATTTATTTACAGTTATATTAGGTATGCTGTCTATATATATTATTTATTTGCAAGGTAAGCAAAATTTCTTGGGAGCCTAAAAATTATAAATCGATGTTGCTGGAAGTGACAAAACAGGTTAATGTTTTTTTTCTGAATTTCTTAACATTGCTTAGGCACAATTTTAGCGTTCTGTCCTCATTTGACTTCATCTCACATTAAGGGCGGAATACGGCAAGCATAATATATGATTATTTTTTATTTATTGTTGCTGTTCACTAAAAACCGCTGTAGATCTCCTTTCAAATGTGCCAATAGCAAACCCATCGTTTGTTTGGTTTTTAAATGTGACGAAAGTATTTTTTTACATCCGATCAAATGAAGAAATCCTCGTGAGTCGTGAGTATTGTGCCGGACTTGCCGGACTTGCGTGGGCGTAGGTGTCACTCTAATGTAGAAAGAAGCTCACGATAACCCTGTCATAGGCAATTAGCGTGGATTAGAATTTATCTATCGAAAACGTGATAAACTCTTTACCATAATGTAAATTGAATAACCAGAATAAATCCAGATTAAGAGAAGTTGTATGGGTTACGTTTGGATGCCATGGAAAATAAAATGTACTAAAGAAAAGAGGATGAAACAATTATTGATAAAAAAAAAGAAATGTTAGTAAAAAGTAATATTCAGCAAAACAAAAGCTTCGATGACGTTATCTTCGAATACCTTTAGTCATCTTTATTTATGATTAGGGTATAAGGTCCCCTAGGGCCTAGGACCCCTAGGGGTAAGGTCTGATTTTACAATTATGACGTCGTAGGTTCGAATTGCGCACCTATGAGTATTTTGCCGAATGACGAAAATACACTACTTTTTTTACGGTGACGGAAAATATCGTGACGAAACCGGCGTATACTCTCTAACTTATTAGAGCGTGGATTTTATTCCCACTCAGGAGAAACGTTTGTGTAATAATAAATAATAGATTAATAAACATTGATGGATATCAATGACTTACTTTAATACAAAATATTTTTTAGTCGGTGTTTCTAGTTTCTATGTGTCATAAATTTTAATTAACAAACTATTTGTATTACTCGTATTTCAGATTATTTTTATTGTACAAACTTTACTTGGTTTCGGACTGGATGGTGTTTCCTGGAAAAAATGCGACAAAAAATGGGTCCCTTTTGACTCAGTGCCTAATTTCTGCATGATCCTATATTCCTTACAAGACTAAGGACCTAAACACGTGTCTACAACGTGTCTTCGAGGTTCGGTTCGGTATTTATGATAATTTCGTCTACACTGTTACTCATTCTGAATATGACAGCAACCATTTGGCCACAGCTTTTGTGGCAAGATTGCATAATGTTCATTTCTTTACCTTTGTGATGTTGGTCCACCAGAGTTAATGGCGGACAAAAGTACCGTTTTGCCATTATTTCTACGCTTTTACCAAGCACAAAGGCTAGGAATATTTTTTTACTCCACATACTTACATCTCGCTTTCATCGGTTTCATCATGGTCTTGTAGATACATGCTAAGAATATTCAAGGATGACTTTGCGGTTGTACTTATTTCAACATTTTTAAACCTTTTGTGCGTGCATAAACGTGCAGGGACACGAGACACGACGGGGTACGTTGGGCTCGACGAGACTTGAATTCTGCAGCCACTGACTAAAACCGCCACGGATTTTTCAATTCGACTCATTTCTCGGGGCTAAGAATCAGCCAGGTAAACTATCTACCTATTAACGTTTCAAGTCATTCCAGTCCCCCTCCTCCCTTCCCGTACGGGATTACACCATCATTTTTTAAAACATTTGCCATTCACCAACTTGCACTTTCCAGCATGGTGGATTATGGCATTGACCGGACCTTGTCAAAGAAGGCGACAATACTACCATAGGGAACATTAAGTAGGCTGCTAATGCAGAAATTTGTGAACGACCTAGGTTTTAAACAGATTGCTTGCAAGTCAACATTATCTAGTCACGGCATAGAACAATAAATAACCATTATCTCTGGTTACGGCTACGGTCTTACGGTACATTTGTCTATTTGTGCTCCATGCTCTAGTTAGTGACAGGCGCGTTAAAAGTAAGTCAAATTCTAGATTCGATGTACAGGGCTTTCGACTCCTTAACCCTATTATGTAGGGAAGATGAGTTTTTATGTACAGCTCAAATGTACATATTTGATGAAGAGTTTAGAACTACTAATAAATAGTAACAATTGTGTAAAGAGGTAAGTGAAGAGTTTTCTTGTTTGAAAGCGCTAATCTCACGAACTACTGGACCGATATCAAAGCCAGGACAGACCACACATGGATAATATGACGTAGGTACTGCTGGAGCAAATGTGGCGTTACCAAATTTTTCCATCAGTTGCTGACTGAGATAGCTAATTGGTATTATTTAAGTTTTTTAATTCATTTCAAAGTCAAAAAAGTCCAACCGAAAAGTAAGTCTCAGACGACGAGACTGGACGAACCGGTTTACAAAAAATAAACATGAAACGAATCAATTTAAAGAAGTAAAAAGTGATGTCATTGAACTCTGCGCTATCAAAGATTCAAATCTATTAAATTAAAACAAGTTTCTATGATCCGAGAATATAAAACAAGGTTTGAAGATTTATGGTGGCGTATGTGCAATCATAATTGTTTTTCGGCTAAATTTAATATACTACATATTTTTTATTCTTTGATTTTTCTGCCGTCAATAAAATATATCGGCTAAATTCATATTTGATATCTGTTTGAATTTATATCAGATATTTAGTTCCAATGTCTCAAATAATATATAATCACACATAACATAATAGGTAAACACTGCTTACGTTATGTTCCCACCGATGGGAATCAGGACCTTCTCTTACAGAGATTTAAGGGTTGGAGGATGACAAATTTTGTCGTAAGACGAATTTCTTGGAATATGCCGATTTCCTCACGATTTTTTCTTCACTCTTAAAGTTATCGGAAAACTTGTACCTACGAGTGGGCTCTACATTGCTGAAATCACAGATTACAGAAATAAAACACAGATGGAACCTTCGTGAACAACACTGTGAAGCCCGTAATTAGTCATGTTGACTTAAAATTGTCAAATCAACGTTCCAAATTACTTGTATAATGTTGTCAGTCTTAAAAAAAAAGTCCCACTATTGTTGTCTTAGCTTGGGAAATCTTCACGTATAATAAACACATCAATTGATATTTTAAAATATTAATATTATTACACCAATTATGCAAGGATTTCTTGTTACTACTATTTCCATTCTATGAAGAAAAGAATTTTGATTTTGCATGCAACTAGAAATTAACTTGAATCGCAAAAAATAAAATAAGTGTAATTTACTCGCTTAGATAGATTAAACAAAAATTAAAACAACCATCTTTACCACCAAACTATTTTTGATAAAATGCATATAGGCTACCTGTATGTTATAGGTCCAAACAAAAAAAACTAACGAAATAATCATTTTAACAGTTCACTTATTATTCACCTTTTTTTTGACAAAACAAGACTTTAAAATCAAGTAACCGTATAATATTAAAAAACTTAACAATTTAAAAATATTTAACTTTACAAACAACGTTATGCATAATATTAACTTCAAAAATATCTTCCTTCAACAAATGTTTTATTTTATAAACCATCATTTTATGACCAATTATATTGCCACCGTTTCACTTAGATAATATATCGAATGACATTACAATACAATACAAAACACTTTATTGGCACCATAAACAAAGTTGACAAAAAGTAACACAAATAATAACAAAACAAAATGGGCACAAAAGGCGATCTTGTCGCTAAAAGCGATCTCTTCTATATAACCTTTTGATTCATGAGGAAACAAAATTTGTATTATTTTGGGCAGTGGTGCCACTAACGAAATAAATAAATACACAAACAAATTTAATGATGTATTAATGATTTTGTTTTTTGTACATTTTTATGTCATAAATTACTCATTTTACAAATTTAACATTTACCAAAATTTAATTTGAAATTATATTAAATTGAATAATACAATGCCCATCAATAATTTGGTCTACGAGTATCTAAAAAAATATAAAATCTATATTTTACCCTAAATTCAGGGAAAATAATTTCCATTTAGTATCGCCACACTAACCTATTTTCGTTGAGGTGTTGTGTTCCATTCATCACCAAAATGAAATCGCCTAAATTATATAAATAACAGTAAAAATATTAAAATTTTCCTATGAAATTATATTCCTCTTTCCTTTTTTTGTTTTCGGGAACATTGTTTGCAATGTTTGAAAACACAAGACGGCATATTTAAAAACAAAACTTAAAATCACACGGGACTCCCGTACAACACGGAAGTCCGTTTCATACTGACTGGAGTTTGTATTTGCTTCGGCGTTTGTATTTCCTTTGTCTGCTTCAGTAGCTCTGTTCTGCGCGCTCCATCTGGTTTTATTTCTGTAATCTGTGGCTGAAATTATATCGCTATTTTTGTGTTAGTTTGATAATTGAAATTCATCAAAGTCAAATTATTCGAAAAAAAAAAGAATAAAGATCAAATATTAATTCTACTTTTTCCATTTGCAACTTAAATTTTCCAGGATCGTTATAAGCTATTTAACATACGGACCCTTCAGATATTTTAATTAAAAAGCAGGTAAAATGGGCATAGCTAGTGATGAAAACATAATTTTTTTTTTTCAGAAAAAAATCTGTCCGCCATTGAAAGAGCTCCATTAATATTTCCCTCTCCATATTCCGCCGTTTGACGACTTCCCATCAACGGGCAGCTGACGCGAGCGAAATTTAATGAATATCATTACTACCAGTATGGCATAAATTAATCGACAGGGAGATTCACAGTTCCAGGGTTGGTCTTGAGTTCACGTTGTCCTTTTTTTGTAGTGGGACCTATACCTAACACTCAGATTGCATGTACTGTCTATTGAAGGTTCTACCTGGTTCAGGATGATACAATTAATATACCTGTTTATAGTTGTAAGAAAATATTGTATAGTTAAGATCTATTTTTTGCTGTTTTTTTTAGAAGTTTGGGCTAAAGCAAAAGGGGCAAGACCCGAGGCATAAATATGTAGGAATTTAAGGAATATGTAAGAATATTTATATGGGTGTGATTCAGTAATCTTACCTCATATAAATGATAGTTTCGATTTTCAAAAACATATTTATAAATAGACAAACGAGTTTTGAAAATTGGATAACGAACATCAACTACCGGTCCTTAAAAAAATTAAAAATATGAATGCAAAAGAAGGTAGTTTCAAAATGACAAGAACAGACGCTGGTTTTATTTTAGAAATAATAACAGTTCGACAGACTTCTGAACCAAAACAAGTATTTCCAACAGATAATAATTTGTTTAAAAATGAAAATATCTCCTTGATAGAAATACATGATGACATAAGAACACTTGATAGAAATCGCCTACAAACGATGGCCTTTTTCACTAAAGTTGTCACGTGGCTGTTGCCTATTTTCACTGATTAACTAAATATTGACCTATTTCGACAGAAGATTAAACCAAAATTATCCTTATTGGTATACATTTTCTGCTCAGTCCTTCCGTTAACTTTCATGGACTTCATAAACTGTTCAATATTTAAATAAAGTGGCCAAGTGCGAGTTGGACTCGCCCATGAAGGGTTCCGTTGCAGCAAGTAACATAATATACATAGTACACATAGTTCTTGTAGTTCGTTGTAGCTTTGATCGAAGTTTCAATAAAAGTGTATTTATGACGGACTAAAAAAAAACTACTTATCAGATCGAGTTCAAACTAATTTTCGTTGGTAGTTTACATGGTAATGTACATCATATATTTTTTTTAGATTTTTCATTATCTTACTTTAGAAGTTAGAGGGGGGAGGACACACATTTTACTACTTTGAAAGTGTGTCTCGCGCAAACTATTCAGTGTATACGAAAATGATTTTAGTAACTTCAACATCATTTTTGAAGACCTATCGATAGACACCCCACATGTGTAGGTTTGATGAAAAAAAATTTTTTGAGCTTCAGTTCTCAGTATGGGGGGCACCCCTAATAATTTTTTTTTTTTTAAACTTTTGTAAAAATCTTAATGCGGTTAACAGAATACATCTACTTACCAAGTTTCAACAGTGTAGTTCTCATAGTTTCGGCAAAAAGTGGCTGTGACATACGGACGGACAGACAGACAGACAGACAGACAGACATGACTAATCTATAAGGGTTCCGTTTTTACGTTTTACGGAACCCTAAAAAGGTTAGAACCGGAAATTAGAACTAACGAACTTCTACGTTCGTAAAGTTTGATGTAGGTGTCTGAAAAAGTAGTTCCGTATAAAAACTAAATTTAAACCGAGACAATATCAATTCACTTTCTTTTTACCAACCCAGAAACCGATTGACAGAAAAATTTCGTATACATTATTAATTTCCAGACAGTAATTAGATGTCTAGAGCAAAGAATTAATAATATCATTCAGTCAGCTTCATTTCAATAGACAATAATAAACAGTCACATTATTTACTTTAGACTCAGATGCGCTACTTGGTGTAATCTGTGGCTGAAAGGTTTTTGGGATAATATTTTGTCACCAAATATTGATTCAACTGAATTATTTCCCTAAGTATCCCACGGGAACCACTAACTTTAACGGGATAAAAGAAGCCGTACGTGTTCATTCTTATTATCGACGAAGGCATATCATTTTATTCAAATCAGTTCAGCCGTTACAGAGATGCAGTAGGAATAGTAAATAGAGTAGGAACAAATGTAATATATGTACACTTGAACACACTAACAAACCCATAAACTGTTGCCTATGCTGAATTTTATCGTTTTGTTTTACCCGTATATGAGTTAAGCCAATTTAATTACGTGGGGTCAGTCCCCCGTAATTGAACTTTCGAATTATTGTCCTAATTATATTATAACTCTGAAGAAGGCATGCGATCCACTTCTGATGACGTCATTGTCAAAGGTTGGGCTGTGGATTAGGTCGCTAATAAAATCGTAATAATTTTGCCGGCGCTGTCATTGGCACGCACATCCAATAAATTACGTATACTGAATTTATTATCAATAGAAACTATAACTATAAATTGTTCGGTTATCGAATTTCAAGGTATTCTTTGAGGTGGTAAACAAATTATGCCACAAACGTATCATTTGGCCGATGTACAGATCCAATATCCAATTTATTCGGACATCTGTGAGCTGCCTCGGATGCCAGTATCAGATGTAGCTATTCCATTTCGACGGAAGGTTCTCCGCGCTACATTGTGTTATACACGGCACTTATATATAGGTATACGTATTGTTACGTGTATTGCTGTACTACCTGTAGTACCTGGCACTAAAATCTCTGTAATAACAGCGTGTTTTGATAGAATTATTTCTGAATAGGAACCTAGGTATGGTAATTAGCTGATTAAATTTAATTTACCTTTTACTTGACGAGAGTTGTGTTCGTTGTTTATTCGTATATTTTAATTACATTATTGCCAATGCTTTATCTGCGATGTATGCACAAATCATTTTCTCTGTGCTTTACCTTAAAGCCACAAACAACATTTTAGACAAACAGTATTAAAATATTGTGAAAAAGTGGAATAACGACTACGAGTAAAATAAATTTGGTCTTCGGGAATTCAATGAAATTGTAGGTAACGATGCATATTAATGCGAAAATAACGACGCATATTGATGCAAAAAAAACAGTCGCAAAATTAAAACTTTAAAGCAAATTTTAAAAATTCATGCTAATCGAATACCAATTTTATTCAAACAAGATGGACCTTTTAACGTAACGTTCAACGCCCCCATTTCCAACAAAAAAGGCCGCACGTTTTTGTGCAGACTAGACTCGCCGAGTCACGAGCAGGCCACATTACTGTAAATTCGCTGCTGTTAGCTCGTGAAAATTGCTTAAATAAACGTTTTTAGGGCACTCTGTTCAACGATTTTGGGGCACTTTGGTGAATGATTTTGGGACACATTGATGAACGATTTTAGATCCCAGCGCGGCGACTCGTTGCCAGATAAATTAAGAAGGTGATTTTAATAACCCAAAGTTCAATAAACTTTGAAGATCGTTTCCCTACTAAAGTTTAAGCGTAAATTCTGAAAGTTTGTTATAGGGTGCTATGAGGCAAGTTTTCGGTTTTCGTCCGGGTTGATACATTACTGAACCAAGTTAATTGTTAATTTATAAATGGTTACTGTGTTTGGTTTCTGAACAAAACTTGAGTTTTAAAGCAAACTTTAGTATTGTGGCCTTTTAATTAATATCAATGTTGGTTTAAATTTGAACGTCTTAAACTCTATATAAGGTTTAAATTATCAGAATAATGAGTACCTACAATACACCACTTGCTAATTAATATTGTAGTTTTAGGTAACCTTGTTAACATTTAGATATGTACACATAAGTAAACAGTACCTAAGTCATAGAATAAATATAAAGCTTAGAGCCAACATAGGGGAAGTAATATTATTATTAACATTATTTGTGGACGTCAATGGAAGCATATTTTTCAAAAATTTGCATGCGCTATTCCGCAAACTTTTTTTTCAAGTGCACGACGAGTCGTCACGACGAACACGAGTTCGTCGTTACCAGTGGCTTTAGAAGAAAACATCGTGAGGAAAAGGGTGTGTTTCAAGAAAAACATATTTCGAAGTGTCATCAAGCAAACTTTAGTTACCAAACTTTGCCTACTCACAGCCACCTCTTAGGTGTAGATGAATGTAGATAATATGCATTAAACTATATATTTTGCTTCCGCATTAGAGCAACCGTGGAGTTTGGACAATGTACATAAATATCTTAGGGCATAAGTAATAAAAATAATAGCAGGTAAATGCTACAGGGACCGTTGAACAGGCTCGAAGCTCGTGAAAGTTGTTCTCACCGCTCTGATCGTGATGAATTGTTTTACATCAGGCAATACTAATCTCTGTTATATAAGACGGTATGTAGCAACACGGTGGCAACTCAGACAATGGACATCGTTTCTCTCTGTCACTCTCGTAGCCTAAACAGATTAAAGATAGAGAGGCTGGTTTAATGATATTATGATCCAGGAACTGCATCGAGTCACGCAATCATAATGGCAACATTTTGTTGTGATAACAGGTTTTTGACATCAAATAATTATACTCATATTTATAACTAGGAGCGCCTATATTTAACAGTTTTTCATGTATTTTTTCAGCTCAGTTCATTATGAAAAACTGGGTCACTGAAACACCTATCAGAGTAATGATCGTCGAATTAACATCAGCATTAGATCCATCAGGCAGCATGACGCATCTCAATGAAAGGTCGATAGAAATCAGACGCCGTAGCAGAAGTCAGCCATTACACACATCCTCGATCGGAATACATCAGCACTATGGGTCACGCAAAGACCCAATTTATTATCTACTGAGTTGTACAAGTTTGTAATTAATTCTAGAATGATCATCATTATGTGCAGTTTACTCAGGCCACTGTTGTAAACGAAAAACAAATGCTGTCATGTTCAGTGCCGGCTAGCTTAGCATTCAGCCCACTTCACTTTTCCCCACTTCTGGGACTCGAACTGGACGTCTACTCTTTTTCTACGAAAACGTAATTTCGAAATAAACTGGTGACTTTCTACTCCGATTCTAATTCGATCCATCGTTTTGTCCGTTTACATTTTCTGAGCCTACTCTCTGAGAGTAGGCGAGTTTTTTTCGAAATTACGTTTTCGTCGAAAGAAAGTAGACGTCCTGGCCTTTTCTCACAAGACGAGAATCTCCTCCACGCTGGCCTATAGAGCGGATTGGCAGATATGACACCGATATGTTGGAAATTTTTTTTTTTTGAGCACGCCGTTTTCCTCATTCTGTATTCTTTCACCGTTAAAGCCTTTCTTTCACCGTTTAAGCCAGTGGTAAAAACAAACACGCACTTTGAATACGAGTACCTTGAAACAAATGGGAGGTGTTGGCAGGATATGTACCTATAACATAATGACCACTAGGCCAACACGGCTTTTTAACACTAACGCTAAACGCGAGTAGAAAGGTAATGTGTGATGGTTCTTATTACGTGTTAAATCTTTGAATAACAAAATAATATTGTATCTGTGCATCATTCACTAAGTTATGTGTTGTCTATGACAGTTTAAAATAAACTCACTTGATTCCAAACCACAGAAGTGTTTTATTAGGTTTTGGGCCTAGACCCGCTAAAATTAGTAAAAAGTATCGTAATAAGTTCAGTGTGTTCAGATAAATGTCTACAAACTACTTAGTAAACGTGCCAAAACTGAAAGGCCGCCAGAATTATGACGATTGGTGTTTCGCGGCAGAAAACGTACTCGTGTTGGAAGGAATGGCGGACGCTATCCAATCGCCATTGTCGCCGACAGCTACTAAGGAAGAAAAAGCAGTTGATTTAAAGGCTAGAGCAAAACTGATATTGACAATCGACACATCTCTTTATGTCCACATTAAGAAAGCGTCAACAACCTACGACTTATGGAAAACTTTGAAGAATATGTTCGACGATTCGGGATATTCCAGAAAAATTTGTTTGCTCAGAAATCTTATTAATATACGCCTAGATAACTGCGAGTCGATGACGAGTTATGTAAGCCAAATCATCGAAACCTCTCAAAAATTGATCGGCACGGGATTCGAGATCAATGACCAATGGATGGGATCACTTATGTTGGCCGGATTACCAGAAAAATTTAGTCCCATGATTATGGCAATCGAACACTCGGGCATCGAAATAACTGCAGATGCAATCAAAACAAAGTTACTAGACATGAGTGCAGATTTTGAGGTTAAATCGGAAAGTGCATTTGCCGCCAGAAATTTTCACCAAAACCAGAGACGAGGTCGTTATGTTGGTAATGCTGAAACGTCATCTGTCAATGCCAGTGGAAATAAGTCAAACATGGCGCGGAAAATAATTCGATGTTATAAATGCAAACAGATAGGACATTTTAAAAATCAATGTCCGGGTGCCGATAACACGAAGACAAATGCATTTAGTGCAGTGTTTCTAACAAAAGAATTCAGTCAGTCAGACTGGCACTTAGATTCCGGTGCAAGCACACATATAGTATCGAACGTGAACTTATTGACAAATACATGTTATCAACCTAAGACAAGGGAGATAATTGTGGCGAATCAAACTGTCGTGCAAGTGTTATGCTCCGGAGACTTGCAGCTCACCACAAGTGTTGGAGACAAAGAGTTTACAATTGACGTAAACGAAGTCCTCTGCGTGCCTAACCTCACTTCGAATTTACTTTCTGTGAGTAGGATCATTGCTAATGGCAACAGAATACAGTTTAATCAGCGTGGATGTGTAATATACAACTCACAAAATGATTGTATTGGCGAGGCGTTTCTGAACAATGGTGTTTACAAATTAAATGTTGTGAAATCGAAAAAGCTCTTAGTGGCTGCAGTAAAAGTCTCAAGTACTACTTGGCATAGAAGATTAGGTCATATAAATGCCAATGATCTCAATAAATTAAAGAATGGAGCAGTTGAAGGTGTTAGTTTCGATGGAAGATGCGATACCGGTAAGTCCAGTTGCATAGTATGTTGTGAGGGAAAGCAAACAAGATTACCATTCCCAGAGAGCACAACTAAGAGTCAACAAGTTCTTGAGCTGGTTCACACAGATCTATGTGGGCCGATGGAGAACATGTCTCTTGGGAAGGCGAGATACTACTTATTATTTGTAGACGACTTCAGTAAAATGTGCACTGTATACTTTCTCCGATCTAAGAGTGAAACATTTATGTACTTCAAACAATACAAAGAATTAGTTGAAAATCAGCAATCAAAGAAAATTAAAATATTAAGATCGGATAACGGTGGGGAATTTTGCTCTGCAGAAATGACAAACTACTTGAAACAATGTGGTATACTCCATCAGAAAACAAACAGTTACACACCTGAACAAAATGGGTTATCTGAAAGAAATAACAGATCCATAGTTGAGAAGGCACGATGTCTACTTTATGAAGCTCAATTAGAAAAGTTTTTTTGGGCAGAAGCTGTTAACACAGCTGTGTATTTAAAAAATCGATCACCAGCATCGGGCTTAGACCAAGCTACTCCTTATGAAGTATGGACAGGCAGAAAGCCGAATTTAGGTCATCTACGGGTATTCGGCAGTCCAGTAATGGTCCATATTCCTAAAGAGAGACGGAAGAAATGGGACAAGAAGGCAACGAAGATGTTTCTAGTTGGATATTCTGAAAATATCAAGGGCTATCGTTTGTATGATCCTATTTCGAAAACAATTAGTGTAGCCAGAGATGTTGTTGTCATGGAAAATACAGATGACAGTTCAACAACATCTATCATGATCGAAGATAAGTCATCTGTGAGCAGTTCAGATGAAGATGATCAACATGATGATACATATATTCCTGAAGAGTGTGACATAATTTCGTCACAGATGCAATTTTTTCGTTTTAAGGTTAAAATACCTTGGAATTCCGAATCGGAAGTAAATATATCCTGTGGTACGGAACTGTGATTAGACGGGTGACGTTGACAGCCATAACTATTTTTGATGGATTTGGACTGTCACTGTCAAGTTGGTTTGGTCTATGGACCGGAACTATCAATCGGCCATTTTCGCCCCGCCACTGGCGGTGGGCGGTTGCCACGGCATACATTTTCTTGCTCGATCTTGCCGAGAGCAGACCGAAGTAAATCTTTTCCTTTCTCGGGAATCTGATGAGAAATTGAGGAATTATTCCATTTATTGAAGACTCCTGGAGGTGCGTGAATTTCCCGCCAATATATTTCGAGTTTTTGGTGAAAGTGTGGTTGTAAAAAATTCTGTATTGAAATAGTGTTGTTTTTCCTGTTTTACAGTGGAAACATTTCTTGAGGGGAGGAGAGAACTTAAAATGCTCTTGTGCTAATACGGATCTCGTATTTCTTTACCAGGAAACGCTGAGTTACAATTTTTTGTAAAATAGCACGTGGTCATAGTAGCATGGCCAACGCGATTTTAAATCTTTTTGAAAGGAATGACGAACTGTGATTGTTTTGTTCGCAGCCTAATGGGCGTTTTCTTCCTGGGTTTCTTTTTCCTGATTGCCGGTTTGGCTGAGTTTTCTGTTTAATCGGAAGAACAAAACCTAAAGGCATTTCTTATCTGCACGCGTGGATTAGGGTCCATCATGATCTAATTTCTGCTTAGGACGAATATCCTTTTATTTTCTTTTATGTAGTCTAAATTTCTATTTCCTACATAGAACTTAATTACTTATTGCTATGGACCTGATATAAAAAAAAAAAGGCCATATATTTTATATAAAAGCTTAAATTCCAAATTAGCTCAACTTTTATAACAACTGAAAATGCTTCATTTGTATTTCCCTGGAAAGCATTTCTCAGATTTGGTTTAAAATCTAATAAGACTCAATTCCACGGCCCAATTCGCTACCCCCGAATTCTATATTGAAGCCCCACGCTGACCATGATGCCGGAGGATGCCTTCTTGTGTCACCGAGCCGGGATAAAGTCAGATAAGCAAAAAAACTTTATTATGTACTCTGTAATCTATAGAATCAGATTATTTTCTATGGCAACTTGAATTAATGGTTTGAATTGATCAACTAACTTCTAATTAGACATAAACTACTTACAAATTAACTTAAAGACTTTCTTGTATAACTTCATAGACATTTAAAAGTAAAATATTAATTAACTTCACTATAGCATAAGCGTTAACCTACCTTTGGCTTTTCAAATAACATCAAACAATAAATATTATTCAAATAATATATGGTTTTACTACATAGAATAATATAGCCCCCAAAGGCTCTCGATTAAAAGTTCAGACCTTGCTCTCCAAATTTTTATCTATCCGTTAGCAAATTCTTTATTAACAGAAGGAAGACTGGCGCTCGAAATAAACTTACAAATATGTTTTCCTAGAACCTTTTTATACATGGTAAGTATTAGTCTTCACCATTGGTAAGTAACAATCACTTTATTTATCACCACTGTAATTCTACATTACAATTGGCACCCGTTCAAAGGGACCTATATTTTTAACAATTGTAAATAATATACATTACAATTGGCGCTTGCGATTAGGGACTTTTGAAAAAGGCTTGTTATCGCTTATAAACATAATTAATTCAAGTTGCTTTCATATTCTATTGTATTGTATTTTTAATATGTACATTCTGATGTTACATTATTGTGTGCTTTTTCCAACATTTTAGGAACACATATTTATGTCATAACATTCTATGTACTTTGTTATTTTCACCAAACTGAAGGATAAAATAGGTCTGCTGTTATCAGATACTGTTTTTATAGCATTTATTGCATATACTTTGTAAAAGCTTTATAGATACAATATTAAGTTGTTTTGATAAACTTATATTATAGAAGAGAAGTTAGCTCATAGCTTGTGACAATATTTGCCATACTGTAAACCAACGATGAATTTTAAAGGTGTTAAAATTTGACTTGATAAGAAAAAGTTCTAAACATTACATACATTGATAAAATAATTTCATTATTGAAAAGCATCTTGCTGTAATTTTCTGCGATTGCATATTTGAACATTTACTGAAAGTAATAATACTTAGTTTACATTTTGAAAACATACATTGTTTATTGTTACATACTTTGTTTACTTACCAATTTATGATAATATTATAAGCTACTTTGCTTGACATGCTGTTATAATTAAAAATATAAATCTATTGTTAGATATTATTGTAAATCAAGTTGCATAAAAATTAATCTACCTATTTTAACTTAAAGTTGCTTACAATCTGACAAAACTTTTGAACTTTAAATAATTTTGAAACTTTAAATTACATTAACCTTATAACCAGTTGAAGATAATTTGAAATACTAGGGTTTCACTCGGTTTCACTTGTTCCTGTGGATAGATTTTTGGATGACAATTTTGTTATTGACTTTCAACTATTTTCTGAGGTGAGTTTTGGATTGTTTTTGAATATTGTTTGTTGGAGTTTGTGTCATAATGGACAAGAGTGTACAGTTTCCACCTTGTGATGGAGAAGTTTCTCCTCATGTTATTGCCAGTCCATCGGTATTGCAGCGTGTTGAGGAAACAGTCGTTTCTGCTCAGAATCCATTGGATGAAAACTTACATGCATTTTTACCAGACCAAGTACCTTACAACAGTACACATACACAGACATTACCTTCTGTGAATGCTCAATTAATGAAACATTTACCTTCAACCACTAAACTTCCAGATTTGAAGAGGAGTGGAATACTTTTTGATGGAACTACATGTGTTCGAGAATTTATTACTCGAGTAGAGGAATATTTCTTGTTTAGGAATTTTGATGAACATGTTTTGGTTAGCTGTTTTATGGACTTGCTTACAGGAGTCGCTACTAAGTGGTATAGAGGTGTTAGGCCACAAGTTATTTCATGGTCTTCTCTTAAGCTTGCTTTGTTGAAGCGTTTCGATTCTTCAGATTATGATTACCATCTGAACCAAGAATTAACTTCCCGTTATCAGAAGAATAAGGAGTCACTTCCTGATTTTATTACTGATGTGATGGATATGTCCCGTCGTTTATGTAACCCTCTTTCAGAAACTACTTTGATTACTCTAGTGAAACATCATATGTTACCTGTTTATCAACCTTTCATAGTCGGGCACCCCGTAGATACTCTTGATGTACTTATGCTTAAAGCTAAGGAAGTAGAAGCTTTGATTCAAAGGAATAAAGTCAGTAAAGATAAACCTCGCTTTAATGCTGTAGAAATTAAACCTAAAGAAATGCTTTGTCTAAAATGTCAATCAACAGAACATACATATAGGAATTGTAAGACCATACCTGGTCCCATATGTTTTAAATGCCATAAGTTGGGCGTAACTATTAAAACTTGTGACGTTTGTCGTTTGGATAAAACCCCTTTCAATAATTCAAAAAACTAGTTGAGCATCGGGCTCGAGTTTTTGAAGAAATTCGTAAGAACCCGATGAAGATAGTAGATGATAAATATAGAACAGATAAAACTTGTAAATTCAATAATAATTTAAAACCAAATAACCAAACTTGTAAACAAGAATTTTCAGAATGGCTTAAATATTTGAAAGCTTTCTTTTCCAATTATCGAATTGCCCCTGTGTTAGTAGTCAATAAGAAAGACACTAGACCCTTTTTAAAATTTTCTATTGATAATGAAAAATTTAGTGGACTTTTGGATAGCGGATCCAGTTCATGTGTTCTTGGCGCAGGCCAACATATTAAATTTTCTCGTTTAGGCTATACCATTTTCCCTAACGATAGTTCAGCATTTACCGCTGATGGTTCAGCTCGTAAAGTTATAGGAACTATGAATTTGCCCGTTGTTATAGACAATGTTTGTAAACTTGTTAAATTTTTAATAATACCATCTTTTGACTTACCATTTATTCTAGGATTTGACTTTTGGTTAAAATTTGATTTAGCTAAAGACTTATGGAGGAATATTGAGTATGTACGTCATGATAAACCTCAAGTCTGTGCTGTAACTTCTGCAGTTAATCTTACTCCTTCTGAGAAATTTCAGTTAGATGAAACTATAGCTTTGTTTGAAGATATTTCTTATGAGAAAAAAGGTTTAGGGCTAACAACCTTAGTAGAACATAAAATTTGTACTAATGGTGAACCATTTAAAAGTAGATATTGGCCTTTGAGTCCTGCTAAACAAAAAGAACTTTATGATGAGGTGAAAGTTTTACTAAAAGAAGAAATTATTCAACCTTCTAAATCTCCTTGGTGTTCTCCCGTTTTGGCTGTTGAAAAGAAAGATGGTGGAACTAGGTTATGTTTAGACTCTAGACGTTTAAATTCTATTACTGTTAAAGATTCTTACCCTTTACCATACCCTTCTAGGATACTAGATAGCCTTCGAGGATGTAAATACATATCGACTATCGATCTTTCTAAAGCTTTCTTGCAAATAAAGTTAGATAAATCTTCTCGTGAGAAGACAGCATTTGTAGTACCTGGAAAAGGACTATTTGAATTTGTCAGAATGCCATTTGGTTTGACAAATGCACCTGCTGAACTCCAAAGACTTGTAGATAAACTATTCGGTCCTGAATTTGATAGCTATTTGTACTGTTATTTGGATGATATAATCCTGATAGATTCCCAATTTACAGACCATATTGAACATTTGCGTAGGATACACAAAATACTTAAAGATGCTGGTTTGACTGTAAACTTAAAAAAGTGTGAATTCTGTAAGGAAAAACTTAAATATCTTGGATATGTTGTAGATAATCAAGGATTACATACTGATCCTTCTAAATTACTTGCTATTGAAAGTTTTCCTCGTCCTGAAACTATAAAACAACTTAGAAGTTTCCTTGGATTGTGCTCATATTATCGTAGATTCATTGATAAATTTGCTAATATTGCCTCACCTTTAACTAAATTAACTTCAGGTAGTAAAAAGTGTAAAAATAACTTTGTTTGGAATGATGAAGCTGAAGAAGCTTTTAAAAGCTTAAAGAAAGCATTAATATTTTCCCCTGTTTTACAGTGCCCTAATTTTCAAAAACCTTATTACTTAGATTGTGACGCTAGTGGCGTTGGGATTGGAAGTGTATTAAGTCAGGCGGATGATGATGATAATCAACACCCTATTGCTTATTATTCTCGGTCTCTTAACAAATGTGAACGTAACTATAGCACTACAGAACGTGAACTTTTGGCAGTTTTGGATTCAATTGAACATTTTAGACCTTATGTCGAAGGAATGAAATTTACCGTTGTAACTGATCATGCTAGTTTAAAATGGCTTATGAAACTTAATAATCCTAGTGGACGATTAGCACGTTGGGCTGCTAGAATATCTCAGTTTACTTTTGATATTTTACATAAAAAAGGTTCTTTGCATAAAGTTCCTGATGCATTGTCTAGAATTCAGATAGATTCAATATTTGTTTCCCCAGTTGATATTATTAATCCTGATGATGAAATAGAGGACCCTTGGTATAGAAAAATCTTTGTTAATTGTCAGAAATTTCCAACTAAAATGAGAAATTATAGAGTTGAAGATAATACTTTGTATAGATTTTGTAAAAATAAATTTGATGTTGATAGTCGCTTGAATTGGAAAATAGTAATTCCCAAAGAACATATAATGGATACTATTCGTTCAAATCATGATGATGTTAATTCAAGTCACCTTGGAATTCATAAAACTTTAGGAAAATTAAAACAACATTATTTTTGGAAAGGAATGTTTGGAGACATACAGAAATACATTTCTTCCTGTGATATATGTAAAGCTTATAAACATTCAACTTTAGCTCCCTGTGGTAAGATGGTTAATCCTAAAATTGTAGATAGACCAATGCAAATGCTTTCTGTCGATATAATTGGAATTTTGCCCAAGTCATATTCTGAACACCGATATATTTTAAGCGTTGTAGATATTTTTACTAAATATTGTTGGATTTTTCCTATGATAAATGCAACTTCTCGTGTTATCAGTAAACTCTTTGAGAAGGAGATTTTCCTAAAATTTGGAGTACCTAAGATTTTGGTGGCAGATAATGGTAGCCAATTTATTTCCAAAATGTTTGTAGACTTTTTGAAAAGCTTTAATATTACAAAGATATTTTATAACTGTCTTTATACACCTCAAAATAACCCAATAGAAAGGTATAATAAGACAATAGAAACATGCATTTCATGTTTTGTTAAAAGCGATCATAGAACGTGGTCTAAATTTTTACCCAATGTTCAGTTAGCTTTGAATAACAGTATTAGTCTGGTGACAGAATTTACCCCTAATTTCCTGATGTTTGGAAGAGAACTTATATTTGATGCTTCATTGCACCATATTAGTAATTCTTTTGATAATTTAAATCAACTCGAGTTTGGTACTCGTGATTCTTTTGCTATTACATTAAATTCACTTGGTGAAATATTTAATAAAGTTCAAGCTAGTCTTTTGAAAGCTTATAAGCGAAACGCTACCTATTATAATAAAGGGCGTCGAGCAATTACTTTTGGAGTGGGAGATTTGGTTTGGCGTAGAAGTTTTGTGCAATCTAGTGCACCTGCATATTTTTCAGCTAAATTAGCACCTAAGTTTATTAAGTGTGAAATTGTTCAGAAAATTTCTCCTAATGTCTATGTTCTGAAAGAAATAAATAAAACCACAACTGGACGTTATCATATAAAAGATATAATTAAATATTAACTTCACTTTTATAAAATTATTCTTAAATTCTAATTACATACTTTCTAGTAATTATTTAAAACTTGTTTAGTTTAATTCTGGATACTATGTTTAGGGTCGCCTGTGTATGTCGATGAATGAGATATGAAGTATGTAAGTAATAGGCGTTGAATGAAGATGATTTTGAATGAAGATGATTTTTGAAAGGAAACTCAACACATTCTATTAAAGATTTAATACTATACATTCTTTTAAACTCAAAAATGTTACCTTAGGTGAATATAACATTTTGGATTTTGTTTAAAAATAATTTTGACAAATTAAAACTTTTATTTGAATATTTCTAGTTAAACACTAATTGCCATTCCGCAATGACCTAATTACCTTACTTCAAAAGATCTTATTTTGTTAATATATTAGGAGATCTTTGCATTTTTAGCAATATCTTATGGTCTCTTGTATATTTTGTACATTTAAAGTTAGAAGCCTTAACTTTAACTTTTTATTTGAGTTAAAAGTTTCTAAACTTAACTTTTTATAAGGAACTTATTTTCATTCCTTAATAGTAGTGTTTGTCATCGCTATTTGTGAATATTTGACAAATAGACTTTTGATATTTAGAACACTATAGCTTTTAGTAGTTATGTACTTATAGATAACTCTAATTTTTAGATCCTTAATTTTATAAGACCATTTGAGTCATATGTACTTGTAAGTAGATTTAGTCTAGTATTTAAAATACGGATTTGACATTACACCGGATTTACTTCATGGACTTTACTCTGCTTTTACAATGGTTTATAAGGACATTTTACCAAGCGTTGGTTGGACCCGACACTTGTGGATTTTGTTGACTTTGACCATTGTTCTAGTCACACATTTTTGGCAAACTAGTGGTGTTTCGCGACCACTACTGCTTGCTATTGGACTTTTCAAGTTGGAAGAATACTATTATTGGTGTATTCTTCGATTGAAAATTTTTTGTTCCTCTTCAACTTTTTGATTTGAAAGGAAATTTTTTTGTAGCTCTGTTCGACACGTTTGTTTGTAGTCTTGCTCAACGCGTTTGTTTATAGCTTTGCTTAACACGTTTGTTTGTAGTCTTGCTCAACGCGTTTGTTCGAAACTTTGCTCACCATTTTTTGATATTGTGTTAGTGAACGGGAAATCGGAGATAGGGATGCGCCGGTCACTACATAATTTTTGTATTTGCCTTTGCAGATATGCTTGTTCTTTGTGCATCGAAAAATCGATTGATGTTGCCTCGGTCACAAAAACAATTTTTGGTTTTGCTCTTTATAGCAAACATATTTTTGGGCATATGATAGTGAACGGAAAATCGGAGTTAGAGGTGTACCGGTCACTACATATTGTGCTTCCTTCACTTTCAGTGGGAATTGTTCTCAATTTCTGAAATTGAAATAGATGTCTTTTAGAGATCTTATCTACATGTTCTACTCAGTATATTGGTGCTGAATTGAAATTCATTAGAATGAGCTTTTAAATAAGCTTGTTAATATTATGCTTTAATAGACGGTGGCCAAAGTTGCTTAACTGTTCTAAAAGTGGAGTTTTCTTATAAACTTTAGAGTATGGGTGTTTGATGTCAAAGAGACAGTGGCCATGGTGCTTAACTGGTCTATTGACGGCGTTTTCTTTTGTAAAATTGCGTTTATTGAAGTGGTAGTTGAGTAGACAGTGGCCAGGGAGCTTAACTGATCTGATGACGGTGTTTCTTTTATAAATTTTTGATGTTAAAAGGTCAAGGAGACAGCGGCCATGGTTGCCTAGCTGATCTAAAAGACGGAGTTGTTATTTTGTATTTATTGGTGATGGAAGTCGATTAGACAACGGCCTTATTTCTGCTTAACTGTTCTATTGACTTGGTAATCTTTAATTTCTAATAGTAATTAAATTCTTTTAGGCAATTTTGTTTAGTCCTAATTGTTTTTGACTTACAAAGTTGTAATGAATTTATTATATTTTTCTTTAAAAACAACATTTCATTCTAAAGGCATTTGATATTTGTCTTACTTCTAGTTTAGATAGATACATTTATCTCCTTTATCTTATTGTTTGATGATTTTTGGGTTAGTCTCAAAAATAAAAGAAAGTTTAATTCTTTTATTTTTTTTTGGGAAAGTATGTATTGTGACATAATTTCGTCACAGATGCAATTTTTTCGTTTTAAGGTTAAAATACCTTGGAATTCCGAATCGGAAGTAAATATATCCTGTGGTACGGAACTGTGATTAGACGGGTGACGTTGACAGCCATAACTATTTTTGATGGATTTGGACTGTCACTGTCAAGTTGGTTTGGTCTATGGACCGGAACTATCAATCGGCCATTTTCGCCCCGCCACTGGCGGTGGGCGGTTGCCACGGCATACATTTTCTTGCTCGATCTTGCCGAGAGCAGACCGAAGTAAATCTTTTCCTTTCTCGGGAATCTGATGAGAAATTGAGGAATTATTCCATTTATTGAAGACTCCTGGAGGTGCGTGAATTTCCCGCCAATATATTTCGAGTTTTTGGTGAAAGTGTGGTTGTAAAAAATTCTGTATTGAAATAGTGTTGTTTTTCCTGTTTTACAGTGGAAACATTTCTTGAGGGGAGGAGAGAACTTAAAATGCTCTTGTGCTAATACGGATCTCGTATTTCTTTACCAGGAAACGGTGAGTTACAATTTTTTGTAAAATAGCACGTGGTCATAGTAGCATGGCCAACGCGATTTTAAATCTTTTTGAAAGGAATGACGAACTGTGATTGTTTTGTTCGCAGCCTAATGGGCGTTTTCTTCCTGGGTTTCTTTTTCCTGATTGCCGGTTTGGCTGAGTTTTCTGTTTAATCGGAAGAACAAAACCTAAAGGCATTTCTTATCTGCACGCGTGGATTAGGGTCCATCATGATCTAATTTCTGCTTAGGACGAATATCCTTTTATTTTCTTTTATGTAGTCTAAATTTCTATTTCCTACATAGAACTTAATTACTTATTGCTATGGACCTGATATAAAAAAAAAAAGGCCATATATTTTATATAAAAGCTTAAATTCCAAATTAGCTCAACTTTTATAACAACTGAAAATGCTTCATTTGTATTTCCCTGGAAAGCATTTCTCAGATTTGGTTTAAAATCTAATAAGACTCAATTCCACGGCCCAATTCGCTACCCCCGAATTCTATATTGAAGCCCCACGCTGACCATGATGCCGGAGGATGCCTTCTTGTGTCACCGAGCCGGGATAAAGTCAGATAAGCAAAAAAACTTTATTATGTACTCTGTAATCTATAGAATCAGATTATTTTCTATGGCAACTTGAATTAATGGTTTGAATTGATCAACTAACTTCTAATTAGACATAAACTACTTACAAATTAACTTAAAGACTTTCTTGTATAACTTCATAGACATTTAAAAGTAAAATATTAATTAACTTCACTATAGCATAAGCGTTAACCTACCTTTGGCTTTTCAAATAACATCAAACAATAAATATTATTCAAATAATATATGGTTTTACTACATAGAATAATATAGCCCCCAAAGGCTCTCGATTAAAAGTTCAGACCTTGCTCTCCAAATTTTTATCTATCCGTTAGCAAATTCTTTATTAACAGAAGGAAGACTGGCGCTCGAAATAAACTTACAAATATGTTTTCCTAGAACCTTTTTATACATGGTAAGTATTAGTCTTCACCATTGGTAAGTAACAATCACTTTATTTATCACCACTGTAATTCTACATTACAATTGGCACCCGTTCAAAGGGACCTATATTTTTAACAATTGTAAATAATATACATTACAAGAGTCATCAAGTGACACAGAAGACAGTTTTATGGACACCTTGTCCAAGTCTCCTGAGGCAGATAACTTGACATCATCAGAGCAGTATAGCACTAATCTACCAGAAAAACGTGTGAGACGAAAACCAAATTTTTATCATAGTGCCAATATATGTATGGACTCAATGGACATTTCGAGTCATCTAATAACGCTTAAAGATGCAATGGCTGGATCTGAAAAAGATCAGTGGCAGCGTGCAATAAAAGAGGAACTTAAATCCTTTGATGATAGTCATTCATGGGAATTAGTTGACAGACCGGAAGAAGGTACAGTTGTGAAAAATAAGTGGGTGCTTAAAAGGAAGTATAATAGTGAAGGTGAAGTGCGTTTCAGGGCTAGACTTGTAGCCAAAGGATTTACTCAAGTAAAGGGCATAGACTTTAATGAAACATTTTCACCAGTGTTAAAATATTCTACTTTTAGACTATTGTTAGCTTTAAGTGTTCATTTAGGTTTAAAAATGAATCACCTAGATGTACCTACTGCATTCCTAAATGGATTTCTCCATGAAACAGTATATATGGAATTACCAGAATATTCTAAATTTGAAAATTGTAACAATAAAGTACTAAAATTACATAGGGCTATTTATGGGCTCAAACAGTCTGCTCGGGCCTGGTATTCTCGGGTAGAAGATTGTTTGTTAAAATTAGAATTTAAAAAGTCTAACTATGAGCCATGTCTCTTTGTGAAATGTAACAATAATGTCAAGATTTACATTGCATTGTTTGTCGATGATTTCTTTGTTTTCTATAACTGTAAAAATACCTATGAAGATTTGAATTAGTAAAAAAAATTAGAATTAAAGATTTAGGTCAATTAAAGCAGTGTCTAGGAATGCATATTAATGTATGTAAAGACAGTATTACCATAGATCAGAAACAATATATTGATACCATATTGGAGAAATTTAATATGTCAGATTGTTCACATTCAGAAACTCCAATGGAGATTAATTTGAAATTAGAAAAAGGTATAAGTAATGATAGTGTTAAAACATTTCCTTATCAGCAATTGGTGGGAAGTCTTATGTACTTATCTGTGCTTACTAGGCCAGATATTTGTTATAGTGTAAGCTTTCTTAGTCAGTTTAACAATTGCTTTAATGAAACTCATTGGAAACATTTGAAACGTTTGCTAAAGTACCTAAAGAAAACTAAAAATTATGCTTTAGTGTATAGAAAAACTGATAATAATATTTATGGTTTTGTAGATGCAGATTGGGCATCCTGTACACTAGATAGGCGATCATATACTGGATTTTGCTTTGTAATGTCAGGATCGGTGATTTCTTATGAATCTAAAAAGCAAAAAACTGTTGCTCTTTCCAGTACAGAGGCGGAGTATATGGCCTTATCTGAATCTTGCAAAGAAGCTATATATCTAAGAAATGTATTGAATGAATTGATTGTCATTGATAAAAATGTACCACTTTGTATTAGCAGTGATAATCAGAGTTCTATAAAACTGGCAACTAATCCTTTGTTTCAAAACAAACGTACCAAACATATTGATATTAGACATCACTTTGTAAGAGAATGTTATTCATCCAAGATAATTGAAATTAAATATGTCTCAACCTCGAACATGCCAGCTGATATTTTTACAAAAAGCCTAGGTGCAGAGAAACATCACAGATTCCTGAAATTGATTGGCATGTCTGAAGTTCAATAAATAATAAGTATAAGTTGATTACATATTATTACATTACATACTTTTGGAATTTAGATTATTTTGTTAGGTCAGGCTGTTAAATCTTTGAATAACAAAATAATATTGTATCTGTGCATCATTCACTAAGTTATGTGTTGTCTATGACAGTTTAAAATAAACTCACTTGATTCCAAACCACAGAAGTGTTTTATTATTACGTACAAACGGGCGCTTCAAATCAGATAAGAAAATGAAAAAAATCCTTGTCTCCTAATGCCTACCGAACTTTAGGCTAACACAGAAGGCGCACGGCCTGCACGGCCGTAACTAACCTAAACTAACCATACCTACTTACGTAAGGACGTACTCACAAGATTGGAGACGCAAGTATTCTCAATTTATTTTTGCCTACTATACCAAACTACAGTCATGGCTTTATTTTAGTCCAAAACACTATATCCTATTGTCCGACAAGCGGAAGTGCAAAATAACAGTTACGTTATAAGCACACAGTTTAAGATCGCGTGATAAACACAATTGTAAGCGTGCTCGGTGAAACAGGCCCTAAAATTAAACCTAATCTTTGCTTATTATAGCAACACTATAACATTTTTGTTTTTATTACTTCAAATAACTGCGCGGCTTTCGTGAGAATGCGTGTAAACTTTATTTTAAAACGTTTGTAACTACTTGGAGCTATTTATAAAAGATAGTATGCTCGTCTACACTTGTTACGCAAATAATTATGTACTTTTCAGTACATAATTATTTGTACTTTTCAGTACATAATTATTTGTACTTTTCAGTACATAATTATTTGTACTTTTCAGTACATAATTATTTGTACTGAAACTATCAGCTTAAACTTATTGAGGGGTACGCAGTATGGATATACTACGTCGAAAGAGGTGTATTATAGTCATGACTTTGAACTATTTCTTAAAAATTGACAAATTCAATCCAAAAATTGGTATATTATAAAACATGGTCTTCAAAAAATAAAAATCCCATTTGGATATTTGTGAAAGACCTATGTATTTATTAAAACACTTTATGTGATTAATTATTCACTTTTGTTCAAAGTAATACCTACTCGTATTAAGGGTATCTTGACTGTTCTGGCGCGAAGACGCATCATCGTGTTAGATAGCGAGAAGCGTATAATACTGCTATAAAAATACATACGCTCTCGAACAACTCCAAAATACCACCCCTTCTGTTATTATAAGCTTAGTATGTAATGTAGATTCCAGAATTTACATTAATACATAATTAAAATGGCGTGATTCATCGGACTCGGAGTCTCGAACTCGAATACGAGAGTTAATTAGATACAAAATTGTTTTAACCTCGTTTTACTTTTGTTACCTCTATATCTTGGTATTTCGTATTAAAATAGTAGCCCATCACAGTTATAGACAGTTACGGCTACTGAAGAATAGAATAGAATATCATTTATTCTCATGTTAGTAACATTCAATTACATAATTACAGAAATTAAGTAGTATGAACGGTATTCACTACACGGACTCGTCATTAGTTACATTTGCTTTTATTTTGCTTTACAAAATAATACGAATTTTAAAATTCATTATTTTTATACGTAGTTAAAAAATAGTACGTTGGTACCATTGTAAACGTTTCAATTGGTGGTCATGAAATTGAACGTTTGATCATAAACGTTTACCCTTTGTGCATAGCCCTAGTACCTACGGAGCCCTTAGATAAAGTTATAATATTGATCACTACCTAGAATCATGTCATCAGTTCCACGACCCTAAAACTTTGCGGAACTAACGTAACACAGCAATAAACCAATAATACGACTAGGTACGAGGTACGAGTGCTTTATTATGCTCAAGCTATGCTCGTAACATCACTCTGTTCCGCCAACTTTGACGTTATATCTAAATAGCCATACGTCTAGGCTTGAACGAGACTTATTTTTCTTCCGCACGTCTCCGGAAAAGTACCTACATTTTACTATTTTTGGATATAGGTAATAACGCGTATTGAATACGAATATACCTAGTATGAAGAGTCGCATCAATATTAAAAAGAACAACTTAAAAAAATTGAGTTACCCCCAACCACCTTGGAATTGAAATTTGTCAATTATTGTTCTACTATAGTGATAATTTGATAACCATATTGAGGGAGTGGTGAAAAAATATGTAAGTGAAAAATAGGTGGCGGCCATTTTGGATCGTTTTTAGGGTTCCGTAAAACGTAAAAACGGAACCCTTATAGATTCGTCATGTCTGTCTGTCTGTCTGTCTGTCTGTCTGTCTGTCTGTCTGTCTGTCCGTCCGTATGTCACAGCCACTTTTTGCCGAAACTATGAGAACTACAGTGTGGAAACTTGGTGAGTAGATGTATTCTGTGAACCGCATTAAGATTTTTACAAAAGAAATTTAAATAAATAAAAATTAGGGTTGCCCCTCATACTGAGAACTGAAACTCAAAAATTTTTTTTTCGTCTATCCTACACGTGTGGGGTGTCTATCGATAGGTCTTCAAAAATGATGTTGAGGTTTCTAATATAATTTTTGTCTACGCTGAATAGTTTGCGCGAGAGACACTTCCAAAGTGATAAAATTTGTGTCCCCCCCCCTCTAACTTCTAAAGTAAGAGAATGAAAAATCTAAAAAAAATATATGATGTACATTACCATGAAAACTACCAACGAAAATTAGTTTGAACTCGATCTGATGAGTAGTTTTTTTTAGTACGTCATAAATACACTATTATTAAAACTTCGATCAAAGTTACAACGAACTACAAGAACTATGTGTACTATGTATATTATGTTACTTGCTGCAACGGAACCCTTCATGGGCGAGTCCAACTCGCACTTGGCTACTTTATTGTGAAATTTAAAACATCCTGCTGTTTTTGCGGAGGGGGTTAAACAGATAAAAAGGGAAATATGTAGTTAAGTGTATTTGTTGGTTCGCTCGTACCTCTGTACCAACTCAACGGATTTTAATAAAATCAATTACGTAGCAAGTACATTGCCCGGATTATTAAATTCATTTAAAATTTTAAGTGTCCCGTTTTGAACATTAAAACGGTCACTTTCGTTACACCACGGACTAACAGAATTGCTTGTGACAGTACTATTGCTGTCTCTGTTATTTAGAGAGAGATGAAAGAGAACGAAACGAGACGAAATAGCACTATCAAAAGCAATTTATTCAAGACTGGAATATTTATGATTCCGCAGTAAATCATAAAAGTTTTCGCATAAAACCGAACAACTTCCGATATCTCGCGCATGGTGAGCTGTAAATTCATCAATATCGTAGATATACCAACTGTGCTGTAATCTGGAGTACGCACCTGGAGTAAGTCCAGATGAGCTGTGACCTGTACATATGGCTCGTGGGTTTGCACTTCATTTCTAGTTTATTCTGTAGGTACAAGTATCTGCCCACAACTTCCTGCGTAGATTTTAAGAACGCGTTAATTCTTAAAGAACTTGGTATTTTTTTTTATACCTAAGTATATACGAGTATTAGTATACTCGTATATGCCTTTATGAAATAATTACCTATGTGCTACACAAAAAATAATACATACTCTAAATTTCAATCCGAGCCGCAAAATTGTCCCAACACAGTTGTGCCACAAACATACAAACTTTCATATTATGTATATAATTTATTAGGTACGATTTTTCTGTAGTACCTCCTGTAAGATTGATTTAATGTAAAATAAATATGTATTTCTATTTGGAAGATTTTCAGAACCAGGTTTTTGCTTGGATTCATCGTTGTGTGAAATCTTGGTTTAAAACAAAAAGCTGAGGCTGTATAAACAGTAACTATTAGCAGACGTTTTTCCCGCAACACTAAACCAAGCAAAGAGCAATGAGAATCAGATAGCGGATATAATACACATAATTGAAAATATGTGCCTATGTACGATAGAAACTTCCAGACACAAAACAAACGTCTATATTAGTAACAAAAATGTTTGTTTTGGCTGTGAATCGAACCCACGACCTACTGTCAGCAGGAGTCATGCGACTAGTCAAGAATTTAAAGAGTATGACGTAAACGTAAGCTAATTAAAAGATACATGTAGGTCATGAAGCGGTTGGTCTACTGAGATGTTAATGGACCGATATCAGGCCATCCCGTGTTTTGGGTGTAACCACTAAGGCCAGTGCCATAAAAACATCATGATTCATAGCATAACCGAGTTACCTAGTAAATGTACCGAACTCCGATCTCGTGGGCACCCGTACTATGTGCTCTTACCGTTGTACTACAAAGCATGTTTTAATGTCGATGTTATATCCTTTCGTGGTAGATATTCCACGTCTTCGTACAAAGCGCTTTGGAAACTTCATAATAAAAACAGCGAAAATGAGGAACATTCTGCTAGCACCAGTGATGCCTCACTCCTAAAATCTGGGAATTTAAATTTCATGATTGAAAGTTCATTAAGCACAGGGTGAATAGGTATTATCAAAACAATCGTGCTCGTGCCTTAAACCTTGACTAGGTACATCCTGTGTTACTTGGTAAGTCTTGGTAAGTCTTGGTCTTGGTAAGTCCAAACTATAATATGAGTTCCTGATTTCAGCTTGATATGTTGAGTTATTAAGACAAGATAGAGCAACAAACATCGAAATATTCTAACTTTCACAATATTTGTAGCAGGCCAAATGTTCAGGCTCCATCAGCTCCGTTAAAATCTCAGTCCTCATCCGATTTACGTTCATTTTATCTTCATCAATAACCAAGTTACGACTGTTTACCCCAGCGATACTCGATCTGGACCTCTATTTTCTAAATCGCTCGCTAAACGATTTATGCGAGTACGATAGATTTAACTAGAAACACGAAAAATCGTGTCACACTGTTTATTCCTAAGAAGCGTAGGTACATAAGAGGCATCCCTTTCCATTACATATCACACTCGTAAATCATAGTAAGTATTTCTTTATACTGTGCTAATATTACATATTATACTAACGAGTATAATATGTAATATTAGGTTTGTGCGTTTTTAGGTATATTTATTTCTGTCAAGGCTAAACGGACCTGAGTTTTATTAAAAACGTATAACGTATATTTTATCTAGATGAATACAATTTTTATGGTGTGAGACGCTGTTAGTGTTTTAATCATGAATTTTATTTTGAAAGCCACATTTTAAAAATGTTTTCGAGAATAGCTTATATTTCGGTCCTCAATTCTTTCCAAAATTCTTCTGAATGGGTAAATTAAATTTACATCGAATAGTTTAAAAAGTGGGATATTTGCGGCAATGTCACAAGCTGCCACGAACCTGACCTTGCCGAAGCCAAGGTCTGGTGTTCACGCGACTTCGGAAGGTGCACGTTCGTTCCTTAGCACGCTATCCGTGCGAACACCCGCCATCAGCTGTTACGACTTACGACCAACATTACATTTTGGATAGGAAGTCCTCCGTCACATTATTATAAACACTGAGCCCAAAAAATCGTGATACTCTATAAACTTATCGAACATATTGTATTTAGAAACTGAGATAGTAAACGGTGTCTTAAATATCTTGCTAATCAGTACAAAAAAAGTAAATGTTTTTTTAGAAAATATTAACTTTGTTCACCTAATTTCTACAGCTATTATATTCGTCACTAGAATTTCTAACCCTTGAATAAAATAAAAACAAACAATACTTAATGTTAACCTTTTACTATTTGTCTATTTCGTAATTTTTTCTGTCGTCGTATAGTTATTTCACCAGAAAATACATTGTTATAAGCAAGGGCGTCATTACCGTCGATACGCCATTAAGGCTGATATCTTACGCCTCAGGCCTTTAGCTCTGGCGATTACTTATCTTGTCACGGATAACTTGCCCTTGGCAAGGCTTTCTCAGCTTTCAGTACGCCGGGGGTAGCAAACTGGAATATAATGTCTATTAATAATCGGTTTTCTAGTCGTGAAGACCTAGAGTGGTGAAAAACGTCTAATTTCATAACGGTTCGAATCCCGTCTACAATTCGATATCTTTCCAAATGCAGAGGTCCAGGTTTGTCATCATCTCAAGGAAAATATCGTTATAAACCATGTGTCAAGAAAAACATGCTTCAGTATCTATTGAACAAATACTTAATCCGCACTTGGCCAGCCTAGTGCACTAAGGCCTTGACTCTCTATCTCCTTGGAAGAGAAGGCCTCGAGTCCGAGAGTTAAAATATAAAGTGGGCTACTTATGCGTATGAAACCAATCGATTTTGGTTTGAGACCGATCTCTTTTGATTCCGTATCACAAATGTGTTTTTTTTTCGAACTGCACTGTTCCACATAAGTGTCAGTTTAAAATTAACGATTGCATCGTTTTGATATCTTAGCATACCATCTAACCCTCCTACAATCGCTTACCATAACCGCAAAACACGATAGCTATGAAACTCAAAACAACAAGACACAAATAAGTATTTCGCATATAGACATTCGAGTATAGACCACAATTCTGTATTGCTAATTGACGTGTAAGAAGAATGTAGTCAATAGTTTAATGAAAAAAAAAACGATTTTTGACCTTTATCAAATTCAACATTTCGTTTTTAATGTAACATCCGAACAAACTCGATTGTTAAAATACTATACAGTTTCTTTAAACTGTGTAGTATTTTATCGTACAAAAAATAAATGTTGTATTATGTTTTTTTTTTTTCAACCACATAACATATTTATTATGTATGTATGATTTTACTACTGTATTACTAAACTTGACCGATGATCTCAATCATCAGCCGAAAGTTTCTGTACCGATTTGACTATAAAACAAATTTTACAGACTTTCTGTCGCGTAGGTATTGAGTATATGATAGATAGGAATATGTATAAATACAGGAACCAACGCATTTAAGACTTGCTATTTGCCAATTCAACGCAAATCGAGACATAATGACCGGAAATACGATAAAAGACCATGCGAACACAATTTGTGAGTAGATACAAATAAGTAGGCGCGTCCTCTAACCCACCGATGGATCTACAGATGCGGCCAATACCAACATCCACAATAACCGGTAAATTCAGGTTAACGATTCGTTTCATAAAATACGCCTAGAGATATTTTTACAGGGTATTGGAATGGGAATAGGCCGATGCATTCGATCTGGTCTAAAATTATTTCGGTATTACGTCAATCTGCAGGTGGGATGGAATAACATCCATGCAAATGGCTATTGGAAATCCGGTCACGTAGCGTTGAATAGAAATTTAGTTCTATTGTGAATTTCTTATTTAAAATCCGTGATATTTCGGCTATTATTGTCAGGCATGACCTGATTTTACTTTATAGAGAGATATAAAAGCCGTGAAGTTCATCAAATGTCCCATTTCTAATAGGTGAATTTTTGCATAGTACCTAATAATAAATTACTATGAAAACTACACTATACGATATACATCTGCATTATTCATAGACCTAGAGATAATCAAAATGATCACGCCAGTCAGTACAACATACCCAGCAAGCTAGCATGAACACGCTGAATGTCAAAATGCGTTGAGCCAAATAAACGCCAGCAGTTTTGTCAGGAGTCAAGTCGACCAAGCGCTTGAAAGGTCTTTGAAAATACGACGGCCCAATTTTTGTTTGAGGCCAATGTCTCGATACCAAACGATTCATAAATGTAACCGCTTCCAGAGTTTGTAAATAGTTGGGTTGCTCTCTGAGACGATTAGCCAATTTTGCAGACAATTTTATTCATCGAAAAAGTATACGAACCACGCCAATTTTGTTCTACATCGTAAAAATACTCGAGTTTTATGATGACCCCTTATGAAATGTATATTTAAATCTTGTCAACTTTTTACCGTCGCATGAAGTCTCGTCGCATTTCATTAGTAATCAAATGGGTCGGTAATTTATAACCTACAACCTGTAATAAGGCTTGTTCACGATAACCCTGGCCTTGGCAGAAATTATCGAAAGCGTAAGCTTTCTTAATAATGACTTGCGCTTTGATTCGGACCAGTTAACGATTAATTTATCAAACGGTAACTTTCAGCATGTTTTTTGAAGAAAGGAATGGAATTCTTAAGAACTATTGTTTCCATTTTTAAATTGAACTATATTTTTAAAGCCGTAGAAATCAAATTTGTCTACGAAATCATCGGTAATAGGTACGAATGGTCTAGATCTTTGTATATCAGGTATGAATAGAGAGGATCGATCAGTCTGTACTCTATTGGTCACCATAATGTGTGAGAGGCAATGACTGAGCTTAGTATAGACTCGTAATTCAATTAGCATTAAATAAACCACTTTGTAAGCCAACTGCTGTGACCCAGTGCGGGTTGGTCAAACACTACGTTACTAAAGTAATTCAACAAATTTAGCGATTTAGTATGGAGTTAGCTGAGACCCTGGATTAACACATAGGCTACTTTTTGTCCCGAACAACGGGAACGAGAACTACGAGGGTAAAACCGCCGGGCACTGCTAGTAACAAATATAATATAAAATGTACCTGCTAGCTTTATAGAGTTACTAGCTGACTTCGCAAACGTTGTTTTGCCTTAGTGAACAACCCTTGTCACTTAGGGGTATGAAAAATAGCTAGTAGCCGATTCTCATACCTACAGAATATGCATATAAAAGTTGGTTAAAAGCAGTAAAGCCGTTTCGGAGGAGTAAGGAAACAAACACTGTGACACGAGAATTTTATATATAAGATTTCTTTAGTTAGTAGAGGTTATATCTTACGTAACAGTTGTTGTCAATAGAGGACCAAAACAAATCTATTTATAGCAGTCGAATAATCAAAACACATGGGCTTCGGTCGAGAAGAGGTCCTTAAATCAATATTTGCGTCGGGAGTCGGGAGTCGGGAATCGGAGTAACACGTCTACTGTCTACTTGGACTTTATCGTCAAAAGTTTCCACGTTGCCAACGACTTTTACATGGTGAAAAATAAAGAAAACTGTAATCAATTTGAATGTTTATATTTATACGCGGCTTATGGAATTTATAAGCCGTAGTGGCCTAGTGGCGAGGTCGTCCCATTTCACATTGCGAGGTCGTAGCGTCGAATCCCATCTGTACTAAGTTTTTAGTACAAGTTAGTCATCACAGTCTTTTAACGGTGAAGAAAAACATCGTGAGGAAACCAGCACGATGCCAGAAAGAGATATTTCGAAAGCATGCATCGACCAAACCATAGGTGGTCAGGGTATTGGATTAGTGGCCTTGAGTCTCTCCTTGTAGCAGAAGACCCTGAGCCGCAGCAGTAGGAAGATAAAAAAGGAACTAATTTTGCTACGCACCGATACTATATATTGATATTTCGCGTATATACATACATATGTGGTAAAACGCCGTAAGATTATAAATTAACCTAACCTACCGTCATTTAATGCGTTAGATTAACGATGTTTACATTTTCACGGTGACATAAATAAATAAATACATAAATAAATATTGGTGGACAATTCACACACAGCACCATCTGACCCCAAACTAAGCAAAGCTTGTGTGATGGCGGCTAAATAGCTGATATATTACTTATATAGTTTTAAATACATACTTATTACTGGAAGAAATCGCTTTCAGCGATAAGGCCGCCTGTTGTGGCACTAGCTATTATTGTTTTTCTTTGTCTGTATATCTGTTTTCTTTTGGTGTGTACAATAAAGAGTATCTATCTATCTATTACTCGACTGGCCTCGTGGCTTAGTGGGTAGTAACTCTGGCTGCGAATCCGAGGGTCGTGGGTTCGATTCCCACCCAGTGCACATATTTGTGTGATGAATTCAAATGTTTGTACTGTGTCTGGGTGTTTCTATGTATAATAAGTACTTATTTATTTACAACTTTATAAGTATTATGTCAGCTATTTGGCCGCCATATTACAAGCTTTGCTTAGTTTGGGGTCAGATGGTGTTGTGTGTGAATTGTCCCACAATATTTATTTATTTATTTATTATTTATTATACATAGAAACACCCAGACACAGTGCAAACATTTGAATTCATCACACAAATATTTGCACAAATATATCAGTGTTGTGGCGTCTTCACATCCAAAAACATAAAACAAGCCACATTTACTAAAAATAGTTCACGTGCTCCACATTAAGCTGGCGGGTGAAATAATCACACATGCTCAGACACACTTGTTTAACATAACTTATTTTGTATAATTACGCTTTACAGTTATTCACGCGAACCTAGTTATTAAAGCTGTTCGCGGCATTTCTTCCATTACGTAACCAAATATGAAAAGGGATTCTATATTTAGACTCATAACAGTTTCAATAAAGGGTTTACTGAATTGAGTTAATTGTACATATTAGTATTTAAATACAAGGTTATGCCGGTCGTGGTGTGAGTCTAACGGTGTTCACAGAACGATTATATCGTTTTGTTTTACATGATTTCTGCGGTAGCATTGGATCATTATAAATAAATAACATAAACACATTAATTAAGATAGTATCAGTTTTTTTAATTGAAATGCTAGTACTACGAGTAGTACAGGTTTTAGTACTGTTTAGGTAGGCAGGCGCCTTTCATACCGAAGTTTGAGTTAGCGCAAAGTGCGCCGGAATCTGTCCTGTATTACTGTCATCCAAGTTTCATGGAGTGTCGATGTAAATGTAAAATAAAGGTTGAGAGGTTGAGACATACGCGAAGCGTTGGAACTATGAAAAGGGAAATATCTTCAAATATTTGCACCCCTTAGCTACACACCAGTCTTGAGCTTCATACACATGTTTTTTTTTAGTGAAGTAAATACATTTACGAATACGCACCGTCTGTGGGGGAGGAGGACGGACTAAGTACGTCAAGCTCGACACTACAAAGTGGTGCCTCTACCACTAAAACCTCCACGATCTTCCGATTTGGTAGCGTATGGCGGTAATTATTATATTTCTTTGGCCCTTTGCTCGCCTAACTAAAACTATCTTAGTTTTTCTATTCCTTTCCCTCTAATCCGTTTTACTTGAGCAAAAACAAGTGATAGCGACGCGACGTAAATTATAAATAAATTCCAGACCCCCGTATAACACAATAGAGAGCCAGATATAACTACGATCTCATCGCGAGATCATCGCCCAAGTCCGAAAAGTTCGCCTAACGGCTCTCTTCTCTTACCCTTTGCTCTTTCGACTCACCCAACACTATTCGGTCCTAATGAGCTAATACTACACCCAAACAGTATTTAGACGTACTTAACATACAGGTACCTGTGCCTAAAAGGATTACGGACCTACACGTGTATTTATTTCGGCGTCAAATTTATTTGAACTAGATAAATTAGGGGGCAAAAAGATAGATCAACTTAAATCTGAGATTGACGAGCACAATACGATTTTGAATGATTTGAACGCTTTCTTTTATCATGTACCTAAATGAATCCCACTAATATTATACACTAATATATAAATTGGATATTTGGATGTTTGTGGCTCAATCACGCCGTAACGTATAAACAGATCAAGCTGAAATTTGGAATAAAGTTAGGTTATAGTTTGGAAGAATACATAGGGAACATTTTTATCCCGGGAAAATAACGGGAACGAGAACTACGCGGGTAAAACCGCGGGGCACTGCTAGTGTATAATAAGTAGTTCGCTAGAAATGAGACGACTGTGTGGATTTTCTATTTAAAAAAACATTTTTTTAATATTTTATTTGGTAGTGTAACAATTTGTAAATTAAGTAACACAGTAACGTTTTCTATACAATTGCCCTCTGACTTACCCAAGCTTTGTAAACTACATATACGGAATAAACTCTACCGTCTGCGTAACAAATAGTAGCATTAAACTCTACTGACCGCGAATTTTACTGTAATACTCAGTAGAGCACGTAATATTACACGTAGGGTTGCCTCTTACATAATAAATAATAACAAATAATCCTTCATTTCAAAACGAAGGCCCAAACAGTTTCCATTGTAAATAAGTCTCTGGAATCCCAAGATACGGGCTTAGCCTAGTTTGGAGTCCGTAAAAGTAAGTGTGGCGTATATATGTATATGACAGTAGATAACATTTCCACTATTTTTATGTCTCTCTGGAATATTTGTTGTGGAAATGTTTATAAGTAGGTAATAAAATTATTATCGTTAGGCTTTAGGAGTGTAATAATGAACCATGGTTTGATTTGAAAAAAGTAGGTACATGGAACAGAAATGAAATTATAATAAATAAGTTAAATACGTTGCCTGAGTGGGTATAATATGATGGATATAATCTAAATCTAAACGGTGTCTTCAAATCCAGAGTGAAGAGGTTTTTTGTAAGAATGTTTATCCATCGTAGATCACCAAACATGGGGAGAGATGGCGGTCAAGTGCAAAAATGCAATAGCTAACTTTTTTTTTTGAGGTGATCCCTGTATGCCATACCAGGGATAACCTATCTTCTGGGATTCAGTATTTAGTTTACAATAATTAGTTTAACGCCATATCTTGGTGGTATATGAAATCAAGACATGTTATCGTTTCTGTAACAGAAAAAAAGAGTGGCAGTACCTATTGGTTTGTTTATAAAATAAGAATTAATATTGATTGATTGGATAATATATAGATCAAATATCGAATGAGACGATGACAATAAATTAAATTCATTGTTATGCTCATTAATCAAAATACGCCAAAATAGAGACGAAAATAGTGTGTGGGCAACACAACTTTTGCGCAAGTTATTTTACTGTAAAAACTAATAACGTATATTTGTTATTGTTTATTTACAGTTTAGCCATGAACTGTACTTGCTGTAAGACAAGTGCTCACGTTCATGAAAATATAAAAGATAGTTGCGGCGCAACCCTAATCTGCTTTACAATAATTTGTAAAGTAATCATCTGCTCATTTTAATGAACCAGAAAAGATATGTAACAAGATAAAAATATCTTGCCGTAACCCTCGTTGTTCTGTAGCAATACGTAAAGCAATCGTTTGTGTATTTCAATGAACCAGAAGAGATTGTAAATGAGATAAAAATATCTTGCTTTAACGATCTTCTGTAAGCTAATATCACACGAGAACAACATTAGGAGCAATATCTGTACAAAAAAAAAACGTGTAAACTGAGCTGACTTACGTAATTCTTTCATGCAACGTTTTATGTTCCAACTCTCACTTTCGTTTCCCCTGCGAAGACCAGTAATTATCAATTTCAAATAAAAATAAAGTATAACAGATTGAGTTGACGATACGGACCGATTTTCATTAAAATAATTGTGCTCGCTTTCACTCTACTGGGGACGTGTCAAACAAATGTATAAATGAAAACATAAATACATGAGGCGTTGGGCCCATGGGGCTCGGAAACTCATCTCATTTTCAAAATCCTTTCCGAGCTCATGGTCTATGCGGCACGTGACCAAAATACTGGCTCAATGTATAAGCCTTGCTATTCAGCGTGGTAATATGACGATTTTGCTAGACATAGATAGATTTTACGTTACGGCTGGCGTTACATAGAAGTTACGGCTGGTCTAGTCGGGAGAAGGGCGCCTGCCGATCCGGAGACCCCGGGTTCAAACCCCACACGCATCACTGTCTTTTCGAACTCATGTGCGTAATGCCGCTAACTTAAAACGGTGAAGGAAAACATCGTGGGGAAACCGACATGCACCTAGAATCTTTCGAAGTCATGTGTCATCCACCAATCCGCACTGGGCCAGCGTGGTGGATTTTGACCTTAACTCTCTCCTTGCGAGAGAAGGCCCCGAGTCCCAGCAGTGGGAACGTTTAGTGGGCTGTTGATGAGATAGGTTTTGCTGATTTTGGTAGTAGACTTGGTTATCTCTAGATCTTCGTCAGTTTATGTATAATTGAGATGGCCTTAGTGTAAATAATTTTCGACATGTGTTAGTGTATAAGATATGTAGTACTTAGAATGTAGTATTAGAGTGTAGTCTAGTTTTAATTGTTATTGAGTTTTGTTAGTTAAGTAAAACTTGATCATCTTTCCGCATCTTTCGCATCATTTTAATATTTTATTCTGTAGGTATTTGATCATTTGTATGACAAACATTAGTGGTGTAAGCTGGTGTTATTAAATCCTACTAATTTTATAAATTAGAAAATTTGGGTGTTTGTTGCTCAATCATTTTGATACGGCTGAATTGATCGAAATTGGGAATACAGATAGATCATTCGCCTGTACAGCCAGCCATAGGCTACTTTTCATTGCGGGAAAGCCACGAGAACGGGAATTACTCAGTTAAAACCGTTAAAAGTGGTCGTTGCTATTTAATAAATTTCGTCATAAATTAAATAAATCACAAAAAAAACATTTTACACCATAAATTATAAATTCATTACCAACATTACGACCTATATTTAGCTTTCACATGAACAATTACTAGATCAAATTAGAGTATGTATAACGAACTTCAATATCTTGTCGTTATTTTAACACGTACCAAACCTACATGACAGGTCTGATAAGTACACGTATCATAGCATATCGTGAGTGACAATGTCAAGGCACTTCACCGCCCGTCGCCTTCCTAACAAAAGAAACTTGACTCGTCACCATGAGAAAGCGCTCTGGAAGAGAATACAGGCTATAAATAGCACCACCTTTGTACACACCCCTAAGTACACATTCACGTAGACTATCTCGAAAATTATTTTGTATTAATATGACGTCCTTTGAAGCCCCTTTCGAGCTAGTTGTCTAGCGCTCTAGCCCTTGTCTTATGAATAGGGTCCAACATTTGTTTTAATTTTAGGTCAAATTGTTAACAATCAAAGTTTAATAATCTGCTGATGTTACATTATTATAAACTACTAGCTGAACGCGCGCGCGTTGCTACGCCATCTATCGAAAATCGATCGTACCAATTCAAATTTTGAACAAATTCGGTTACTTTAGGTTCTAATGACGCAACCTTTAAAATATGACATATGCTGTCACGCAACGAAAGCTCTCAAAAAGCAATATTTTTTCCCGTTTTTGTTACATTTTTCATTCCTGCTCGGCTCCTGTTGATAGTAGCGTAATGTTAAATAGCCTATAACCTTCCTCGATAAATGGACTATCCTACAAAGAAAAAATCGTTCAATTCGGACCAGTAGTTCCAGAGATCCTTGCGTTCAAACAAACAAACAAACTCTTCAGCTTTATAATATTAGTATAGATGAATGTAACATTCACAGTCTGTACAAATCTTAGCCCTTATGCCCGAGCTACACGAGTCTAGTTCAAGTTAGGATAGCAGTAAGCTAGCAAGCTAGTACTTCTAGCTTCGTGTAGGCAAAACTAGCGTTGCGTAGCGTTGTCGACACGAAGCTAGAAGTACTAGCTTGCTTTACTAACACTAGCTTGAAAAACTAGCCTCGTGTCGCTCCCTAAGGTAAAATCCCTACTAATGGTTTAAGTTAGCCGCGGGTTAAACCGCGGGACGCAGCTAGTTCAGTATATACCCACTTCACTCGTATGGAAACATAAATCGAACGAGTCATTACTCGGTCGGCGGGAATAAAGAGAATAATATCCGAGTAGCAAGGCTGAACTCAAACTAATGTGGCGCTTTTGATGTGGTTTTATTAGTTCCTTTACATTTGATCTTTTCTCGTGTGGCAACTATTTAATTTCAAATAATACGTTTGATACAAACTTATTAAATTATACTAGTACGAGTACGAGTACCTATCTACTCTACATATTGTTTGACTACTCTATTTGACTATAATAGGTTTGCACTTCACCCCTTGGTGTCAAACTAAATAGATAATATTGCTATCGTGTCATCCGTAATCTAAGTTCAAGCCCAAATTTCAAACTCGGTAAGTCCTCACAAAGTGATCGGGCAACAAACATCTAAATTTATATATTTATAATACCAGCAGCATGGTTTCTTTTGCCGTTATATTCCTGGGATGAAAAGTAGGCTATGTATGGTATAAAACATAGGTTACTTTTTAGACTATTATTATCTGTGTACCAAATTTAATCCTAGGATGTTTTGCGTGAAAGAGGAACAAATCTACACATACTCGCAAACTTTCGCGTCTATAATATTAGTAGGATTTATTATTGATATTGTGTTAATTAATGAAATGCAATTCTGGCAGTCTGCCACTGTACCATAATCGTAAACAGTGGTAACGATCAAAATATGTACTCGCGTAGTATACCTACCTAGCAAATGCTATTCTACTTTCGATGCAAAGTCCGCAGTCACACGTGATATCAATTAATAAACACATGCATATTTAAACGTCATCTCATTACTCTACTAAAAGCCGAGATGCCCTACTGGCAAGAACGGCCAATTTCACAATCATGAGCCATTATGAACGGCCGTATTCAATAACATTGTAGATTCGAGCCTCACCGATACCTTTGAATTTTTTTTCAAGTGCAAAAGTACATTTTTTTTATTAGCACTGGCTTTAAAGTTGATGAAAAATCATCGGAAAGAAACCGCAGCGCCATGCGGTCGAGCGGGATATTATCAGTAGAAAATCTGTAGCTTTTTTCTAGGAGCTATCTCTCATATTATTCTTTTCAGTCCCGTAAAATTATATAATTTCGGGATAACACGTGTAACCGCGGAGCGTAGGTAGAAATCGTAAAAAGCAATACACTATTAAAAGCGTGATTCATCTAATACCATTCGATTGTGTCGAAATACCAAAGGTCAGCGAAAGTAGCGGCTCCTGAAGCTGTTTTATGGACCATAAAACAGTAGCACTTCGCGTAATATGGCATTCATCCGCGATAAAACAATAGGGGTCCACTTCGATTTTTACGCTTTTTTCGAAGCTTATAGGTACAAGCCCCGCGCTTCTACCGCCTAACTAAATCGGCTATCGCTTTGCTAATGCTGTCTCTATCATTTCAAGCGAAAAGAAAAGAGAGAGAAACATCAAAGCGATGACATTTTTCGTTCGGCGGTAGACCCCCCGGTGGTAATAGGCTTACAGTCTCGTTTAACAATAGAAAGATAAGCCCTAGATAAATGGATATACTTTTATCGTTAGTTGTAATTAATCACTCTTGACCAGCCACGGCTTTTGTAATGCGACCGAAACGGGGGTAATTCAAAATATTTTGATCGTGATTAAGTCCTATATAATGTTTTAGCATACGTTTAGTTAGTTTATATACTACGGCTTCTACGCTAGCCCAAAGTTCGCATTCTTATATAAAAAGGTTTAGCTTGATGAATGTTTATTTTTGAATATTAGATCTACATTATATATAACTTTGAATTTATAAATGACTAGCAAAATAACACCCATTTATCAACTTTAATCATAGCTATTGGAAAATCGTTGGGTTGTTCGTGATGCGATAGGCACGATTGAACATTTTTAAAATTATAAGTTGGAAACATTGAACTCTTAAAACACTAAGAAGCGGCATGCGCTCATCTTCGATCACAATGTAAAATCAGGTGACGTCTCCTGATTGAGTCTCAGTCGCAACAGGAGCCACAAGTTGAGTGGACGTTCGCTAATAGTTAAAAAAAACCGATATGAGCCGTAATAATGTCTTATTCTGCTTTTGCAAGGTGCACAAACAGTTCAAAGACCAAGAACAAGTTCCATGGTATCACTTTTCATGCGTAAATACACAAAATCTTTAATTATTTCCATAACAGTTCAATGATTATTACATCTAAAATTATTTTTCTGTTGTAATCAATTTTAGAATTGGCCATTTCTAAAAAGAGACAGATATACATACAGCGTAAGAGTGCAACACGACCGGCGATATGTTAGTTGCGGCTATTTTGTCTCTTTCACGCCAGTGCATTTGTATGTCTTTCTATTCTTGTCGAAAAAAATATCTAAACAAATGTGATGTATAGCTATCTCATTTGCACCTACTGCCTACTTGTCATGATGTCTTTGTCATTCATTCAAACGTCTCTCACGATGCAAGTGAAGCTGTGTGCACATTGCGTATACTTGTGTGAGATTTTCGTTACATTATGCTGTCTTTATATTAGAGCGTACCTTATCTTCGTTTACTTAGTTTCATCAAAGGTTGGAAACATTTCTTTGAATACTTATAAACAACATAACATGAAATAAAACGTAATATTAGCGTAAAAAGATGTAATATTAACCTTGCGTTGTCCTACTATTATTAATAATTGGAATTGTAACAAAAATTAATCGTTTGTATGTATTGTCCACAGGTAAGTTCATTCAGCCTTCACTCGGCGCTTCATACTCGTAAGAGAGAACTGGAAACTCGGGTAAAATTAAAAACCAAATACTTACTGCTGTTTTCCATATTTTACTCAAGGATTAAAATCAAGACATAACATGAATGTGGCCCTTACATCTGTAGACCCACAGAAGTTAGTGAGGTTCATTTTTATAGCATCTAAAGTCGCTGTCTCTGAATACCATCCACGCGTTTTATTTTGATCGAAGGCTTCCTTCATATAAATATTCAATTCGTGCGTATTGATCTGAGTGTGTCCTTCCTCCGAAGCATGCCATTCTGCCGCAGTGAAGGAAATATTTCCCCAGGATTCACCCGCTGTTTACCCTCTTGGGCGACAACGCTCGAGACGACCATTAACATTCTTAATTTTAGGGTTTTAGACTCAGAATCCCCGAATTAAAGTTTCCCAAACTAAAGTTCACTCCAGGGGTTATGTAGGCAAAATTAAGTTTCAAAACATACATTCAAACTGTAGATACAATTTTGGTGTCTTCAAGTCGAGAGTGAATTGGTTTGTTCGCCCCATCGTCAGTCAAGTGCAAATCTGTTATTAACTACGAGTATAAAAGAAACTGTTGGCTACACTCGCGTTATTTAGATGACACGTGTTCTAAGCCCGTGAGCATCGTGCATGAAGCTGTATAAAAATGTCGGGGACTGACTCCACCAAATAACCTCGGTAAATATTCCGTAATGAATGATACCAATGGAACATTAAAATTATTATGTTTACAATTGCGACCAAATGTTTGCTAGCAGCAGCAATCCTCATTAAAATTTAAATAAATGTTTGTATCTTTACTTTTAACATAACTACACCTATGTAAGTAAAGCATATCCACGTGTTGTACAAATTATATCCAACTAGCAGCGTCCTACGGTTATATCCGTAATTTTCCCGGAATAAAAAGTAGCCTGTTTTATTTCACACCATCACATCTCAGCAGGTATCTAATTTTATCTAGATCCATTCAGTTTTAGCATGAAAAAGTAACAAACAGCCATAAGAACAAACATTCACGTTACTATATATTAGTATGAAGTATGATAAGACATTACTAAAGAACTACCTCTAAAAAAATGGTGGACATTTCTCACACAACACCATCTAGCAATCACCTTAGTGTGTAGTGTGTACCTACATACTATGGAAGCCAGATAACTGGTATAAAGCTACTACCCTTCTAATATTATTATTGGTATACCGGTGGTGAGAGAGAGAGAGAGACAAACATTCGTACATACATGTACGAATGTTTGTCTCTCTCTCTCAAAAACTACTGAAGGGTTCTGGATGAAATTAGATCTGTTGGGTAAGACTGTTTGCCAGAGAAAAGGTTGGGAAACCTCTAATTCAGAAGATTCTCGGCTCTCGGCTCGGATTCCAGCGTCGATGTCGCAACTCCGCCGAGCGTGGATGTTCTCATTAGCTCGTTTCGTGTGTTGATGAGATGTATATGGCGGGGAAGGTCGCTGGGAGATTTGTAGCCGTTTTATTAAGTTTCCGAGAAAACGTGTTTTCTCTGTTACCTACGTCATTATGAAAAGCTTCAACCCTGTTCCATAAATTATTTTCATGTTTATTTAGTATCTACCTCACGGCTTGTTTGGTTTTGCGGTAAAATGCCTACTTTGACTGTGACATTTCGTGGTATTGATTCCCGACCAAGCAGATGTTTGAAAGATGGATTTAAGTTCTGGTCTATAACAGAAGTAGCTTTTTGTTCACACTGCTTGGATGCGTGACCTTCTTTCTCGAAGATGTCACCACGCTGGCTAAGTGCGGGTTGGCAGATAACACGTAACACATGTCTTCGAAATATATCTTCACGGTGCTCAATTAAAGCCAGCGGTGATGACAAACCTACTTGTTTATCTTTAGTAAAATAATTAGAGGAAACGGTTAGATTCGAACGTACGACTAGATGCTTATGAAAACGGAAGTTCTCGACACTAATTCACCACTACTGCATCTGTAGATAAAGTAGTTACTATCATATCCTTTATTCATTAACGTAGAGTAACCACTAGCAAATCTGTGGAACATTAGAGTAGCGTAGGTACCTTAGCGGGTCACGGAAGCACTGTTTTAACTCTACTAATATTATTAATGTGAAGATTGATAATATACCAGATTCGGTATACAATGAAACGCGCTTACCTAAAAGAATCCGATTGCCCTCAATTTGATGAAACCCAGATTATAAATCAATCAGGCTACTCAGACAACCCATTCTGCAATTAGATTAAGATGTTCTAGAATCAAACAAGTCTAACTGAATCTTGGAATTAGGTAAGTAGAGAGCTAGAGAGGCGTTGATCATATGCAACTGTATCCCAATAGCAAAGCATAGCTTCTTAGGGAATAGTTACATTCATAAACTACTTTTTTCACGTATGTTAGTTGGTATTCCTACATTGTTGGCAGGTCCACTCTTCCTGAATTGTATGAATAAACCACATCTTACGAGTATCCCGTAAAAACATCCTGATGTTATATTTCTCCGTCTTTTAGTCCCAGCAACATAATACTGTAGGAAATGTGTTTTCTTATTTCTTTTCTTGGTCCACGGATAACTTGGCGACAAACAAATAATTCAGCGGTAGTTACGACACATTTTCGGCATTGGGTCCTTTGAAGGACTCACTTGGGTTCATTCACTTCAATCGAAACGCTTTCTTGTAACAACACTACGATTTGATTCGCCTCATTGATTCGAAGAAATCTTATAAACCCTCCGTCAACAACAAGAAATTATTAGATTTATTCCTAGCGAACTCTATGTGATCTTCAAGAGTATTTTTAACCAATATGTAAGTGTAATAAAAATAGGCTTGTCATGTTTGTACATCAAAAGGTTTTTGGAAAAAGATTACCTGGAAGTTTGAGGAATTACATCTTCTATCTTCTAATAAATATATTAAAATCTCGCGTTACAATGTTTTTGTTAGTATTCCTCCGAAATGGTTCGATCCATTTTTTGTGTCTTATATAAGTTTCTTCATAGGTACGAGTACTACATCTACCAAAAGTATAAGAAGGTCCTAGAGTAATTTCTACTCTCCTGCACGATTTTTCACTTTTTAATCGCGATTTTTGTATAAACAATGATTTAACCGTCGCTCGTTGATATTATGAAGTGTCACGTCACTTTGATATTTCTTCAGTTGGTAGCAAGTACCTATGTCAGAACAGTGTTTGCTGGGTCAGCTAGTTAAATATTAACCGTATTAGAGTTAACTTATCAGGGCCGATATCCATAATTATTTTACTGTTAAATAGTTAATTGTGTTTCAATAATAAAATAAAGGAATATTAAATTATATTACGACAATATGTAGCACTTATTGTGCCGTGGTTACTATATACGAGTATATTTACTAAACAAATTATGTTACGTCATAAAGTCAAAATTAATAAGACATGTATGTACATATGTTATACAAAAAGTGCAAAGTAGATTTAAAAAAATACCCACGATATATTATATATTGTGTTATATCTGTGTTTATTTTGCCGACGTAATATAAATATGACACATATTATGTAAATATAATTGTTATAGGTATCCGCTAAATTGAAATATGTTGTTTCACCAATTTGCGAGTGGAAATAGTGATAAAGTGGAAATTGGATAAAATCGATTTTGCATGTTTAACAATGATATTAATACGTGTATGGTAACGTGGTAACATGACAAACACACACAATAGTATGACGTTTTGTGACGTTTATGGACGTGTTACCTACTAGGACTATGGACCTAACTGGCATGTCTGAGGTCGTGTATTCTGTTCATGCTTTCCATACAATACTTAGATGTAGTAATTGGCATATATTTATACATTTATAGTATATCTAATTTGTCTACGTCATCTGAATACGTGTGAATTCTGCTGCTACAATGTCTGCGAGTTTTTCAAAAACATAAGTAGGTATTAAAGATATAAAATTACGTCTTTTGAATTAAATAGACTTGTGATAAGTTTAATTGGCTTTATTTAGCTTTGTAGTCTTTATTTATTCTTGATTGCAATTTTATTTGTACAATTTACAGGTATCTACATTGTATTGTTTCGATAGACGTACCTACCCTAAGTTATTTTCGTCCCGCTGAGTCGAAAAGTTAATATCCATCTCAGCTGCACGTACGCGTTTAGTGGTTCATCCCGATTCCCATATTAATCTCTCTCTGGGACCAATTCACCATTCTTTTTGCACCATTTATGTAGTCTGCTAGATTTTTTTGGCGTACTGGTTTTAGATGTACATATTTATATTGAAAAGTTTTAAAATGAATATCTCAGATAACAACAAAACCTGGTACTTATTTAACTTTTAGGATGGGTCAAATTATTCCATTCAAATCACAGACAAATAGACAGAGATATTAGGTATTAGTAGCCTGAACAAACTATCGTTCTTGTCTAGATAAGCAATAGTAATTTAAAAAGACAAAGGGATACAATTAATAATCAATTTAACTCAGTTTTATTATCATAAGAAACTGTAGTTTCTGTCTGTGGCGAGCTTTGTTAAACGAAAAGCTTTCCGCCATTGTGCACCCTTCGAGTCCAATTTTCTTCGCGGCTTTGTTTGCAAAGTTTCCCTTTGTAACGATGATTACAAGCTCATTCATTTTATATGAGGTTTCTCATTGATTTACATTGCTTTGTTACCAGTCCCTTGGTAACTAATTAGTCGACAAATTTGTTACATGAATGTAGTCCTTATTATCTATTTTTCTCAGAGAAATAACGCGGGACAGGAAAACTTTGTTGTTTGTGAAATTACTAGCGGCCTGTTCCGAGTTCGTTCGGATATTTTCATACAAGTCTTTGTATGAAAATTTCAACTTAATTGAAATAAAAACTATCCTATCTTGCAAGTTGATCCAAATTTCACATAAATGCCAACTGTCATTAATATCGGTTAACTTGGCGAATAGTTCAATGGGAACAAATATCATACCACTAGAATTTTATAAGTTAATAATTAATATTAATAATTGATATATGTAATACTGAGGAAGTGAGGAAGAACATCGTAAATTAAAATCGTGCGATAAATGCTGAAAAAGCTGCTAAAGAAAACTTGGAAGAAAAGTTTCTAGAATATGTTAGGTGGTTAAAGTTTTTCGAGATAGAAGAAAAAAAGAAACACGAGATGTCACTTAGTACTCGCAGTAAACTTTAGTTTGACGCTTGAGGGGTGATTCTGGTAAGACCTATTATTGTCTGTCCTATTGTAAAAATGTACAATATCCACATTACCAGATAACAATAGACCTAACCTGTAGGAAATTAATCCTTTCCGTGGATTTTGGGTAAATATTTTTTGATTATTATTTTTACCTACGAGTCATATTTATCTGGCATCTAGGCATAGTTTTCAGTTACAAGTTCTACGGCAAACTATCATCTTATAAAGTATAAAATGACCTTACTTAATAAAGATAAAGATAATTGATTGAACAGAAATACAAATACAATTAAATAAGTGGCTCTGCATTTTGCTTTAGTTATATATATTTAATATATAAATAAAAACTATAATAATATTTATTATTTAGCTACAACAAATCCGGGATTTAATTATGACCGGAATGTGGTTAAATAGAATTGTCTTTGGGATGACTGAAGAGTTCGTATATGGTGATAGGGACGGTGCGAATAAATAAAGTATTTGTTAGATCATTTTTATGCCCAATTACATCTACTATCTATATATTTATTACAATTACCTACAATAGTGACTTATGTATAAGCGCTAGGGAAGCGTGATCGCTTCACAAAGAAGACGTACCGTTTAATTAGCCACCTCACAGCATTCCAGGAAGCAGTACTTTCATCAAGTCAATGATTCAGACGGTCCCGCTGCAGACGGTCTAATTAAATTAATTAAAAGGACTGACTGCGAGTAATATTAAGAGATATTCCTTTATTTCCTCTCTGGGTAATGACACTGGTCACAGAGTAGTAGACAAAGAGTAGCTAGTAAAGTTTGAGCCACATTCTTTTATTATAACACCAAATAGAACTGTATTCATTATAGCCATTCATTATTCGGCCCAGCTACTAATTTATATGGTAGCCAATAGGATATGGAATGGTTTTCTTTGTAGGCTCTGTACAGAAGAGTTTAGTATAACACTTCTCAGTAAAATATATGTACCTACTTATATCTAAGCTAACACTTCGCCTACGTCACCTCCATAGGTGCATGTATCGGTCACTGTATATCATCATTATCATCAGTCAGCTTGAACTATAACCAAAGAGTTGTGATATTCTTATTTTTATTTCATTAGATAATAGTACATATAGTTTGAGGTAAATACTTTTGTTAGTCATAGTCTTTTGTTAGTTATATTTGATATTAATATCAATTAGCATTGTATTTTGTCACTGTTCGATTCAATCACACATTTGTATCGCTGATCGGTTTCTACTAAAGTACCTATGTATTCCCATAATAATTATTAATAGGGCACTTCTCAAACTTTACAGATATGAGTTTAAGCTAACGATATGCTGACGCCATGGCTATTGGTGAACGTATCCATGAAAAATTCAACTCACTTTTTACATTGTTGAATTCAGTTGTTGATGACATTGAACGGATCTACCAAATCAATAAAGTGAAATAATTCATGATTTTCCCCATAATGTTCTACATCTGAAATACCTTGTTCTAAAATTGAACTATGGATTTTTTTAACCATTTTTGATTTTATTGTGACTGTATAGCTTATTTCTGTGCCACAGTTTTATTTGGCAATAAACAATGATATTTGAAAACCAAACTGCGCCATAGTGAGGTGCTCTCTGTAACATTAAAATAATATCTGTAATGAGATCGTCAGACTGTACAGTAGGGGTGACTGTGGAAGTACCGGGCACCGACGGAAGCGGCGAGGTGGAACCCAGACTGCAGACGAGTTCAACGTCTCTTTACAACTGCATTTATATGCTGCAATTACAGCGCAGGTACTACGACTGGCTTGACGGGCCAAAGGACACATTTATTCATTCATTCGCTCATGCTAAATTTGGACGAAAGAAGCTCGATATACATGGTAGCAAAATATCCAGTCTAAACTTGGATTTTTCTCCAAAACCTTAAAGGTTTCAATTGTTTTATTAATCTATCTTATGCCTGGTAGCATTTTAAATAATGATGACGGTGAAACGTTGAAGTGAGTCACTTTTCTTCAGTGTGATTGGAACCACACAGTAGAGATTCGCTTTGTTCTAGATTAGATCACGCATGACATGCATGCGATGTGCATATACCGCCGTTGGTGGCTTACTGGCGAGAAAGTCCGTTGCACAATCGTAGGTTCGAGACCCGCTTACACTTCTGAGTATTTTTGAAATTCTATGCAAGTCCCGATGTACGAGTATCTTGTGATCACTAGTTTTAATAGTAAAGGGCAAACAAGACAGTGATGATTTACGAGGACATGTATCGTGTCTAGCGTAGTAGAGCATTGTTTTGACTCTCTTCTTATCAGAAAAGGCTCCGAGTTGTACCAGTGCGACCATAAAGTGGACTAGTTATGCTGTTTATGACATGCGTGAAACAAAAAGCAGGTGTCACTAACTCTCGATTTTCAACATGTTGCAAGATAGGCTTGTTACTCTCAAATTCTTTAAACCCCAAATGGTTTCCACGTGATAAACTGTATTAAACCAAGCATCAGCTTGGTTTAATACAGTTTTGCGCATGAGTTCCTAAACGAGAGAATGTGTCAACAGAGATTAGTTCCGCTGGTAACGCTTCCGTGCACGGGACCGCGGACAATGAACCCACCTGCTTTCCACACGAACGCTTCCGCATGTCTTCTCGATCTCTGTAGCCAGATATCGAGACTGACATTTGCTGTGAAGAAGACTATAAATATGTTCTCAAATTTATACTCGTATAATTATTGTACTCGACATACAACTCAGAAACATTTTTTTTTAAATATTTAACGCACGGTTCCACCTTCAAAGGAAATCTGTATTACCATACAATTGGGCATTTTTTAAATTGGATCCTCATTTAACAGGTTCCTGACTTCGTCCATACATCGGGTCTCGTAATTTATACTTTCATAAAACGCTAGATGGCTTAAAAATATCATGTAACAATCGAAATGGAAACAAAACTGAAGACTCAATTATTTTTTTTAATATTGAGTGTCGGAACGAGCAAAACATGCGCCTGATGATATGCAACACAACTGTCCACAACAGAATAGTGAATTTGTCGCCCAGTGTGTAATTTCCCAAGAAATTTTGCTCTTCAAACTATAAAACAGTAACGTTTGCACATTACTTTTTGGTGGTAGAATAACTGGCAAAGCTGATGCAGGTAGTTCTCCAGGTAGACTGCAATGTTACGACTACAAAATATATTGGCTGACACTTTTGTAAATTCTGTCTATTCACAACACGCTTACGCTATGGAAACTATAGAGTTGATATAATACTTGTGAATCTCATAAATGTATTTAATAGGAGCACGTCGTCATAGAATATCCGTTCATAATATTATCCTAACATGCTAAGCTGGCTTTATTTATGTTCACCAAGACTGTGTAAAGTTCAGTACTTAATGGGACGCGAAATTTTTAATCAATAAGTTGACAACTTGAAACTCCTACCCAACTCTGTTGAAATAATAATCCAAATAGATCGAAAGTATTGTTAAATCATCATCTTTATCATGGGCCTATTTTTTAAAAATAGATGCTCTAATCATAAAAGAGGGGACACATTCTCGATCATAAAGACCAATGTCATCATAATCATCATTATCAGCCCCTACTCGTCTACTGCTGGACATAGCATCTCCAATAATACACCGATCAGTTCAATCTTCTTCATTACGTTTTCAGCCACCACCAGCTGACTTTCGTCACTCCATCTAGTCTCTGACTATAGATGCTGATTTAGGCTGTATAATGCCTTGACACTAATTAGAATGAAGACACAAGTAGGTATACAATAAGTAAATGATAAATACGCGTGATTATTTATATTTAAGTTTAAAAGAAATCTATTAATAATCCCGAAGGTCTTTTACTAGGTCTGCTGTTGAGGATGTTGTAAAACCGATATTTCAAATACGAAATATTTTATAACATTCCAATTGTTAAAGCAAGGTCCTAAGCCTATCTAAAATTGTATCTTCACGAAATACCTTCAAACTTATGATCTCAAAGAAATCTTCCCGTTTGCATTCTTTCTGCTCAAACTACTTTCAATTGTCGATTCGCCGAGTTGTGCCGAGGTCACGTTACTGGCACCTAGCAAGGTACGAGATACGTTCAATTATTATTACTAAATTTTATGTAATGTGATCAGTCAGTAGTCACAGAGTTTTAAGAAGCAGATTGAAGTGAAACCCGTCGTAAAACTGTTGAATTAAAAAAATAATACTTAAAGATTTTATGTAAAAATGGCCGTTTCGTAAAAATCAAATCGCCTGATGGTAAATTAATTGAATTTTGAGCAATTGAATATAAATTACGATATTTTACGAACGTCAGTTATTATTGTAGACGTTGAGTTGACAACTTTCCACAAATCAACATTGTTGAACAGACATCCTTTTAACATTGTCAAGGTTTGACAATATTAATTGACTGGACAATTCACCCCTTTACCACTTGTAACAACGACCCTGGATGCTCTACCTACCCCTGTGGAAAATAAGATCTATAAGTACGTGTATATAGATATGTTAGATTATTTCTCATTAGATGTTAATAATTCCTAGTACCTATTATAAAAGATAAAAGGCTTGCGGTGAAGCTATCTCCAGCACGAAGCATCGATCGGCTAGTCTCGCCGCCTATTTATATTCAGACACCGCCCACGGTTCCGCTTCCAAAGGAAATCTGTATTACCATACAATTGGACATTCTTTTTATTGGATCCTCAATTAACAGGTTCCTGACTTCGTCTATACATCGGATCTCATTTGTACTCTCGGTAGGCGCTAGGTGGTTTCAAAATATCATGAAACAATCGAAATTTTCGTTTCCAAAACTCAAAGGGAATGCGAACATAGCTGTTTTTGTCTTGTAATAGGATGTAAAGGTCATCAGTGCAAAGGAAATAGTAATTACGTGATCAAACTCTCCTTGAAAAAATCGCATGATGCGGTTGAAACTTAAGCTGAACTGACAACGATACACGCGCAAGTAACCCGTGAATACTACAAATATTATAAATGTGAATATTGTAAATGTTAGGATGTCTGCAGCTCAATCACGTCGTAACAATTGAGCGATCCGGCTAAAATTTGACACATGTATATTGAAAAAAATTACACATGACGTAATCATGATTAAAATTGTATGTTTTAAATTATAATATATGGGAGTAATAATAATAAGTTTGGAACAAGTAAATTTTCGTCCCCTTACATCGTAAAGTTTCTTGGGAAATCATTTCACAAAAGGCAATTTTCTATATTCTACGCGGGCGAAATCACGAGTAGATGCTAGTGATTGACCGTAGATTTTTTTTTATTGTACATTTGAACAATATAATGGTATATCCGGTGAAATTGCGGATTGCATGTTGCATGTTCTATTTAGTTCAGTTCTGTTCTCGCGAGCGAAGTTGCAAACATAGTGTAGTTATATTATGTAAGATCATTTGGATCGTGATTTTTGATACTTTGCCGAGATAAAGTTTTAATTGCGTCCATCTCCAAATTTTATGGCTGTCTAGACATAGTTAAAAAAAACTTTCACTCCACATATAGCCTTCAAAAAGTAACACATTATTCCTTATTTGTCAAAAAGACCGAAGCCTTATTAAATCATATTATTATAGTTATAGTATGGTACTTATTATGTTACAGTATAAGTTGATCCCACTTACAACAATTGATCGCTGTCGGTATACTCCACAGCATCATTAATGACTGTTCATAGTTAGTGCCTCTACCGTATTTTACAGTGATAAAAAACACTTATCTTATACAGGGTTATTGGTAATCAGCCTGCATCCTTTTAAGGGGATGTTAGGTACATTCAATACATCAACTTTTGTTCTACAGTTTTAAAAAAAAAGAGTTTTTTTTTCTTTTACAAAAAAAATAAAAAAAATATTTGCACGGTCTAAAAGCATCGAACTCTTCGTAACAATTCGTAACAAGAGCACGTACGCTCTTTAACGCGCAAAAAATGATGTGCCGAAGTGAATAAACACTAAAAAGTCGCTAAACAGTACAAAAAAGGGCAACAAACACTATTTTTTTTTGGGTTGTCTATTGAGTTTTAACGAAAGTTGTAGAACAAAAGTTGTTTGTTTAAATATACAGAACATGCCCTTAAACGGATGCAGGCTGATTACCAATAACCCTGTATATAAAATTCTCGTGTCACAGTGTTTGTTTCCTTACTCCTCCGAAACGGCTTTACTGATTTTAACCAAATTTTATATGCATATTCTGTAGGTATGAGAATCGGCTACTAGCTATTTTTCATACCCCTAAGTGACAAGGGTTGTTCACTAAGGCAAAACAACGTTTGTGGGGTCAGCTAGTCTTATATATAAAATTCTCGTGTCACAGTGTTTGTTTCCGTACTCCTCCGAAACGGCTTTACTGATTTTTACCAAATTTTATATGCATACTCAGTAGGTCTGAGAATCGGCTACTAGCTATTTTTCATACCCCTAAGTGTTAGGGGTTGTTCACCCCAAACATTTTTTTTTTAATTTTTGGTCATTTTTTGTTTTTATTTTTTTATAATGTGGCGTTAAAAAATACATCCAACCCTAAATTTTTACCCTTTTATCACCAACCCCTTTTTTTATAGCCATTTTAGTAATTTAATCATTTGACAGTGAACTCCTAAACGACGGGACCGCTTTGAATTCTTTTTTTTATGTGTGTATTCGAAGATGGTTTAAATTCACAAATAAGCCCGGCAGATGGCGCTGCAGACAGTGTCTAGGTTATGTCCGAGCGAAGCCGGAACGGGCCGCTAGTATTTATGTAAAATTCGCCACAGTCGTTCAATTGGCAGTAGTAGAATAACTAGCAAAGGTATATTGTTAAGGCAAATGTGGTATTTACTCGTTTGAGCACACAGTTTACGTAGCGGTGAAAGGGTGTCCATAAACATCCCTTATCAATCTCTTTTTTATCGATAATAGTTTTTCGCTAGACCGCCATCTGTCAAGTGATGATGCGGTTTACTGAGGAGCGCTCCTCGTTCAAGTCTTTGAAAGAATTTTAACGCAGATAGATATTTATCAGAATATTGTGACGTGCTTGTATCAAATCGGATTTTTTGGTCTAGGCCTACCCTAAACAGGTTAAATAGAAATGATGTTATACACGTCTCATTGTAAAGGTATCGTACTTGTAACACAGCTCTACAAGGGGTCTAATTTTAGCCGCCGCGTGTGGGGCGCACTTTAAACTCATCTCCGCTATTGTGATGGTACTGATGGAAACCAAAAATATACTATGTAAACCAATATGTCAAATATGTCACAATTCTAGTTGACCAATGTTACAAACAACTCTTTAAATTAGGAATAGAAGTTGAGATTAACGTCTGGTTGATTGATTATCTTTATGGGAAGAAATGTTTGTTTCATTCGTTTTTCCGTATAATTATCATTTAAATGAAATGACTACTGCCACTCTACAGTCACCCTCCTCACTCAACATAGTTTCAGAATTTTTAAAAGTTCGAGTTTAGATTCTAGATTGTTCGTTAATCTTAACCCTAAAATTTCACACACAGCACTCGTGACCAATTACTCGTATATAAGTAGCAGCCATTTCAAATTTGACCTAATGAACGGACAAAGGAGACGGTAAGAACAAGTGTATAAGAATAACTAAAAAGCCACAATTAACCACATCCGCCAGTTGACCAAGCAGGTGCTCTGAATAAGATCCACACGATAAGGTCATCATCATTCCCAGGACAAAAAATACTTACAATGACATTTGAGAAGAAACAATCGAACTCTGGATCGAATTCGCAAACCCTGCCAAAAAAGTTTCATTTTAAATATTAATTCTTTAGTGTCAATATCTAAGCTTGCACAGTCTCAACTAGTACAGAACAAATTTTTACTATTCGACAATATTGTAAACTGGCCTCGCCCCGCGATTTTTAACCCCCGTAGTTCCCATTTTCGTTATTTTCTGGTAACAAAAAGTAGTATTTGAACAGGAGGAATTCACATTACTGGCTAACACTGCACTGCACTTGTCAACCTGAGCTAAAGCTTGACCTTATAAGATGATATATGTATTCGCCCTGTAATTTCTCTCTGCTGTTGCTGACCGTACTTCGTTCGTCGGTGTCTGTCGTCGCTAATCAGGAAACACTTCGTCCAAACATTACCGCCGATCATTCTTGTTGATCATCTAAGTGGGTTTGAACGTACCACGATTTATGTGGCGTTTTTCTAGAACTAACCTCTGTGATATTGTTGTTCTCTAATGAAAATCTTTCAACGTGGCGTAGTGGCGAGAACGTCTGATTTCACTAACGTGAGGTCATAAGTTCAAACCCTGTACCTCTGAGTATTTTTTCAATAACAGACGTACAAATTTGTTACCATGTACTCGCCATAACGGAGAAGAAAAGCTTAAAGAAGAAACTGGCATGTTCCAAAAACAGACATCTTTCGATGACATGCGTCAACCAGCACTTGGTCGGCGTGGTGTAATCTGAAATGAGCTTTGGTAATTTCAGGTTAATATTCTTTTATTCTTTTTTTTTTTTTTTTATTCATTTATTCATAAATGTTATTTACATGTCAAGGATTTCGTACAAGATATAAAGTTATACAATTGAAACTAAATGTACTTATATAGACAATTAGTACAACATAATAATGATCACAATTTAGTTTTAATACCATTGTCAAAATTGAATTTCATTGGAAAAAACAAAAAATATATAGATTATTATTATTATTAATTTTTGCATGTCAAATGTGTAAAATATATACACATCAAATAATACAAATTAAAATAATCAAACTAATAATAATCAAATTAATAATAAACTTAAATAATCAAACACAACAAAATTATTGAACAACAGTACAGTCCTTATAGTTATAGAATTCTGTCAAGCTATAGAACGTCCGATCGACCAGCCAACGCCTCAGGCGAGACTTGAAACAAGCCAGACTTGGCGCAGTGGTGACACAATTTGGTAACTTATTATATACAGTCGGTCCCATTACGTGTGTTAGTTTGTCGGACTTTGATAATGTCCTGGGAATTTCTTTCAGCTGCCCCGTACGTCGCGTGCGGCGTGTATGGAGGTCACCATAAACCGGATACAACTGTGTATTGTTCCTCACATACAGCGCGACCTGTAAAATGACGATGCAGGGCAGCGTCATGATTCCCAGTTTTTTAAAGTGAGGTGCCGCCGATTTATCGCTACTTATTCCCGCCACTGCTCGCACGGCCCTTTTCTGCATGCGGAATGCGCGCTCCCAGTCCGCGGCGCTCCCGTACAGCTCGGCGCCGTACTGCAGCAGCGAGTGAACAGTTGCGAAGTAGCACGCGCGCGCCGCGCTCGCCGGCACCACCCGCGCCACGCGCCGGAGCGCGTAACACGCACTCGCAATTTTTCCACAAAGCTTATTAATGTGATTTTCCCATGTAAGAACAGTGTCGATTTCAAACCCAAGAAAATTCGTAACATTGGTTTGTTCGATTTCGACACTATTCACAAACACTCGCAGTCGTCTGTATCGCCGACCTGATAAATTGAAGTGCTTGTAATGAGTCTTTTTAAGGTTTAGCGCGAGACCATTGTTCTGGAACCAGCAATTTAACTGCGAACACGTTACATTTAGTAGCGCTTCCAGTTCGTCTAGTGTAGGAGCGGTGACTATGGCGGCCACGTCATCGGCGTACATTAATACTTCCGCCGATGTTATCGCATCCGGTAGATCATTCAGGAGCAGCGAGAATAAGATATTCGAGTTGGAAGATCCCTGCGCTACGCCCATGGAGGAGCGCAACGGTTCCGATCTAACCCTGCCTCCATCCCCGACTACTACCTGAGATCTGTCCCGTAGTAAGCTGGTGGCCAGTGCCAACGCCGTGTCTCCCACCCCATAGTACTGCAGCTTAGCAGCGAGCACGTCGTGGTCGGCGACGTCGAACGCTTTAGAGAGGTCGCAGCAAATCACAGCGACGTGCTGCTTCTCCTCGCGCGCGCCGACGATGCGCCGCACCAGGTCCCGCGCCAGCGTGGTGGTGGAGCGGCCCGCGCGGTACGCGTGCTGCCGGTCGGAGAGCTGCTCAGTCTCGGAGAGGAACGAGGTCAGGCGCGAGCTGAGACCGCTTTCAAAAATTTTAGCGACAGCAGGGATTATAGATACGGGCCTGTAGCAGTCCATATCCTCTCTCTTACCTTTTCCTTTATAAATGGGTGATATTTTTGCAGATTTAAGGGCTTCAGGAAATGCCCCTTCCTTAATGCAAATGTTGAAAAATACAGATAGTATCGGAGCGATCGGATCCGCAGCCGTCCTGAGCAATCTCATGCTAATACCGTAAATATCCTGCGAGGCTTTAGGAGGAATCCGTGAGGTAATGAGGCGATGGACCTCATCAGCAGTGAAAGTTCCAATCCTCAGCGAGCGATCAGCGGGCGCCCGCGCCGCGCGGAGCGCAGCGAGGGCCCGCGCCACGTCCGCCCGAGGGGCCGAGGCCGTGGCGGCCGCTTGTAAGAACTTGTAGTTCAGAGCCTCAACCGCTGCTTTTTTATTGGGAAATACCGACCCGTCATTGTTCACTATAGTCTCAGTGAAGTCCATAACGCACGATATTTTTTTCCCTCTTTCTAAGTTTACCACGTTCCACATAGACTTAGACAAATTCCCACTTGTATTAATTTTATCAGTGTAGTAATTAGATTTTGACCGTGCCAATAAGCTATCATATCTATATTTCATGTCAATTACAATATTATTTAAAATGTCACAATTTTTATTTAATTCAATTATGTCAAAAAGTAATGATTTAAGATTTTTTATGTCATCCGTTACCCACGATTTGGTTTTTCTCCCATAGCTTATTTTTCGCAGTGGGAAGCAAACTTCGAATTTATTTTTCAATATATTAATGATCGATCTACCTATATCTGTAGCGGTTCTATAGTGTTTGAAAACTTCATCCCAATCTATGCTTCTAATCGAAGTTATAAAGTTGTGGTTATTGTGCGGAGAGTACGATCTCGAGTAACAGTGCGTAGCCCTAGGTGTTACTCTTTCACACGTCACCTGAAACCTGAGTCCGAGGTGGTCGCTCAGGTTTGTACATATTGCCGCGGCGCGGACCGAGCCGGGCGCGAGGTTGCTATAAGCTTGGTCTAAGCACGTACTTGTACTATGAGTGACCCTAGTCGGGAAGTCGACCTCAGCTACCATGCCGTGGGCCGACAGTATATCACACAGCTTCTTCCAGTCCGAATTTACATCGCCTAGACAATTTACATTTGTATCACCCACAATCATACAATTTAAACCTAAGTCGCTAACCTTGTCGATCAGACGCTCAAAATATATTAAAAAATCACACGTGTTTAAATACACGTGTTTCTTGTGTTTTTGTTGTTTTACTGTAAATAAATTCAATCAATCAATCTTTAGTCAATCAACACATGCACTCTGAAACCTCAACAGATTACAATAGAGTTTGAAAATACTAATTACCTAGTCCTAGAAATCACTTAGGTTAAGTGAGTAAATTAAAACATGATGTTTAATTTCCAGCGCTTTACATAACCTGTGGATGGTTTCAATGGAAAATTTTACTGTGAGATAGTATATTTTAATTTTTTTATAACAGTTACCTAACTACTGTTTAGCTTCCTACTCTAAATGAGTTCACTCTCCTATGGTATAAACAAAAACATAAACAACTCATTTTAGGTTTCTTCTGCTGAGGTTTGGATTCTTTCCTCAAATTTGTACCTATTTATATTAATTACCTAGAAGCAGGCTTAACAAACTCAGATCTGTTTTATACATTTTTAAACTATTAACCTAACTACTTACACTAACCATATCTGAATTGTATCTACATAGGACGATGAATGTCTAGATGTAATTAAGATGATGAGGCCCACTACCAGCCTGAAGAGTGGCCAGCATGCTGGCGGCATCACCACGCAACAGTGCAATGGATATGTGTATTAGTCAACAAAACAGCTCACACAAAAATATTAACCTTACTTTACTAGAGAATAATAATAGTTGTTACAAAAAAATCATTAAATACTTGCTTTTTGCTGATCTGACAGGGATAACTAAAACTTTTCCAAGTACGCAAAATCACATAGCATGGACCTTTTTGTTCTAACAGCGAACTTTATCTGAACTGCAGGGTATCACAAGGGCACACTGAGGCAAAGACTTTCGGTCAATACCCGATGCCGGTTAAATCCGCAAACTTTCACTTAACTTTGTGACATAATTGAAGACAATAAGATAATGAAAGACAGCCAAAAATGTCACCCTCGCGTAACAAATCTCTCGCCAAGTGCGTCATAATTTGAGAATCAGTTTCTTTGCCAATCCTTTGAAGAATCAAACGTACGGACTTTCAAACCGACCCAACGTGAGAGATAATTCATTCGAATCATTTATAATGCTCAGCATTGTGTGACTGAGACATTTTGTCTGGATTAGAGACAATAACGTGTTATTTTACTTTTTGAAATTTACGATAGTAACACAAAACATTTCAGTCGTAACGGAGACTGGTACTCAAGCCAATGAGGCGTTTGCAGAATAAAAAGAACGAAAAAGATCACATAGGTACAATAAAATAAATAATTTCTAGTTAATAATTGTAGCTAGTCCGCACTATACGCCTGTATCGCGGAAGCTGTTACGATTGTCCTATGTAATTTATGGATTAACAATAAAAGAGTTGCATGTTGTCAAAGATCTAGCACTACTTCCACGGGCCCAATGTCTTAACACCAAAAGGTTCAAGTATGTAACTACTTCCGAGGTTTGCATACTCAGCAGAATTAGCCGCTGCAGATTTAGCTTATAAAACCTTTACGTTTCTGTACGCACTTACCTCCATAAGTACGTCGCTCACGTCACAGGACGCGGGCGTCCTCTGTTCGCTGTCACTCATTGAGTGGGGGCCGAGTTGGGACTATTTTAGCCCAGACTCCGACTAATGACAGTAAATTGCCCCCTCGACGAAGACGAGAATAAACTGCCAGAAATAACCTACTCGCGTGAGACAAACCAAACTGAATGAAATATTAATCAATAACATCTTATTCAGTATGGAAATATTGACCTCCACGCTGAGTTAACACCAATAAAAGCTAAATTTATATGTTAAGACAATAATCGTATCCTAACTATGGCCCAGGTACCTGGGCATAGGGAAAAGTGAACGGTTTTCCGTAAATTAATCGTATGTCTTCAATTCTGAAAGCAGCAGATTCACTATTGAGGATTGATGATTAGACCAAATTAATAAGTATAAATGGTTCATTGAGTTGGGACTCAAAGCCTTCTCTCACAACCAGATAGTCCACCATGCTGGCCCAGTGCGGTTTGGATCATGGCATCGAGAGATTCTAGAATATACTGGTTTCCTCACGAGGTTTTCCTTCGCCGTAAAACCCAGTGATGACGACAAACTTGTACATTTGCGATTGAAGAAATATTCAGAGGGGCAGACGATATCCAACCCTACGACCTTACTATTGTAAATCGGGCGTTCTAGCCACTAGGCCTAACACATCGTATAACAAACACGGCTAAATCCACGCTAAATCTTAACTAGACAGAATCGTTGCATAAAATTAGATAAGTTCCAGTCAAACGCTATCTAGATTTATTTCTTCGTGAAACCAAATAAATTATTTTTCTTATCGTAACGTCTAGCACATTTTATGCCATTCCCAATGGTAAATTAGTAACAAGCAACTTTAAGTTAAAAATAAAAAAATCCATACAGTAAATTTTAAATAAAAAAATGATTTCACATTCGTTTAGATGTAAGACTGACGTTTAGGATGTAACAACCATAAAATCACAACCGAATTTAGTCCCTCCTCACTGATTTACATAATTTTAATCATGAACCTAAAGCTATAAGCGAACTTTTATCGTTTATGCATAATTCAAAGTATGTCGCGAAATTAGAGAGTCGTGATACAATCCCACGGTGTTTTTCTAGCTTTGCTTGGCTTTACTGTCCGCTAACACGGCACGGCCCCAATTTATGGTTCGCGGCGGCAGATACTAAAGCAAAAATGTGTTTGAATGAGGCATTTTCAGAAAACAAATGTACCTGTTAAAGATAGTACCTACTCAATTTCATCAAAAGTGGAGCGAATGTTTTATTTGCCATTATCTGGGGGATCGGTCTGAATCCCTGGCCAATCTTTAAGCACTCCTTACTTCTATGTGAATTTGTAAACCTGCATTTTAAGTAGGTATTAAGTAAATAGGTTTAAAAAATATTTACTATTTCTATTCTTAATAGAGGCAAAGGACCGTCGCACGGCGAGAAACGACGTGTATGGTTTGTGTGATAGCTAAAAAAATCTTATCTTAAATGTATTTTACTCAAAGGATTATTAAAACACGTACCTACGCAGCTTTATTTATACATTTTATACTTAGGTGATAACTACGTGCTGTAACCCTGGCTATACCTACGCATTCACATAGGATTATTAATATGGTTGTTAATAATATTTTGATTTAAATCGGTCAGTTTATTAGATCCAAGAATTTTGTAGGAATGATTGGGGCTAAAAACGAAAATAAACGAATATTGATTGAAACTTTTCGCACTTCATCTAGCTTCAATTTACAGAATAAACATCCGTCATTCATCACACCTACCCATGTGTGTCCTGGTTGAAAATCGAACCCACAATCTATGGCGCTGTGGCCATACCTACTCACTATCACCTAAGCCACGACGAGGTCAGCCCATTAATAATAATAAAAAACTAACTGAAAATTCAAATAAAACCTATTTAAAAGAATATTCCATAAAATTCGTAGAAATAATAATAGAGGTAGAAATAAATGAATGCAGTGGACATTTTCCACTCAACACTCTCTAAGCCCAAGCCAAAATCCTGTACTATGGAATCCATAAAGCTGATATAACACTTATGTAATCGTAAACATATATATAAACGTATTCTAAATAGAATCACCGACACAGAAAAAACATACTCATCAGCATGAGCTGATGAGTATGTTTTTTAGTAAGTCCTGTACTCCCCGTTCAGAAAACCATCGATCCACTGGATACCTAGGTTCCATACTGTACGATTTCAAAATTTTCTTTGATTGTTCACCAACATTCATCACACATCTATCTCCACTGTCAAAGTTAGGAAAGCATCCGTCATTAAACTCGGAAGTCATTAGCAAGTTTCGCAGCAAATTTAGAAAGTTTGGTTCAACTTGTTTTTACGCCATGAATCATGGTTATAGGTTTGTAAACTATTGGTACACCACTATAATTCGAGAGCTGAGTTGAAGAGCTACCATCGAATTTACATAGTTCAATTTGTAGAAAATTGTAGTAACGATATTTCTCCAGTGGCTAAGGATTGAATAGATGAGCCACCGTGGACGTATAAAAAGTCGGACGTAGTCTCGCTAAAACAAAAACTGTGTCACTAGAATCGGCCACATTTGCACGTGTGCGATGTCAGGTTGTCACTGATAGGCTGACACGCAGACACATACACAAGTAGCGCGGTAATGACCCACTGATGTGTGCGTGTCAGCCTGTATGTGACAACGCGTGCATATTATGTAGCCGACTCGATGGACACAGATTTTGTTTTAGCAAGACTACGTCCGACTTTTTTTGTACGTCCATGATGAGCCACCGTCAAATTATCCAAATAGTATCTTCTGGACAACTTAGTTCTTTATTTAGTCAATTGTAGAAATGATCTGGTTTGTGCATTGTGCGCAGTCAGATGAAGCAGGAAGGTCTGCATGCGATCACCGGGTCGGAAACACCGCTGATTGTGTCCACCGATCCGGAACCACCGTTACGTCCTGACCATTCTTCTTCCGGCAGTCCACGTCACATCATGGTTTTCATGACGAACTCTTCAAATTTTACCCATGATAATACGAACAAAACGACTCGCCCCTTGTGGGCGAGTCGTTAAACGTGCACACGATAATGCTTGACTAACCGACTTGTATTTCCAAAATGTTTCCCATTTGCTGTTTAATAGATGACGTCATGCGCATTTAAATGCTGTTGATGTATATTTATTACGTTAATTTTGTTTTAGACTCATCATTCATATATATAATTTTAACCGACTCGCTTCAAAGAATAGGAATATTAATTTTACTACAGAAGTCGTTGATATTCTTTGCGCCCGAAAATCCATGCGTAATATTTGTTTATATTCACATTCACGATTAAATTTAGCAAAAATGTTCAAAAGAAAGATAAGATGGATCTCCTTTAAGATAAAATAAATATCATTTGATCGGCACTATAAATAGTTGACATCAAAAATTGTTTTACAGTAGAACTCCAATTATCCGAATTAATGGGGACCGGGACCCATTCGGATAATCAAATATTCGGATAATCGGATTTTTTAAAAAAAAATTGCCATTGTAGAGAATAAAAGCTACGTTTTGATATTGCACTATTTTTTTATTGAATTAAATGAAAGAAACATGAAATTTTCACATGTTTTAAATATAAATAAAATGTACTTATGTACAAGTTTAGAAATAAAAATCATTGTTTTTAAACATCTCCATCAATGTAAGCTGTTGTTTAGACTTGTTTGTGATTCGGATAATCGGCGATTCGGATAGTCGGAGTTCGGATAATTGGAGTTCTACTGTATCTCATTTTATTTATGTCACTTAACATCAGGCTAGATGATGGCCAAACGCATGTTTTCGACTGGATTGTGATTCGTCAAAAAACGGTATTTTGTTAAATGTTTGTCTAGCTAAACTTGCTATAGTAGTTTTAATAATGTAAAAATGTAGCTATAGTAGATTTGACCACTATAAGTATTTTTTCCCACAGTGTAGAGCTGTGGAGTATTCACTCAAAATATATTACAATAATATATCACACAGTACTCGTAGATTCGCCAGCCCTATTCACGACGGGAAGTAGTAGTTCAGTGAATTGGATTCCAACTATGCGAAGTCTGGTTTACCTACACATAATACTAAACCAATCTCGCTGTAACCGCTGAGCTATTGATGTTCTTTTCATTGCCTTTTTATATTTAGCAAAATGTTTAATTTAGATAACGCTTTTCCTCGATTCAGCGAAACAGAGACGCTGAATCGGTATTTATTTTAATCTACTTACTACGCATCTCACGTCGGTTCTCTGCATGAATGACGCCGAGGAATCCCCAGAAATGTTTAAGGAAACGTATTAAAATGCTTATGATTAGGCATTAAAGTACATTTTTGTAGATTTGTATTTTCAAGAAATTCTTATATTTTCTTCAAGTCGAAAGTGAATCGATTTCTAGACTGCGTCGTCGCTTAATATCAGCCGAGTTGACGTTCTAGCATAGAATAGATAATATAGAGTTCTGGTGTAGAACTATTATTGTTAGAACAGTAAGAAAATTAAAACGTTTTGCTATTTTTGTGTAAAAGTGTCTTTCTTGAAACATGTCGTTTTCCTTGTGATGTTTGTTTTTAACCTTTCTGCAGTCACTTGTATTTCTTTATCAACATCATGTAGATAAATTATTCGCCACAAGTTGCTGGCAGAGAAAGAATAGTTTTCTTTTCGGTTCTACTTTCTTGGAACATGTCATTTTCCTCGTGATGTTTTTTTCACAGTTCTGCAGTCACTTGTATTTCTTTATCGACATTATGTATAGTGTATAGATGAATTATTCGCCACGAGCGCCATTCGTATTGCTAGCAGAGAGAAAATAGTTTTCTTTTCAGTTCCACTACTGTTCCTATTTTCAATAGAATAAAGTGAGTAAACAAAAAGGTCGATCGTTCAGAATCGGCGTCTGGCCGCGCAAGCGAGCCGGATGATGTCTGCTTCCTCTTGTTAGATAAACTACATTATTTTTCTGCGCATTCCATCTTTTTTAACGGTAAGGTCACAAATTCAGGTCGTGCGCTAGAACTCCAGAAAATTAGAAGATAATAGAGTACATTTGGTCAGATAAGTAACAGCTGGAAGATATAGATTCAATCAAGAGACAAATTCTCTGTCTTACTGTGTCGTCTGTAATACATACGTGAACCAAAAACTTTGAGAATTGCGCGGACGGAGTATTTTGAAATTGTAGTTCTCAGGTTGCGTAGCAAAAAAAAATTGAAATCTGTGGTTCTCAGCAAAGGCGTCATATGTAACAAAAAAAAATGAAATCTGTGGTTCTCAGTAGGTATGTGGCACACACGCAAATACCTATCTATACTATTTTGTTTACTGTTAAAGTCTATGGTCAAATTGGGAATAGATATTTCTTAATGGTCGAATTTCTTAATGTATATTCTATAATTTTAATTGCATCGTTAGCTCCATTTAACATTGTTACCCCGTTGATTACCTACATCACGCAGATTGAGCACGTGTTTGTGTTTAAGTACTTCAAGTTACGGGTAGGTCAAAATTATGTTTACCTGCGTTGGACTGACTCATCACTCATTTGACTAATGCACTTTACATAGTTATGTGTTTGTGCAGTCTTTGTTAATGATATCATTGCTTATATTGTAATAGATGATGGTAACTGAATATAAATATATTCCCATATAGTATGTATGCATAAAGTTACGAGAATCTCTTAACTCTTAAGTCCTTACCTAAGCTAGTACTAAGGACAAAGGGCCTAGTTTTTCCCACCGTTGGGGTTCAGTGATTCCTCTAACAAGAGACAATCAAGGCTGGCCATCACACTGGCCAATGGCTTGGATGTTCTATCAGATGTTCACATATTTTCAAATGTCTTTCTTGAAATTTTTAATTTTTCCCGCAATTATGATAACACTAACTAAAATAACGTAAATTACTTATACGCGTAAAAAGAACCCCAAACAAATGCCATTGGAAGTGGGTACCTATACGCAACGATCTTATATCGATGGGTATACGTACTTACGTAGTTTAACAGCCGCATTGCCGCTCTCATTGGCAAAAGGTTTCGACGCTATCTATCGTTTTGATTAATACATTTTTAAAACATACTCGCTATAAATGTAAGTAAATAAATGAAGACAGACATAAATGTAAATGAAAACGCAGCGACAATTTTCGGTCGTCGGATAAAACCAATCTATTTTCCTTTTTATTCGGCTGTTGTTTTCCACTCTACTCGGAGTCTGTTTACCGAGTTGGCCAAATTGATTGCTGACATAACAAAGACAAACATTTTACACTGCTGTAAATTGGGGTTTCTTCATCCTTTGAAAAGTAAAAGTAAAAGCAATAAACGAAATGAAAAGATAGAGACATTATCTCGGGGGCTTCTTTTAGCAAACCTACACAAAACAATATTGCTGAAAGTTTTCAAATTTTAGTATATTTCTATGAAATAGTTATAGGACTACCAACACATGCATTTGATTGTAACACGCCAGGCTACAGACAGTGTCACGCAGCTATTTGATTTGTTATATTAGATACAACTAAGTTTTTCAGACCCTGACTAAACCGAAACGGACCTCTAGTAGTTACTTACAAATAAACGGAGACGTACACCCAAGTAATTTTAATATAATCAAACGGATGTGACGCACTTATTACATTATAATAGCAGCCTGTGCTATTGTCTACCAAAATCGGTGGGTTTGTGGTCTGTTAGTACAGGCGGGCCTCGGCGGCCAAAAGTTTGGACAGGCGCTCTATCTAAGGGACTGTTTCCGTGTTTGTCTTGCAGTAATGATGCTTTGAATAGGTAAGGTAACTACGTGGGATGCAAGTTCTTTGAACTTCTCAGTCGAGCATTGTTTTAAATTCACTCTTTTCAGTCACCGTTCACATCCTTAGTATCCCGTTTACCCATGAACACGTTGCTTGAAAGTACATCGAAATATCGGGAAACTGTTCCACCATATACTTAACCACGTTCTATAGTAAATAGTATTGACAAATGCAACAAAATAAGAAAACACATACAAAGTTATAAAAAGGGAACCCTAGAGTCCGTAGCGCTGAATTTGAATTAAAATTTTAACAAAGTTAATATGTTAATATCGGCCGAAAGGGACGCATACATTACGTCATTGTGAAAATTAATAACATACTACGGTACATCATCCGCCATTATGAGTAAACGACACGAAATACTGCCGTAGCGTCAGTATACACACTTTATAATACCAACCCTCAAAATGAGTCCTTAGAACAGGTTTCTTTTATTTGGTTGATACTTAGCACCTCATCGAAGCCTTGGCGCATGGTGGCCTAGATGGTCATGATGGTATGTGTCAAGAGGCGTTCACAGGCCGTTTTTTTTTTTTTTTTTTTTTTTTAACTTTTGTAGGCTTACACTTGACCGCCATCTCGCCTGATGTTAAGCGACGATGCGGTCTACGATGGAGCGCAATTAGAATGCTGCCAGCACTTTTCAGTATTTATCCAAGTGCATATGTCAGTTACATCTGACATTTAAAAATATCTTCGAAATGTATTGTACGCTAATAACTTTTGAATAACTGCACCAAATTGGATGATTATTTGGTTTATGTAGGTATTCGTTATTGTCGGGACAAGGTTTGAAAATTTAGAAAATGTTGACGAAATAAGTGTGGCGGTATGCTGTTCGCCGAGTCAGCTAGTATCCATATATAATAAAATATGTTTCTGCGGCATCAAATGTCATTCTGCTGATTTATTCTCGAAATCCGTATAGCTCATTTTGTCTCGATATCTAAGATAAACGTTTTAGTCTACATCTACAGCGCGTTTTCCCGTTTCGAACAATTTTCTGCGTATCCCGTATTTTCTAAAAGATTTTCTTAATCAAAAAAGGTCTAATGAATAGTGATCCAACCCCAATTTGGGGCCCTGTCTCATTATCTAAATCCATCCCAAAAAGTTGTTGAAAGTAAATTGAAGGTTCGCTTTCCGTCGAGGCCCTAATTCGAGCACCTTTACTTGCTCGAGATAAGGCCCCTCTGGTTAATTCGGTATTCATCAAAAGTTTGTAGCAAAAGTTAGTGAATCTTATCTTTTGTGATTGGGACAATGGCGAAGGCTTTGATAATATCGTTGTACTACCCAGAGATTTATCGAAATCTTCATAGAAAATAGAATAACGACATATTCCAAGGAGCTCATAGGAGCAACAAATCACCAAATAAAGTAAACTAGGGATTTGTGACAATTGTCGCTACCGCCTAACTAGCTTTGAAATAAAGTCAGGTATCACCTCCAATATGGAGAATATTTTTTGTTTTCGAGACATATATCCAAAAAGACGTATTCCGAACAAGGAGCTTAAAAAGTTTCATAAATCAAGAATAGTTGGCGCTGACTCGCCAAGTGACAGACAATTGTTTGTTTTGTATTCTTTTGAAATTTAAATAATCGAGTAATTCGTCACTACGTTTTGCTATAGCGCAATGAAAATTGTGTAGGTTTTACAATTTTTCCTAAAAATGCCTGTTTTTTTGTCTGGCGTTGTCTTAAATATCTGATATTCTTTTCCTTGTAAACAGTCCTATTATACAAATAGATAGAGAAACTAGGGTTTACTTACTCCAACCTTCCTAAGCCTCATTTATCTGAAGCGTCAATCTATTGTTTAGTCCTTGGGGAATGTTCCGAATACTAGATACAAGATTGTCCCCAATGTTGTAGGATTGGTTGTAGGCTAAGGACACAAACAATATTATGACTGTGTTGTAATAAAATCTGAAGGGCAATAGTGTTTGGAACAGGCATCAAACGAAAGAGCGACAGAACGAATATCGCAAAACAATAACCGTATCTTCACCTGCAAAATTGTTGATTAAACTTCCAATTTTAATTCGTTCATTTAGGAAAATATTTATTGATGTATTTTGAATGTAATGTTTTACACTAATCCGACTGATTTTGTTACCTAATAAAGGTGGCTTAAATTTGTCTATTCTGTTTGTAACTTTTAACGCTTTCGTCAATGTAACGATGTCATTCTTAAGAGGTTTAAAATTATTTAAAGGCACCTTCTAAAATTCGTAAACCCAAATGGAACAATTATTTTTTTAACTAGAAGAAAATCTATTATAATAAAATAATACTTAATTGTTGTGCAAGTCATATTTTTTATCTAAAACCATTTTATGTCATTTGACTGTAGTCAAGTTAAATATTCTTGGGATGAATTTCAGCGCACATAATTTTAACAACAGAACTTAACATCAGTTGGTTTATACATGAGATAAGAAGCTATAACAGATTATATTATATACTCGTACCATGGTTCATCATAAACCACAGATTACTTGCCTTTGGAAATGACAAAGAGACGAGACGAACTTCTTAGCATTCCATGGATTTACCGTGCAGGTGCTGGGTCCATCGTGTGGCAGAGAGTGAAATCCCGAGTAGACCCCAAGACTTGTGACTCGGGCGTAGGTTTAAGGGGCCCCTAATAATTATTATTAAGAAGAAGACGAAGGCGTCTTTTGAAAGTCGGTTGATGTGCAAAACAAAGCTGTCGTAACAAGAACGATCGTAACCCGGCACGCGTCTTGAATCAGAGGCGCGATATATCCAGACACAAATCTCGCATGAACGCAACGAAACTGATATCAAGTGAAAGTTTTAGTATTAAAATTAACGTGGTTGTTACACATATTGATTAGGTAAACGGGTAACTTACGTGTAATGAAGTCGGTCAATCCGACTCGAGTTTCGGCCGCGTCCGGCGGCCTTTTTCAAGGAGAGTGTACGCGCTCGATGGCTGCAGTGAGTGCCAAACGGGAAGCCATCGAGCGCGTACACTCTCCTTGAAAAAGGCCGCCGGACGCGGCCGAAACTCGAGTCGGATTGACCGACCTCATTACACGTGAGTTACCCGTTTACCTAATCAATAAGTTAAAGTTATGAAGCGAGATGCGATAAATCTAAGTACGAGCCAGTGTTCATTTTGTGCGGATAAGTTTTTCTTTCGCGGGATTTCACAAATGTGTTTGACAAACGGACAACCAACAGTATTTGACAAATACTCTGAACGTTTTCTACAGTTCAGACAGATAACACACGAACGTACCAACCCAACCTACTGGTAGGGACGTAGGCCAAAAACACACTTTAAAGTACTCTTTAAACTGTTTTTGGTCTGTCTTTTGCACGAAATTATTATCTTCTGAATTCTATGATTATAATGTTTTATGGTTTGTTTTAAACATCATGTAAAGTGGCTCGGATTTTCATACCAAAATTAATTTTGAAGTAATAGCCGTTCTTTTCTTTGAAATACATTAAATTGTGAAAAAAATGTTGTTTATTTTTTTCTGTAAAAACACATCAAGTTGTGTGCCATATGATCAATCACATTTTGAATCAATCGACACGTTTAATACGACACGTTCTCATAACTTCACATTAATTTATTGAAGTACATGTAAAAAATTAACATAATTAATATTGGAAAGTCAAAATGAGCCTATTTGGTTTTTGGTTCGATAATAAAATTATGTAGGTAATAAAACTTATGACGGAAGTTTGGGTACTTAATTGGCGTGATCTCTTGCAACATAATCCATAAATTTAAAATCAACCGTTATCAGTCAGACATCTACCTAAAAAAATCTAAGTACACATCAGCTACAAGTCGGTATTCGGTATGTACTAGATTACACCGGTGTGAAGTTGGCAGCCAAAAGTTTCTGCAATATTATCCGACCAAATTAAAATGTTTTTTTTGTAAGATTTGCTTAAATCAATTAATCTTGTGCTTATGCTTCAGATAATTAAAGAAAAATGGTAAAACACGATACTTAAAACTTGATAAAGCTTAAAAACAAACCAAAAAACTATATAAACCCAGGCGCACTTTTTTCGCCAAGCCCTAGTTTCCTTCAATAATGCGACCTGACGGCCCCTGAAATTCTGAAATATTATGTATTATTATTGTAGCGTGTTTCATGCGCTATCACAAAAACATAGTAAAAATGTGGCAGAATGGTTTCTATTTAGAGAAATTATCATCTGAAATCGCTCGGGTACCGAAATCTTAGGAGGAAAAGTTGGCTGCTGACTCATTGTGTACTCCCATAGCTGAAATTAGCCAAAACTCTTCTCACATAATCAAGGCCTATAAATATTCTATCGAAGTGAGTCATTTCAGATAACAATTCATGCCGTTTTAACCCTAAACTTTCCACACAAACAAAACTAGTGAAAGAGCTAAACCTTAAAACACAACATGCTCGATTACGACCCGTAGGCCCCTGAAATACTGAAGTTTTTAGGTTGTATTCTATAAAATGATACCTAGTCTATCTAAAAAACATAGTCAGAGTGTGGCAAAACGATTGCTTAACCCTCAAATGTTTTCATGAAAAATTTACAAAAAAAAATTTTGCCCAAGTTCAAGTTTCCTTTAATACTGCGACCTGACGGCCCCTGAAATTCTAATATATTATGTATTATTATTGTAGCGTGTTTCATGCGCTATCACAAAAACATAGTAAAAATGTGGCAGAATGGTTTCTATTTAGAGAAATTATCATCTGAAATTGCTCGGGTACCGAAATCTTAGGAGGAAAAGTTGGCTGCTGACTCATTGTGAACTCCCATAGCTCAAATTAGCCAAAATCCTTATCACATAATCAAGGTCTATAAATATTCTATCGAAGTGAGTCATTTTCGATAACAATTCATGCCGTTTTAACCCTAAACTTTCCACACAAACAAAACTAGTGAAAGAGCTAAACCTTAAAACACAACATGCTCGATTACGACCTGTAAGCCCCTGAAATACTAAAGTTTTTAGGTTGTATTCTATAGAATGATACTTAGTCTATCTAAAAAACATAGTCAGAATGTGGCAAAACGATTGCTTAACCCTCAAATCAGTTCATGAAAAATTTACAAAAAAAAATTTTGCCCAAGTTCAAGTTTCCTTTAATACTGCGATCTGACGGCCCCTGAAATTCTGATATATTATGTATTATTATTGTAGCGTGTTTCATGCGCTATCACAAAAACATAGTAAAAATGTGGCAGAATGGTTTCTGTTTAGAGAAATTATCATCTGAAATTGCTCGGGTACCGAAATCTTAGGAGGAAAAGTAGGCTGCTGACTCATTGTGTACTCCCATAGCTGAAATTAGACAAAACTCTTATCACATAATCAAGGCCTATAAATATTCTATCGAAGTGAGTCATTTCAGATAACAATTCATGCCGTTTTAACCCTAAACTTTCCACACAAACAAAACTAGTGAAAGAGCTAAACCTTAAAACACAACATGCTCGATTACGACCCGTAGGCCCCTGAAATACTGAAGTTTTAAGGTTGTATTCTATAGAATGACACCTTGTCTATCTAAAAAACATAGTCAGAATGTGGCAAAACGATTGCTTAACCCTCAAATGAGTTCATGAAAAATTTCCAAAAAAAATTTTGCCCAAGTTTAAGTTTCCTTTAATACTGCGATCTGACGGCCCCTGAAATTCTGATATATTATGTATTATTATTGTAGCGTGTTTCATGCGCTATCAAAAAACATAGTAAAAATGTGGCAGAATGGATTCTACTTAGAGAAATTATCATCTGAAATCGCTCGGGTACCGAAATCTTAGGAGGAAAAGTTGGCTGCTGACTCATTGTGTACTCCCATAGCTGAAATTAGCCAAAACTCTTATCACATAATCAAGGCCTATAAATATTCTATCGAAGTGAGTCATTTTCGATAATAATTCATGCCGTTTTAACCCTAAACTTTCCACACAAACAAAACTAGTGAAAGAGCTAAACCTTAAAACACAACATGCTCGATTACGACCCGTAGGCCCCTGAAATACTGAAGTTTTTAGGTTGTATTCTATAGAATGATACCTAGTCTATCTAAAAAACATAGTCAGAATGTGGCAAAACGATTGCTTAACCCTCAAATGAGTTCATGAAAAATTTCCAAAAAAAAATTTTGCCCAAGTTCAAGTTTCCTTTAATACTGCGACCTGACGGCCCCTGAAATTCTGATATATTATGTATTATTATTGTAGCGTGTTTCATGCGCGCTATCACAAAAACATAGTAAAAATGTGGCAGAATGGTTTCAATTTAGAGAAATTATCATCTGAAATTGCTCGGGTACCGAAATCTTAGGAGGAAAAGTTGGCTGCTGACTCATTGTGAACTCCCATAGCTGAAATTAGCCAAAATCCTTATCACATAATCAAGGTCTATAAATATTCTATCGAAGTGAGTCATTTTCGATAATAATTCATGCCGTTTTAACCCTAAACTTTCCACACAAACAAAACTAGTGAAAGAGCTAAACCTTAAAACACAACATGCTCGATTACGACCTGTAGGCCCCTGAAATACTGAAGTTTTTAGGTTGTATACTATAGAATGATACTTAGTCTATCTAAAAAACATAGTCAGAATGTGGCAAAACGATTGCTTAACCCTCAAATGAGTTCATGAAAAATTTACAAAAAACATTTTTGCCCACGTTCAAGTTTCCTTTAATACTGCGACCTGACGGCCCCTGAAATTCTGATATATTATGTATTATTATTGTAGCGTGTTTCATGCGCTATCAAAAAAACATAGTAAAAATGTGGCAGAATGGATTGTACTTAGAGAAATTATCATCTGAAATCGCTCGGGTACCGAAATCTTAGGAGGAAAAGTTGGCTGCTGACTCATTGTGTACTCCCATAGCTGAAATTAGCCAAAACTCTTATCACATAATCAAGGCCTATAAATATTCTATCGAAGTGAGTCATTTCAGATAACAATTCATGCCGTTTTAACCCTAAACTTTCCACACAAACAAAACTAGTGAAAGAGCTAAACCTTAAAACACAACATGCTCGATTACGACCCGTAGGCCCCTGAAATACTGAAGTTTTAAGGTTGTATTCTATAGAATGACACCTTGTCTATCTAAAAAACATAGTCAGAATGTGGCAAAACGATTGCTTAACCCTCAAATGAGTTCATGAAAAATTTCCAAAAAAAAATTTTGCCCAAGTTCAAGTTTCCTTTAATACTGCGACCTGACGGCCCCTGAAATTCTGATATATTATGTATTATTATTGTAGCGTGTTTCATGCGCTATCACAAAAACATAGTAAAAATGTTGCAGAATGGTTTCTATTTAGAGAAATTATCATCTGAAATCGCTCGGGTACCGAAATCGTAGGAGGAAAAGTTGGCTGCTGACTCATTGTGTACTCCCATAGCTGAAATTAGCCAAAACTCTTATCACATAATCAAGGCCTATAAATATTCTATCGAAGTGAGTCATTTTCGATAATAATTCATGCCGTTTTAACCCTAAACTTTCCACACAAACAAAACTAGTGAAAGAGCTAAACCTTAAAACACAACATGCTCGATTACGACCTGTAAGCCCCTGAAATACTAAAGTTTTTAGGTTGTATTCTATAGAATGATACTTAGTCTATCTAAAAAACATAGTCAGAATGTGGCAAAACGATTGCTTAACCCTCAAATCAGTTCATGAAAAATTTACAAAAAAAAATTTTGCCCAAGTTCAAGTTTCCTTTAATACTGCGATCTGACGGCCCCTGAAATTCTGATATATTATGTATTATTATTGTAGCGTGTTTCATGCGCTATCACAAAAACATAGTAAAAATGTGGCAGAATGGTTTCTGTTTAGAGAAATTATCATCTGAAATTGCTCGGGTACCGAAATCTTAGGAGGAAAAGTAGGCTGCTGACTCATTGTGTACTCCCATAGCTGAAATTAGACAAAACTCTTATCACATAATCAAGGCCTATAAATATTCTATCGAAGTGAGTCATTTCAGATAACAATTCATGCCGTTTTAACCCTAAACTTTCCACACAAACAAAACTAGTGAAAGAGCTAAACCTTAAAACACAACATGCTCGATTACGACCCGTAGGCCCCTGAAGTACTGAAGTTTTAAGGTTGTATTCTATAGAATGACACCATGTCTATCTAAAAAACATAGTCAGAATGTGGCAAAACGATTGCTTAACCCTCAAATGAGTTCATGAAAAATTTCCAAAAAAAAATTTTGCCCAAGTTTAAGTTTCCTTTAATACTGCGATCTGACGGCCCCTGAAATTCTAATATATTATGTATTATTATTGTAGCGTGTTTCATGCGCTATCAAAAAACATAGTAAAAATGTGGCAGAATGGATTCTACTTAGAGAAATTATCATCTGAAATCGCTCGGGTACCGAAATCTTAGGAGGAAAAGTTGGCTGCTGACTCATTGTGTACTCCCATAGCTGTAATTAGCCAAAAGTCTTATCACATAATCAAGGCCTATAAATATTCTATCGAAGTGAGTCATTTCAGATAACAATTCATGCCGTTTTAACCCTAAACTTTCCACACAAACAAAACTAGTGAAAGAGCTAAACCTTAAAACACAACATGCTCGATTACGACCCGTAGGCCCCTGAAATACTGAAGTTTTTAGGTTGTATTCTATAGAATGACACCTTGTCTATCTAAAAAACATAGTCAGAATGTGGCAAAACGATTGCTTAACCCTCAAATGAGTTCATGAAAAATTTACAAAAAAATATTTTGCCCAAGTTCAAGTTTCCTTTAATATTGCGACCTGACGGCCCCTGAAATTCTGATATATTATGTATTATTATTGTAGCGTGTTTCATGCGCTATCACAAAAACATAGTAAAAATGTGGCAGAATGGTTTCTATTTAGAGAAATTATCATCTGAAATCGCTCGGGTACCGAAATCGTAGGAGGAAAAGTTGGCTGCTGACTCATTGTGTACTCCCATAGCTGAAATTAGCCAAAACTCTTATCACATAATCAAGGTCTATAAATATTCTATCGAAGTGAGTCATTTTCGATAATAATTCATGCCGTTTTAACCCTAAACTTTCCACACAAACAAAACTAGTGAAAGAGCTAAACCTTAAAACACAACATGCTCGATTACGACCTGTAGGCCCCTGAAATACTGAAGTTTTTAGGTTGTATACTATAGAATGATACTTAGTCTATCTAAAAAACATAGTCAGAATGTGGCAAAACGATTGCTTAACCCTCAAATGAGTTCATGAAAAATTGACAAAAAACATTTTTGCCCACGTTCAAGTTTCCTTTAATACTGCGACCTGACGGCCCCTGAAATTCTGATATATTATGTATTATTATTGTAGCGTGTTTCATGCGCTATCACAAAAACATAGTAAAAATGTGGCAGAATGGTTTCTATTTAGAGAAATTATCATCTGAAATCGCTCGGGTACCGAAATCGTAGGAGGAAAAGTTGGCTGCTGACTCATTGTGAACTCCCATAGCTGAAATTAGCCAAAATCCTTATTACATAATCAAGGTCTATAAATATTCTATCGAAGTGAGTCATTTCAGAAAATAATTCATGCCGTTTTAACCCTAAACTTTCCACACAAACAAAACTAGTGAAAGAGCTAAACCTTAAAACACAACATGCTCGATTACGACCTGTAGGCCCCTGAAATACTGAAGTTTTTAGGTTGTATACTATAGAATTATACTTAGTCTATTTAAAAAACATAGTCAGAATGTGGCAAAACGATTGCTTAACCCTCAAATGAGTTCATGAAAAATTAACAAAAAACATTTTTGCCCACGTTCAAGTTTCCTTTAATACTGCGACCTGACGGCCCCTGAAATTCTGATATATTATGTGTTATTATTGTAGCGTGTTTCATGCGCTATCAAAAAAACATAGTAAAAATGTGGCAGAATGGATTGTACTTAGAGAAATTATCATCTGAAATCGCTCGGGTACCGAAATCTTAGGAGGAAAAGTTGGCTGCTGACTCATTGTGTACTCCCATAGCTGAAATTAGCCAAAACTCTTATCACATAATCAAGGCCTATAAATATTCTATCGAAGTGAGTCATTTCAGATAACAATTCATGCCGTTTTAACCCTAAACTTTCCACACAAACAAAACTAGTGAAAGAGCTAAACCTTAAAACACAACATGCTCGATTACGACCCGTAGGCCCCTGAAATACTGAAGTTTTTAGAGTGTATTCTATAGAATGATACCTAGTCCATCTAAAAATTATAGTCAGAATGTGGCAAAACGATTGCTTAACCCTCAAATGAGTTCATGAAAAATTTCCAAAAAATATTTTTGGCCAAGTTCAAGTTTCCTTTAATACTGCGACCTGACGGCCCCTGAAATTCTGATATATTATGTATTATTATTGTAGCGTGTTTCATGCGCGCTATCACAAAAACATAGTAAAAATGTGGCAGAATGGTTTCAATTTAGAGAAATTATCATCTGAAATTGCTCGGGTACCGAAATCTTAGGAGGAAAAGTTGGCTGCTGACTCATTGTGAACTCCCATAGCTGAAATTAGCCAAAATCCTTATCACATAATCAAGGTCTATAAATATTCTATCGAAGTGAGTCATTTTCGATAATAATTCATGCCGTTTTAACCCTAAACTTTCCACACAAACAAAACTAGTGAAAGAGCTAAACCTTAAAACACAACATGCTCGATTACGACCTGTAGGCCCCTGAAATACTGAAGTTTTTAGGTTGTATACTATAGAATGATACTTAGTCTATCTAAAAAACATAGTCAGAATGTGGCAAAACGATTGCTTAACCCTCAAATGAGTTCATGAAAAATTTACAAAAAACATTTTTGCCCACGTTCAAGTTTCCTTTAATACTGCGACCTGACGGCCCCTGAAATTCTGATATATTATGTATTATTATTGTAGCGTGTTTCATGCGCTATCAAAAAAACATAGTAAAAATGTGGCAGAATGGATTGTACTTAGAGAAATTATCATCTGAAATCGCTCGGGTACCGAAATCTTAGGAGGAAAAGTTGGCTGCTGACTCATTGTGTACTCCCATAGCTGAAATTAGCCAAAACTCTTATCACATAATCAAGGCCTATAAATATTCTATCGAAGTGAGTCATTTCAGATAACAATTCATGCCGTTTTAACCCTAAACTTTCCACACAAACAAAACTAGTGAAAGAGCTAAACCTTAAAACACAACATGCTCGATTACGACCCGTAGGCCCCTGAAATACTGAAGTTTTAAGGTTGTATTCTATAGAATGACACCTTGTCTATCTAAAAAACATAGTCAGAATGTGGCAAAACGATTGCTTAACCCTCAAATGAGTTCATGAAAAATTTCCAAAAAAAAATTTTGCCCAAGTTCAAGTTTCCTTTAATACTGCGACCTGACGGCCCCTGAAATTCTGATATATTATGTATTATTATTGTAGCGTGTTTCATGCGCTATCACAAAAACATAGTAAAAATGTGGCAGAATGGTTTCTATTTAGAGAAATTATCATCTGAAATCGCTCGGGTACCGAAATCGTAGGAGGAAAAGTTGGCTGCTGACTCATTGTGTACTCCCATAGCTGAAATTAGCCAAAACTCTTATCACATAATCAAGGCCTATAAATATTCTATCGAAGTGAGTCATTTTCGATAATAATTCATGCCGTTTTAACCCTAAACTTTCCACACAAACAAAACTAGTGAAAGAGCTAAACCTTAAAACACAACATGCTCGATTACGACCTGTAAGCCCCTGAAATACTAAAGTTTTTAGGTTGTATTCTATAGAATGATACTTAGTCTATCTAAAAAACATAGTCAGAATGTGGCAAAACGATTGCTTAACCCTCAAATCAGTTCATGAAAAATTTACAAAAAAAAATTTTGCCCAAGTTCAAGTTTCCTTTAATACTGCGATCTGACGGCCCCTGAAATTCTGATATATTATGTATTATTATTGTAGCGTGTTTCATGCGCTATCACAAAAACATAGTAAAAATGTGGCAGAATGGTTTCTGTTTAGAGAAATTATCATCTGAAATTGCTCGGGTACCGAAATCTTAGGAGGAAAAGTAGGCTGCTGACTCATTGTGTACTCCCATAGCTGAAATTAGACAAAACTCTTATCACATAATCAAGGCCTATAAATATTCTATCGAAGTGAGTCATTTCAGATAACAATTCATGCCGTTTTAACCCTAAACTTTCCACACAAACAAAACTAGTGAAAGAGCTAAACCTTAAAACACAACATGCTCGATTACGACCCGTAGGCCCCTGAAGTACTGAAGTTTTAAGGTTGTATTCTATAGAATGACACCATGTCTATCTAAAAAACATAGTCAGAATGTGGCAAAACGATTGCTTAACCCTCAAATGAGTTCATGAAAAATTTCCAAAAAAAAATTTTTCCCAAGTTTAAGTTTCCTTTAATACTGCGATCTGACGGCCCCTGAAATTCTAATATATTATGTATTATTATTGTAGCGTGTTTCATGCGCTATCAAAAAACATAGTAAAAATGTGGCAGAATGGATTCTACTTAGAGAAATTATCATCTGAAATCGCTCGGGTACCGAAATCTTAGGAGGAAAAGTTGGCTGCTGACTCATTGTGTACTCCCATAGCTGAAATTAGCCAAAAGTCTTATCACATAATCAAGGCCTATAAATATTCTATCGAAGTGAGTCATTTCAGATAACAATTCATGCCGTTTTAACCCTAAACTTTCCACACAAACAAAACTAGTGAAAGAGCTAAACCTTAAAACACAACATGCTCGATTACGACCCGTAGGCCCCTGAAATACTGAAGTTTTTAGGTTGTATTCTATAGAATGACACCTTGTCTATCTAAAAAACATAGTCAGAATGTGGCAAAACGATTGCTTAACCCTCAAATGAGTTCATGAAAAATTTACAAAAAAATATTTTGCCCAAGTTCAAGTTTCCTTTAATATTGCGACCTGACGGCCCCTGAAATTCTGATATATTATGTATTATTATTGTAGCGTGTTTCATGCGCTATCACAAAAACATAGTAAAAATGTGGCAGAATGGTTTCTATTTAGAGAAATTATCATCTGAAATCGCTCGGGTACCGAAATCGTAGGAGGAAAAGTTGGCTGCTGACTCATTGTGTACTCCCATAGCTGAAATTAGCCAAAACTCTTATCACATAATCAAGGTCTATAAATATTCTATCGAAGTGAGTCATTTTCGATAATAATTCATGCCGTTTTAACCCTAAACTTTCCACACAAACAAAACTAGTGAAAGAGCTAAACCTTAAAACACAACATGCTCGATTACGACCTGTAGGCCCCTGAAATACTGAAGTTTTTAGGTTGTATACTATAGAATGATACTTAGTCTATCTAAAAAACATAGTCAGAATGTGGCAAAACGATTGCTTAACCCTCAAATGAGTTCATGAAAAATTGACAAAAAACATTTTTGCCCACGTTCAAGTTTCCTTTAATACTGCGACCTGACGGCCCCTGAAATTCTGATATATTATGTATTATTATTGTAGCGTGTTTCATGCGCTATCACAAAAACATAGTAAAAATGTGGCAGAATGGTTTCTATTTAGAGAAATTATCATCTGAAATCGCTCGGGTACCGAAATCGTAGGAGGAAAAGTTGGCTGCTGACTCATTGTGAACTCCCATAGCTGAAATTAGCCAAAATCCTTATTACATAATCAAGGTCTATAAATATTCTATCGAAGTGAGTCATTTCAGAAAATAATTCATGCCGTTTTAACCCTAAACTTTCCACACAAACAAAACTAGTGAAAGAGCTAAACCTTAAAACACAACATGCTCGATTACGACCTGTAGGCCCCTGAAATACTGAAGTTTTTAGGTTGTATACTATAGAATTATACTTAGTCTATCTAAAAAACATAGTCAGAATGTGGCAAAACGATTGCTTAACCCTCAAATGAGTTCATGAAAAATTAACAAAAAACATTTTTGCCCACGTTCAAGTTTCCTTTAATACTGCGACCTGACGGCCCCTGAAATTCTGATATATTATGTGTTATTATTGTAGCGTGTTTCATGCGCTATCAAAAAAACATAGTAAAAATGTGGCAGAATGGATTGTACTTAGAGAAATTATCATCTGAAATCGCTCGGGTACCGAAATCTTAGGAGGAAAAGTTGGCTGCTGACTCATTGTGTACTCCCATAGCTGAAATTAGCCAAAACTCTTATCACATAATCAAGGCCTATAAATATTCTATCGAAGTGAGTCATTTCAGATAACAATTCATGCCGTTTTAACCCTAAACTTTCCACACAAACAAAACTAGTGAAAGAGCTAAACCTTAAAACACAACATGCTCGATTACGACCCGTAGGCCCCTGAAATACTGAAGTTTTTAGAGTGTATTCTATAGAATGATACCTAGTCCATCTAAAAATTATAGTCAGAATGTGGCAAAACGATTGCTTAACCCTCAAATGAGTTCATGAAAAATTTCCAAAAAATATTTTTGGCCAAGTTCAAGTTTCCTTTAATACTGCGACCTGACGGCCCCTGAAATTCTCATATATTATGTAATATTATTGTAGCGTGTTTCATGCGCTATCAAAAAAACATAGTAAAATTGTGGCAGAATGGTTTCTACTTAGAGAAATTATCATCTGAAATCGCTCGGGTACCGAAATCTTAGGAGGAAAAGTAGGCTGCTGACTCATTGTGTACTCCCATAGCTGAAATTAGCCAAAATCCTTATCACATAATCAAGGTCTATAAATATTCTATCGAAGTGAGTTATTTTCGATAATAATTCATGCCGTTTTAACCCTAAACTTTCCAGTAGTCAGAATGTGGCAAAACGATTGCTTAACCCTCAAATGAGTTCATGAAAAATTTATTTATTTAAGCAATTTATTTTTCCCGCATTTCATCGTTTAGTTTGATGAGTTAGCTTTATTAATTGCTGAGATACATCTAAAACTCGTAAAATCTTAATCATATTTTAGCAACGAAAATTGACATACCCCTCGTTTTACGCGCATACATTTAACTTTTGCCATGGTGCAAACTAATGTGTACGGAGACATGTTGCATCTTTTTTGACTCGTCTTGACGTTTATTTTATACCACAGCAGCAGAAAAATATTTCGTCGATACATTTTGGAAAAAAATCTCAAAAATCACAATTTTCTGCTTTTAATACCACCTGATTTAACAATTTTAGTTTGTATTTAATTTAGGTTAGTGTATATTTTATTTCTGTCACCAGTGACCGATTGCAATTTATTTTTCCCGCATTTCATCGTTTAGTTTGATGAGTTAGCTTTATTAATTGCTGAGATACATCTAAAACTCGGAAAATCTTAATCATATTTTAGCAACGAAAATTGATATACCCCTCGTTTTACGCTCATACATTTAACTTTTGCCATGGTGCAAACTAATGTGTACGGGGACATGTTGTATCTTTTTTGACTCGTCTTGACGTTTATTTTATACCACAGCAGCAGAAAAATATTTCGTCGATACATTTTGGAAAAAATCTCAAAAATCACAATTTTCTGCTTTTAATACCACCTGATTTAACAATTTTAGTTTGTATTTAATTTAGGTTAGTGTATTTTTTATTTCTGTCACCAGTGACCGATTGCAATTTATTTTTCCCGCATTTCATCGTTTAGTTTGATGAGTTAGCTTTATTAATTGCTGAGATACATCTAAAACTCGGAAAATCTTAATCATATTTTAGCAACGAAAATTGATATACCCCTCGTTTTACGCTCATACATTTAACTTTTGCCATGGTGCAAACTAATGTGTACGGGGACATGTTGTATCTTTTTTGACTCGTCTTGACGTTTATTTTATACCACAGCAGCAGAAAAATATTTCGTCGATACATTTTGGAAAAAAATCTCAAAAATCACCATTTTCTGCTTTTAATACCACCTGATTTAACAATTTTAGTTTCTATTTAATTAAGGTTAGTGTATTTTTTATTTCTGTCACCAGTGACCGATTGCAATTTATTTTTCCCGCATTTCATCGTTTAGTTTGATGATTTAGCTTTATTAATTGCTGAGATACATCTAAAACTCGTAAAATCTTAGTCATATTTTAGCAACGAAAATTGATATACCCCTCGTTTTACGCTCATACATTTAACTTTTGCCATGGTGCAAACTAATGTGTACGGGGACATTTTGTATCTTTTTTGACTCGTCTTGACGTTTATTTTATACCACAGCAGCAGAAAAATATTTCGTCGAAACATTTTGGAAAAAAATCTCAAAAATCACCATTTTCTGCTTTTAATACCACCTGATTTAACAATTTTAGTTTGTATTTAATTTAGGTTAGTGTATTTTTTATTTCTGTCACCAGTGACCGATTGCAATTTATTTTTCCCGCATTTCATCGTTTAGTTTGATGAGTTAGCTTTATTAATTGCTGAGATACATCTAAAACTCGGAAAATCTTAATCATATTTTAGCAACAAAAATTGATATACCCCTCGTTTTACGCTCATACATTTAACTTTTGCCATGGTGCAAACTAATGTGTCTTGACGTTTATTTTATATCACAGGAGTAGAAAAATATTCAGTCAATACATTTTGGAAAAAAATCTCAAAAATCACAATTTTCTACTTTCAATACCACCTGATTTAACAATTTTTGTTTGTATTTAATTAAGGTTAGAACATTCGTTTAAAACATTTTCTAGAATATTAGTTTAAAAAATAGTATTGTGTTAGTTTTAGTGAAATAATAAGTGTTAGTTTCATTATTAAATTACGTAAAAATATTTGATTTCAGTTTTGGAAAAAAATTGTTTTGATGTTAGTATTAGTTTTGATGATAATTATAGTAAAATTTAGAATTAAGTAAAAATTTAAGTCATAAATAAATTATATTAGTATTAGTTGTAGAAAAATATTAAATCAAGTTAATATATTAGTGTCAGCATAGGTATTTTCATTTGCTATTGTATTCAAAATATTATTTTAATCCATAGTTGTGAATAATTTAAAAATATTTACTTACTTTAATTTTTGTAACAATGAAAATTTCGCTGGAAATTAAAAAAACTATCGAAGAATTAATTGTGAGAAAAGAAATTCCGTTAAATGCTCCAAGTTGGAGAAGTTTTGACGAGTATGAATTGATAACGCAAAAAATTAAAATTAAAAACAGACCAAAAAATCGAAAAAAAATTTACTATTACTGGACATGTGTTGAACGTAAAATAGAAACAAAAAAATGTGTAAACGAAATGGAAAATATTCAACAAAAATGTGATATCGTTGCAGAAAAGACATTAAAATTAGACTCAGACGATGATTGGGTATTTGAAATAATTAAAGATTTACCAGAGTGTAATTTGGGTAAAAAATCCAGTTTATGTAAAAAAGTAGAACACTGTTTTGATGCTTCCAAGTGCGATAAAGATGAAGACACAATACTATGTAACTCACATAATGATAAACTGAAAGATTTTGAAAAAGTCACAGAAAATTCCCCAGATTTTAATGAAAACAACTTCGACGTTGTTGTACCCACAGATGAGGAAAATACCCCTCTTGTACAAAAAACTGTTATCGACCCTTTAACACCAGAAAAACCATGTATTCCTAAATGTATTTTAAATATTTCTAGTGCTGACAATTCTCTTGTTATTTTGCCCTTGGGAACCAGTAATGTTGAGAAATTAGAACCTTCTAATCTAAACTATTTTGAAGGCGGCTTTGAACTAGAAAATAAACTTCTGCGTCTGATTTTAAACGATAAAAAGCTTAATAGAAAGTTGTATCCATATGTACTAAGAAAAAAAATTGCGTCAGAAGTCAATAATACATGTTTACTAATATTTAAATACGCTAAATACAATTCTAATATAACAATCGCTGCTCAATGCAAGCACAAAATGTGCAAAAAATTTAAAATTATCATCAAATACAACACCGTATCTGTTTACAGTACAAGTAAAAATTATTGCCACAAAGAATATCTTACGTTACCAGTCTCCAAAGTAGAGAGAGATATTTTAAAGCAAAATTTGTTGGTTCAGAAACCGAAACAATATAAAAATGAACAAATACTGAAAATTAATCAATCAAAATTACAACAAACAAAACATTTAGAGGGAATTAAATCAGATTCCACATTCAGAAAAATAAGATCCGAGGCTCTGAACAAAAACAATAGGTCTAATAATGATGTTATAGATTTGTTGTTGTATTACCAGGACCATAAAGAATATGTACAAGAAGTGAGTTTTCCATTTTGTGTTAAAATGTTTAGCTTGGAACAATTAAATATTTTGAAACAAATTGGTCCCGTTTTACTTCATTTTGACGCTACGGGCAGTGTTGTAAGACGTCTCAATGATCTAAACTTTCTAAATAAGCGGATTTTGTATTACGCAGGAGTAGTAGCGTTACCATTAAATCGGTGTTTCTCTGTTTTAGCCATGTTATCCGAAAAACATGACAGTAATAGTATTGCCAAGCTGCTTACCGACTTCAGACATTTTTCTGAACTTAATAGACACTGGCCCGCGTTTAGCGGTGTTGTTACGGACATGGCGTTGGCATCAATACATGCTATTTGTAAATCATTTAATAGGTGTGATTTAGTTGAATATTTAAATTGGTGCCACGCAATGATTAACAATAAAATTAATGATGAGTCAAAATCGATGACGCCTATTTTTCTTTGTTGTGCACATTTCATCAAAATGATGACCAACGATGTAAATAAAATCTGTTTAACGAATAAAAACGAGTTAAAAGATATTTTAGCTCACTTCACGTTATGTGAAAACATCACAGAGTTTGACAATTTTGTCAAAAACTTGTTCATTTTGACAAATTCTCAAATAATGTCTGACGAAACTTATAATGCCCTAGAAAATTTGAGACCATCTGATAAAGATTTTCACATTGATTTAACTGCTTTGCAAGAACCCATAAATTTTGAAACAAATGAGATCGAAACTGTAGCTCAGTATCAAAGTAGCCCTTTTTATGTTAGATCGAAAGAAAACTCTAAATATGTCCAAATAGATGAGTGTGATGGGGAAAAAAATGTATTTTATAATCCTGAATTATGGAATGTCATTCTGAAAAAATATCTATGGCTGGCACCTCTTTGGACAAATTTGATGAAGAAAAAAAGAACAAGTAACGCACTAGTTGAAAACTACTTTGGACAACTCAAAACATTAACTCTTGATGGACAAAAGAATCTAAAATGCACACAGTTCATGAGAAAAGTAAGATCTGAAATATTAGCTGTTTCCAAAGAAAGTTTAAATAAAATTCCAAAAAACAGACTCACAAAACCATTAAAATTAGAAAATGAGGAAGACCAGTGGAACAAAAAAACAAAAAAAGAGTTTAGCCATTTTGACGGTAGATATTTAAAAAGAAAAAAAATTTGTTATGACAAGGAGGCTAACGAAAATTTATGGCAATGTGCATACTGCGGGCATGGATCATCACAAATTGACGTACTAACTGATTGGATCCAGTGTGATGGGTGCAATAGATGGATTCATCGTTCTTGTTCTTCGGAGGATGATGACGTGCATACGATTGAATCGTTTGAATGTCGCGTTTGTAAGCTAATGTCTAATAATGATGATGCTCCGGTTATTATCAAATCTGTTCAAAAACCAATTAATGAACCCAAAGTAGAATTATTGCCCAACGGATTAGTTTCAGATATTAATTATTATAAAAAATACAAAGATGAACGCGGGTATGTGGTATGTGTTACAAACGTACCACATACAATCCAAGAACTATTGATAGATGATTTTGCGACGTTAGAAAAGGGCGTTTACATATCAAGTTTTGTTATTGACCATTGCTTACACTTGCTAAATGATGGAGGCAAGTTTCAAATATTTAATGTAGAACTTGCATCAATTATATTTGGAAACAGATGCCTCGAAAATTATAGTAACGTACAATTAGACATCACCAAAAAAATTGTATTCCCGATATGTTTAAACCTGCACTACACCATGGCTATAGTTTGCTTAAAAAATAAAACCTTAACAATAATAGACCCAATTGGCAATGCCGTTCTTAGAAAACAGCTATATTTTACAAAAATAATGCATTTATTGCGACAAAAAAAGATGGACGATACGATTTTTAACATACTAACACCAGACCATGTTTACCAAAAAGACGATTATAATTGCGGAGCGGTCATTGTACGCGTTTTCGAAGCTATGGCCCGAAATGAAGATATATGTTTGGATATTGATTTTGACTCCTACAGGTTAAAAATGAAGACCATGTTAATCAAAAATAGCGAAAATATGACTAATTTATGTTTATCCTGCGGAACTTGTATTCAAGAAGAAACAGCCTATCAATGCCAGACGTGCTTAAGATTAACGCACAAACGTTGCATGTTTAGTCGTAAACAAATACAACGTCAAAAACTTACAATTTCATCAACACGCCAACATGTATGTTATCTATGCAGGCACTATAAACGTTTACATGCATCCAAAAGGCACTCTACTCGTATTTAGTTATTAAAACTCTTGTAAATGTTATAAAATACTGCAACATTCAATTAAAAATGTGTATTTCAATTGTATAAATACGTGCCGAAGAGTTATATTGATTGGGTAAATAGGTAACTCACGTGTAATGAGGTCGGTCAATCCGACTCGAGTTTCAGCCGCGCCCGGCGGCCTTTTTCAAGGAGAGTGTACGCGCCCGATGGCTTCCCGTTTGGCACTGCGGGCCGCCGCGCGGCGCGCATGCAAGGTCATCGGCTGTTGCGGGGGTGCAGGTGAGGGGGTTGCGCAGGAATACACCCGAACTCTTCGTCACTGGTGAGCGAGTCGGGAACGTTGCATTCGTTCGTTCGGGTGTATTCCTGCGCAACCCCCTCACCTGCACCCCCGCAACAGCCGATGACCTTGCGTGCGCGCCGCGCGGCCGGCAGCGCGCAGTGCCAAACGGGAAGCCATCGGGCGCGTCATTCTCCTTGAAAAAGGCCACCGTTTGCGGCTGAAACTCGAGTCGGATTGACCGACCTCATTACACGTGAGTTACCCGTTTACCCAATCAATATGTGTAACAACCACGTTAATTTTAATGCCGAAGAGTTGTTTGCACAAATATCCCACACAACTAAAAACTCTCATTTGTTTTCTATATTTTTTTTTCTATTTAATTACTTAAAATACAAAAATGTTCGAAAAGAATTGTTAGTTATATTGTTAAATTAATATTTAGAATTGTAAATGTGATTTTAGTACAACAACAATAAATGTATTTAATTACATTAATACATTCCTATATTTATATTATATTTACACATAACAAAACATTCACATGACAAAAATTACGAACAAATAAATAGATATTACAAATTAGCTCATCTGAAACATTTACTTCCTTAAAATAATCTCATTAGTCCTTTGATTACGTTAAAAATATTATATTTACTCGTATTCTCAGACAACAAAATACTGTCATTTGTTTTTATATTTAAGTTTTTTTCTACTTAAGTGCTTAAAATTGTACACAAAATATTGTAACTGTTATTTTGTTATATTTCAATTTGATATCGTACATGTGATTTTTTTTTTGAGAAAATAAATACTTTAATACTTAGAAAGTTGTATTTTAACGTTTGTATCAGTGAAAACTAGTTTTAAGTTAATATAACTAAATCAAAGCAAATAAGCATTTTCATTATTGTCAATACGATCTTATAGTTAATATAGCATTACTTGTCTCGTGGTTTAGTGGGTAGCAGCTCTGCCTGCGAAGCCGAGGGTCGTGGGTTCGATTCCCACCCAGTGCAAATAATTGTGTCACGAATTCAAATGTTTGCATTGTGTCTGTATGTTACTATGTATAATAAGTATGTATTTAAAACTATGTAAGTATTATACCAGCTATCTGGCTGCCATCGTACAAGCTTTGCTTAGTTTCATGTCAGATTGATGGTGTTGTGTGTGAATTGTCCACCAATATTTATTTATTTATTATTAAACCTTATCCAAAATTACTAATTACATAAAATATGTAAATAACTATACTAAGATTTTTGGCGACTTTCAGCTATGGGAGTTCACAATGAGTCAGCAGCCAACTTTTCCTCCTAAGATTTCGGTACCCAAGCGATTTCAGATGATAATTTCTCTAAGTAGAAACCATTCTGCCAAATTTTTACTATGCTTTTTTGATTGCGCATGAAACACGCTACAATACTAATACATAATCTTTCAGAATATCAGGGGCCGTCAGGTCGCATTATTGAAGGAAACTTGAACTTGGCGAAATTTTTTTTTGTAAATCTTTCATGATCTCATTTGAGAGTTAAGCAATCGTTAAGCCACATTCAGACTATACTTTTTAGATAGACTAGGTATCATTCTATAGAATACATCCCAAAAACTTCAGTATTTCAGGGGCCTACGGGTCGTAATCGAGCATGTTGTGTTTTAAGGTTTAATGATTTTACTAATTTTGGTTGTGTGGAAAGTTTAGGGTTAAAACGGAATGAAGCCTTATCTTAAATGACTTACTTCGATAGAATATTTATAGACCTTGATTATGTGATAAGGATTTTGGCTAACTTCAGCTATGGGAGTACACAATGAGTCAGCAGCCTACTTTTCCTCCTAAGATTTCGGTACCCGAGCGATTTCAGATGATAATTTCTCTAAGTAGGAACCATTCTGCCACATTTTTACTATGTTTTTTTGATAGCGCATGAAACACGCTACAATAATAACACATAATATATTAGAATTTCAGGGGCCGTCAGGTCGCAGTATTAAAGGAAACTTGAACGTGGGCAAAAATGTTTTTTGTTAATTTTTCATGAACTCATTTGAGGGTTAAGCAATCGTTTTGCCACATTCTGACTATGTTTTTTAGATAGACTAAGTATCATTCTATAGTATACAACCTAAAAACTTCAGTATTTCAGGGGCCTACAGGTCGTAATCGAGCATGTTGTGTTTTAAGGTTTAGCTCTTTCACTAGTTTTGTTTGTGTGGAAAGTTTAGGGTTAAAACGGCATGAATTATTATCGAAAATGACTCACTTCGATAGAATATTTATAGTCCTTGATTATGTGATAAGGATTTTGGCTAATTTCAGCTATGGGAGTTCACAATGAGTCAGCAGCCAACTTTTCCTCCTAAGATTTCGGTACCCGAGCGATTTCAGATGATAATTTCTCTAAGTAGGAACCATTCTGCCACATTTTTACTATGTTTTTTTGATAGCGCATGAAACACGCTACAACAATAACATATAATATATCAGAATTTCAGGGGCCGTCAGGTCGCAGTATTAAAGGAAACTTGAACGTGGGCAAAAATTTTTTTTGTTAATTTTTCATGAACTCATTAGAGGATTAAGCAATCGTTTTGCCACATTCTGACTATGTTTTTTAGATAGACTAAGTATCATTCTATAGAATACAACCTAAAAACTTCAGTATTTCAGGGGCCTACAGGTCGTAATCGAGCATGTTGTGTTTTAAGGTTTAGCTCTTTCACTAGTTTTGTTTGTGTGGAAAGTTTAGGGTTAAAACGGCATGAAGCCTTATCTGAAATGACTCACTTCGATAGAATATTTATAGACCTTGATTATGTGATAAGAGTTTTGGCTAATTTCAGCTATGGGAGTTCACAATGAGTCAGCAGCCAACTTTTCCTCCTAAGATTTCGGTACCCGAGCGATTTCAGATGATAATTTCTCTAAGTAGAAACCATTCTGCCACATTTTTACTATGTTTTTTTGATAGCGCATGAAACACGCTACAATAATATTACATAATATATCAGAATTTCAGGGGCCGTCAGGTCGCAGTATTAAAGGAAACTTGAATTTGGCCAAAAATTTTTTTTGGAAATTTTTCATGAACTCATTTGATGGTTAAGCAATCGTTTTGCCATATTCTGACTATAATTTTTAGCTAGACTAGGTATCATTCTATAGAATACACTCTAAAAACTTTAGTATTTCAGGGGCCTACGGGTCGTAATCGAGCATGTTGTGTTTTAAGGTTTAGCTCTTTCACTAGTTTTGTTTGTGTGGAAAGTTTAGGGTTAAAACGGCATGAATTGTTATCTGAAATGACTCACTTCGATAGAATATTTATAGGCCTTGATTATGTGATAAGAGTTTTGGCTAATTTCAGCTATGGGAGTACACAATGAGTCAGCAGCCAACTTTTCCTCCTAAGATTTCGGTACCCGAGCAATTTCAGATGATAATTTCTCTAAGTAGGAACCATTCTGCCACATTTTTACTATGTTTTTTTGATAGCGCATGAAACACGCTACAATAATAATACATAATATATCAGAATTTCAGGGGCCGTCAGGTCGCAGTATTACAGGAAACTTAAACGTGGGCAAAAATGTTTTTTGTTAATTTTTCATGAACTCATTTGAGGGTTAAGCAATCGTTTTGCCACATTCTGACTATGTTTTTTAGATAGACTAAGTATAATTCTATAGTATACAACCTAAAAACTTCAGTATTTCAGGGGCCTACAGGTCGTAATCGAGCATGTTGTGTTTTAAGGTTTAGCTCTTTCACTAGTTTTGTTTGTGTGGAAAGTTTAGGGTTAAAACGGCATGAATTATTATCGAAAATGACTCACTTCGATAGAATATTTATAGACCTTGATTATGTGATAAGGATTTTGGCTAATTTCAGCTATGGGAGTTCACAATGAGTCAGCAGCCAACTTTTCCTCCTAAGATTTCGGTACCCGAGCGATTTCAGATGATAATTTCTCTAAGTAGGAACCATTCTGCTACATTTTTACTATGTTTTTTTGATAGCGCATGAAACACGCTACAACAATAACATATAATATATCAGAATTTCAGGGGCCGTCAGGTCGCAGTATTAAAGGAAACTTGAACGTGGGCAAAAATTTTTTTTGTTAATTTTTCATGAACTCATTAGAGGATTAAGCAATCGTTTTGCCACATTCTGACTATGTTTTTTAGATAGACTAGGTATCATTCTATAGAATACAACCTAAAAACTTCAGTATTTCAGGGGCCTACAGGTCGTAATCGAGCATGTTGTGTTTTAAGGTTTAGCTCTTTCACTAGTTTTGTTTGTGTGGAAAGTTTAGGGTTAAAACGGCATGAAGCCTTATCTGAAATGACTCACTTCGATAGAATATTTATAGACCTTGATTATGTGATAAGAGTTTTGGCTAATTTCAGCTATGGGAGTTCACAATGAGTCAGCAGCCAACTTTTCCTCCTAAGATTTCGGTACCCGAGCGATTTCAGATGATAATTTCTCTAAGTAGAAACCATTCTGCCACATTTTTACTATGTTTTTTTGATAGCGCATGAAACACGCTACAATAATATTACATAATATATCAGAATTTCAGGGGCCGTCAGGTCGCAGTATTAAAGGAAACTTGAATTTGGCCAAAAATTTTTTTTGGAAATTTTTCATGAACTCATTTGATGGTTAAGCAATCGTTTTGCCACATTCTGACTATAATTTTTAGATAGACTAGGTATCATTCTATAGAATACACTCTAAAAACTTCAGTATTTCAGGGGCCTACGGGTCGTAATCGAGCATGTTGTGTTTTAAGGTTTAGCTCTTTCACTAGTTTTGTTTGTGTGGAAAGTTTAGGGTTAAAACGGCATGAATTATTATCTGAAATGACTCACTTCGATAGAATATTTATAGGCCTTGATTATGTGATAAGAGTTTTGGCTAATTTCAGCTATGGGAGTACACAATGAGTCAGCAGCCAACTTTTCCTCCTAAGATTTCGGTACCCGAGCGATTTCAGATGATAATTTCTCTAAGTACAATCCATTCTGCCACATTTTTACTATGTTTTTTTGATAGCGCATGAAACACGCTACAATAATAACACATAATATATCAGAATTTCAGGGGCCGTCAGGTCGCAGTATTAAAGGAAACTTGAACGTGGGCAAAAATGTTTTTTGTTAATTTTTCATGAACTCATTTGAGGGTTAAGCAATCGTTTTGCCACATTCTGACTATGTTTTTTAGATAGAATAAGTATCATTCTATAGTATACAACCTAAAAACTTCAGTATTTCAGGGGCCTACAGGTCGTAATCGAGCATGTTGTGTTTTAAGGTTTAGCTCTTTCACTAGTTTTGTTTGTGTGGAAAGTTTAGGGTTAAAACGGCATGAATTATTATCGAAAATGACTCACTTCGATAGAATATTTATAGACCTTGATTATGTGATAAGGATTTTGGCTAATTTCAGCTATGGGAGTTCACAATGAGTCAGCAGCCAACTTTTCCTCCTAAGATTTCGGTACCCGAGCGATTTCAGATGATAATTTCTCTAAGTAGGAACCATTCTGCCACATTTTTACTATGTTTTTTTGATAGCGCATGAAACACGCTACAACAATAACATATAATATATCAGAATTTCAGGGGCTGTCAGGTCGCAGTATTAAAGGAAACTTGAACGTGGGCAAAAATTTTTTTTGTTAATTTTTCATGAACTCATTAGAGGATTAAGCAATCGTTTTGCCACATTCTGACTATGTTTTTCAGATAGACTAAATATCATTCTATAGAATACAACCTAAAAACTTCAGTATTTCAGGGGCCTACAGGTCGTAATCGAGCATGTTGTGTTTTAAGGTTTAGCTCTTTCACTAGTTTTGTTTGTGTGGAAAGTTTAGGGTTAAAACGGCATGAAGCCTTATCTGAAATGACTCACTTCGATAGAATATTTATAGACCTTGATTATGTGATAAGAGTTTTGGCTAATTTCAGCTATGGGAGTTCACAATGAGTCAGCAGCCAACTTTTCCTCCTAAGATTTCGGTACCCGAGCGATTTCAGATGATAATTTCTCTAAGTAGAAACCATTCTGCCACATTTTTACTATGTTTTTTTGATAGCGCATGAAACACGCTACAATAATATTACATAATATATCAGAATTTCAGGGGCCGTCAGGTAGCAGTATTAAAGGAAACTTGAATTTGGCCAAAAATTTTTTTTGGAAATTTTTCATGAACTCATTTGATGGTTAAGCAATCGTTTTGCCACATTCTGACTATAATTTTTAGATAGACTAGGTATCATTCTATAGAATACACTCTAAAAACTTCAGTATTTCAGGGGCCTACGGGTCGTAATCGAGCATGTTGTGTTTTAAGGTTTAGCTCTTTCACTAGTTTTGTTTGTGTGGAAAGTTTAGGGTTAAAACGGCATGAATTGTTATCTGAAATGACTCACTTCGATAGAATATTTATAGGCCTTGATTATGTGATAAGAGTTTTGGCTAATTTCAGCTATGGGAGTACACAATGAGTCAGCAGCCAACTTTTCCTCCTAAGATTTCGGTACCCGAGCAATTTCAGATGATAATTTCTCTAAGTAGGAACCATTCTGCCACATTTTTACTATGTTTTTTTGATAGCGCATGAAACACGCTATAATAATAACACATAATATATCAGAATTTCAGGGGCCGTCAGGTCGCAGTATTAAAGGAAACTTGAACTTGGCCAAAAATATTTTTTGGAAATTTTTCATGAACTCATTTGAGGGTTAAGCAATCGTTTTGCCAAATTCTGACTATAATTTTTAGATAGACTAAGTATCATTCTACAGAATACAACCTAAAAACTTTAGTATTTAAGGGGCCTACGGGTCGTAATCGAGCATGTTGTGTTTTAAGGTTTAGCTCTTTCCCTAGTTTTGTTTGTGTGGAAAGTTTAGGGTTAAAACGGCATGAATTGTTATCTGAAATGACTCACTTCGATAGAATATTTATAGGCCTTGATTATGTGATAAGAGTTTTGGCTAATTTCAGCTATGGGAGTACACAATGAGTCAGCAGCCAACTTTTCCTCCTAAGATTTCGGTACCCGAGCGATTTCAGATGATAATTTCTCTAAGTAGGAACCATTCTGCTACATTTTTACTATGTTTTTTTGATAGCGCATGAAACACGCTACAATAATAACACATAATATATCAGAATTTCAGGGGCCGTCAGGTCGCAGTATTAAAGGAAACTTGAACGTGGGCAAAATTTTTTTTTGTTAATTTTTCATGAACTCATTTGAGGGTTAAGCAAACGTTTTGCCACATTCTGTTTATGTTTTTTAGATAGACTAAGTATCATTCTATAGAATACAACCTAAAAACTTCAGTATTTCAGGGGCCTACAGGTCGTAATCGAGCATGTTGTGTTTTAAGGTTTAGCTCTTTCACTAGTTTTGTTTGTGTGGAAAGTTTAGGGTTAAAACGGCATGAATTATTATCGAAAATGACTCACTTCGATAGAATATTTATAGACCTTGATTATGTGATAAGGATTTTGGCTAATTTCAGCTATGCGAGTTCACAATGAGTCAGCAGCCAACTTTTCCTCCTAAGATTTCGGTACCCGAGCAATTTCAGATGATAATTTCTCTAAATAGAAACCATTCTGCCACATTTTTACTATGTTTTTGTGATAGCGCATGAAACACGCTACAATAATAATACATAATATACCAGAATTTCAGGGGCCGTCAGGTCGCAGTATTAAAGGAAACTTGAACTTGGGCAAAATTTTTTTTTGTAAATTTTTCATGAACTCATTTGAGGGTTAAGCAATCGTTTTGCCACATTCTGACTATGTTTTTTAGATAGACTAAGTATCATTCTATAGAATACAACCTAAAAACTTCATTATTTCAGGGGCCTACAGGTCGTAATGGAGCATGTTGTGTTTTAAGGTTTAGCTCTTTCACTAGTTTTGTTTGTGTGGAAAGTTTAGGGTTAAAACGGCATGAATTGTTATCGAAAATGACTCACTTCGATAGAATATTTATAGACCTTGATTATGTGATAAGGATTTTGGCTAATTTCAGCTATGGGAGTTCACAATGAGTCAGCAGCCAACTTTTCCTCCTAAGATTTCGGTACCCGAGCAATTTCAGATGATAATTTCTCTAAATAGAAACCATTCTGCCACATTTTTACTATGTTTTTGTGATAGCGCATGAAACACGCTACAATAATAATACATAATATTTCAGAATTTCAGGGGCCGTCAGGTCGCATTATTGAAGGAAACTAGGGCTTGGCGAAAAAAGTGCGCCTGGGTTTATATAGTTTTTTGGTTTGTTTTTAAGCTTTATCAAGTTTTAAGTATCGTGTTTTACCATTTTTCTTTAATTATCTGAAGCATAAGCACAAGATTAATTGATTTAAGCAAATCTTACAAAAAAAACATTTTAATTTGGTCGGATAATATGGCAGAAACTTTTGGCTGCCAACTTCACACCGGTCTAGATTCCATCGCTAGGGCCGTTGGGGATGCCGACCCGAGGGTCTACCGCCTCACTAAAACTGTCTTAGCGTTGATATTCTCTTTTCTTTCTGTTTGAAACTATAAAGACAGCTATAGCAAAGCCAAAGCCGATTTAGTTAGGCGGTAAGCCCTCGGATCCTAGTCTATCTTTAATCAAAACACACACATCCGCAGCCCGTAAATCCAAACAACAAATCCTTACATCTAATGTATTTTTTTCTCCATGCCCTTATTCACCGGGTAAAGATTTACGAGTTCAAAAACATACACAAGGAATTGCGGCGGGTATAAGAATTCAGTGAACTGGGAGATATCGCGTGTCAAAGACATGACATCGATACAAAATTCGCGGTTCTGCCGATACTATGTTGCGGTAACACAAATACCGCAGTGCATGGTAAACAATATAGGTACCTAGATTTAGGCATAATATAATAATAACTCATGCTAGGCGTCAAGTAGCGGCTCTTTATCATTACCTAATTAATTTATTTTCAGTCTTCTCATCTCTCGTCTCTAAATCGAGATTCAGAATTGTTCGTTTAGTTCTTAAAAAATATCAGGCTCATTTTAATAAATGCGAACTTTGAACGAATAGAAAGAAACAATAAAGTAATAATCAATTACATAGGATTTTTTTAAAATTCATATGCACATATTTTTACGCGTTAATTACGATAATAGAATATACCTATTTCAAGTATTTCTCAAGTGTCAAATCAAATTTTTACTATTATAGTATAAAAAAATATTAAAAATAAGAAGTAGGAAACCACGATATTGCAAATATTTTTATCAGTACCTACAGGCTACAGCGCTGTTAGCAGACGTGGTCTGAAGTATGAAGGATGTCTGGAAACTACAAAGTAGGTACTGCACGAAGTTACTAAAGTGCTTGTAATAAAATACGTTTACTATTCATAACGTATGTTGTTGGACGTATTTGCGTACGAATGTGAAATTGATGTGCATGATGCACTTAGTACTCAGGTAACGTCGTGTTCTCTAGTCACAATTTTATAACAGATATTATAAATATACCTGATATTGTGATAGTATTGCTGCCAAATAACCAAGGAACCACCGCCAACACTGGAGTAGGTACGTACTCGTGCGACGGTCACGTTTGTTGTCACGTGTATGGATCTTATTACTTACTTACTTACTCTAGATATATGTTCAATACATGTACAGCTATCTGTCCGAGATAACAAAACGCTTGACCTAACTATGGTATATAATATATATTAAATGAGCCCCGCGGTGTAACCCACGACTTTACAGTTTGTAACGGTAGTTTATTTTCCCCAAATAGAGTTCAAATGAATATGTAATTTAATTGTGTATCTACGGTAACCACTAACTTGAAACGTAATAAAAAGCAGCCCATGTGTTAATCCTGGTAATATGGAATCCAGGTACGTATTACGTATTTAATTTCATTGATATCCGTTCTAGTTAAATAATAATTCAAATCGCTATTAAGTCATGTGTTTAAAGTTTTCAATTCAATTAAGTTTTTCAATAAAGTTTAAATTTCAGGGAGTCCAGTAGAGTCTACTAATTTTATTCTAGCACCCGTGATAACGTTGCTTTTGGTAACGCCGGTTCCTTTACCTTTCTTCTTCATCTTATGTGTTTCTAGTACCTATTGTAATTTTCTGTAGGTATATTTACTAACGTAATTTTAGTAGTAGGACTATGCAGTACGCAGAGTCTCTCTGAAGAAGTACCTACCTACCACACCTTTGCTGTATCTGTGTAGAAGTACCTACCTACTACACCATTCTGGAAGCAGTGATGTTCAAACACTACCATGTTCCAATTGAAATGATATACATATAGTAATTTTTACATGCCTGCTTGGTGGCTTGGTATAAGAAGAAGTAACTCCCAAAGGTGTTATACTCCCTCAGGCGGACAGGCAGGTGCCTGCTACCACTACAAAAAAAAGTAAAGTTTACTTAAAACAACGTTTACAGTGACGTAGATATATTGCAAGACTTTGGCTATACAGATTCAGATTCGAACAACAAGTTAATCATTGTTCCGCTGGTTGATTTAACAATTTTATTAGTTTTGCATCTGGTCGCTTTTACGATCAATCTGACACGCGCTCTAAAACCGACCGTGTGGCGGATTAGTAATGTTTTCTAATTAAAAATAGAGCTCACCAATTGAGCAATAATTTAACGCGAAAACCTTTTATTTTAGAATATTTTTATCCCAAAGAAAATTGCAATTCTACGGTGTAAAGTGGAGGTCGAAACGTGGGGTTATTGAAACTATCGATTATACGAGCATCTACATTAACATTTTGCCAACTCCTAAAGGTTCTGTGTAAGTATCTATAAGAAGATGATGATGATGCCGTGAAGGCTGTTTTATTCCAATTCTAAATTTCTAAGCCCAGTTGTACAAGTTCGTCATAACCCAGTGGTTATGACGAACTTGTTCTTCACCGTTAAGGCCAGTGCCTTAACGGTGAAGAAAAATATTCTGAAGAAACCGAGCATGTTTCAAGAAAGACTTTCATTCACTAACCTGCACTTGACCGGTGTAACAGACGAGAGAAGGCCCCGAGTCCTAGCTGTGGGAACAAAAAGTGGACTACTTGTGTTTAAAATCATCATTATTAGTCCATAGCTGTCCACCACTGGACGTAGGCGTCTCATAATGCACACCACTAAACAACACGCCCGCTCGTTTAGAAAAATATATACCCGGTATTTTACGCAGGCCATGAATATATGCCGAAAAGCGGTTTCCACTTCAGAACTCTACATTTGGTTCTACTGTCCTCATTTACTCTTCAGCTTGCCGTGATGATGCCTAATAATCAGACTTTATTCCGAATTGATCCGTCAGAGCCACAGATCATAGATTTTTCCATAGCTCGCATAGCAACTAAAACATGTCGACCAGCTTTGCCGTGAGTGGCCATATTTCGGTTTCGTAGGTTACACTGCTGTAGGCTTGTGTTTAAGTTGAATTGACTTTATATTGATTTTTTAAAATTTAACTGTTAACTAGAAATTACGTAATTACGAAAATAAAATTATCTCGTCCGTCCCTGGCCTGGTCTTACTGTAATGAACCCTACAGCCCTACCATTAGCCACATAAATTCACTCTCACTGCGTCTGGCTCGCTCAGCTGAGCCAAGACTGAAACTCTGCCAAACGACTTGTGGACTTTAATTTGAAATTAGCGAAAAATATTAGGTCACCTTATAAATAACCATTGCTATGTAGCTATGTACCAAACTAATTCAACGAACGCAATAAAACTACAAGAATTGTCTTTTAATTTGAAGTTAGCCACATTTCTTTTCTATTTTTTTAAATGGATTTTCTTGTATTTTGCTTGATGGTTATCTTGAATTTAGTGGGTTGTTTATACATAAACAACCCACTAAATGTTCCCCACTGCTGGGACTCGGGACCTTCTCTCGCAAGGAAGTCAAGGCCATAATCCACCACGCTGCCCCAGTGCGGGTTGATGGATGTTTTCCTTCACCGTTTTAAGTTAGCGGCATTACACACATGAATTCGAAAAGACGATGGTGCGTGTGGTTTTGAACCCGGGGTCTCCGGATCGGCAGTCGCCGTTCTCCGGACTAGACCAGCCGTAACTTAATCTTGAATTTAAAATTAGTTATTATCTACCATCACCATCAAGTACTAAATCAAAGTACTTTGCGTGCATCTTTTTACTGGTGTGAAGAATACTATTAGATAATAACTTTTCCAGGACCACGTCGCCGCCTGGCGAGCCGTTGGTGCGCGCGCCGGCGGGCAAGCCGCGCTGTCCGCCCGCCATCTCGCGCCTGCGCGTTGAGAAGGTGGAAGGCGGGCTAGCGGTCGCGGGCGTCGTCGTCGCTGCCAACTGTCAAATAGTGCTGCCTATCTTCGGCTTCCTGTTTATGCTCGTCGGCTGCGTTCTTACTGGTGAGTGTCTGACTGTCACTATTTTGGAGGAAACCTTCTTTAGTCGCGTTGAGTAGGTACATACTTTTTGGAAAGTATTATGGATTCGCGTCACTTAATCACTCAATGTAGCCGAAAAACAGCGTTGCGGAACGTGCATATTAAACGCTTTTTGGATGGATGAAATCTTGTGAGATCGCGTCACCAACATGCATAGGTTATAGCAGTAATCGGTAGCTATTAGTAGGTACAAGTAACGTATTGTACAATATTAGAGCTATTTAATACTAAAATTTAAAGTTATAAGTTTACACATTATCGGCAGTACCTATGACTGCCAATTAAATAGTTCTACGATTGATAATAATGTCACGAAGACGAGGTATATTATCCTCTATTTATTCACCACGGCTTCATACTTACATAACAAATAGCGCCCTGCGATTTTACCCGCGCATCTCCCGTTCCCCTTATTTTCCCGTAGTAAAAAGTTGCCTAATTGCCTATGCGCAATCCCACACCATGATTTCATGGCAACACAGGCAAATTCCAACCCTAAATTCTACCACCTAACTAAATCGGCTATGGCTTTGCTATTTCTGTCTCTATCATTTCAAGTGAAAATAAAAGAGAGAGCAATATCAAGGCTAAGACAGTTTTAGTTAGGCGGTAGACCCTCGGATCCGTCCTGACGTGATTGAGCAACTTTGACATTTAAATTTTATAACATTAGCGAGATAATAATATGAAGTCTTGGTGGCCTATCGGAACATCCATTTTCAATCGCGAGGTCGTACGTTCGAATTCCATCTGCGCTTCTGAGCCTCTGCCTGAGTATTTGTACAAGTACCTACTGCAGATGTATAAGTAAATTACCGCTGTTTGACTATGACTAAGAATATGCTAATATTCTTAGTCATAGTCGATCACCATAGCTAGTTCTCCGATTTTAAATGTACATTTCACTTCCTGTATATAGATGTAGTTTAATAATATTAATCAACACACGTAGGTACTATGCACATGAAAGCGACTGGATTCCGTATACATATAAGAATTTAAATATTAAATGGCTAACTTATTGTTTGATTGCATTTAAGTATTAGTTTAAGTATTTTGAAATAATATTTGTTTTTCTCTGAAAATTTAAATAACGGATTTCAAAAATGTCAAAAACTGCTTCACATAGGTTTCGATAAAATGTATATAGGGGAGAAAATACCCTTTCGAATAAAAAATAATTATCGAAATCCGTGCGGACATTCTCGAGAAATTGGGGAACATGAATAAAAATAAAAGTTATATAGTCAAATTTATCCTTGTTTGAAGTCGATTAATATGTCGTTTATTTGTAACGTAATGTAATACTTTACAGCTGCATCATATCGCGGTTGCGGTGAAAACGAGGAGCCAGATCACTATGCGGCGCGTATCGCGTTTACTGGCAACTCCAGGGTACTCGGACCGGTTTGCATCGTCGCTGGAGCGCTTATGACCATTGCAGGTATATAATTTTATTTTATAGTGAAAACGTCTATACTAGTGGGTAGATATTAGTTTAAAGTGAAAGCGTTTTTAGTAGTACCTACTGGTATGGGTAGTGATTCTAAACGCAATCTGAACAGGTCAAATTCGGAATGACAATCCTTGTCTATGTCATTTTAAACTGATAAGACAAAGACCCAGAGATGAGATTCCATCAGATCAATCTGACTGGGTTCAGAATCGCTAGGTTGAGCACTTTTTGGTAGAGGAAAATTGTATGGGTTCGTCACCGACATGCACGTACATAAACAGCCCACTAAATGTTCCCACTGCTGGGACTCGGGGCCTTCTCTCACAAGGAGAGAGTCAAGGCCATAATCCACCACGCTGGTCCAGTGCAGGTTGGTGGATGACACATGACTTCTAAAGATTCTATTTACGTGTCGGTTTTCTCACGATGTTTTCCTTCACCGTTTTTAAGTTAGCGGCATTACGCACATGACTTCGAAAAAACAGTGGTGCGCGTGGTTTTGCACCCGGGGTCTCCGGATCGGCAGTCGCCGTTCTCCCGACCAGACCAGTCGTAACTTCATGATGACATGCACGTAGCAGCGTACATATCGCGTAAGCCACTGATATGGTGCGCTGCATTTATCCTACTTATTTTGGTTTAACTGGTGTGTCCACATTTGTAGTGAAATAGTTGATTTTCCTACAAAACGGTGAGGTAATGTTTTTGTTTGCGAAATTGATTCAGAATTAGGTACCCACTAAAAGACCTAAGTACATAGGTATTTAGTGAGCTTTAAATACTCTTTTACGCCCTGTTTCTCTGTGCAGTTTGGTGTAGAAACGTTCGTTTGAATATTCAATTGAAAAATCTTCCACAGACGGTTTTGAACTTAACATTTTATTACACCAAACGTTCCATTTGTTGGTGGTGTTGTCGAAAAATTGATTTTTCAAATTACAGCTCTCTAGGATTTGATGAAAATCACAATCATAATATTTATAAATATATTGAACGGTTTCAATGAAAGATCAGTGAAATAATCATAATAAATAGTTTTGCTAGTATAACACTAGTGTTTCTTTTTTCCAGGCATTGTGTTATGCATGTTAATGCGTGCCGCGCAGCGTCGTCAGCGGAGGTTGGCATTCCATTGTCCCATTCACGGAGATTTTTATCCACTTAGTCCTCAAATAAGCAGGAAATACTCACGTAAGTATACTTTCAACATTATATTTTTTATAAAAGGACGTAAGAACTTTGAACTATCGCAGAAGGCACAGGACCCTACTAACTAACCTAAACGTACTAATTACACTTACGCATAGGATACTTCAAATAAATAAATATTGGCGGACATTTTACACACAACACCATCTGACCCCAAACTAAGCAAAGCTTGTGTGATGGCGGCCAAATAGCTGATATAATACTTATATAGTTTTAAATACATACTTATTATACATAGAAACACCCAGACACAGTGCAAACATTTGAATTCATCACACAAATATTTGCACTGGGGGTGAATCGAACCCACGACCCTCGGCTTCGCAGGCAGAGCTGCTACCAACTAAGCCACGAGGCCAGTAATACTTATACAGTTGTAAATACCTACTTATTATGCATAGAAACAACCAGATACAGTACAAATATTTGAATTCATCATACAAATGGCACACAAAATGCACTGGGTGGGTTCGAACCCACGAAATCGAACCCCGACCCTTGGCTCCGCAGACAGACTTCCTTTCCGACCCACTAAGTCACGAGACCAACTTTCACTTTTTATTACCTTATTGTTGGAACTGAAGTCTTGGATGATTTTTTTTCATGACTAAATTATAAATTCTCTATGAAATTGGAAATACTAAATAATTGGAAATAGTAGTTTATAGGTACCGCGAAACGTATCTAATGTCTCATAATAAAAATGTGCTTTGAGAATAGAGTTTTATTTTTGTAAAGTTGTCACTACTAGGTACTATCTAGGTCTGATTTTTTTAAAAACGTCGTTGTATCCGTGTTTAGAACGAGCAAAGCTGTCATCTCGGTACTAATGTTAAATCGTTTTTATTTTTCAGGTAGCCCCTCTGGGCTGTGGCGGTGGCTGAAGAGCTGGCTGGGCATGGTGGAGGACGGAGAGTCGCCGCGCTGCCCGCGCTCCACCGAGCCCGCGTCGCCGGCGCGCGCCGACGCACCCTGCCCGCCGCCATTACCCTTCTTAGTGCCATCCGATTCCGTCGTGTATGTATTCATTTTTTTTAACCCTAAAAAAATTTTTACTATAATGATAAGCTTTTTCTCGTGAAAACAATGTTGTTTTTAAAGGTTTGAATACAATGTTGTTTCTTTTTCAAAACAATATTGTTTTCAAATGAAACAAGATTATTTGTGAAGAATAAAATATTGTTTTAAAGAAATGTTTGATGTGTTATGTAACAAAAAGAGAAAAAAAATACATAGATTTTTTTTTTAAACCTGACTAAACATGAATACTTCATCTAATGGTTATTATTTCCTACTTACAATTACAATACCTATACAATCACTTTTTGATTGTAATTGTAGTGTATTTTTCTCTTTACAGAGGAATGGCGTCAGTGTTAGGAGCACCTCTGAGCCCAGAACAGACATTTGGTTCGATAAAGTCACTGGCCATATCGAGGGAAGTTGCCAGTTTCCCTCTGTCACGTTCACCAACTCCGCCACCTTTGAGGTAATTGTATTTTATTTAAAGATAATTATAAAATATTACATATTTTGTAACAAAGTTCCTTACGGCAGACGGGACGGGACGGGACGGGACGGGACGGGAGGCTTGGAGGAGATAAGAATTTTGCTGCGCGACCGAACTGGAAAAAATGTAGACTAAAATCGATGTGGTGCCCCATGACACCACATATTTTTCTTCGTGATGAGACGAGCAATACATATATACAATCACACCTGGTGATAAGAAACACGCCCGTCCATAACCGCACAGAGCCACGCAGCCATTCGAATATTTGACTCATATGCATGAAGTCATTTAATCAGCTTTTGCCAGGTCATCTAGTAATATATAATATATAAATGTAATATTTGCGTCAAATGTCTAATCGAATACTTTTTTCCAGTTGTCCTCCCTTCAAAGAAGAATCGAAATGTCTTGAAGATAGCATCCCGAACGCCACAGTGCTACGCCCAGAGTTCGACTGTGGATCGCCCACATGCAACTACCGAGTCGTCGAATGTAAACTGACCACGACTGATGAAATACACCGCAATGTACCGACACACGCGAGCATACACCAGATCTCAGATAATCAAAGACCTGCCACAGTATCAATATCGATACCAGATGAGGGCAAAGGCTAATAGTGTTTAGAAATTAGGTTAAACATCTCATAGACAAAATGTGAAACTTTGATTTGATCCGTTGGAATGGAATGCTTTTTGACATTATTTGGCGTTAAATGTGCGTCGTTAAGATTATCGTGAAACCTGTTGTAAATATTGTTTTGAATAAATTATAACATAAATCAGAGATCTCCGTACATATTTAGTGCAAGTTTTATTAAAAAATACACAACGGTACAACATTGAGGCGTTGGAAGAATGAGTGACAAATGGGTACAAAAATAATGAATAATTGCTAAATTAAACTTTGACGTAAAGCTTCACTAAAACAACGAAAACAATATTAATGTCACAGGTTCAATGAGATAAAATGCAAATAGACCTGTCAAAGATAGTTCTCAATTTCACCATAGGTGGTGACAATGTTTCAATTTGTTAGATACATTTCACTAAATGTAACATTGGCGCCACCACAGAAATCTAAATAGTACCTTATTATTTAGATTTCTGTGGGCGCCACGCATGAAAGATCTATCTCATCTGACATTTTAAAAACGCCTCATTTAAATCAATAATATAAATTAATACCAATACTAATAAATAGGTAACCATTATAACAAGACCATGGGACCGTGCCATGGGTGGAAGCAACAGAGCTAGTGGTGCAATCTAAAACTAATGTTCTTTGTATTATAAGATCCATAATAGACTAAAAATTTACAGTTACTAGTCTTGCATTTTTTTATTAAAAGATCTCTGAAGTCAAACTAACGATTTAGTTTTATACAGGTTCTCAATCATGTTCGTTGATTAGGTATGTTTCTAATTAGAATAATATCGCGAACCAAAACTCAATGAAGTTTTAAACGTAAACTAGTAATTTACTTTAAACATATTGTTTTATTTTTATATTTATAAACTTTCACCAGAAAAAGAATGTAAAAGACATTGATGTTAATTAAGTTCCTCTTCATTTTCGTTTCTTATCGAGCTATCGAGTAAGGTATGGAAAGGTTTTTATGAATTCAAAAGTAAATTATAATTATAACGCTCAGAAAAGCCCAACTGCCGTCATGTAAAACGGGGTTTTGTTGCAGAACGGACGAAATTTTCAGTCCAAATAATTTCATATTAGTGTACATATTTATCACGTGTTTTATTTTAAAAACTGATACTTAGCATCATTTTTTGTCAGGATCGAAACTCAACAAGGTCGTCGTTATCGCTATGAGTCAGGATCATATTTATATAAATTATTTTTAAACTTAGACTATTTCACGTGAAAAACTAGACATGACATCTCACCAAGGACTAACAACTCAATTTTTCACGTATTATACAAACAAACATAGTTTAACAAACTACCCTCGTTTACGTTGCGGAGTTGGGTAAAAACAACTTAGTAATAAACGACATTGTTTACGGAAACGAATGTTTATGTAAACAAATAACACAAAATAGAATATAATTAATATCTAATTATGATGTTACCTAGTTTGACCACATAACCATATAAGGCCACAAATTTCTGGAACACCACTTTAATTAGAAGATATGTTTAAAATTCAATGTAATTGTTGTAAGTAGTATGTATCTAAAGTAATTAAGTAACTTTTCTTTGAGTTACATTCAAATAAAATCTTATTCTTAGCAATACATTGCGCCAAATATTGTACCTACTTGTAGGTGTGTATGTAAGAGGTCGGATATTGTGTGAATCGGAATGTAAAAGTGAATATATTATATAGGTATTTATAATTCGAGTAACATGTTTTTTTATAAATTCATTTTTTAAAGCAGCGATTTGATTTCCAATTTGTGTACTATTATTATTGGCGTGTTTTTGTTTTCATCGCCGGCGTAAAATGAAAGTGTTGCTCGTTTGGAATTCTAGTCCTTTTTTATGTATCATGGAGGTAACTTATCTATGAAGTTAATATCATGTACTCTTTTCTAAAATAATGAATAGTTAGAAATATTCTGCCCCGTTGGCAGAATATTCTGCCCCGTTGGTAACTTATGCTCTAAAAGCATCAAACTATTTTTTTTTTAAATTCTATTTTAATACCACACTTTGTGGTTCGATAATTTTGAAACAATGATAACTAGATACACTTTAGCATAAACATCAATTGTGATATTAATTTCATGCTTGTTGTAATAGTGTTATGTTTCATTATTTTTTAAATGGATTGTATGGTAATCATTGTTCATTATATTAATTAAAAGTATTTGGTGAAAAAGCCAAAAGCAGTTGCCAAAAGCATTATTTATCGCGTCCATAATTTGTGTCGGTTTGAAATTTAGTACCACATTAAGTAAAATAAATGTGCTCAGAAAAAGACAATTTAGTAGGAAAGAAGATTGTAGTATCGTGAATAACTATATAATTTAGAAATAAAATACGTAGGTAGTTAGGTCATAAATGAGTTTGTGATGAAGGCATTTACTGGCCAACTTATTCAAAAATTATAAGGAATGTAATTTTTTATAATCAATAGTTAAGTGCCACGCCTAAATATTATTATATTACTACGTTAAGACTATTTAATAATTGTTACGCATATAAGGATAAAAAGAAAAATACAAAATTTGAGTTTACTTTGTATTTTGCATTACAATGTCCCCTATATAGTATATACATACCTATAGCTTCCTCACGCATTTTTATAACTTTAACAAAACCTTATTGTCTTGTAGAACAATATTCAGAGTCCGGGTCAGAGAGTAGAGAGTGATTACCAGTGATTCTACCGCCGAGCAGTAATGTGGAAATATGACTGTGTTCCGATTTGATGGGCAAGATGGGCAATGTTTCTAGAGAAATTACAGAGCATACCTACAGATAAATCATCTGATAGATATCTCCGGATCACGAGCAGTGCAGTGCTAGGTAACGATTAATGGTATTGAGCAGGCATGTTGCTAACCATCAAACACATCCCATGCTTGTCCCGTCAATCTATACTTACTATTCTTTTTTATAGTATAGAGTGACGAGACGAGCAGGACATATGCCTGATGGTAAGCAACATTTACATAACAGCACAGTGACACGCAGCTATTGGAACATGAAGAGTCCAAATCATTACCTGCAGCACTGCATTGCGCTCGTCACCCAGAGATGAGATACGATGTTTTATTTCTATGCCCTGTAATAATTTCACTGGACTCTTCAGACCAGAACACGGTAAGGTTTGCACATTACTGCTTGGCGGTAGAATAACACAATATACAAGTCCTGCAGTAAATCGTCGGCATTAAGAGTTATAGTAAGTTACGGCTGGTCTAGTCGGGAGAACGGCGCCTGCCGATCCGGAGACCCCGGGTTCATACCCCACACGCACCACTGCCTTTTCGAAGTTATGTGCGTAATGCCGCTAACTTAAAACGGTGAAGGAAAACATCGTGAGGAAACCGACATGTACCTAGAATCTTTCGAAGTCATGTGTCATCCACCAACCAGCACTGGGCCAGCGTGGTGGATTATGGCCTTAACTCTCTCCTTGCGAGAGAAGGCCCCGAGTCCCCGCAGTGGGAACGTTTAGTGGGCTGTTGATGATGATGATGAAGAGTTATAGTGGAGGTACACGACGATCATGGATCGTATTAATATCAGTACCTGGGTGACCGAGCTTTGCTCGGTTTAAATAATAAATATACTTAGATACCTACAGATAAAAGACACCAAGAAATAGATTTTCTTAAAAAAAACATGACAAAAAAGAGAAGCCGTCTTGGATTCGAACCCGGAGCTACTAATTCGTGATCGCTATGACCACCCGACTTCTCATCTGCGCTATTACGCTGTCGCGTCACGCGGCGAAATTTACCTTCGCATTCTAATGTCTAATGTGACACTTTTTCATTGTCTAAAAACACGCATAATATGCGTTTTTTTTAAATGCAACCTAGTTAGATCGATTTATCGTCCCCAAAACCCCCTGCATACATATTTTCATCAAAATCGTTCGAGCCGTTTCCGAGATTCAGATTCTATATATATATACATATTTATATACAAGAATTGCTCGTTTAAAGGTATAAGATAAACGCGAAAATTTGTAAGAATGTATGGATGTAGGTTTGTAGGTAGGTACCTACTATGTTTGACACTCTTTCACGCAAAAACTACTGAAACGATTTGGATGAAATTTGGTACATAGATGGTCTGAAATAACACATAGGCTACATTTTATCCCGAGAAAATAAATGGATCGGGAACTACGCGGGTGAAACTGAAACAAGCAACAGGGTACCGGACTGGGTCAAAAATACACCATCCTAATTAGTCCGTCAGCTAGATCATGGAAAAATATTGGACACGTATTTTTTGTATTTTCATAATATTAAAAATCGTCAACGATATAGACTATCAAACTTCGAGAGTGGGGGGTCGCGACGTCACTCGTGAGTAAAAATCGTACTCACAAGTGACGTCACACGAAACTTCGAAGCGCTGTATCTTCGTCATTTTTTGTTTGTGAAAACAAAAGAACGTGTACTATATTTTTTGCCAATCTAACTAACGGGCTACTTAGTTTTTTTGAGGATTGTACCCTATTGACCTTGCTACACTAACCGTTGCCTACACCGCTGTTTGTATGTAGGTTAGTTTTCACTTCTGTCGGCATTCCGGAAGTTCCACTGTTTATTTTTATTTTAGGGGTATCATTATCATTACCTTTTATAAAACCAAGTCACCTCACGCGTCTGTCTGTCCCTATGTATGCTTAGCACTTTAATATTACCAAACTGATTTTGATGCGATATTTTTAATAGATAGACTGATTCAAGAGGAAGGTTTACATGTATAATGTGTACATAAAATAGTAGAGAAAAGTAATGTCATAAATAAACACATTTTTTCGCTTCCATTGCAAATGCCGGCTGAACCCTACGAGATAGGTCTACAAAAAATCTGGAATAGTATAAATATGTCTACCTCTTAGGGATAACCATTTTTATTTAGTATCAGCCACGTAACATCATTGCATCAGTGCGAAGCCGGGACAGGTCGCTAGTAATCGTAGGTATAGGTAAATAGGTTTTTTTTTTTGTAATAGAGCCAGCCGGTAAAACACAACACGCACCCTAGTCAGTCAATATTACCTATCTATTCCATGCCCTAGTAGCCGCCAATCAAAGGAGCAACACTACATTTTTTTCTCTGAGCAATAAAAATTAAAAGCTAAAGAATTTGTAACAAATAGGTAATGCTCTATCCTTACCTTTCGTACCTTTGTATTATATTTTCAAAAAACCAATAACGTTAGGTATTCCTAACATCTCTATATCAATAACTAGCTGAATCGTGCGCGCGTTGCTACGCCATCTATCGAAATTTGGTCGTACTAATTCAAATCTAGAACAAATTTGGTTACCTTAGATTCTAATGACGCAACCTTTTAAAAGATAGACACATGCTGTCACGCAACGAAAACTCTCAAAAAGCAATATTTTTTCCCGTTTTTATTACATTTTTCATTCATACTCCGTTCCTGTTGATAGTACCGTAATATTAAATAGCCTATAGCCTTCCTCGATAAATGGACTATCCAACAGAAAAATAATCTTTTAATTCATACCAGTAGTTCCCGAGATCCTAGCGTTCAAACAAACAAACAAACTCTTCAGCTTTATTATATTAGTATAGATTATTTTTCTATAATTTACTAAACAACCAACCAATTTAAAAATCTCAACAAATTTTGATAAACAATGAAATAGGAACTCTAAAAAAATCGAATCAAAATTAATTTATTCCAGGTAACTTAACCCATATACAATAAATAGCACAGAATAATAATAATGTCAATCATCACAATTGTTCAGCCATACATCAATAGTCAGGGAAGCTAAATAACTAAACATATCAAAAATTACAATTTCAAATGTCAAAAACGAAAAACTAAATTACAAATGAACAAAAAAAGAAATATACGGTCAAATTGAGAAATCTCCGTTTTTTGAAGTCGGTTAAAATAAATTAGTCAGATGAAAGATTAAAGTCAGAATAAATTATCAACTCCTGCAGTAAATGAGTCTGTAGGTACGTGGTAGGTACCTCCGCTCGGGCATCGGTACAGACCAGCGAGCAACACGGAAAGGAGTAGCCTTAGCTAAAAAATATTGTTCAAATCTTTCTGTCATTTCTTGCAGGAGGGGAAGTTGCACACTAGCGCAAAGCCGCACTATTACATACAAAACATACCTGTACCGATCCATTGCCGATCATACTCACACAACCAAATCACTAACACATAAAAAATAAAGCACCATTCACAAATCTAGCCCCGCCCTCACGCCACAGTATATTATCAAACTCCATAGTCCACGCGGACTTGTACTTTGACAGAGGGGAAACGCTGTGTATGCCTACTCCCTTCCGTGTTGCTCGCTGGTACAGACACATGCCTGTTACGGCAATGTCCGAGAAAAGCATAGTCCAATCGAGCCGCAGCTGGCTACTAAGCACACTGCTCTAAGGCCTAATGAAATAGAGAGGTTTACGAGTAAAGGAATCATATCGTCTATTTGTATAAAATATTAGGTATCGATGAATAGAAACATTGTATTTTTGAGAAACCGATTTCGATAAAAAAAATTAGACGTTTGATAAATAAGAATTAAATAATAATAAAAAACTGTTTATTTGAGCAAATCCTTAAGATAAAATACTTACGCTAGAATCAGGTTTGTTGTTAGTCCTTTATCATTTCACAGTAAGAACGTAACTAGGTAGGACTACTTATTTATCTCAGCGAAATCAATGGGGCGTTTTCAAGATGCAAAAAGACCTGTCAAAGACAGTTCCCAATTTCACCATAGGTGGCGCCAATGTTTTATTTCGTTAGTTTGTTCGTTAGAGAGATTTCACAAAATCCAACAGTGGTGCCACACTTGGCAAAAATTATAGGTAACTATTTTTACAAGTCAATTTGCATCTGGAAAACGCCTCATTGCACAGTTAAAGCGTGCCCTGTATCCCACACCAGGGTGGTCGTGGGATACAGTGCCTTTCCTTCTACATAGGATCTATTCTATGACATAGGATTTAAATAATGACAAACTGGACTATATTTATTATTTATCTTAAAATTTAAAAAAAAAAAAATTAAATCTGTTTTAGATTTAGACGATTTGAAATAAACGGTGATGATATTTATAAAGAGATGTCAACGAATTGAGAACCTTCTTCTGTTCGAAGTCAGTTAAAAAAATATTATCTTTTCTATGGGCAGTTGTGTAAAAAAAGAGAAAAATAAATCAAAGATTGATAGAGTAGAGACCTTAGATAAATAGTCCAAGACCTACTGAACCCTCGGCCTCGGAGTAACGGTCGTCCTGTAAGCTGTAAGGTTGGAAATTTGTACACTTATGATTTATACCACGCTGAGCCCAATAGTCATGACCTGGCAGGCGTCAGCCCTGCGAGTCATCAGCCCTTTTATTTTTAAAGTTGTAAAATAAATAGAAAAGAAACATGTTCCTGTAAGCTTAAAAAATTAATATGATGTAGTTTCATTACTGTAAATCTTGAAAAAAAAACCAGACGATTATAATGGGCACAAGCATGTGACAGGCGAATTGAAAGTGGCACAGTTGATGAGGTAAAATAAACTTTCTCCTGTATAGTTGAAATTTGGATATATTTTTGAGTAAACATTTTAGAACAAACATGTGCAATGACAGGCGGTTTTGAATAGCAGAAGACATTGGCTTGCAACATGTCGTTCTCCTTGTCGCATGATTTTTGTACGGCAATGCGAAATAATGGATTAGAAGAGGTATTGAACGGATTTTTGTACGGCATTGCGAAATAATGGATTAGAAGAGGTATGGAAACTGTATGGAACCAATGCCGTACATAATCAAACGACCAAATTTACTCGGTAAATCGTCGGAAAATCATGAATTTTTCCGACAAATTAAATTAAAAAAATTAAATTTATAATTTTTATAGTTTCAATACTTAGGTACCTCTTCTAATCTATTATTCCGCAGCGCCGTACAAAAATCATGCGAAAGGAAGAAATGATCGAGGGTTGCAACCCCCCCTCGTTAACTGCACTCAGTTGGTCAGCTTACAAGTGACGTCATAGTGCTTAATCTTATTACTTTATGTACTTAATATACCCTTCTATCTTCTATCATCCTACATAGGTCTCCTGGTGGTTCATTTGACTCATAAATTTTGTGCACGGGCCTGTAGTCTATATTGGTTGATAAAACAGTGATAGATACATCTTTCTCTCTACTTAGCCTGTGAAACGTACCTATAATAAGATGGGTGATATACATAAAATATTTAAATTAGCGCCTGATAACTTTTTGGTTTACGTTTAGAGAAACTATTAGAATTTAGCAGGCGCTGAAACGAAGGAAAGACTAAAATGAAAATAGGTAAGTGATAAAGTAATCTGTATAAATATTATCTTGACACAACAACTTATTAAAGTTCAGATTTTTAAAAATAAATATCCTATTATAATACACAAACGCGAAAGTTATGGATGTAGGTAGGTAAGTATGTTTGTAACTTTTTCACGCAAAAACTACTGCAGGGATTTGGTTGAAGCCGAGCGAAGCCAGAGCTGTCCGCTAGTAAAAAAGTAAAATAAATATGTATAATAAAAGAGTACTTTGACAAAATGAGAACCTGCCGCCACTATAAACTGTGAGTATCTCTAATAGTCTGTGACTGTATTTTTTTTCCAAACATTTCAAAAGAAATCGTAAAAATTCAAATTCAGCAAACTTTTGTTTCTTATCTTGTATATGAAACCTTTGTTCAAAATTGTATTAGGCAATTCATTTGTAATACATATTACCATGGTAATCTAAATAACAAAATAGAAAGCCAACATTTTTATTCACTTCAGTAAGTGCCAGTCTGGCGAACAGCCGCACCTCAAAGAGGCAAAGAGCCGCACGAGCGCACGACTTACCTTGTCTTCTATTTTTTTTTCTACTGGCAATCTCTCCTGCCTGTTTGAGGACGAATCAAGTTTTTTTGTAACGTTGGCATTTCGTCTTTCGTTGCATGAAGCGGCCATCTTGAATTGAAATTTCATGATGGCTTTGTGTCCTATATTATAAAAAGTTAATTCAATTACACATTACTTGCTCGAATGAGGAATTATATTATTAACTACAATTAATACATATTTTTTTGGTTTAATTCATGTGTATATAATAACTAAAAAAATAAAAAGATCACCAATAAAACAAATCAGCTGTTATCCGTCAATCGATGTCAACAAAATTACATAATTTTATTTTTGTTTAGCAAAACAGTGCAGCCTCCGTTGTCATTTGGATATAATCAAAAATGAATGTCTTTTTCAATAATTCTTTGAACAAATTGTGAAAGTGTAATCGTCGATTCGTCGCAACATTCTCGACGTTATTATTTTTTTGTATGATGTAGCCGATCACAAATATTTTCAGTGATGGATCAAAACAGTATAATTGAATGTGCTGGATTTTATTTTATTCATAATTTTGACTCTGGGAACCTCGGTCATGTAGAACGAGTACCCACGGAACTGATAGGTAAGCAACTTGTTCGTATTTTCTCATTGAAACTACAAAGTCCATTTTATACAGTAACTCTTTGTGCTGTGCCAATTTGGTTTCCTTCATGGTCTTGCCTGCAATGATGAATAATTAAATTGTCGTCCAAGAACTCCGTTTCCATTACTACAGGCTCCTCATTTAGAACAGTGAACAAGGTGAAACCTGACTTAACTATAAATATAAACTCAACTTACTCAAACAAAAATAGGTAGGTACCTACTCTGTTTTATGTAGCTGCTTATGAGATGGAAACTAATAGATAGTATTCTAAGAGGCATCAATATTAAAAACTGCACATTACTGTATACTTTTGAACATATCCATTAAGAATAAATCCCTACTTCAATCCTATTATTTCTGATATTAAATTACCTAACATTTCATCTTGGTATTAAGTTTCAGAGTTGCACCTGTGAATATGCCTGTATTATTGAGCCGATTCAATTTATAATTGACATTATTATTAAATCAACCATTTTACTATTAGGTTTGCTTATGGTGTTGTGTTTGCAAAAATGTAGACCAACATTTGTTATATTCTATTTATTTCAAAATCTCTACACTAATTTTAATATATTTAGGATATCTTAAAGATGATTTTTGTGCATTTGTTATGATGGATGATATTTCAGTTATGGTAATAGAATATTTGTTTTAGTTCCAAGCTTAAATGCTAGAACAAATGTTTCGGAAACTCCAGACTACGAGTTCAATCTTTGGACACGGCCGGATTGTGCTGGCACTGAGTTTGAAAATGGGAACCGAACATGGTTCTATTTTGGAATACAGGCCAGTGAGGCGGGTGTATTGGTAAGTATTTTGGAACTAGTCATGCACTAGCAACTTAATTTTAATGTAGCTTTAATTCTGAGTTATTTGGTATCTGCCAGATAATTGTGCTCTATTGCATCAAGATAAATTTAGTGACATAAGAATCTTATTAAAGTTTTAATATCAATCATTGGTGGGATTTGATCAGATGACACCAGATTGGCCAAATAGTGAGAGAAAAACCTAACTAATAGTGGCTATGATTATTTGTTAATCAACACAATTTTAATCTGTATGGCTTTCAGAGATTTTGAATTTACATAGAGACACTTGTGTGTACAACTGAAGTTTTAAATAAAATTGACCAATTTAACACCAATTGGTGGCTCTTTCAAGATTGTGGCAAATTAAATATGGTGTCTACCTCCTAACAAAATTGCTTATAGTATTGCTATTGTTTTTTCTGTATTTGTGCTCAAAATCAAAAACGTTCTAGCCCTGAAGATTTTTCACCAGCCTCATGTCGTAGAGAACTTACGAATGGATAGAGTCCCTGGATCGAATCTTACGCGCATCACTTCTTATCGAAGTCATGTGCGTAAAGTGCTAACTTAAAATTAAAAACGGTGAAGAAAAACATCGCGAGGCAACTCCCACTAGTCCAGCGTGGTTAGTTATGGCCTTAATCTCTCCTTGGCCCGAGTCCCAGCAGTGGAAAAATTTTGTATACTGCTCAAACCTACGGCAACAATTTTGTGAGGCAGGATACTTCTGTGAGCATGAAACCTTTGCTCCATGGCATGAAACAGCTCAGCAGAGAAAAATGGTGCCTATTATAAGCCACTTAAGATCCACTTTGGATGGGTAGCTCCTAATTAACTTTCTAGTCCTAAGGATATTCCACCATGTCATAGGTGCGGCTGAACCTGATAAACCTGAACAAGCAAGGCAAGATGTACAACCAGGGCATGGCGCCCGTGACGCGCACGCTGCCCGGCAAGCCGCAGTGGGAGCGCATCAGGGACCGGCCCGTGCACTCGGTAATTGACAATACTCAATACAGTACACAGGGGTAAAGTATGTAGAACCGCCTTTTTTTGTCCCAGGGAAAAGTCTTTACGAATTCCATCCTGTCTAAATATGAGTAGAGTGGATATGCGGGAATCTCCACCACAGTGTGGGCTCTAATTTTTAAATTGACAAATGGTCAAATTGGTCTAAAGAATTTTTTTTGGGCGTACAGGGTTGCGCATAACAATTTTTCTATCGCGCTTTACATACTTTTGCTTCTAGTACCTATTAACTTCTTAATCATTGAAGTCTACAAGAAATATAAGATAGTTATGCCCTTGCCCTATATTCCGTAAAGCTTCGGACGCCCCACATGGACTGCTCCCCTTCCGCACCAAGTGGCGCCCCAGCGTGTCACTACGTATTTCGTGCGACTCATCGGTTGACGTTCATATAGTTAATAAATTCTGGCAAATAAGGTCTAAAGTCAAACAGCGAGTTATCACTTCTATCGGCAGTTCCTATGACTGCCAATTTTTTTTTTTTATGTTACGTTATATTGTAGACGGACGACAACACATTCACGCTGACGTTCAAGTACCGCACGGCCGAGAACCTGAAGGCGACGACGTTCTTCGCGTTCACGTACCCGTTCTCGTTCGCGGAGCTGCAGATCGCGCTCAACTCGATCGACCTGAAGATGCTGCCGGCGGCCGCGCAGGCGCCTGACGACGTCTACTACTGCCGGGAGTGTCTCATCTACTCGCTAGAAGGTGACCACACAATCACTACTTATACTCTGGTACTTTTGTCTTAGTTAACCACTTGGTAAGCCATTTACTAGTATGTAGGCATGATAATTAAAAATACGAATTAGTCCGGTTGTTAGAATATTAAAAAATATTGTACTTACTCGTATTTTGTTTCACAAACAAAAACATGACGACGGTACATGAGTGACGTCACTTCATTGTACGATTTTTAAGAAGACGTGACGTCACACCGAGTGCGGGACTCGGGAAGTTAGATGATCTATTCATATCTTTGTCGATTTTTAATAATTTGATAACATTAAAGAAAAGTCCTATATTTTTACATAATCTCGCTGACGGGCTAATTAGAATGGTAAATCTTTGACCCATCCGTCATTTAATTACCACAACTAAGGGCGCGTTCACATATAATGTCCGTTTTTACAGGATCCTTTTTAACGGATCCGTCGATACTGGAGATAGTATTCACACAGCATTTACAGGATCCTTATTAACGGATCTGTAGCTACTGGAGATACGCTGCGGCACTTTCGTTCTTCAGTGTTCGCCTACTTTCAACGAGGATGGACGTTGTCGTGTTGTATTGGTACTAATGGCGGCTGAGTGCAGCACTCCACACCCCACGCACCCCCGTGCCAAGCCTCGCACGGTTTCGATCCGATAAACGGATCAAAAACGGATTGCTGCTTATTTTATCGGATCAATACTTTTTACTGGATCCGGAATACTGTATTCTGTGTGAACTCGCTCATACAACTACATACGCTAGTAACACATACGTTTAAACGGACCTGTAAAACGGATGTTCTATGTGTACGCGCCCTAAGTACTGCTCATAGGCGAGACAACTAAAACATACTAATTAATCCGTCAGAAAATATGACGAAGATACAGTGCTTAGAAGTTTTGAGTGATACGATTTTTACGATGGAGTGACGTCACAACCCCCCACTCCGGAAGTTTGATGATCTATAACTTTGTAATTTTTTGATAATTTGATAAAATAAAAAATATGTGTCCCATATTTTCCGTAATCTACCTGACGAACTAATAAGAATGATGGTTGCGGTCCGTTAGGACTGAATGTTATAATGAACTAAAACCGTAATGAACCAATCTCAAAATGACCTTTTCCCATAATGACTGAATTTCGAAATGTACTTATTCTAGAATGCCATAAATAAAACTGTCAAATTGAAGTACAGTCAGTGCATCATCACTCGCTCAAGGTCGCTCGGTTTTAGCCTACAGCTAGACCGTTCCTCCCAGGGAACAAGTGCCAGCCCGTTGTCGGACGCACGGCTGAGCGCTCGCGCAACACGTTTCCCGCGCATATTGTTATTAGATATGTCGACAACCCTCCGCGCTAGACAGGGACAGAGTTACGCGTTAGAAAGAGCGCAAATGATTATTTGAAAATCGCGACAGGTATTGCGAGCTGAATTGAACTTCGTTGTGTCCCAGCAAGAGTTGCTATTTATATAATAATTGTTTTCGCTAAGTGAGTGTTCTGTACTTGTACTAATATTTAATCTGTGGTACAGTTAGTCACATTTTATTTTAAAAGCTTGAAATGAAATAATGTTATTTTTTTAGCAAGAAAACAATTTCTATTCTTAAGTTTAATATAAGCATGATAAGCTAGATGAAAGCTGATGAAAATTGATTTATAATAATTTAGAAGATACTGCAATGCTAACTGGCAGAAAATATATTGAGAACAAGAGAAGGACATTTTTGGTGACGGTACTTTGATAAAACAAATAATAGTTTTCTTGTCTATCCACTAAAGATAATAACATTATCTAGCATGAAGTATTGATGTAGCGCCTGATTGTACATGTCCCGTCAGACATTATGATTATCGGACATTATACTTCAAAGACATTTCGAAATTCAGTCATTATGGGAAAAGGTCATTTTGAGATTTGTTCATTACGGTTTTAGTTCATTATAACATTCAGTCCTAACGGACCGCAACCAGAATGATATGTTATTGACCCTGTCGTCATCCCAATTCGGTGTGAAAAGTTTGTGTTGGTTTTGTAATTTTTAACTCCCGACTAAAAAGTGTTGTAAGTGTTATAAGTTTCGTCGATGTCTGTCTGTGTGACAATCCTGTGTGTCGATCTGTGGCACCGTAGAGATCAAACGGAAGGACCGATTTCGATGCGTTTTTTTTTATTGGAAGGTTAATTCCGTGCGGTGGTTCTTAGCCATGTCTGGTTAATATCGATTCAAGATGGCCGCCGCCGCAAAATGGCGGACAAAATATTTCTTTACAGATTGTGAAGCACCTCAATGTGAGTGTCAAATTCCAAAGTCAAAGTGTCAAAGTCCAAAGTAGAAAGATAAGTTCAAGGACTCTATACTAAGGCCAATTGTCCACGTAGCTGCACGACATCCGCACGATTTCGACAATTGTCGGATGCAAGACGAATGCTTGCATCTTGCGTACAAATAATGAAGTATGTGTCCACGAAGCGACAACGACACGACAGCCGCACGTCTTGCGTTTGTTTGTAGGATGCATGCGTTCGACAAAAGACGCGTGCGTGGACAGTAGGCCTAAGTCATTTATAAATTAGATTTCAGTTACAATTTTGTCTACATACCGAATTTCATAGTGGCGGTACTCATTTGTCGTCGGTCTTCCATTAGCACGATAAGTCGATAATCGTAATTGAATGTGTAGGTATCTTTTGTTAAACGCTGTCATGAATGGAACCCGAGTTCGAGAGTGAATCTGTCTCATCTAGGTAAACACGCTCCATCGTAGACCGCATAGTCACTTAACATCAGATGAGCGAGATGGCGGTCAAGTGTAAACCTATAAAAGTTTTAAAAAAAGGTCTTCAGGCACGCCACAGCATGACCAAGTCAATTTACTCATTTATTTAATTTATCAATTAATACGGGAAATCGCCAATTATGTAAATTAATTATAACGTTACCAGTATGTCAAATAACTATTTTTATAATAGGAGGCCTACTAGCTATGGGATGAGGAAGATTATGTGATTTAAGATACGAACTCTGCCGCAATGCCCGCTTGGGGAAGTACCAATTATTATTGTTAGTTATTCTACCACCCTGAAAACAATTGAACGTCATTTTCAAAGAAAACGCTTCAAGCACCATTACTTGTTATAAACTATGACGGTTTAAAGCCGATCGGGATAGCACGTGAAAGCGCACGCACATCTTGTAATCTTGTGAAATATTGATAGATTAGGATTTTGAACTCTCCAGAACCCGGAGAGCATCTGAGCCGAGAGACAGAAGGACATCGACTAATAGCGTGAATCCGAGTCCCAGCAATGGGAATATAAAATATCGTCATCCAACACGTCGACCTCTCACTGTCGAGCATCTTGGCTAAGATGGTGAATACCGAGAGGTCCGCCCACGCGACGTTTGCTTGGGAAGCCGCGGTTCCACATGCATGACCACATCGCTGCACCCCTTTAACTGGATATTTGTTTACCTCGTGCACCTCACAACATCCCCAAACATCTATGTGTCCTAAATTCTTGTTAAACTGTCTTGTCCTAAAATTATTTTAGGATCGGCAATGAATTGTTCAGCTATTTCCATAGAACGTCAGGAATGTATCATGCCGCGCTAGTCGTTTCACTCGAAGCGATGCAAAACTTTGCTTTTGCATAATTTCCATCCAACTCAGCTTGCGTGTTTTATTATTCCATCAAACTTTTATATAAAGCTATTAGTTCAACACATCATCAAACATATCACCTACTAGGGTACTAAAAAAATCAACTATTATCACAATGGAATAAGGTATACAATGGTTTAAAAGCTCAACGTAACGCTTGGTGAATAGGGGCTTCATGTCGGAACTACGAACAGCGGTTGCGTGATATGGGAACGTAGTTAAAGTTGCAAAAGTTAAAGTTAGTACCTACCAGGATATTAAGCATCGTTAATTTTGCTGGAATTAATCGCTTCGTGCTTTCAGAGTAAACGCTATTATAAATGACTGTTTGGTTTTGACGCTAAAAATAACTCTTCGCTTTCACTGCTTATAATTAGCCGCTAAGCGAAACCCAAATTAAATATCCCTGTTAGAGCCACCAAGGGCTTTAACCTTTTGACCGCCAGGACTAAATTGCATTTCCGTGCCCTGGACGCCAAGCGTACGAAATAAGTCAAAATTAAAAAAAAAAATTGTGCTATCACCATTTGATATCTACACACAATATTTTGGTATAGTCCGTTTTTTTGTCAACTATAGACGTTTTTGGCGCACAGGGCTCATTCGCGCTTGTCAAGTATAGGTGACTGGCGGTCAAAAGATTAATGAACATATTTTGTCCAAAGTAAAGAAGCAATAATAATACACAACACATACTTTAGACGTGAAACGGAATGTGATAACACTTTTGAACTTTCGCGATTTTAAATTCTGTCTAGGAAATTATTTTCAATGGGATAAAAATTATGTCCAACTCTTATGAAAGCAATGTGAGCAACGCCGGAGCATTGCTAGTAAGTAATAAATGTCCCACTGCTGGGCAGGTGTCTTTCATTATAAACGTGAAGGTTTTAAGCCCAGCAAACTGACCTAATCACAAGCTATTTGGTCCATGATGTACATTGCTTGTTTAAAAAAAAACAACTTCCTGCTGCCACCGCGGTGTAAAACCGAGATATGAAAGAATGAGATAAAAACTCTTTGTCTACACCAATTCGCCTGGTACAAAGCGACGTTGTGGTCGGAGATAGAGGAAGATTCCTAGAACTTACTTACTTAGTACTTTCTTATTCACTCTTGAAAACAACCAGGTTGTAGATGTGCTGTTGATATCCACGGTTTTTTAGCTCTCGTTTTCTTTAATGCATTTTAGAAGTCACTCGCCAAGCTCTCGGTTAGTTAAAAATTTCGATAGAAATACGTTTAAAGCAGTATGCCCGTTCAAGTTGTAGGTATTTGATAATAATTCGAGCCTGAGGGTTGAAAAACAATTTTGACAATTGTTACTTTATTTTCAAGGTCGTATTATCGCAGTTCTACTGTAGTTGTCCATAAAATGTATGTAATGGTTCAGGCAGGAGAGTCGACCTGCTGACGATAACGTCGCACCACGGCATTACCAGCGAGCGCGAAGATCGCCTGAAGCACCTCTTCCCGGACAACGAGGAGAGACCCTTCAAATTCAACAATAAAAAGGTACTAGTTTGATTCCTACACCCTTAGGTATATACCCTTTAAGGCTTCCACACAAAACTGCGATTCGCCATTCCAAGTTCCTACGATGCGGCGTCGCATCGCATCGCAGTTTTGTGTGGGAGCCCTTATTCTTCCTCAGCGTAAGCAACGTGGTACTTCGTCGATCTTCTTCGATCGATCGATTCTTCTTCTTCTTCTTCTTCGCTGCGTGCCGGTTTGGAGGGCAATGTTTCCAGTGAAATTACTGGGCGTAGAGGTAAATCATCTTATATCTCTGGGCGATGAGAGCAGTGCAGTGCTAGTTAATGATCTGGGGTCTTCATGTTCTAATAGCTGCGTCTTACTGTGCTGTTATGGGCAGGCATATTGCTTAACATCAGGCATATGACTACACTAAAATTTTAAAAAAACTTCAGGGACGGCAATCCGTCTCTGATATCGCAACTTTGTTTTTTTTCCATGTTAGATCCTTATAAACTTTCATAAGTATGTGAAAAGAAAGGTTGTTAATGTGGTATTACAACGAGACACTTTAATTATATGTACCTTATAGATGTAACAACAGCTCACATTTTGGCCACAAAATTTAAATCTACATAGAGTAATTAAATAGAGATCTAGAATCGTAGAACTACGTAATGTTTTGCAGATGGGTTGGGTATTATTCTTCTAACACTAATTATTATTATAATTGATTAGGTAAATAATACCTACCTACCTTGCTGTGATAGATCTATAATTTTGTAAAAATATTTCTCATCCTATGGAATAGATAAGTCGGACTCGGTGACTTCTGCATAACCAAAGCAGTTGATATTATCGGTAATATCAAATTAACGATTTTACTACCTGCAATTTCGTCGGGTCGTTATTCCTTGCTTGCCGATCTAGGTCAGCGGCGAATCCGTTACTACGCGAATTTATGCGCGCTGTCGCCTCACTCCTGTTCGCGATCGGTGAAATACACGATGTCTAGGAAAAGGGAAACATAATCGATTTACTAAGGGAAACGAAACTCTTTACTAAGGGAGGCGAACGAAAAGGATTACTTATCATATTTCCTTGTACATTTTCGGATTTTTCCTGTTATTTAAGAACAATTCTGACTTCCTGGCAGTTGAGCCACGGAATATGATATATATATTTAGTAGTGGTAGGACTCTTTGGAGAGTCCGTCTGGGGAAGTACCACACCTCTGCCAGTTATTCTACCGCCAAGCAGTTATGTGCAAATATTACTGTGTTCCGGTTTGAAGTGCAATGTATCCTGTGAATTTGAATTGTAAAATTGAAAACAAGGCATAGAGATAAAATATCTTATTACTCTTGGGGACGAGCGCCGTGCAGTGCTAGGTAATTATTTGGGCTCTTGTGCCAATAGCTGCCTGTCATTGTGTGTTTTTTGGCAGGCATGTTGCTTACCATTACATGTCCTGCTCGTATCGTCAATCTATTCTAATTTAAAAAAAATGAGTCTACCAGCGCCCCGCGGTTTTACCCACGTAGTTTCCGTTCAAGTTATATTCTCGGGATAAAAAAAATCCTATGTGTTGTTCCAGACTAACTAACTTAACTACGAAATAATAATTGAACTTCGTACCAAATTTCAACCAGATCCGTTCAGATGCTACGAAGGGATTTAGCAGAAAACATCCAAACTTTGACATTTACAACATTAGTGGGATGTCCACAATCTCTTGGATTCGATTCCCACACAATTTGTTCTGCGTGTATTAGTTTTTTTTTTTAAGTAACAAACATCTTCAAATACGTATAAACTTTCGCTTAATAATTTAATTAATGTATTATTGTAAGCGGGACACCTATTCTAAGCCACAATAGTCTTGTTCTACTTATCGCTATAAACAATATTCCCTAAAGTTCGATAGGCAGTTGATATGATACAATCGACTAAAAGCTAAAAATGAAAAAAAGAAGAAGAATACTTTAATCAGCTGACTATTATTTTTATCATTGTATACATTCAGAGCAATAGAAACTGTTCTGACAGACACATTGCATGCCTCTCGTAGAGGTCAGTTAATATTATGGGACAACTTTTAAAATGTTTTGAAATATATTATCTTACCTGCAAACACCAATAAAGATGTTTGCATTTGTATAGTTTCTAATTATACAAATCAACACGACACGACTTTTTCGCACAACACGCTTGAGCGAAAAAGACTTCAAAATCTTCAACATCGCCGTAAAATTGCTAGTCTACCTATCGGTTTTTATCGGATACACTTCGGAGAGTGTGCGGCTGATTTACATGATCTAATACCACCTTGTTCTTTTTTCTATCGGAATGCTCGTAGCTCGAAAAAGCGACATCGTTTCATGGTTGATGTTCCAAAGATACAAACGAAGAGATTTGACTCTACTTTTGTGATAAGAACGTCTAGGCTGTGGAATACGTTGCCTGAGTGGGTTTTCCCCGATGGTTACAATCTTTGTGTCTTCAAATCGAGAGTGAATCGGTATTTTCTAGGTATACACGCTTCATCGTAGACCGCATCGTCGCTTAACATCAGGCGAGATGGCGGTCAAGTGTAAACCTATAAAAGTTAAAAAAAAAAAAAACTATAGATCCTTTAAAAAAATGTAGTCACAATGTAACGGTAGCCATTCTTGTCAGATAATCTTTATATCGGCGCGCGTGCACCCCGGTGAGACACCATCGAGCTTCGTGTTCAACGGGTTCTTGAACCTACTCCTCACCCGGACCGACCCCATCGCGATCCAACTCAGGAAGCTCTACGTCTTCAAGATGATCCCCTTCCTGAACCCTGACGGGGTCGCCAGGGGACACTACAGGACGGACACGAGAGGGGTCAACTTGAATCGTGTCTATTTAAATCCTTCAGTCACTCTGCATCCGACGGTATATGCTTCCAGGGCGTTGATTAGGTGAGTTTGATGACTTTTGGTACTCTATACATTATATTATGTATATACTAATATTATAAAGAGAGATTTGTATTTTTATTTGTAATCCAAAAGGTACCAATCCAATTTTAATACACCCTTCTTTAAAACGACGGGATGTATTAGTCGGGAGTTTTCTTAGTTATTATCAAAAACGGTTTAGCTGTTGTGCAATGAATATTTGACATTAAAATGAAAATTATTTATTGTTGACACCAGTAAAAAGATACAATTTAGGAAGACTACTTAAACAACTGGCTGCCTTATCGCTTAAAGCGATTTCTTCCAGACAACCTTTCTCGTAGATCATAACCTCAACGTTGGTGTTATTGTTCAGGTATTATCATTATGGCTGCGAGAAGGAGGATATCATCGAAGATACGCGGAGTGTCACTTCGCGGAGTATTCAGAACATCAGCGAAAGCGTTGAGGTAGGTGCACAATATTGATGTATATATTTAAAATTTTCCTATATTTTTATTGCAATTTATAAGAAGTGAAACTTATTAAGCATCTTTTACTAGGGAAAATGTTGTAGCGACAGCGACGGCTGAACCGTCCCTATGGCTGCCAATTATATTATTTATGTTATTTTATTAAATACTAGCGGCCCATTCCGGCTGCGCTCGGATATTGTCATTTAAAGACTATTAATCGAAATAAAAACTATCCTATCTCTCAAGTTGGACCAGACTGCTCACGGTGTGCCAATTTAATTTAAAATCGGTTAAGTAGTTTAGGAATCCATCGCGGACAAACATCGTGACAGGAGATTTATATATATTAAGACTAGCTGACCCCGCAAACGTTGTTTTGCCATATAAATAAAGGTTTGAAAAATAGCTAGTAGCCGATTCTCAGACCTACTGAATATACATATAAATTTTGGTTAAAATCAGTAAAGCCGTTTCGGAGGAGTAAGGAAACAAACACTGTGACACGAGAATTTTATATATAAGATATTGCTAGTGTGTTAAGTTGATTTGAACATCGTATTTTTGCAAGTTATATTTCAACGGTGGCATCGTGACGGAACCGAGCAATACCCGCCCTTCGCTAGCAGAATTGATTATAGCCGGTTCCTTTATAGTATAGAGCTATAGACTGACGAGACAGGCAGGACTTGATGGTAAGCAAAACGCCTGTTTATAACGGTACAGTGTCACGCAGTTATTGGAATCTCAAAACAGCAACTTGAACTTAAAAGTGGGCTGTTTGTATTGGTCGTTATATAAAGTTATAGGTAATAACTTGCTTTTCTAACACTAACGTAAACTTCCAGCAACTGATAGAAACAAAGAAGAAGAAAGGTTGCGGTTCGGCGACGTCTACCTACAAGCGCGACAAGTCCAAGCCGGGCGCTGTCAAGTCTTCCACCACGCTCAAGCAAGCCTCGTTCGAGAGCAAGCGAGACTCCTCTACGAAGACGATTAGCGGAGAGGCGTGCTTGTTGGCCGAACAAGTAAGTTACAAATCAACAAGAGTCGCCGTTGCAAAATACAGTCTATAGCTATGACAATAAGGTGCGGATTGCCGTCTTTCCAATAGAGGACACATAGTAGCGCTGTCAAGTCTTCCACCACCCTCAAACAAGCCTCGTTCGAGAGCAAGCGAGACTCCTCTACGAAGACGCTTCGCGGAGAGGCGTCCTTGTTGGCCGAACAAGTAAGTTACAAATCAACCATGCGTTGCCGTTGCAAAATACCTCCAGGCCACGTGGTTCGACAATTTAGTTCGATCAATCGAACCACGGACACTTTTTTTTCCCGTTGGTTCGACTTTAGAATCGCACCACGTGAACTACTGATACTTGGGACCGCGTGGTTAGTCTAGTTTGCAGGCATCGTTAATCTTAAAGTAAATTAAATTGTAGTACCTAACAAATTAAGATAATAAAAACATACTATTAAGAATAATGGCACGAAACCAAAAGACACTCTTGAAAAGAGACTCCAATTTCAATCTATTAAAAATGAAAGGTACACTCTATAGCTATGACAATAAGATATAGATTGTCATCTTTCCAATGGTCCGCATAGAGTGCTTGTGGCCGAACAAGTAAGTTTCAAACCAACAAGCGTCGCCGTTGCAAAACACACTCTACTGGTATGAAAATAAGATAGAGATTGTCATGTTTCCAATAGATGAGACATAGTAGCGGTCAAGTCAAATCAAAGTCAAGTCTTCCACCACCATCATTTCACTCGTCCAAAAACCGTCTACCGCTCACATCCCGCTATTGCTCCGACGCCGCTACTTCAATATACCATTGATGCGAACTTATAATATCTTGTCCTACCATAAAGTGCTCAACGAGGCTGAAAACTTTTCACATCAAAAAGTGTAACCATCAACCGTGTAACTTCCAATAGCAAGTTTATTCTAGCATGGAAGCGCAGTAACCCTTATCTAAATCCTATACATACATCAATACGCCATCAACCTACGCATTATACTTGGGACCTAAGCAGGGGTGTAGTTACCGACGTATCAATTATACGGGGCCCCCGAATTACAGGGGCCCCTAACGTGTGTAGTGCTGGGACTCTTTTTGCAGAATCCTCCTGAGAAAGTACCACATCTTTGCCATTTATTCTGCTGACAACCAGTAATGTGCAAATATTACTGTGTTCCGGTTTGAAGGGCAATGTTTGTTGTGAAATTACTGGGCACAGAGATAAAATATATTATAGGTGACGATGTGATGAGCTTTATAGGTGCAATGCTAGGTAATGATGTAGACTCTTCGTGTTCGATAACTGCGTGTCACTGTGATGTTATGGGCAGGCATTGCTTACAGGCATGTACCTGATGAGGTACATGTCCTGCTCGTCTCGTCACTCTATACTATAAAAAAGTTAAATTCAGGAAATGTTATCCATAGCCTTTTACCCGTAATTTGGGGCCCTTTAACTAATATTGATGCCTAAAACCTACGGTTACGCTACGCCACTGGACCTTAAGCCCTGTAAACTAAGTCTCGGTAGTGCGCTCAATTCACCAGTTAGCAACCGAAGCACAATCGCTTATCGTAATCGGTTATTTATGGGTTTTACTGGAATTTTCCTAGTTAATGCGATTATGTTTGCGATCAGTGTAGTGCCAATTTATACTAGCCTGTTCACACTGTACCGATATCAATGATGACACGTCAGCTGTGACTCTGAACAAACTGTTATTTCCGCTAGATTATTATGTTGTCAAACGAATAGAGAATAGTTATTTTTAAATGCAAGTGTGGGATATCTTAACTACGACGATAAAACGGGTTTAGGTCAAGTGGTCTAGACTGGTCTAGACGGGAGAACGGCAACTATCGATCCGAAGCCCCTGATTCGAATACCATGTGCAGATGTGCACTACTGTCTTTTCGAAGTTATGTGCGTAATACCACAGAATAAATATTAGTACAAGTACAGAAGCCTCACTTACCGAAAACAATTATATAAATAGCGACTCTTGCTTGGGACACAACAAAGTTTAATTCAGCTCGCAATACCTGTCGCGATTTTCAAATAAACATTTGCGCTCTTTCTAACGCGTAACTCTGTCCCTGTCTCGCGCGGAGGGTTGTCGACATATCTAATAACAATATGCGCGGGAAACGTGTTGCGCGAGCGCTCAGCCGTGCGTCCGACAACCGACTGGCACTTGTTCCCTGGGAGGAACGGTCTAGCTGTAGGCTAAAACCGCGCGACCTTGAGCGAGTGATGATGCACTGGTAATACGATAAAACAGTGAAGGAAAACATTGTGACGAAACCGACATGATCCTAAAATCTTTGGAGGTCATGCGTCATCCACCAACCCGTACAGGGTCAGCGTAGTGGATTACAGCCTTGACTCTCTCTCTTGCGAGAGAAGGCCCCGAGTCTCAGCAGTGGGTTGCTTACGCTAAACGATATGGATAGGTCAACTAAATGCACTGCTCCAATTAGACAGCAAAGTTTCAGAGTAAACAAAAAAGCACCATTGTATACAATTTGTATATTTTTTGTCGATTTTCAAATAACCCGCCTGACCAATTTCAAAAAGGTTGCATTGATATATTTCAAAAGTGATAGGTATAGGTACCTAGCTCATTATAGAAAGATTATATATTTTGCCTTATGATACAAAATAAAAACCAAATCGGTCGCCTGAACCGATCTTCGACTGATTGATAGACATACTTAAATGAATGAATAATAAAATAAAAAAATAATTCCAACGACGATTTGACTTCTCCTCTTTGAAGTTCCGTGAAAAAATACACAAAAGGATTTTAGGATTAATCATAACCATCAAAAGATTTTTCTCGTCTATCTAACTTACTATCGATACACAAAGTTATCGTGAGTACTGAATCTGAACGTAATCCGAACGTCTCAAATGCGGAAAAACGATCCCTGTATCTGTCATTCTAAACGGTTAAGACAAAGGCCAAGAGATTTGATCCCGTGTCGAAATCAATCCGACTGAGTTCAGAATCGCAACGCTGATCTGATTTTTTAGATATTTTCCCAGATTTTTTTCAGCAAAGACAAAGCGGTTATCTATTTTGCAATGCAATTTTATTTGTAGCGCTAGAGTAAAGAGAAGCTATATTTAAACCCATTCGACGGTCATTGGCAAGAACGCAGTAAGCATTAATACAATGTAACAGCAATTGTTATGCCAAGTTTTATGTGTAAATGACGATGATAACCTACTCCAATATTTATTGTATTTAGCTAGTTTGTAAAGGTTTATAACACATTGTAATAAGCAATAGCTTACTATAACACCGATACGGTTTCCTAAAGTAAATAATAAGCGCGTAATATAAATTTGGTAGTTAGGCTTAAAACTGTGTTACGCGGACGCCCGCGCGGTTCCATACAGAACTGGCCGGCGAGGGGACACACTAAATCGTCAACATAAAAAAAACGCCAAAGTCATAGGGGCTGCCGACGCGACGTGCCGATAGAAATGAAAACTTATAACTTAGAATTTTAATTTTAAACAGTACTTAATGTAACAAATGCGTCACCGGTACAGCTATTTCGCCTGTCGGTGACGTAAACTCACACGATTTCACCCATCCAAAAAACACGCACGTCCTACTCTACTACTCTGTCGTCGCTCTGACGCTACGCCGCCGCCCGATATCAGTATGTCGGTTATGCGAATCTATAAGATATTCCCCTTTTAAAAATGGTCATCGAGACTGGGCTAGTCATAACATATTCCTAGCAATGGCAGGGAATCAAAAACTGGCTAAGTTCAGCATAGGATTTAAAGCAAGAGCTAATAAAGGTTTGCAATGCCCGTATGTATCGTGAGCTGATATCGACATATCGATAAATTATTGCTATGGTTTTGCAATTAACGTCTGAAGTTTTCTGTACCGCGACTATGAACCATATCGCCATGAGATTAGATTCGAGGTCGAACTACATTTTGAGATTTGATTGCCTCAATGATATAAGAGCTAAGAGCAGGATACTGCATCTGTGTGTCCTTTATACAGCTTGAATAGATTGATAGACCCGACTCCGCTGTGGTAGCATAAAGTTTTGAGCTTATAAATAAAGCCGCAAGACAAGAAGTGCCTAAATCAAGTCATCAAGATAAGAAACAAAAGCGTTTTTCTGTCAACAAAATAAATATTTCTGCTGTCTGCTAGTAACTAGAATACGTAATGATCCGTACACACGATACTTCGTGCCGTAAGGGCGTCTCGGTACTCAATACTGCTCCGACACTCACATAAATATCTGTGATTGTTTGAGGTACTCTGATGAAGTAACTCAGACTTAACATTAGGATCTCTTGGCACGAATATACGGCATATTTATTGGTCTGGAATTGAATTTTTCTTGTTGTGAGTTGTATTGAATTGGAGTTATTGTTTGAGGAGTTATGTCTATGTCAAGTTGTGGAATAGGGCTGTTGAATAATATTATGTTTCTTCTAACTTTTTTGGTAACTATAAACCATATGGCCTTCTAAACCGTGACAGTTCGCCAATACGTTATGTAACCGCACCGCATTTCTTTCTCGACTCGACTTCTACGTAAATGCGTTTTTTATGGATTATTATTTATAGGTTTGCAATAGATCGCCGTCTCGCCTGATGTTAACCCCTGCCGTAAGTTAGACCTTTATCGCAGGGGCTATACCTGTTTCCATTGAACATAGAAACTCATAGATATGTATATATGGTTCATGGTTTAAATCTTTAAATTGTAAGTGATTAGACAATTTGCGTAAATGTTGTGAGAAACACCACATATTGCCCAGCTATTACAACTCGAAGTAAATACCTAACTTGTGTTCCGTCTCGTATTGTCGACCACAGTACATGGGTAGGCTCTGGTTTGTACTGGAATTAAATCACCCTCTGATGAGGGTTTGTCAGGTAATGGACCGCGTTTACCCTTTTTTTCTTTGACGGACGGGAAATATTTTGCATATACTGGCTGTATTGGGGTGCTGCTGAATTATGTGAGATCTTACTCACTAAAACTCCCTCGGAAGGCTGCATCTGCGCTTAAGATAGGATACCAGGATCTCCATAACAACGCACCGGCATCGCCCTAACACCTTGCCTGAGGTACGAGTATCTTCCTGAAATGACGAACAAAGCGACATAAGCCTGACATTGTCCTCTTTCCTTCGTTGCGCTCGCTTTCATAGGAGTATAGGCCTCCAAGCCCGTCCGTCTGTCTACGAGCCCATAGCTCGCAGCTAACAATAAGCAGGGTTATACCGAAGCCGAATTCTTGTTACGACCCCGGCTCCACGGTCAAAAGGCCTAAGGGCCACTGCCTTCGCCATATCTACGAAGCTGACGTTTCCGTGGAGGATCAGAACCTTTCGAGCTCTGAGCTCGTTTACCTAAAAGGAACCATTTAGTCTTCAAAAATGCCCAGTTTGGTACCAATTTATTTGCTGATTTTTCATCATTTCACGGTTAGACATGAACTGTTGTTATAAGTACAACACGTTCCTTTTGGTTGAATTCAATCTATCCACAAGATACTTAAAAAAGTTTCGTTTCCAGGTATACGATATGAAGCTTCAGGAGCAAAAGTCTCTAGCCAGCGAGCAGTCAGCGTCGAACGACACCAACCCTGAGGACACGCCGTCTCTCCTGACGGACAACTACCTGCGCACGTGCCTGGGGTCCACGGTGCACGTGAGCACGAGCGAGGAGCTGGACCAGGCGGGGGTGAACGTGACCGGGCTCAACCCGCTGCGGCCGCTGAGGGACACTCTGAAGAACAGCATCAGCTTATTGATGGGGTCGTCCTCGTCTGTCGTCGGGTAAGCTAATACGTTTATGCATTTTTGAACTGAAAACGTTTTTTGGCGCACCACAGACAGATTTTTTCGCAGGCCCACTTTCACTCCCACTCACCGTTTTAAGTTAGCGTCATTACGCACATGACTTCGAAAAGACAGTGGTGGGCGTGGTTTTGAACCCGGGGTCTCCGGATCGGCAGTCGCCATTCTCCCGACTAGACCAGCCGTAACTTAGAGATTAACCCCTTAAACGGTTTCAGTCCACCGGCGGTCACGCGCCTCCTGTTAAATTTAAATCAATTTAAATCTTAATTCCTGTTGATTAAATAAATATTGGTGGACAATTCACACACAACACCATCTGACTCCAAACTAAACAAAGCTTGTAATATGGCGGCCAGATAGCTGATATAATACTCATATAGTTTTTAAATACATACTTATTATACATAGAAACACCCAGACACAGTGCTACTACCCACTAATCCACGAGGCCAGTCAAGTCACAATTGAAGCCCAGTTAAGCAAATTTAGACTCAATAGTCTAAATTTGCTTAACTGGGCTTTCTTCCCTGTCCATAAAGGGGTTAACTTCAATGATCGTAATTTGTTGTTTCGCAGTGAGTCAGCGAGCAAGGAGTCTCGTCCCAGCAACATCCGCATGGGCTGGTGCGCCGCGTGCCGCGCCGCCGTCGCCAAGCTCGAGAGCTCGATGCCCGGGATCACGTCCATCGTGCCCGGATACAGCGCTATGGTGACTATTTCCTTATTATCACTCGCACATGGTGAGGCTTAGAATTAGAACTCATGGAGCGAATTTCAGCCTCGTCCGTCGCAGTTGCGGAACTACAGTTTTATTTCAAACCTCACGAGACCGCTGATTTCGCGGTTTCGCAGCCGCCGCGAATAGCTGGCGACGGGCGGCTAACGATTACTTGCGGTCCAACCAACAGGCGAAGGTGACGCCCGGGCGCCACCTTCCGAGTCTGCGGGCGACCGCACTAGAGCCGTGCAATTTTCACATACATTTACGACTATATCTGCATGTAACAGAAACTGCGGGCCTGCAACCGCAAGGGATGCGGCTGGAAATCGCGCCACGAGTTCTTAGCCTGACTTATTTCCTTCCCATGATCAACATGGGTATGCACTATATCTGGGCAAGAGCGGATAAGGCTTTGGCACCATGAGGGGGTCACATAGCCATGTCGTGGTCAAGTTACAAGACTTTGATAAACCAGAATAGATTTAGAACATTTGATAGAGCAGATAAAGAGATAAATCGACTTTGCGATATGTGTATTCGTGCGTTTTAATTAGTGGTCCACTTAGGTTCTGGACCCAGCCCAGGGGGGGGTCATGACCTTAGTTCTAGATCGGCCCTTGTATCTGGTACACTCTTGCTTAGCCGGATTATACCGGCAGGTAGGAAGAGCTGCGCCGTACCTAAAACCAGTGCAGCGGTCCTCTTCCCTCATGGCGTCCACTCCACAGCCGCGATGCCGACCCTCATCTTCAAACATTCGTCATCTTTTCATTTTGTAAAGACGTTTCAAACAATGTTATAGTCAATAGTTACACTTTCGTAGATGACTATACAAATCAATACGAGACCTTGCAACGGCAAAAACGGCAAGTAACAATTTGATTGTGAGCTAAATTCACTAAATTGTGACGGTGATTGTGTCTACGCACATTATCTATACTAATATTATAAAGCTGAAGAGTTTGTTTGTTTGAACGCAAGGATCTCTGGAACTACTGGTCCGAATTGAAAGATTCTTTCTTTGTAGGATAGTCCATTTATCGAGGAAGGCTATAGGCTATTTAACATTACGCTACTATTAACAGGAGTCGAGCATTAATGAAAAATGTAACAAAAACGGGAAAAAATATTGGTTATTGAGAGCTTTCGTTGCGTGACAGCATGTGTCATATTTTAAAGGATGCGTCATTAGAACCTAAAGTAACCGAATTTGTTCAAAATTTGAATTGGTACGACCAATTTTCGACAGATGGCGTAGCAAGGCGCGCGCGTTCAGCTAGTACGTATTATAAACCTGAATAAAAATATATTTAACAATATACCTATTATAAACCTGTAAGTCCCTCTCCACTGACCTTTCCTCTTCCGTCCAGTCGACCGGCGGCGCCGACTCTCCCTCCTACCACGCGTCCATTGAAGAGTACAGAGAACACCAACGACTTCAATACGACGTTATGTCCATAAAGGTACCATAGACATTTTAAGACAAAATATGATGTACTGGCAGCGCCTAGCGGTTTTACCCATATTGTAATAAAAAACACCGTAATAAAAAGAAAATAAATTCAAAAAAATCAAACCGATCATCTGTTCAACCGTTTCAACATGATTGAGCAATTAATGTCCAAACTAAGATGTTTTGTCTCTAAGCCTTGTAATATCTCTGCACATTGCCCTTCAAACGGGAACACAGTGATGTTTTCACATTTCTTTTTGGTGGTAGAATAACTAGCAAATGTATGGTACGTCTTCAGGCGAACTGTGCTAAGAGTCCTACCATTTATAAATTGTTTTGTATATGATCGTGTATTGTTCATCAATATAAATCAATGGATGGATGGACTGGCCTTGTGGCTAAGTGGTTAGTAGCTCTGCCTGCGAAGCCGAGGGCCGTGGGTTCGATCCCCACCCAGTGCAAATATTTGTGTGATGAATTCAAATGTTTGCACTGTGTCTGGGTGTTTCTATGTATAATAAGTATGTATTTAAAACTATATAAGTATTATATCAGCTATCTGGCCGCCATCACACAAGCTTTGCTTAGTTTGGGGTCAGATGGTGTTGTGTGTGAATTGTCCACCAATATTTATTTATTTATTTATTTATTTATGTGCCCTGAGCACCTTGAAATTGTTAACTAATTGCGTCTCTGTGTGTAGCGTGGGTGGTTTATAGCTACCAATCCACTTGACCCCTAGAATCGCTAGCGGCGAGGTATGTTGCGGTTCTACTTATTTTGGTTGCTGACAACGACTAGCGCTAGGTATAAACATCTGGCGTTCACCGCTTCCTACCATCGACTAAAACGGAAAGAGTGAGCTCACTCTTCCCATCGATAACATAATTCCGTGCGCCTGAAGTTTGGGATGGCACATCCATTTATTTATATCGAAGGTATTGTTAGCATTTAAATTTTATTCAAATTATTAACTGAATGTTTATTTATGTAATAATGTTTATTATATGTGCTATTACAGTTGGATGGTAGTGAGTCCGAACAGGAAAAGAACGAAAAAAATAACGATGAAGCCATTTACTTCTGCACGAATTGTTTCAAGAGATACTCTATGTTGGACCAGGAGGAGATCGTAAGTTTAACTTCATTTAAGATTTTCATAACTATTTCTGTATTTTGCTGTTTTATTGGTTGTTCTGGATGTACAAGGTACTGTATAACACGACAAAATTTAACCTTGAACCGTTGTTTGACAAATATTCAGCTTTTTCACGATTATTTCTAGTTGTAGGCCTCCGAATTCCGAATGAAGTCATCCAAGCAGGTCCAAACTGACCACGTTGCATAAAGAACCAGCAGCACTTTCACCATACCATTTTGTTTGCAGTATAGACAAAAAAAGACAGTTCATAGTAGATATTTTTTCAAACACCTCACTCGGCGCTGGTACTAATGCGTAAGTTGCGATTTATATGTGAATGTAAATTAATTTATATTATAATGCATTCTAATAGTTTTAATTTACAAAAAAAAATCGGTTGTCTGTTTGAACGTGACAACTTCAACTCCAAGCCTTAAATGGAACGCCTCAGAGCGAGGTAACGCCGCATGACGTCATGTTTTTTCGTGCGTGCAGCCGGCTTCTGCGAATTATAAGACGTTGTCACGTCAAAATATAAATATAATGTGTGTTTGTTGTAGCGTGTGACGGAGACAGTGTCGCACGCCAGCGTGGCCGTGTCGTGCGGGGACTCGTGCGACCTGCCCGCGCCCGCGCGCGAGCCGCCGCGCGCCGTCACTGGCAGCACCGGAGACGCACTGGTGAGCGAGCGGGACGGATATAATATAGTTGGACATATAAATTTGGAAGAAAAACAAATCGTAACGTAACTTAAAGTTACAAGCAAATTGTTAATTGTTTGATACAAACACAAATTTAAAAATGTTGAGTAACCCCCAATCATCGTGGATTTGAAATTTGTTTTTATTTGGAAGAAGAAGTATATTTCGTTCGTTTTGTTTTCGTCGAGAGTATACGACGGTATTGTCTTACGCTGTTAGGCTACGGAAAGTATATGATTAGGATCGGAACTCCTTGAAGAAGAGTTTCTTCAAGGAGTTCCGACCTAGAGAAGTATGCAGAGAAACACTTGACGAAATGGGAGTGAAACTAGTGTAGGAGCACGTATTGACGTCAGTTTTACGTATTGACGTGATCACGTCGGGGTCACCACTAGGTGTTACTAATACTGGAGAGGAAATGAAACCACGACACTGTATAAACTGTTGATTATAATGATCTTAACTGTACAAGTGACGCGGGGCGAGAGACTGCTCGCTCTCCGCGGCTATCCACTTATATACTAAAGCTGACACGTAAATACGTGCTCCTACACTACTTAGTATGCCAGCGATCCAAAGCTTTATTATTGTAATGAGCTAGATGTCGGTGTAGGCTGGCCGGGGGGAAGTACACAATACACTCCTAGCGAGACGTCAGTGCGGGTTAATCACCCGCATCCTGAATAAGGATGATGACGGGGTCAAAAATATACCTACTATTCTAATTACGAGTATTATTAGTCCGTCAGGTAGATTTTGAAAAAACATGAGACTAGTATTTTTTTTAACTAAATTACTTAAAATCGACAAAGATCAGACAAAGTTAGTTATCAAGTCCGGTGTAGGGGATTATGACGTCAAGTATACATAAAAATTGCATATAGACGTGATATCTTCCTTATTTTTTTTGTTTTTGATACAAAAGAAAATTTAACGATCTAACTGACGGACTAATTAGTTATTTTTAGTTACCATGCCTATTAGAATTAGCATGAATGTTTGTCGGTCGCAGGCGCGGTCTCCCTCGAAGGACGAGGGGCGCGCGGCGGGGCGCGGGCGGAAGAAACCCCCGCGCGCGGCGCCCGCCCCGCCGCCCGCGCCCCGCGACCAGGACTCCGGCCTCTACCTCTACGTGGACCTACACGGACACGCCAGTAAGAAAGGTACGACATCCGACATCTTTGTGCGAAAAAGACTCCAAAGTCTTAAACATCGCTGCAAGAATACTTGTTTATCGGGATTTTATCGGATACACTTCGGAGAGTGTGCAACTGATCTAATACCACCTTGCCCTTTTTTATTCCAAAAACACGAACGAAGCGGTTTGTCTTTACACTTGTGATTAGAACGTCTAGGCTGTGGAATGCGTTGCCTGAGTGGGTATTTCCCGATGGTAACAATCTTGGTGTCATCAAATCGAGAGTGAATCAGTTTCTTGTGAGTAAGCACGTTCCATCGTAGACTGAATCGTCCCTTAGCATCAGGCGAGTTGGCGGTCAAGTGTAAATAAATTCAAGTTAAAAAAACAAGGACGGGGGCATGGACGTATAAAAAAGTCGGACGTAGTCTCGCTAAAACAAAAACTGTGTCACAAGAGTCGGCCACATTTATTTTGCACGTATGCGTTGTCAGGTTGTCACTGATAGGCTGACACGCACACATAGACACAAGTTGCGCGTGTAATGACCCACTGATGTGTGCGTATCAGCCTGTATGTGACAGCGCACACTTGCATAATATGTGGCCGATTCGATGGACACAGTTTTTATTTTAGCGAGACTACGTCCGACTTTTTTTATACGTCCATGGACGAGGGAGGGATAAAAAATCATGAAATTCGTGTGTCGTAACTTGTGCACAGCCCCCAAGATTAATTATAATTTGAATGAGATGAATGTAATGTTACGTCAGGTATCTTCATGTACGGGAACCACTTCGAGGACGTGGACAACTGCGTGGAGTGCATGCTGCTGCCGCGCATCATGTCGCTCAACAACCTGCACTTCCACTTCTCCTCCTGCAACTTCACCGAGCGGAACATGTACCTCAAGTCAGTACCGCACTGTGAAACCCTCACTGTCAATAGCAAGCCCAGACCTCGTGTTGGTAGCGAATATTGAACATAAAGCCCTCGTTGATCGCAGATTGCGAGCTCTGAGCATACATATACATAGGGCGTTTTCGGTAAAGATGTAGTGGGACGATGCGATATAGTTATCGTCGCAGTGTGAAAACGCCTATTGGTAGCGAGCCAGTCCAAGTTCTTTATTGGTCGCATTTAGTATTAACACAGTATAAACTACCAGTAGTACATCGCCTTTGATCTTGGAAGAAACGCTGATAATGTCTAGACACGGGTAGATGAGCCGCGCTCACGAAATACTAACATTGTAATGTTAGCAATGGCGAGAGCGCGCTTCCCGCGTCTCACGCATCTGCGGGTACGCGTCCCGCACATCCTATCCAGATAGCTTCGTTGAACGTGTGTATGTATGCTGTTTAATAGACTGTGGTATTATATTCAGAGCCTTCATTAGTTATATCGCACTGGATAAAACACTGATGAATATACTATAACAGCAGCGCCCCGCAGTCTTACCCTCGTAGTTACCGTTCGCGTTATTTTCTTGCCTTAGACTCCCTCTCTACCGGTGCCGAAGGGCTAGTCTCTTTTTTGCTTTTGTCCTGGCATTTTTTTTGTAAAAGTGGACATTGACACCATTTCCCTTATTGCCAATGTGTTGTTTCCAGAGGCCGGGCCAACTTTGTTCGTAGGTGTGCACTGTGCATTGATACCATTTCCCATATTGCATTGTCTCGTTTCCAGAGACCGCCGCGACGGCATGTCCCGCGAGGGCTCGGGCCGCGTGGCCGTGCTCAAGGCCACGGGCCTGGTCCGCTCGTACACGCTGGAGTGTAACTACAACACGGGCCGGCTCGTGAACGTGCTGCCGCCGGGCGCGCGCGACTCGCCCGCGCCGCTCGCCGCCGCGCCCGCGCCGCCCAAATACACGCCGCACATCTTCGAAGAGGTAAACCCGTTCCAGGTTTGTGAAACAACTCACGGGGTATGTAGATTCGGATCGTGATCGTTTTTGGGGAATTCGCGGGTAGTTACGTGTGACATGGTCGGTCCAGTCTCCAGTGTGGCTTAAGTTTCAGCGGCGTCCGGTAGGTGGCTACCTTGCTACCTAGCTTTTCAAGGAGAGTGCACGCGTGGAAAGTTATTGGTTCGCGCGGAGACTGCGACAGGCACTTGACATGATGGAATTGTATGGGTGCCAGTTCGCGCCGAGACCGCGACAGGAGACCAAGATACGTGTCGCAAGACATATGTCACGGTCGCGGCGCGAACCTGTCGCCTATACAATAATGTCAAGTGCCTGTCGCGGTCTTAGCGCGAACTTGTACCTTAACCACTGCCCGCTTGGCGCTATACAGACGAGGCGCGTCGATCCAGTCAATTTGTCCACGATAGCGCAATGAAAATCGTATACTTTCAAGGCACACAGGACAAAAATATGTGTGCACATAAGATAAAGTGAAAGTTCATTATAATTAATACCTAATAACAGCAGACAGTATCTTTCTCACTCGAGTACACTCGGCGGTCCAGAGTTCACAGGAACGAGCTTGTCACGAGTGTGACGGGTCAGCTTTATTTACAGCCTACGAAAAAATCCGTGTGTGTTGCGCCAAAAGAATTGTTAACTTAAAAACTTCGCACCGCGGCTTGTCTGTGGCTGCCGGCCATGTATTGCACAAACCAGTTTGTATGCAGACGACTTCCGGCTAGCTGAATTCAAATGACTTTCACTAGAAACTAGAACGAACATCGTAAATTAACTGCCTCTGTCTCCCTCGTGTGCGTTGTGTTCGCCACTGATTTCGACGGACAAACGCGGTCTTTATTGCTTCGCGGACAGAAATACCGGCCTGCATTGGGCCTTAACCGCTGTTACGCGCATGCACTTTCCATGAATGAGTCTTTAGTAAGACTGGGCCGACCTTATCACACGAGAGTTACCCGCGAATTACTTAAAAATGAGTATATAGAGGACTACAGATCTAGACTCGATACATTCCATAGAAAATAATACTTGTATTAGTATTGTATTTCTTTATTTAGATTTGTGATTCATCACTATTGGTAGTTGGTAGGTGATAGTAAATTAAAATTTCCAAAAATAAAGTACCTACCAACAAATTCTGTGATTCGTAGGCGCCGTATTACAAAATTTTACTGAATATAAGCCTGGGCCGATTACAATTCATGGTTTCAAAATACCTATTTCCCTGGTTCTATTAAAATTTTACCGAAATGGGTAGTTTGTTGAAAAAATTAATACAAATTGAAAACATTTTCGTTTATTCTAAAACCTCGCTGTGTCATTGGACCAGTGTTGTTCAGTTGCGAACAAATAACAAACGAAATAAATGTTTGTCGGCATATTATGTGTTGTTATATCGCTTTCCAGTATTTACTGCTTGAAAAACTACACGGATTGACTTACATGTATATAAAAAGACTTCTGTCCTATTCGCTTGTAGTTATCGATAGTATTATTGACATTGTGTCTATTATTATTGCCGGAGGTTTTTTTTTACTAACCTCATTAAAGTTGTCTTACTGCTGACCGGAAGTTAATGAAATAAAATAAATAAGATAGCTAAATAATAAATATTGAAAAATAATTAAACATTTTAAATAATTACACATGCCACAATGACAACCAAGCACATACTTTTTACGTGTTTTTTAAAACTACTATACTATCCTATCCTATTCTGAACTTTATTAACTGATCATTAATTAAAACAAAAGTAAACAAGAACAGGGAGTTTGATAAGGCAGCTTTAAGATGACAGTCTATGGATCATCTTTAAAAGAAGACCAAAAAAACTGAATGAAATGTCAAAGTGACGCAACAACTTATTGGATAATTATGATTTATACAAAAATTACAAAGACGCGAGTAAAAATTAAGAGTGTGGGATAAGAGGGTAAAAGTACTTTAGCATAAGTAGCCTACTAAGTGTTCCCAGTGCTGGGACTCTGGCCTTCTCTCGCAAGGAGATAGTCTAGGGTCTAGCCCATGATCCACCACGCTGGCCCAGGGCAAATAGTTGGATGAGGTAGGAGACCTCGAAAGATTCTAGGATCATGTCCATATAACACCTTAGAGCGGCATTTTTAGACCCCCAGTTAAAAACGTGCCAAACACGTTTCAGATGAAACGTCGCGGAAACACTCTGGGATATTTCAAAGAGATAGATCCCTGTCAGGTTTGTAATTATTGCGTAGGTATACTTTAGTAGATTGCATAAATAAATCAGACTGACTGTATATAAAGTATAGAATATACTGTAGTTGTAGTTAGTTTAGTTAGGAGAACACTGTGATCAAATATTTACTCGCTGAACGCCTGTAGGTACAGAAGGGTTGTATATAATTACTTTAATTACCATATTTTGCCATGGGACCAATATTAAAATCGCGAAAATATTTTTCGTACATGTTGTCCAAAATTCGGTTGTATTTTTTGTCATCAACGTTATTGAGTTATTATTTTAAAATACTCAGGTGATTATTATAAGTCAGTTCCAAATAATATTGTTGTAAGGCTATTTTTGTAAAATATTTGGACTTTTTCGCGATTTCTGTGAATATCCCGATAGCTACCAACCAGAACTGGTCATATTCAATTCAATTCAATTTATTTCTTCGAACCATTATTTTACAAAGAAAACTTGGTAACGTCAATTACAAAAAATAATAATAAAACAGTTTAAATACATAAACAACAGAGACAATATTTATCATTAAGCGGCTGTAAAGAGGCCTTGTCCAATGAATTCAGCTATAAAAAGGCTTTGTCAAACAGCAATAAAAATATTTGAAATACAACATTTTTAAGTACCTATCGTGTAAAAATACTTTTAATTAATCGGTAGTTACAGTCTGTGACACACTCTTTTGCCATACATTTTTGTCTTTGATGAAATCATCAACATTATAATAAGCTTTATCCATTAAATAGGTCTTTACAATATTTTTAAACCTCTTTTCATTGAGACCTGCCAACTGATCCGGAATGATATTATAGAAGCGAACACTGTTTCCTATAAAAGAATTACATGTTTTTTGTAATCTACACTTGGGAATTACCAATTTGTCTTTGTAGTGTGTTTTAGGGTTTTTATCTGACATTTTACCAATGCTTTCCCGATTCTTTCTGGCATACATTATGCATTCATAAATATAGAGGGAGGGGGCTGTTAAAATATTAATACTTTTAAAAACCTTCCTCAAAGATTCCTTAGCGGGTAATTTGTACATTGCGCGGATTGCTCGTTTTTGCAGTACGAAAACTGTATTTCTGTCCGCTGCCGACCCCCATAATAGAATCCCATAAGACATGAGACTATGGAAATATCCATAATAAACTAATCTAGTGGTGGCGGCATTTGAGATTTTTCTAATCTGTCGAACGGCATGTGCAGCTGAGCTTAATTTTTAATTTTTAATTTAAAACTTAATTTTTGCTAGTTGTTCAATATGTGGACTCCATTGGAGTTTTGCATCTATAGTAACACCCAAAAAAACTGTAGACTGCACCGGTTCTATAATTTTATTAATCAACTTTATATGAAGTTTAGGGCTTGGTACATTACATAATGTAAATTTAATACATTTTGTTTTGTTTGGATTCAGCGCCAAATTATTTGCGTCAAACCATCTGCAAGCAATGTCCAATATTCTGTTAATTTCATTGCAATCATCTATTCCTCGCTTAACTTTAAACAGCAGAGACGTGTCATCTGCAAACATAATTATTTCCGTGTTTGCTTGTCTTTTTAACATATAGGGCAAATCATTTACGTACACTAAGAACAGAAATGGTCCGAGGATGGAACCTTGCGGTACACCCATTGTCATGGGAGATCCTTTTGATTTATTTCCGTCAACTTCAACAATCTGTACACGGTCTTTAAGATATGACGTGATAAGGTCCAAAGCCACTTTTGAAATCCCATAGAATTCTTCACGACATACTTTTCACGACACGACATACTTTTAATTTCTTTAAAAGTATGTCGTGATGAACGCAATCAAATGCCTTAGATAAATCGCAAAATACACCGACAACGTCGTGCCGATCCTCCCATGCGCTAGCTATATATTTAGTGAGCTTTACACCTGCATCGGTGGTTGAACGCCCTTTAGTAAAACCAAATTGATGGTCATGTAGCAAATTGTTGGCATTAAAGTAAGAAAGGAGCTGGCTAAGTATTAATTTTTCAAATATTTTACTGATGCAGGGTAATACTGAGACAGGTCTATAATTTCCGGGTTCATCTTTATCACCGGATTTAAATAAAGGCACGACTTTACTATGCTTCATCAAGTTTGGAAACATACCATTACTAATGCTAGCGTTAAATAATTCAGCAAGATAAGGCGCAATTTTCACCACTATACCTTCTAATACTTTTACTGACATGCCCCATAAATCCTCACTTTTTTTTACTTTGATTTCTTTAAAAGTTTTTAGTATTATTGTGGCAGTGACATGATGAAATGCGAATGAAGAAGAGGTATTATTTACATTCTCTTTCAACATTGTGTCAGCAAGAGAAGGAGAAGACAACAGATGTTTGGTTGTCTCTAAAGGAATTCCAGAAAAATAAAGTTCGAATGCATTTGCTATTTCTGATTTGTTTGTAATAAATTTGTCGCCAATTTTTAGTTTGCTAACTTTATCTGTTCCTTTGGACTTTCCAGTCTCTTTATTAATTACGTTCCATGTACTTTTTATGACGTTGTTGGAGTTTCTGATTTGATCCCGAACGTAAATTGCCTTAGCCTCAATACATGCCCTTCTGAAAATGCTTGAATACTTTCTAACATGACTTTTTGTTGCGTCATCAGTGCAATATGTCTTTAGCTCGTACAAACTATATAAATTATTTCGACTTATAAATAGACCTGGAGTAGCCCATTCGGCAAATTTTGGTTTTGAGTTACTATTTATTTGTTTGGTTTGAAAAATAGTATTGAATTTAGTATTCAACATGTCAATATTGATAACGCGTGCAGCAAACCAGACCGGCTTGCTGCACGGATCGGTTTGTATTACTTTTATTTTGTTATTGTATCTACATATTATATTATGTCACAGTAAAATGGTGAATACCGTCAGTTTATAATGTAACAACGTTAGATCATAAACTAACCTAACTTGTATTACCTATAACCTGATAATACGAGTACCTATTTACAATTTTGCGGTGACATAAATACGGACCTTGCTACTTTTAGAACTGTTAAAACAGGCAGTTTATTCTAAACACCTGACTTGTACAGCACTATTTTAATTTATGACATAAACTGAACTGATACTGCTACATATTCAGATTCTATCTGATATCATTAAAACAGATAACTTTATTTTTTGACAAGGAATTCAATACTTTATTCCATTTTGTTTGGTATAGTTTCACCTTGAATCCTTTCTTATCACAAAGCTTTCTGAACTCCCGCCGAATCAATTGAAATCAACTGTTGCCGTTCTGCATTTCTTACGCGTATCAAACCAGACAACATAAAGTTGGCGGAAATCCTGGAAAATCGCTAATTTCCAAACTGTTTTTTTTTTATTTGAATTTCTTTTTTGATGATGGAAGTTGAAATAAACCTATCGACAGATATAGGTAGATCTGAAAAAGACAGAGAGATACATAAGAATCTATTAAGCAAGCTTCCATCTGACGGCGTTACTTTTGCTTGGATCCTGAGAGATAAGTCCATTCGCACATGTAGGTCCATGCACGCTAACCGGGCTTTAAGATACCTTTCCAGGCGGTTCCTAATTGTTGGATTTGTAGTAGTAGTATTTAAACCCACAATTGATATGAACTAAACTTGACTTGTTCATAGCACAGAGTGATACGTAGAGTTGAAAAACGAATAAAAATAATACCCTTAGAGAAAACAATGTCTGCAATTTGGACCAGTGTACCATGTTTGACATCAAGAAATACCGCGGTCGAACGCAATTCCATTTTATTTCAAAAAAATAAAATAAATTAAATCTAGTCTCAGTCTTGTCATTATATTTTGATGAATAAAAAATTGGCAGTCTTAGGGACTGCCGATACAAGTGAAAAATAATAAGTCAGAAATTGATTGCTCACTTTGGAAACAACGCGAGTGAAACCGGATGGCGTGGCCAGGACCATGACCATCTAGATCAGCAGAGTTTACCCGAAGATTTATTTCATTTACGAACGTGACGCTCAAGTGTCACCGTGGGCTGTAAATTGAGCTCAACCTCAAGCTCAATTCACAGCCCACGGTAAACCTGTAAGTGGTGCGCCAAAAGAAGTTTTCATTGCAAAAAGTCTGACTATGACGGGGATTTGAGGTGTAAAGAAGTGTTATAGGTGCCGGCAAACAAGTTGACCCAATGAAGTTAGCTACGCATGGCGCAGAAACGTTTTTAAGGTATCTTTGGTGGAAGTGTACCTACATGCGCAAACTTCCCCTTCCACGTCGATTTTGGGTCAACTTGTTTGCCGGCCACTATAACAGAATGTGTGTGTGTGTCAGGTGGGCCGGTCGCTGGGCGCGTCGATCCTGGACCTGACGGGCGCGCACCCCAACTCCCGCATCCCCTGCTCCGAGCACCGCAACCTGTCCGCCGTGCGGGACTGGCTGCGCACGCACACACGCACCATGCGCCCGCAGGTACGTACACACATCCACAACCATTTATTTCCTTTAAAATATTATCCTGCTATACTTTAGAATTTGATATTTTTTGGGTAAAAATTAACCTGTACGATATCCCTTTGTATAAAGCACATTACTGTAAAGATTCGTGGCCGCATTCTCATGACTTGCTCATTCAGCTCCATGACTTCACCCGAAAGAGTGATAAATATCTAATTTCTATATGATACGTAAAGTTACGGCTGGTCTAGTCGGGAGAACGGCGACTGCCGATCCGGAGACCCCGGGTTCAAACCCCACACGCACCACTGTCTTTTCGAAGTCATGTGCGTAACGCCACTAACTTAAAACGGTGAAGGAAAACATCGTGAGGAAACCGACGTGTACCTAGAATCTTTTGAAGTCATGTGTCATCCACCAACCCGCACTGGGCCAGCGTGGTGGATTATGGCCTTAACTCTCTCCTTGCGAGAGAAGGCCTCGAGTCCCAGCAGTGGGAACATTTAGTGGGCTGTTGATGATGATGATATGATACGTATTGTGTAAATACTACCATAAAGCTCTATTTAGCTGAGCGTCTGCTGCATGTGTATGCATTATAGCTACATAAAGCACTATGTAGCTGCTAGATATGTTTGGCAGGCAGTAGAGACCACTTGGGGCCTACTGCCATAGCAAACCAACAATCAGCTACTTGTCGAAACATACAACCCATATCGCGGCTTAAAACATTTAACTATTGGTGGAAATTTTCCTTGTACGTCTCGTAGACGGTCGGCCAACTGCCAACTTATACGGTTATTGCAACTTTTCCCAATTTTTTAATTCTTTTTACTAATAACACCAAGGCCCGGTTCACACGACGCGGCTGCCAACCGCGGGCGCGGCGTCGCGCCGCGCGACGTTTTTGTTTCAATACTCACGAGACCGCAGGTTTTCGCGGTTTCTGCTCCGGAAAGCTACTGCGCAAGAACCGCGTCGTGTGAATTGAATTGAATTTTATATGGAAATCTGCCGCGCCCGCGCGCGGGCGCGGTTGGCAGCCGCGCCGTGTGAATCGTCTCTTACACCTTTAACAGTCCATTTCTTCATTGTCATGCATGTTTATCATTTGACAACTATGACATGGTTTCTCTTAGCATTAAGAAAATATAAGAAAATTGGATCAGTACGTATGCTATATTGTCAATTTAGCTGCTTATTCTTTATTTTTTTTTTTTAACTTCTATAGGTTTACACTTGACCGCCATCTCGCCTGATGTTAAGCGACGATACGGTCTACGATGGAGCGTGTTTACCTAGATAAAACCGATTCACTCTCGATTTGAAGACACAAAGATTGTAACCATCGGGGAAAACCCACTCAGGCAACGTATTCCACAGCTTAGACGTTCTTATCACAAAAGTAGAGTCGAATCTCTTCGTTCGTGTCTTTGGAACATCAACCATGAAACGATGTCGCTTTTTCGAGCTACGAGCATTCCGATAGAAAAAAGGACAAGGTGGTATCAGATCATGCAAATCAGTCGCACACTCTCCGAAGTGTATCCGATAAAAAACCGATAGGCTAGCAATTTTTCGGCGATGTTCAAGACTTTGAAGTCTTTTTCGCACAAGAGTGTCGTTGCCTATGAGCCTTTTGGCACGTCTCTCGATCGATTCCAGAGCCTCCAGCTGATACTTAGCCGATCCATCCCAAAGGTGCGAACAGTACTCCATACAGGAGCGAATCTGTGCTTGATATAGTGTAAGCAACTGTTCAGACTTGAAGTACCTTCGCACCTTTGAGAGGACACCAAGTTTTTTGGCAGCAAGTTTAGCCTTGGACTCGATAAACGAGCCAAAGTTGAGCGTAGAGGTCAAAGTAACGCCCAAAAGTTCAAGACGGTCAGAGACCGGCACGGATACACCTCTAAAAGTTGGAGTCAGTTGGAAAGGACTCCTTTTAGCGGAGAACAGACACGCCTGCGTCTTACTCTCGTTGAACTTGACCAGATTGGCATCGCCCCATTTGGACACCGCATCAAGGGTCAAGCCCAAACGCTCGATCAGACTCTCTCTCAGTACCTGAGTTTGCTGCCCAGTGGCTCTCGCGCTAGATATGTAACTCTCTACAACGGTGCTATCATCTGCGTACCCATAGATACCGGGCTTCAACAGATCGTTGATATGTAGCAGGAAGAGCGTCGCAGAGAGTACCGACCCTTGTGGGACTCCGGCATTGATACCCATTTGATCCGACGAGCAGCCATCAATGACGACTCGTATGGATCGATCCCTCAAGAAGTCCGATATCCAAGCAATGAACCCAGAAGACAAACCATAACTAGAAAGCTTGCTTATAAGGCCATCATGCCAAACCCTGTCGAAAGCCTTCGAGATATCCAGGGAGACTGCAAGTGCTTCCCCGTGTTTCTCAATAGCTTCACTCCAGATGTGAGTGACGTACGCTAGAATATCCCCGGTGGACCGGTTTCGGCGAAACCCGTATTGCTGGTCACTGAGGAGGTCGTTCGATTCTAGGTACGTCAGGAGCCTGTGGTTTAAGACACGTTCCATAGTCTTGCAGAGTATGGACGTGACTGAGATGGGCCTGTAGTTGACAGGGTCAGCACGACTACCTTTTTTGGGCACAGGTTGCACATTGGCAAGCTTCCAAGACTTCGGTACTAGCCCAGTTTGGAGAGAGAGTCTAAATAGGCGTGTCAATATCGGTGACAACTCAGGCGCACAAGCCTTCAATACTAGAGCAGGAATACCATCTGGGCCACTGGCTTTATTCACGTCCAGATTGCGTAGCACTTTGCGAACCTCCTTTTGGCGAATGCGTATCTCTGACAAAAAAACGAACAGCCAGGTTGAGTAGGAGGTGTCGCGCTACCAGCATCTAGACGCGAAGATTCCGCAAACTGAGTTGCAAACAAGTTTGCTTTCTCCGTTGCAGTGTGAGCCAGTGTCCCATCAGGTTTCAGCATTGGAGGTAGTGAGGAGCGGTAGAAGTTCGATTCGACCGATTTAGCTAGGGACCAAAACGCTTTGCTGCCCGCTGGGTACGAAGCTAGTTTGTTCCCTATTCGACTAATGTGGTCAAACCGAGCCCTCTGAAGAACCTTTTTGCATGCCTTAGCAGCCTTGTTGAACGCCTTCTTCTTCTGGTGTATTCATTGCGCTACTTAAAACGTCACTTTCCGTCTTACTATTCAGAGTACATACCTATTGTAAATTATATGATAACTCCATTTGCACTGCATGTGCAAACTATTTCTAACGCGAAGAGGCGAGGATTATATTATCTGATCGACTTATAAACATCACAAAAACAAAAACCTTGTAAAAATCATCAAAGAAACAAACTCAAAAACGAAAATCATCTTCTGTTAGTTTCTATTCAGTTAGATGCATCCATACCTATCATCATAGTTACTATCGTAGTTACCATAGTTACCATCCCAAACAACATAGTTATATTGTTCCATGACTTTACCGTGTTTATGTTTATGTGTGATGATGAGTGTAAAAGTAAATGTAGAATCAGAAACAAAGCAAGCCACGCAATAACGAAAATATTTTTGCCTAAATATAAGTCAATTTACCCATTTGACGTTGATAGAACCTTATTTTACAAAACATTAATTATATTTTATTTATAACTTACAAATTATGTTCTAATCATGTTAGGTGTGAGGTAGGCGCCATCTATAAAATTTATTATAGAATACATTTTTGGGCCGTTTAAAAATATGGCGGATGGTCACTTTGATATAAGCGCTAAGAAGTTAAATGACACAGAGTCGCCACAAGCCCAAACTCAATCCAATACAGTAGGGTGTTTGCGTGTGTGGTCAGTGATGGATCTGATAATAGTGCTCGTTGTTTTCCAGTGGAGTTTTCTATCGGAGGCCGGCGACTGTGATGACGTCGCCGTCACCGCCGAAAAATCTCTCTCCTCGGAAATGTGAGCGATATAGAGAACAATAAATAGTAAACATTCACACGTGCTTTTATTGCGACTATAGACGATATAGAAACAGACACTGAGCACTGTTATCAGAACTCTGTTCAACTTAGCTGCGGTAGCAAGGACTACACTAGAGTAGTGATTACCCGCTAGTCGCTCGAACTAACCGGTGTTTTGATGCGTACAGTAGATGCCTTGTACCTTTATATACATGTGCCAATAAAACGAAGTAAATGTATGATTTTCATTTCGTTTACCAAAACCAATAAATTGCTTTTAGCCGCTTCTTCATTTTAAACTCTTATTACTTTTCGTGTTGTCTGTAAAACTCCGTTTTTTAATTTTCAGTGTTAAACTGCTAAAACCCAACCGATCTTTGTAATAGCCGGGGTAAGAAAATTCTGAGTGAGTCGTGTCGTCCGAATCGAAATAACCACCATCTTACTGCTCTAGTACTAAAATGTTTGGGAGTGCGGTTTTCTCACTAGAATCACTGCCATCACAGTCGCGCAGGGAAGTCGAACTGGGTTTTTTAAAGACTCGTTATCGTTGCAGCTGACGATGTCGCGGCTGAGGCCCAAGACGGGGTCGCCGCCGCGCGCGCCGCTGTTCGCGCGCTCCAAGGGGAAGGTGGTGGAGGAGCGCAAGGAGAACACGTACGCGGGCGCCAAGTCGGACGTGGAGCGGCGCGCCAGCCCCGCGCTGGAGCCCGCGCCGGCGCCGCCCGCGCCCGCGCGCTACGGGAAGAAGGAGCCCGCCAAGGCCGGCGCGCGCGGCCGCTACCTCGCCGACTCCGAGCCCAAGCCCCGGACGCTGGCCAGCAAGCGGCGCAACATCCTCGCCGTGCGCAAGCCCAACGCGAGCCGCACGCAGCTGGGCGCGGGCGCGGGCGCGTCGGCCGGCAAGCCGCGCCCGCGCCGCGCCGCCGACGACGCGCAGAGCCCGCCGCTCTCCGCCAAGCTCAGCAAGCGCAGCTTCGCGCGCTCCGTGCGCGAGCGCACGCGCGGCGCCCGCTGCCGCGCCATGGCGTCCTCGTCGTCGGAGGAGCTGGCGCCGGCGTGGCCGCAGCCGGCCGAGCCGCCGCCCGCGCCGGCCAAGCGCCGCGTCTTCCCCGCGCAGTCCCCCGCGCGCCTCAAGAAGATCCGCCTGAAGACGGGCTTGTAGCGGCGGCCGCGCGCCCGCCCCGCGCCCGCGCCCGCCCCCACCCCGCTCGCCTCCGACTAACCCGCGTCACACACAAATTCTCAAATGTCCGTGTTCGTATTCGTCTCCCCTCGTCTCGCCGGCGCGCGGCGGTCACCGTATGAGCCCTCGTAAATAAGTATCTCTCCGGGTACTCCTCGCCCGCCGGAGATTCTGTGTATGCCATTAAAAATTACCGGTTTTTATTTTTATATTGTGTAGGTTATTCGTCTCGATCGTCAGTGCGGTTGCGACGGCTCGGTCCGACTGAACACTTGCCATTTAGTACGTGAGGATCGTTAAGTCGTAGCGCTATGTGTTTTACGATACTAGTGACTATTTTTAATGGCATAGGGTCTAGTGTTATATTGTAATGTCGTATTTGTTAAACGTTTAAATTTTTTATGGCGTATTAGTTTATTTATTTTGTCAGACTTATTTCGTCGACTGAGTTAAATCGAAATTTTCGTGTTCCGTGAGCGTAACACCCTATGGAGGGGTCAGTCTGTGCATGTTCCTCGATGTAACGATTATGATTACTCTAAAGAACTACTCTACTTAGAAAAATTATAAAGACAAGAGTGTAACTGTAATTACCTATCGATATGTTTGTGTTGGATTGTAAAGTGTATCAAACTTGTAGGTGTGCTAGAGCTCAAGGAGCCGACTATGTTAAGGTATTATACATTCTAGATCTCAAATTACAACTTTTATAGAAAAGGCAATTTAAAAAAATGCCTAGTCGTTGTTTTCGATCACAAATTTTACAGTAACCGACATCTATTTCGATTAGTGAAAAAAAATAATTAAAAAATTGAAAAACGAAACAGAAACTATTATTAACAGAAACAAAGCGTTTGTGTGATAGTAAAAGGCAATTTTTAAAGATTTTAAAATTTTGTAAACATCACAAGTTGTAGCCTAAGGATCGCATTAAACAATTATGAAATCTTTAATACACCAGTTTTGTGCAATAACTTTATGATATACTTTATTCAGTGAGTTTTATATAAATACTATAGTGGTCACACTTCAAAATATACCTTTAATAATAAAATTGTTAAGTGGTTAACAAAGTAGAGAATAAAGGACTATGTATATTCGAAATAACTATTTATTTAGCTGAAATTAATATATCATTAAATATCTACATACAATGTTCTCAATTTCTGAATTTTATTTTGTAAAAACCTACCTTGAACTGAGGTATTGCTTGATACCGCCAAGTACCTACGCTAACGCAAAGTCATATTTATTTCTGAAGAGTATTTAAAAAATAAAAATCCCACTCCACTAGTCTAAGCCCATAGGAAGTATTTTACTAGAGGAAAGCTTTCGTTTGAAACCCATACCCCATGCGTAAAGTTATTTGGTAACGGCCGCCATTTTGAACTGATTGTCTTCAAACATATAAAAGAATGCTCCCGACTAAAATTCACCTTTCAACCAAAAAACACGATCACATAATCAGGGACAGTGACGAGATAGACAGCGAAAGTAACGAACACATACCATTTGATTTAAACATCCAGTGTTTGCATAAAATGGGATGTCTTATTCAGATCCAGGTATAATAAATAACAGGCACCCCCTAACTCTGTGGAGAAGAAATTTTCTTAAGGAACCACAAGAAGAGAACTCTCGGTTAAATGCTTGATGGGTGGACTATGGACACATAATTACTGTAATAAACCAGAATTTGTGATTTCTTTTTCTTCTGTGAAGTCTCCTAAGCATGGCCATCTTGACTAGACGACTCATATTGTCCCGAATTCACCCGAAGATTTATTTTATTTACGACCGTGACGCTTGACCTCAATTCATCATCATCAGCCGCAAGACGTCCACTGCTGAACATAGGCCTCCCCCCTAGATTTCCACAACGAACGGTCCTGCGCAACCTGCAACCAGCGGTTTCCAGCTACTTTTGTGAGGTCATCTGTCCATCTAGTGGGAGGCCGTCCAACACTACGTCTTCCGGTTCATGGTCGCCACTCGAGAACCTTTATTCCCCATCGGTTGTCAGTTCTGCGAGCGATGTGGCCTCCCCATTGCCACTTCAGCTTGCTTACTCTTTGAGCTATGTCGGCCACTTTCGTTCTTTTGCGAATATCCTCATTACGGATTCTGTCGCGCAAAGAGACTCCGAGCATAGCTCTCTCCATAGCTCGCTGTGTGACTTTGAGCTTTGTTATTAGGCCTACAGATAAGGACCACGTCTCAGTTCCATACGCCATCACTGGCAACACGCACTGGTTAAAGACTTTTGTCTTTAGGCATTGGGGTATTTTGGACTCGGCTGTGCCGAAGTTTCCCGAACGCTGCCCATCCGAGTTGGATTCTTCGCTGGACCTCTTTGTCGAAGTAGGATCTACCTAATTGGATCTTTTGACCCAGGTAGACGTATTCGTCAACAACTTCGAGTGTGGTATTCCCAACAATAACCGGTACAGGTGAGACATGAACATTTGACATGACCTTCGTCTTGTCCATATTCATCCTCAAACCTACCTGCTGGGATACTCTACTAAGGTCCCTGAGCATAGCACCGAGGTCCTCTAGCGACTCCGCCACAATGACTATGTCGTCGGCAAACCGAAGGTGAGTGATGCATTCGCCGTTGATATTGCCCAGGTAGCAATTTTACGTCATGACGACGTCCATTCACGGTCATTTTCGACGTAAATGACGTCGTAAAAAACGTCCCACAGACGTACTAAATGACGGCCTAATGTCAGGTCTCAGCGACGTCTCTGAAGACGTCATATTAACGTCTCCAGATAACGTCATATTAACGTCTCCAGATAACGTCATATTAACGTCTCCAGATATCGACTTATTCACGTCCCCAGATAACGTCATATTAACGTCTCCAGATAACGTCACCTTAACGTCTCCAGATAACGTCATATTAACGTCGCCAGATAACGTCTCCAGAAGACGTCAATACCACGTATTGTGAAGACCTCCTATAATAACGTCTATTAACGTCTTCAGACACATTAATATAACGTTATCTGAAGCGTTAATATGACGTCATCCGGGATCAATTTGGCCTCGATGCAATTCATCCAGCCACAGTCTTCAAGTAACTCTGAAAGGTCAACATTAAAAACACAAATTTGCATTGTAGTATTATTTATTATAACGAGTTAACTATCACAACTTAATTAATAAATGGAGAATTTTAATCCTTATAACCATGGAGCATAGGAAAACATATAAAAGAATTACTAGTTGCCTCTTGAGGAATAACAACACATTTTGAAATAATATCATAAACAGGTACAATTTTGTAAGCTGAACAGAGTTCCGAAACTTTAAAAATATCAATAACAGCAGAATCATAAGGATACGTATAGTAGGAATCATAATGTACAAACTCTTTTCCATAGACGAACAAGGAAACCTCTCCATTAATCTTACATCTCAAAATATTATGTATCTCGACTACTTTGCCGTTTGCATAGCAGTAACAATTATTAGCTAAACCAGATTTTGTATACATTGCAAAACCCTTATAAACAAGTTTATTAAAGCATTCATAAGCATTGTTATCAACAGGCGTTGGTCCTAAGCTATTGTAATAAAAAACCGCTGGTACCTCGTCAATCAGTTTTGGAGGAAAAGTAGATTCCATTTCTTTTAATCGTTTATAAATTTGCTGCAACGGTTTGTTAGGTGACCTAACTAATTTTTTTAACATGCCTAAATAATTTTCGAAAGGAAAGGCGGAATAACTGTCCAAATCACCAAATAAACGAACGTCATCACACAAATGACATAACATATGAACATTGTAAATTAAAAATTTCCGGCTATAAATAGTTTCGGAATGTCTTATGAACATTAATAATAGCTCATGTGCTAAATATGTACCTACTTTATTGATGTTTCTAGGGCTACAAAGAATTGTTATAGCACAATGAAATAACAAAAAATTTTCATACAGGGAGGTTGGAAGGATATTTTTTAGAACAACTGGTCCAGTATATAACAAAAACATCCTAAATTCGGTGGCTTTCCAGCGAGCCAACTCACTGATACTTCGCGGTCGCCTGTTAAATTCAACAGGTATACAACTTGCACAGCTAAGTAATTTTTCAGAAACTGCATTTACTAAACGGCTATTTAAACGAACATTTAAATCACCACCAACCCAAACATTTAAAAGTTTCCTCATGACTCCCAGACAAACAGCATGCATATAATCAATGGGAAACAATGAAACTAAATCTATGGGAAGCGTCAAAAGTGGAGATTCACCAACATGATGGTCGTCATCAGACTGTAAACGAAATTGTGAATCCGTTCTCCTACTCGCAGATACGCTTGTATAAATCACTCTACCTTGAATATACTCACCAGGTTCTACACATTTATCACATGATGAGTATCCACCATGGGATTTAGTACATTTGATAAAAGCTCTAGCTGGAGCGTCACATACAAAACTATGTACTTTTACAATATAATGAGTATCTTCAAAATTTATTCCATCATTAAGTAATGTAGACAGTTCTTCAACAAATGGCCCCAAAAACAGATTCAATGGTGAAGGTTTAGAGTTTCCACAGAACAGAGTTATTACAAATGGCTGTGCACAATTAAAGTTTTTGATCAAACCTAATATAGGCCATAGTTGAGTATTCGTGCTTTTAAAAAGTGGCAAACCATCAACATTAAAAGACAACAATATTTCACTATTTTTAAAGTTGAACCCACTGTACAGTTTTAATTGTGCTTGTATTTGATTTATGAGACCAATGTGCACCAATTCACCAGATTGCAAAGAGTTACTTGATATATTCATTGGCGTATTTAAAAACGTTCTGCTATCTCTAGGCAATTTAGGGCAAAAAGGATTTAGAATTTTTAGAAGACTATCTAGAGCACTGTGGGAAATTTTATGTTCTACGGTAGCCCAATGTCTTAATTGCGATGGCAAATCGTTAGCATCGTCAGATCGTGAATCATCATTATCTATAAAACAATCCTCAAACAATGTTGATTGACAATTTTCATCTAAAAAAATATTCTCTTTATATGTCCTTAAACAGTTTTCATTTAAAGTATTGTTGTCAATACTACTGTTACTCGTAGCTATAGATGTGGATGTATATTGTGGTGAAGATGGCAAATCACTTAATGATGGCTGTAATGTACTTCTTTGTATTTCTAAAATAATTTTTCGTTTTTCTGCCAAAATCCTTCTATACATTTGACGCTCACCTACTACATTTTTTTTCTTCCTAGAGGATGACATTGTTATTTTCCTTTGACAATCGCTTTTTTGCTCGTTCAGGTGCGTGCTTGAGCCACACCTTTATATCGTCTTCAATGTCTTTTTCTGTAATCCTTGGAGAGGAACTCTTTAAGCTCTCTGAAAACAAAAAAGTTTGTGAATATAAGAATAGCCCAAATGCCTGCAACGCTCTGTGGGGTCAGATGACGGGTCGCTCTCACACAGCGACTCGCGAGTCGCGACACAACTGGTGTTAAATATTATTTTTAACGGAGAATTAAAAACCGGTCAAGTGGGTGTTGGATCACGCGCATTGTAGGGTTCCGTAGTAAGCCCGTCGCAATAATTATGTGGACTTAATTGTTTTATTTTACCAGTTAATTGACGTGATTATTATTATATATAGCCTTGCCAAATTACAGCTTTCTAGTACTAAGAGTCTCCCCACCTAGCCACCTACATAAAACATGCCAATTATTAACCAGTTGCCAGTACACAAGGAATATGTATCTTTTGAAATTATTTAGGTATTTCATAGCACACTTATTTTGTATTATAGATGAGATCTAGAAAGAATAAATTTAATCATATGAAAGACAATAGACACATACCAACAATAAATTCACGGAGACGTAGCTCTGAAAAAGGCTTCTTCTCAGACCTTTTACCATAGAAGTTGAACTTGCTTGCCAACGAGTCTGACAATGTATATTTCATCACTCTCGATACTTTATTTTTTAAATCATGCCCACCAAGGCTCTTTAGGTAGCTTGTCTGTAAATATTAATTGATAGCAATAAACATCCACATATATCTCTATAAGTACACACTAGAATTAACATAAGATCCAACAGTCACATACATAATCTTGAGCTCACACTATAGGATTCCCTGTCATAGGTATCAGGAACTACGAGTGCCAAGGTATCATGACACAGACCTAGAGCAAATATTTGTGTTGCAACAGGAATTGAACCCACACCTCACATCTCAGCCCTCTAATCGCCCACTGTGAAGCAGTGGCCAAAATTATTAGGAATTAACTACACATAATGTGAGCAGAAGCTAATAAAACATAGCCTGTCAGGGGTAATGTAGCTTGCTATTAGTGACTGAATTCCCAGAATTGAATCAATAGTTCCGATGATTAACTCCTACATCCAAACTCACAAACAAACTAACTCATTCTAGCAAGGTACCCATGTAATAAAAAGCTTTCTTATGGTAAAGTAGGAATTAATTATAATTGCTCAATAGGCATTTCCTGTTTATTAAAAGTAAACACTTACCAGGTTAGCACAGTTTTCTGTATTAGTCAGTAACTGTTCCACTGTTTCTAAATCTTGAAAAGTTTCCAAGGGAAATTTGAATTCAGGCTTCAATGCATTGGTATTTCCTGCTCTGTCTTTCAAAATTGCTAGGATGACATCATTTTGGGCTTTTATTTTGGCAAGTAGTGAAACAACTTGGCCTTGACAATCTGGATGAAAAAAGTAGTATGGTAGGTATTACAGTCTATAATAATCTTAACACCAACCACCACCACCACCACTATACCAAAAAATAGAAATAATCGTCGAAAACTATACTCATGCATATAAGGTAGTATCTAGCAAAGAATCTAGTTAGGCAGCTATAGATTTAAAAAAATCAAAATGATTTTTACTATTTACCACAGTTATTGGAAGCACTGCTGGCAACAATTTCATCGAGTGTCATACTTTGTGAACCAGATGGTTGATCATGATGACTGTTAGAAGCCTTCTCTTGTGCATCAGGTTTATTCATCTGTGAGTTGTGATTTAGTACCAAATCACTGTAAATTGTGCTTGTACTTGAAGGTTCAAGGTTTATATCTAAAAAGCAAAAAAAAAAAGAAAATAATGGAAGGAAATATTATTATGTTCAAAATAATTTAGTTAATGTATCATCCGGTATAATTACAATTGGATAGATGTTTCTTTAAAGGCGGAGGACGAGGGAATTCACACCCTTTCTCATCATCATTATCATCTGATGATGAAATGTATCTGCTAGTTTTTTTTGTTTTGCGTTTAGGTGGCTTACTTATATAATTTTCCTCCTCAGTCTGTATATCTGATGTGTCTTCCACCAACTTTAATTTTTTCTTTGCCTTATCCAATTCATCTATAGAACAAGCATAAAACACCAACACAGTTAATATCAAAACAACATGCAAGTTAAAGTTAGTCACGCCATGCAACACACCCACGCCGTACAAGCTTGGTAGTCCAGCACTTATTAATCCATTAGTTCTATCTCATTACTAGTAGTTAATAGTACTGCCATTACTTATATAATTTACTATGCTTTTGTTTCTGTTTTGATATGGTATGGTGGTGAGATTACAGGCACATGAGACTGCAATGAACACAACACAATGCTATGTAGGGCACATTCTAGGTGGATGTGGGTACATACCCCCCATACATACCCCTGGTGGTTCGGTGGCCACCTAACCACCAGGTTTATGTATGTTATACAATGTATAATTATAAGACAAGACCAACAAATATTTGTGAAAACAAACAAAACCAAACACCTGTGAACACACTTTCTTGGAAATGATTACTTATCTGTTGCTTGCTTGCTGTCGCCGCTGCTGCTTGTTTACACACGGCGCCATGACCTAAAAATAGCAGTTCTGTCTTGTGATCTTGGGCAATCTGAATATTTTTTTTCTGTGCGCATCAAAACTGCAGTCAACTTCAGCTCGGCCGTAATCCTTAGATTTTTAGGTTATGGCACCGTGTATTTTTTTAGTTAGGTTTTAAAACACTAGCACCTACTAGAATTAAATTCTGGGCCAGTCTGTCTGTGCCCAGGCTTAAAGCATGGTAAAGTTAACTGCCCTCAAGCCACCAGCTGCTAAAATAGTTGTGTGTGGTAGTGTTACACTACCTACTCATAAAAAAAACTTACCAGTCTGATAGAAAACTCTATCGATCTCGTATAGTTTCCATTGTTCATTTGGAGACGAACACCTCTGTAGAAGTTTATCAAATGCTTTCGCCTCCTTTACGGGAGGCCAATAGATTTCTCTTTTTTTAGGTGTTATCCATTTATTGATGACCACAGCCACAGTGCCACCCTCACTCTCCGCGAACTGAACGACACTATACATAATTTACAATCCTTTTATGTGCTGTGATACGTACTATAACAACAGCAAGAAAAAAACATGAGAATTTACACATTTGTTTGACACAGAGAATTGAGAAAGAAAAAAAGCGCGGGATACCAACCAACCGTCAACGCGTTCGTTCGTTCCGTTCCGAAATAAACAAAAGCAAACAAAAATATATTTTTTTTACTTTTTAAATATTTATATTTTTAATCAGCCTTTTCTATCTTATATTGGTTCTTTCTAATGTTTGATGATAGACTAATAGCTGAATTTCTTTTCATTGAGTTACATAACAAATACAAATGTAAAAAATAATAATTTAATAAAATAATAACAAACAACATGCTATCAATGCGTTCCGTTCCTCGCAGATTGGAAGAAAGATAAACTCTGGTGATAATTTTTAAATTATTAAAATGGACTATTTACTGTCGAGTTAAAGTTTTTACAGAGTACCTATATTTTAATACAAAAAAACGTTCGCTAGCCGCATGATAGTTATGTTGTTAGAGCTAATTTAATCGTGCCTGCTTGAGCATGGTAGGCACCTGTTGTACTCTCCTAGAATAAAATTATGTTTCTTTTCTTGGATAATGGCATACCTAGCTCATATACCTACCTTACTTAATTAGGTTTTATTCTGATTCCCATAATAATAATAATATGCTTGAATGTCCATAGCATCATAAGTAGGTTCCCGTTTATTCTGCTAGTCAAACGAATGGAAGTCAGTGGTGGATGTTTCTGTAGGTATCGAGGCGGCTCAAGACCGCTCGTCGTGGCATTTCTATGTATATGGGGCCTGTCCAGCAGTGGACTTCTAACTAAAAGTGTTTGTACAAACCTACTTACAGAAAATAAATCATTTATCATTTAAACTGATAATTTATTTAATGACGATGAATATTAATTTTATCGGTTGCAATTAGGTACCTACCTTAACACGTTCGCAGTCCAGTGTACCCTATGCGGTACACGCGGAGCGATTCCGCCGAGTCCGTGTACCCTATGCGGTACACGAGGCCACTATAACTATATGGGCTCTGCAGCCACGGACTTATGAAATTTGTTAGTGTATCGTTCCTGGACTTGTGACAAGGGTTCTATTAGACAAGAAAAACCAAAAACATGACTTATTTTTTTTATATAATGTTTTCACAGTACAAAATGAAACGAGTTAGTAGAAATATATAATGTTTTATTGGTGAACTGTAACTTTAGGAAAACAATCAATACATATGCCTTTTTACATTTTTTACATTGTGATGACACCCTTTTAGCTTTGGCGCGTGCATACGAAGTGAGTCTTCCTTCGTCGTGTTTTAAGTCCGTGTACCGCCCGGTGTACACGAGCAAAGTCGGGGCACGGGCCTTTATTTTAACATAATTATGCATCAGTTGTGACGTTTGCATCGACTAATGGTCAAAAGTAATGAAAATGATATTGGACTTATGGCGTTGTCGGAAACTTTTGTATTGGGACTGCGAACGTGTTAAGCAGGTATTAAGTAGTACCTACGTGTTAGAGCATTCCTTTAGATGCACTAAATAAATAGTACGTAGGTAAGTACACTACGGCCGAAATATCTTGGCGAGTCTGTACATAGACACTACGAACTTTCGCCATTGACCCTAAATGTAGGTACGTTCCTACGGCGTCTTATTAATGAACAACACAGGGCGTCACAGAATGGAACCCAAATGGACGTTGCTAGGGCGTCTTATTAGGGAACAACACAGGACGTCACAGAATAGACCGTAAATGGACGTTGCTAGGACATATAATACATGACCAACACAGGACGTCACAGAACTGACCCTAAATGCACGTTGCTACGGCGTCTTATTAATGACCAACATAGGACGTCACAGTTGACCCCAAATGGCCGTTGCTAGGGCGTCTTATTATTGACCAACACAGGAGGTCACAGAATTGACCGTAAATGGACGTTGCTAGGACGTATAATACATGACCAACACAGGACGTCACAGAATTGACCCTAAATGCACGTTGCTACGCCGTCTTACTAATGACCAACACAGGACGTCACAGTTGACCCCAAATGGACGTTGCTAGGGCGTCTTATTATTGACCAACACAGGACGTCACGGAATTGACCGTAAATGGACGTTACTAGGACGTAACATTCACGACCAACACAGGACGTCACAGAATTGACCTTATATGGACGTTGCTACGTCGTCATAATCATGACCAACATAGGACGTCACTGAATTGACGCTAAATCGACGTCACCAGGACGTTCCCTTGAGTACCAGACGTTAAAATGACGTCAGTGTGACGTACTTATTTGACGAATAAACTACGGACCCTAATATGACCTTAGGATGACGTCATTTTTTCGTCGCAGACGTCATTTTGCTACCTGGGTGATGCCGTATCCGTTCCAGTCCAGTATCTTAAAAACATCTTCCAGCGCGGCAGTGAACAGTTTCGGAAATATAACATCTCCCTGTCTCACTCCTTTCTGTAGCTGGATATGTTTTGTGCACTGGTCCTGTAATCGGACAGACATTGTGGCTTTGCTGTAGATACACTTCGATATAGCGATAGTCGATGCGGCATCGCTGAAGAGACAGAAGCACTGCCCAGGTCTCGATGGAATGGAAGGCTTTCTCATAGTCCACATACGCTATACATAGTGGCCGATTATACTCCTCGGTTTTCTGTATAATCTGCCGAAGCGTATGGATGTGGTCTACGGTACTTACGGTACGGATAGCCTTTTGGGAAATCGGCTTGTTCGGGTGGCTGGAAGTCGTCAAACCTGTGTGCGAGACGATTCGTGATTACCCTCGAAAACAACTTATAAACGTGGCTCAGAAGTGAGATGGGTCTGTAGTTCTTCAACAAGGTGTTGTCACCTTTTTTTAAGAAGAGCACCACCACACTTCTGCTCCACGCCTCTGGCGCATTACCGTCAAGTATGACGTTAATACCGTTAAGTACCGGTTTTCCACCCGCTCTCAGAAGCTCAGTCGTAATTTTTTCCGTCGTCGCCAGGTGCCTTGTTGTTCTTAAGTTGTTTGAGGGCCATCCTAATCTCATACAGGCTGACTTCCGGGATGTCTTCGGTAAAGTGTCGGGTCAGCTTGGCTCTGGGGTCTTTTGCCATGCTAACGACAGGTTGTGCTTGCGTAGAGGTGTATAACTGTTCATAGAACCTCTCAATCTCCTCCAAAATCTCGGGCCTCAATTTTGATATTTTTATTCAATTAGTATGATTAATAAACAAGGTATACCTTACCTTGTTTATCTATATATATAAAAGCGAAAGGTCACTCATCAAGGAATCTCAGTAACTACAAATGCTAGGAATCTGAAATTTTGCATGGAATACCCTTTTAGCACGTAGGCGCTCGCTAAGACGGGGTTTTGCGAAATTCAACCCCAAAGAGGGTGAAACAAGGGATGAACGGTTGTATGAAAATTCGTGATTTTCAAAGTTGTCAAATTTTGTATCTTGACACTTGACACGAAGCAATTAAATGTTTGTTCTATCAATTTTGTAATTTCGAATAGTACGGGGGTGAAATTGGGGTTGAAATGAGGGATGAATGTCAATATGGAAGTTCCCAACCGTTGAAGATAAAACTATGAAACTCTGTAGTATATAGACACTTGACACGAAGCAAAAGAATGTTTGTTCTATCCTTCTATCAATTTCGTAATTTCGAACTGTAGGGGGATGAAATTAAGGTTGAAATGAGGGAAGAATGTCAATATGAAAGTTCCCAACCGTTGAAGATAAAACTATGAAACTCTGTAGTATATAAGACACTTGACACGAAGCAAAAGAATGTTCTATCAATTTCGTAATTTCGAATTGTACGGGGGTGAGATTGAGGTTGAAATGGGGGATGAATGTCATTATGAAATTTCCCAACCGTTGAAGTTAAAACCATGAAACTCTGTATATAGACACTTAAAACGAAGCAAAGGAATGTTTGTTCTAGTAATTTTGTAATTTCGAACTGTACGGGGGTGAAATTGGGATTGAAATGGAGGATGAATGTTAACAAGGAATATCCCAACAGTTGAAATCCCAACCGTTGAAGATAAAACCATGAAACTCTTTATAACTATAGGCACTTGACACGAAGCAAATAAATGTTTGTTCTAGCAATTTTGATCTATATGGGGATGAAATTGGAGTTGAAATGGGGAACGAATGTCTCTTACACTTTCACACCTAAACAACTGAACCGATTTTGATGAAACTGTTTTATTATAAGCTATTTTTAGTAACCGTAAATGTTACGTGTCTGGGTATAAAAAATAAGTACTGCCTGAGAGTTAGCCAGGGCCTGATTAACCCTTAGGTTAATTAGGCTGCAGCCTAGGGCGCGAAGATCAGGGGGGCGCCTGAAATTGTGCCTTCACATTCACTATTAATCTATCATAATTTCACCTTGCACCTATCCTACATATTTTAACTAGACCAAGACAAAACACTAAAACTAGGTGCGTTGTAAACTGATAAAGCTTGACTGATCGACATATAACTGTTTGATCCTGTTTTTAACACACCCGTCGTGGGCGCGTCCTCGCCCCTAACCTAGGGCGGTCAGAATTCTTGATCAGTCGCTGAGAGTTACCTTAGTATTTATTTCGCGCGGACGTAGTCGCGGGTAACAGCTAGTTAATCATACTAATCTTATAAGCAAGTTTCAAGTTTGGATGTTTGTTGCTCAATCACATTGTTCCAATTTTGAAGATTCTTTTTTTTTTGTTCAACAGCGTGTAGGTATGTACTCCCCAAACCGTAAATTAATTATAATAAGGCAATGAAAAACTATTATTTAGTGCTAGTTTCATAGTTTCTTTCTAGTGTTTAGTGTTTCTATCTAGGGTCTAGTGTTTTTTTTTTTCTTTACTACCTATTTGTGAACTGTAGTACACAAATCCACTAGAGCCTCACACAATTAATAAAGACAAAATGAATTCACTTTGAAAGTAGTTTTAAATCTTGAAAAATTAGTCCTTAACGAAATCTAGATTTACTCTGGACCACTCATGATATACACTTCCTCTTTTTTTGAGTTTCATAGTAGTAAAATGGACAACATTAGGCCTCAAACTGTATGTGTGTGGTCGCGGGAGCGGGAAATTTTGGCCGAACTTGTTTACTTCAATAAAAATTATGCCTTAGATCGCCCGCGCTTTCCGCGCCACAGTCGCCGTCGCGCCGCATCCGCTCACATTCAGTTAAAGGCCTTAGAATCTGCAATATGTTTTAACATTTTAATAAAAATGCAGTAATACCGTAAACTTATTTATTCAAAGTCCACAGTATCCTTAAACTAACAGATTACAGCCTGCGTCCTCGTCTACCACCCTTCCTGCGGGTAGAGTCGGAGGGCACGGGGGTCACGTCTTCAATGCGGCCAATCTTCATAGCAGAACGAGCGAGGGCTCTGAGAGCAGACTGCGCTCCAGGACCAGGTGTCTTAGTCTTGTTGCCTCCGGTGGCACGGAGTTTGATGTGGAGAGCTGTGATGCCCAGGGTTTTGCACTTCTCGGCAACATCCTGAAATAAACAGTTAAAATTTATATTATTTCTATAAATAAAGCAACATTGTTTCATGGTTGACATTGCAAAGTCTATGGCAGTCTGATTTGGCTTGACATTCATAGTAGGAGTATCTAAACTGGAATGAGTTGAGTAGAGGACACTCCTCGATGGATAGGTAAGCATTCCACACCTGTTTAACACCAGGTAAGATGGCAGTCAAGCACAGTTATTGATAAAAAAAAAGTGTTCTGGACCTCTGTACTACCAAATTATTTGAATCTATCGATTTATTTTACTTTTTAATAACCAGACTGGAGTTTCAAGAACTACCCTCATTCAGGACATAGCAATAGTGTAACTGTTTCAAATTTAATTTTGAAGAAACTATATATTTAGTCTTATATCAGGTTTATTCACCTCAACATCATTCCAATCTCTTCAACATTGTGATGCAATTGAACAAAATTTTATTGCAACAAATAGTTTTGCATGAAACCAGTAGACATTTAAAGACAATTTATTGCAGTTTGTTTTGTGTGAATCTCAGTATTTATAAACAATCTTAAGGATATTATGGTAGAGCCCAAAAAAATGTAAGCATTGACTAAGGCCAATAAACATCATCAAAAAACCTAATATGTATAATATAACAAAAAAAGCATTCATTCAATGTACATTATAAAAGCTTATTATATTATAATTCTTTACATGATGAGAATTTTTGGAACAACTAAACCTTCATTAAATTGGTACAATAACCAATATCTCATTTTATTCCAACACTTGACCACACAAGAGTTTGGATCCTAGTATTTATATCAGTGCACAGGGAGAAGAGAGAGCCATGTAAATTGATCACTAGACCTGATTGTGGAAAATGGGAAAATACTTGACATATGAAAGACACCCAAAAAAGTGTATGGATGCTTTGTATGAGAGACAATTTGTATGTAAGGAGTAAATGATTAGATGGATGTTAAGGCTAAAAGAGAAGAGAAAATCTTCCTGTGCCAAGGCTAGAGTTGGATATGGCCATGATTAGGAAAACTATGAAGGCTAATTAGCGGCCACCTCCAGTTATACCTACACTGTTACCATTACCACTATTCCAGACTAAGCAGTATTCTGACATGAATGAGCAACAGACATCCAAACTTAACATTTTTTATTTTAGTAGGACGCACAAACCAAAGAACTATCAAAAGGTAAATACCATTTTCATAATTTTCAGCCGGTTATAGCCCATGACAGCCCGCCGCTGAGCATATTATCTTTGTTTGTGTATGTCATTTGGCTGGAAACTGTGTCATTTTGTGTGCATATATTTGCAACAAATAGTATGTATGAACATAGGATAGGACTAAATTAAAACTTACAATTTACATATTATTCAAGTTATGGTTACTGAAGGTACAGTGAAGCCATCTCTGACATAAATGAACTTGTTTCAAAACTAATGAAAAAGTTCAGGCCAACTTACTATTAAATAACAACCACTTATCACATTGTATCATTGTTATGCTTCAAAAATTTTGGTCTAGTTTCCATCCTTAGGTTCAACAAAATAGTACCATGTGATTTTTTTGTCTATCCTATTATAATTGTAAAATTTGGAATATTTGTCAATCACATCGGAATTGCTGAACCAATCGGGGTAAATTTTGGAACATAAATTAAAGCATTCATGTAACTCAATTGATGTGCCCTGAGCACCTTGAAATTATTTAACAAATTGTGTCTATGTGTAGCATGAGTGGTTTTCAGCTACCCATCATTTGACCTCTAGAATCGCTTGCAGCAAGGTGTTTCAGTTCTACTTAGTTTGATTGTTGACAACAAATAGCAATAGGTATAAACGTTCGGCGTTGACCACTTCCTACAATCAACGTTGGAAAGAGTGAGTTCACTCTTTCCAACGATAACATAATTCCGTGCGCCTGATGTTTGGGAGGGCACAACCTTCGATTATTGATGTCTGGAAAGACATATACTACTTTTAATAATCGCGGGAAAATTACGGAAACGGAGTCTACCCAGGTACAGCTAGATAATGAGCATAAACTACAGTACAAGGCAGTTGGTATTAGTAGTACTTATAGTATAATTATGGCAACAATTCATGACCCCTACAGAAACACTTCATTCTTTAAAATTAGTTAGGTAGTCTGACCTCAACCTGTCTCTTTCCCTACATTGTAATAGGAGGAGGGTACCAGTTAGTTAAGATTTCGATAATAAAGCGAATTTTAACTAAAAACAACATAACCTCAAATATTACTTGAGGACTGGACAAAACTTGTGCATTGCATGTAAATAACTGAATGTAAACATACCTGAGCAGCCAACATAGCAGCGTAGGGCGAAGCCTCATCACGATCAGCCTTCACTTTCATCCCACCGGTGACACGGGCAATGGTTTCCCGACCGGATAAGTCGGTAACATGAACAAATGTGTCATTGAAGGAGGCAAAGATGTGAGCCACACCGAAAACGGTTTCTCCTGCCAAGTGCTGAGGACCAAGGGTCACCTGCACCTCTTCTTTTGCAACTTTGTTTTTCCTGGGGGCCATGGTTCAGCCTGCAAATAATAACACTTCTTGAAACACTTGTAACCTCAAAATATCTATGTAATCCACACACTGTTTTCACTCAAACGACAAATATTGGTTCAACTACAATTAGAGCATCGTTTCATGATGTTATTTTAATACTTTTAATCATTATTTTATAGTTTTATCCAAAATACATTGATAATACCTTTAGCTTTGAAAGCTGTCAAAAACTAGAAAGAATTTTGAAAGCCACGGTTAGTGTTGCCTCATCTCACACTTCAGAATCTTCTATTAACGACAGTCAGACAGTAATCTTGCCAATAATAAGTAGAAAATAATGACTACACCGTAACTATTGCACATATATTTTAAAATTGACATATATTTAAATTAATTATCATCACACTGGTGTTTTATACGGTCATATTGCGAATAGTACCGTCCAGGCAAAAATATTTTAACAACCCACAGCTTATTATTAGACATACACTACTTGGTTTCGTAAAGATATCATAATATTGGGTTCAACATAAAAATGTCTTATTTTCCTATAAAGAGTAAATAATTTAAAGAAGACCAGACGGCAGAGTACACAAACGCAGGTACAACTGCACCTTGTCAGAGACTCAGTTATGACAATACAAGGTCAGCCTGCTTACATAAATTAATATTCAGAACCGTTCACTCATTTAATTGAGTATTCTAGATTTCCATTCACTGTGCCTATTGCACTGTTCCAAATTATCCAAAGTTTGATGGGTAGTAAAAGGCAATCTAAGCTCATCAAACATAAAGTCAAAATAAAGAAAATGATAAAATATTATCGTTGAAGTGAAATTTTCGGTTGTTCCACAGCATAAAATTTTTTTGAGTGCAGCTTTATGTAACACTAATCCGTCATGGTCTGAGGTGAACGACATGATTGGGTAATTCGGGATCGCCGAATGTATCCAAGCAAGAAAAATACACCACTTACCAATTGACAGCTGTGTCACTATTTTTAGTATATTCATAGTTTTAAAAGAAATGTTTTAATTCTGACTTTATTCTCACTATTTATTCTAGTAAGTAATACATTGAGTACGTATACAACAAACATTTTTTTATGTTTTATTTCATCGATGGCACTCAAAATCATAAATCTTGAAATGTAAACAGCTAACGATAGCTTAAGGATTTGTGTCCTGCACAGTACTGTCTTAGTTTTACAAATTTTTGAAGTGAAAACTTCTGAATTTTTAATTTCGTATTGTGTAAATCGTCATCGTCTTTTTGTGCGTCGGTAATAGAAACATTGATAGCATAAAAAAACAGAAATCAACATAAATGAAACTTTTTTCTAACAGAACAATTTTTATTTTAAATTTATAAATATCAGTCATGGTTTTCTTGCAGATGTTGCAGATACCATTATAAAACTTTTATACTTTTTCTTCTAAATCGGTGAAAGGCTAGCAATATCGACCAAAAAAATTTGAGTTTTTTTTACGTTGTTGTTAGCAGGGTTGCCAACTACGCGTGCTGGAGATCGGTTGCAGCGATCTGCTGCGGCTGCTACTACAAGAGTATCTCTTTACATGGTCTGTGCAGTCTGTGCTACCACACAAAATGCCATAAAAACGCTCAAGCGATTTTGATCCTTGTAAGTAAAAACATATATAACTATTGTAGTTTTTCTTGACCATGGAAGAAATAGTAACAGTTGTTTAGTAAATAAGGGGAGTGCATATATTTCTGAGACTAAAAAAAATTGGCAGTCATAGGAACTGCCAATAGAAGTGAAAACTTAAAACCCAGAATTTGATAGCTTACCTTGGAAACTACACGGGTGTAACCAGAGGGCGTGGCTTCACCATCTTGGCATGGCCATCTAGAAATGCGTCAGCATTTCCCATTGGCTGATGCGTTTCTAGATGGCCATGCCATGATGGCCTGTCCACGCCCTTTCAGCATTTCCCATTGGCTGACGTACTCGTATTTCTAGATAGCCAATAGCTATGGTCCCGAGTTTACCCGAAGCTTTCTTATCATACCCGAGCGTGACGAATGAATTCAATTCACAGCCCACGAAAAATCTGTCTAGGCGCGCCTAAAGAAGTTTTCACTTCAATAACTTCATGTGTATTCACGTTGTCTCAATTTTGGATCGATCATATTTTATGTATGGATTACAACACAGATGTATTCGTCACATAAGGTATCTACTAATTTTAGGGCGATTAGTAGCAGCGTATCGTCCTTATCCCTTAAGCCGCCTATACACACTGGCCGAGTAGAAGCCAACGCGAGCGCCGACAAAACGGGACATGGCCGACAGGACAGGACAGGACAGGGCCGAGCGCAGACCAATACGAGCTACGAGTGCTTTTGTTTTGTGCACAAAAACCGACACCGGTCACGAGTGAGACGTGTCGAGGCAAAAGAGCCCTATACACACTGGCCACTTGCCGTCACTCGGTCAGCTAGGCGAGTGACGGTGAGTGATCACAAGTCAAGGCAAAACGACCCTCCACACACTGGCGTTGGCCTATCTCTCTACTTAGTCTGTGGTTGGCCTGCACTCGGTCAGTATTTGTATAGGCGGCTTTAAGGTATCGTTCTCACGACTAGACGTATCCTTTGAGATAGTTGTTCAGAGGACATGCCCGTTCTCGCTCAGACAAATTATTCGATCCCGTGTTCTTTATAACTTCACACAGAGCATTAGGCGCCCCCTTAAGCCAGAAAACGAAAAAAGGACATTTTCGACGCCGCTCACTGAAGTTAAGAAACTAAAAACTATGACAAAAAAAATATTGACGTGTGGGTACCAGGGATGTAACGGAGGTGATCTTATCGGAACCGAAGTCGGAGTCGGAGTTTTTAAATTTGATTTATCGGAGTCGGAGTCGGAGTCGGAACCGGAGTCGGAGGTAGGGTCAGAAGTAGTGGTAGGAGAGAGATTTTTATTTTAGGACAAATAAAACATTCATTCAAACTTTTCATTATTTTGTTGCATGAAATATCACAAAAAATGAAAAAAAATGGAATATTCAAAAATAAACTACCATTCAATTCATTGAATCCCAAAGTGCCATATAAAGTATGTTAAATGAACAAAGGCTTTCAAACAAATTAAATTAAATACATTGACACCAAAAGTGTGTATATGTACTTCATGAACATAAGCTTTGAAGCTGTCTCAGTCTAAGATATTTCTTAAGAGTGCGCCTAATGCCAGGAAAAAATCTGATTTCACCCGCGCGAGGCCCTTCTTAACATGATATGCATAAAGTCGAGAATAGCATGACACAGTTTGGAGGGGAAATCAATATTAAATCAGGAGCCAATTTTTGACCAAGTTTTATTTAATTACTCAATAATTAAACATAAATTTAAAAAGTGTTCGGTCTAATATTTATTCTGTGGTTCGGTTACTTTAATAGAACGTAAAATTAGAAATTTTATTATCAAGTATATCAATAGATTAAATCGACGCCACCAAAAAGGTATTCGCTCGCTACCGAGTCTGGTGGACACGATAATATTGGCGGAAATTTAATATGAGGTGCTGGAATTTTGCGTTTTTCTATGTTGTGCTCATTTAGTATACTTTTCATTACACTCGTGCGCGGGATATTCCCTGCGCGACATGTTCCTGCGAAACTGTTCGTTACTGTCGGCGCAGGGCGCCGCCGCTAAGTTATGCTTCGACATCCGATTAAAACCTCCGATTCAAAAGTTTCGGAACCGGAGTCGGAACCGGAGGTGTAAAACTAATCGGAACTTCCGACATAACGGAGTCGGAGTCGAAGCTCCGTAACATCCCTGGTGGGTACAATGAAGAAGAAGCACAATAACCGAATAGAATTTTAAAAATAGATCATAGTTTTTTACAATAAAAAAACTAAAATGACACCGAAAAACCCCGTTTTAATTCGAGTACTCGAAATTATCAGCGATGACCCCACATTATTTTTTGGTAATAAAATTCCTATTTGTACGTTCTAGTAAAGTACGAACACTTTTTTAAATTTATGTTTAGTTATTGAGTAATTAAATAAAACTTGGTCAAAAATGGACTCCTGATTAAATATTGATTTTTCCTCCAAACTGTGTCATGCTATTCTCGACTTTATGTACATCACATTAAGAACTTTTTTTTTTTAATGGGGCAGAGCCTTTATTAACAAAACTAAAATACAATGAGAACTACACTACGCTACATACCTAACAACTACTTACACTAAGCACACCTGAATTATCCATAGACCAATGAAGGTCTACAGATAATCAAGATGTTCAAGCCCACTACATTATTCATTAAGAAACGCGTCGCGCGGGTGAAATCTGATTTTTTCCTGGCTTTAGGCGCACTCTTACGCCACCAGGCAATACACTGCAAGTAGGGTCGTCGGCTGATACAGATAAGCAACACAGACGACACCACTTGCACGTTAACTTTTTTTGAACGCATTATAAAGTGACAGCATGACAGCTTCCGGAAATAGCTTACGTCAAGCACGCACGTCATTCCTTCATTGCCAACTTCATAATTTTCCATATTACCTGAGAAAAAAATCGTCGATTTAGGCGACGTAACATATTGCTAATAAGTGGGAAAAATTGTGATAAACTTCCTTTAGCATTAGTTATTCTAGTTAAATTCTAATAAGTGAGTATCTACTTAAAGCTTCAGTGAACTAGTTACTCAAACTTTCAAGTACAAATTACGTGCTGTCATTCATGTTACTCAATTCAATATCGTATTCTTACTACGTTTATGTCTTGGAACGTATAGAGGCATGTGTCGAGATCGTATATTAATGTCGTTGTGATCTTCCTTGGTCCTGTGATACGACGCAATTGATAAGAGTATTGCAAGTCATTACTCATCCCCTGTGCTCTTTGTGAAGGAAGGTGATGCTATGGTCTGGGTCTAAGATAATAACTATTTCCTGCATTCCAGATTCAAAATGTTTATCTTGGATTGGTTCACTGGAGTCCTTGGTTTCCTCGGTGAGTTGTCAAATCAGCTGTTTGCAACTGAGCTAAAAATGTTACTAGTAATACTTTATAATAATGTTAATTGTATAGTTGACTGAAAAAAATGCAGTTGTTAACCTTGTGTACATCATGCGCCTAATTTTTACATAGAATTGTCAACACAGCTGTTGTACCAATATTGTATTTGTAGAATAGAATCTATAGCCTAAATATTATATTTGAGTTTCCAAATTGCTAAATAGAGCAATGAAATAAAATAATTATTTGTATAAAATGTAATTGAGCAAGTATATTTTCATTGTGTGTCAGTATTGACATATAAACAGTAAACCATACAAAGTAAACAACTCAAATAAAAATAACAACAAAGCAACAATTGCCCTTGTAATATAATGCAGTAGAAAATGCTAAGAATGTAACTTATTTGCTGGCAGCATGGTTGATTTTATTTACTAGTATTATAGTAAACAATTTTTTATCACAGAATTTACGGCAAAATTTGAAAATCCTCAGTTGTTCTTGTTCTTGTATTTTATTTTATACAATAATGAAGTAATGTTTTCCTGGAGTAGTTAATTTTGTGCATAATTATGTAGCAAGAAGACTGTACCTATTTTATATTAAAAAGTTATAATTAAATATATTGGATGAGACATTTCTGAAACTTACTGAAAAAAAAATTGAAGTTTTGGAAAAACATGAGACACTTTAACAACACTAAATATTTAACTCTGAATGCCAAAATTTTTGGGTTACAAGACAACATTCATTGTGATAGTTGATTTGCAAAAATCCATGTTTTTTTAGTATGATTGAGAAACATCATAGTAATCATCCTACTACCTACACATTCAAAATGTATTTCTATGTGTATCCTGTAGTAAGAGTTATACATACACAACAACAGGCTTTTGATTCCATATACATTTAAAAAGTAGTTAATTTGCAATGTTATTTACATTTATTATGAAAAACTGGCATTGAATTTTAAAAAATCCCTACAGTAGGATTTTTTTATTATTTTTATTATCTTAACTGTCTGGGCAAAGATCTCCCACAAATCACTTGATTTCTTCAGGTTGTATCAACAGACACTATGCTTGTATTAACTAGGCATTGAATTTCAATTCAAATAATTTATATTTTCTATACATATAGACTCACTAGACAAGATAAGGCAGTTGGAGTGATGGTCGCTCAACTAAGAGATATGGTTCTGTTGAGGGTCAAACTTAACCTTATTTGTCACATAATCAATTCCGATGACAAACTAAGAAAGAACCTATGCCCAGCAGTGGGTTAAGAAAAGCTGTAGATATATGCCATTATTATGCCCTTATTGTCACTGTGTGTCACAGAAGTTGGTGTAAACTCGCCTGTTAAATAGCCTTTATTTGCAGGGTTATGGAAGAAGTCTGGCAAACTCCTGTTCCTGGGGTTGGACAACGCTGGCAAGACCACACTACTGCACATGCTCAAGGATGACAGACTAGCACAGCACGTGCCCACACTGCATCCTAGTAAGTAATCTAATATGATACTACCATCATGACAGCTTGCTTAACATCCTCTACCAACCATAAATCTTTCCTGACATTAACAAAATTAAATAAGATACATGAAATTGTTACACAAACTAATAGAAACATTACAGTAAAACACACGAACCAGCACCACATGTGACGGGCCCGTTTGAGAGGCTAAGTGCGGAAAAGGCCCCGTCAAACAAACTAACAACTAACCACATGTGGCAACCCTATTGCCGAGAGAAATCTCTTCTACCCATCAATGAATTAAATAATACTGTAGTCTGTAGATATTAGTATAATATTAGATTTAGTGGTTAAAAACAGGATCAAGGCATGATTCTAGCATAAACTATATTCTGGTCTGCTAAATCTAGGTATAGCTTATTGTCTTTATTATTTTCTATTGTAAATGGACCTATGGTAAGTGTCCTCAGTTACCAAACTTTGGGCCAGCACTCACGGCCCTTGGTAGATATAGCTTATTCCAAAGCAGATCATGGATATTAACAATCATCATTTCATTCATCACCTATATTAACAATCATCACCTACATCAGGCCACAGCTGGAAGTAGCCTCACCCGTGACTCACCTATCAGCCAGATCCTCACCTTTCTACTTCCAGCAATAAAAGGAGCTATTGGTTATGACACTGTGGTGCTGTAACACTGAGGCAATTTCATGCAACAATCATGTGTGGGTTAGTGTGATGTAATGTTACACAATTACAAATATTATGAGTTTGTGTTGTTCCATTTGGGTTTGGCTATTTTGGGCATTTGTATTTCAAATTATTGTGTTTTTCAAAATGCATATGAATAAAGCAACAAAATATTCATTTATTAATCCTAACCTACTTACTACTAAAACTATAATGTGAAGGACTCAATTTTATGTTTGTAGCTAAATCATGTTGCAAGAACTGAACAGATCTAGCTCAAATTTAGACAATAGCATAAGCACATAAGCAGCCCACTAAATGTTCCCAATTCTGAGACTCGGGACCGTCTCTAGTAGTTACCGCATTACCTGAAAAGATACTGGGTACACGTTAGTTTCCTCTCGATGTTTTCCTTCACCACGTTAGTTGCATTTGTCACATAACTTCGAAAAGACAGAAGTGCGCTTGGGATTCATACCAGAGGCTCCGGATTGGCAGTCGCCGTTCTCCCGACTTACCAGCCGTAACTTGACACAAAAAACGAATTTAGACAATAGACTGATTTTAATCTGGAAAAGCATAAAAGCATCTGAAAAAATACAAAGTATCATAAGAAACAATCTCTACATATGAAGTTGGGGTATTATTTAGTAAATACTAAATATATTTCAGTTAGGGTATAATATAACTACCATTACAATTTCTGGTATTCTGAGTGATGAAATAATTAATTGATAAATTTTATTGCACAACTATATAAATGTAACATAGAAAGAACTTTGTATTGGTAGTCGTTATGCCAAGTCTACTTGAGAAATCAAAACATCTTTGTTGGTTAATTTGGTCACTGTTTCTGTAAGTCTCCTCATAAGGGAAGAAAATCATATTTATTAATCTATTAATACAAAGAGTGACAAATAAACTGAAGACCCATCTGATTCAAGTAGTTAGCAAAACTTGTTCAAAACTTACAGCCTAGTTTAATTGTGAATTATCAATAATAAACATTAGACTGGCCTCGTATTAAGCCTGCCTATGAAACAGGGGGTTGTGGGATCGGTTCTCACCCAGCGCAAATATTTGTGTGATAAATACTGATACTTGTTCTGTGTCTGGGTGTTTCTATGTATAATATGTACAAACAACAAAATAACAAATATATCAGCTATCTCCTATCTGGCTTTCATAGTACAAGGTTCGTTTAGTTTGGGTCAAATGGTGATGTGTGAAAAATAACCTATATTTATTTGACAGTCAAGGGTGAAATCAAAAAAAAAATATCACTAAAAAAGCACATGTGAAATTTGCATACAAGGCTATCAAAATAGTAAGATTTTAAGCAAAACTATATAAACTAAGTTAACATTTAGATCCCCTTATCAAACACTGTTTTTAGGGTTTCATGTCCAAATCGGATCTCATGAACCATAATAGTTAGACAATTTTTCTGTTGCTGCTATAACAACACAAATACTATAAAACAAATGTTTAAGATGACCATGCAACAAAAGTGTTTTTTTTTGTCGTTGTTATAGATAATGGGTACGGAACCCGTCGTTCGCGAGTCAGACTCGCACTTGGCTGGTTTTATTTGAAGTATCTATGGCAGTTGGCCTCGGTTGGTGAAACAAAACAACATGAATGAATTGCAAAGTCCACGAAATTGCCGTATAATGCTGATGTTGTCAGATACATTTTTTTAATTAATTAGTGGACGAAACGGACTTGCGATGTTACGTCATCTCATTGAAGAACCTGTTTCTCAAGACTGTCTAGTTATGCGCTATTTATCATTGACATATTTATTTATTATTTATTGTTAACAAAATCAATTTAAAACGGTATTTTTTTTGTCTCTACAACTAACATAAAGATTTCCTGTGTGTAAAATACTATTTAAATTAGTGTCCATCCAAAATGTAACTGCTTCCTATATCATACTTCCTGCTAATAATATAAATGTCAGTGTGTATGCATGGATGTCTGTTACTGTTTAAAACTATTGAAGGTATTTGGATGAAATTTGGCACATATTATATACATATTATATTGAGATGCTATTATTGAGACATAAAATCTTATGTAAATATCAAAATCAGTGCATCGTACAAATTCAACGCTCCGTAAGAACATCACAGGACATCATCGATTTTTTACGTGAGCGATCAGCGCTTCTACCGCCTAACTAAATCAGCTATCGCTTTGGTAATCCTGTCTGTATAATTTCAAGCGAAAAGAAAAGAGAGAGAAACATCAAAGCGATGACGTTTTTCGTTCGGCGGTAGATGTTATGCTGGACGCTTACAGTGGGAAGGCGGGACACTCGCATTCTTCCGCGAGGTCGCTGCGGCCTGCCCGCTTCCGGGCCCTTCACTGTGGCCACGCCTCGGCCAAGGGTGGACCCAGGGGGAGGAGGTCATAAGAGTCATGACCCACCCCTCCCTAGCAGCCCTTGGGCTGAGGTTCTGAACCACTAATTACTCGTATAACGTATGCACTCGTCAAACGGTCTTGTGACTTGAGTACGACCATGTCACCCCCCCCCCCCCTGGTGTCAAAGCTGGATCCACCTTTGGCCCACGGAAACACCCACGGCACGCCGAGAGCACCTCGGGGACCAACCAGTAATCCACACTCCTTCCATCCTTACTTTAACAACTCATCGGCAAATAATGATTTTCTCGCAATAGCGAGATACACGAGCGAGATTGGAACTGGAAGTGGAATACGGACACGTATTCCACTTATTTCTATTTTAGCGTCTCTACTCTATTGCTCTTAAGAAGTAAAAACTTTTTAGCCGCTTTGAGTACTTTTGATCAGGGGGAAATCTTATTAGACCAGTGCAGAAGCGTTTGAAATTGGCAAAAAACAAAAAGTAATTTATTTAGTAGTATGAAACCCATTGTAAATGGAAGAGAATATGACAAAAGTGAAAGGAAAAATAATTTACGGGCGATCTGAGGTCGGGAAGTGGAAGGGGGGGGGAGGGGTCCGTTTTAAACGTAAAAACGGTTTATCCCGATTTCTGGCAAAACTACAAATCCTATAGAAATAAGTTATACGGCAAAGTTGTAGGGTTTAAAAAGATCTACAGCTTTTGTATTGACACTTTTTTCACATAACCGCAAAATTTATGAGAAAATTTCGAATGACACTTATGCTATCAAACTTGTGAGTATATATTGGAAGCTCAGTATTATATTTAAAAACTAGCTTTTACCCGCGACTTCGTCCGCGCAAAATAAATATGAAGGTAACTCAGGCAGTCTTTGTACACAATATCAAATTACGTTTACGAAATTTTTTTTATGCCAAAATAAAAAAAATCGAGGTCATGTGGTCTTTTTTTCAAAGCGATTTCTGAGAACATTTACCATGGTAATGTATAACTTTTTTACATTATCAGAAAGAAGAGATTTTAAAGAATAAAAAACTTACCATCTTTATTGAAAAAGCTGATATTTTGACGGGAGATTTTTCGAATGAAAATTAGGGTACTTTTTCAATATTAAGTTAATTTAAGGTAGAAAAAAAATCTTATTTTCAATAAAAAAAAAATACAGTGTTAAATACACTGTATTTTTTTTTAAAGAACATTACAACTGAAGAGTCGGGATCCATTATTATTCGACATACATACAATCTAATTGTTCAATGGATTCGATATTATTATTCGACATACAATGTAATTGTTCAATGGATCCCGACTGTTCAGTTGTAATGTTCTTTTATTAGAAAATATTGTATGTATTTCAATAGTATTAATACAATAACATATTATAGAATTCTAGACCAACAGAAATCTAAATGCTTGTTTTATTCTTTTCAGTTTTTTTTAGTGTGCGAGTACGTAATTTGGTTTACCTACTATTTACGCAGTCGGGTTTTTGAGTTTTTAAATTATATTTTTTATTTTATACTTTTTAGTTATGAACAATGTTGTGAATGTTAATAAATATACTCAACATAATAATATGCATCTTTTGGTTGTTGCCCAAATGTCTTCGTTTCTACTGATATAATATGTAGGTTTTTCTACTGCATGTAATTCATATAGTTTTGTGTTAGTATAGGTTTTCGATTGACGTTGAGTACCTACTAAATCGTTTGAAGTTGGAATGGGCGACCGAGGCGGAGCAATCCGAGAGCGGTTCCGTGGTCCCACTATCAGCGGCAGAGTTGAAACCCCATGGAGGTTTATTAGTAGATAGGGGCACCATATCCGTACATGATAAATAGTGAAACATAATCTGGCTGTGTCTCCCGGCACGGCACTGCCCCGCGGCAGTAGGGTATGCGTAAATACATTTCCTGCACGTACGAAAAAAAGGTAGTTCAATATACCTAATAGCATAGATCGTAGAACCCAAGATGGGCCCCATCCCAAACTTCACTGCGCACGCTATCATGTCAACGTTGGGAAGAGTGAGCTCACTCTTTCCGTTCTAGTTGGTTGCAGGACGCGGTGGACGCCAAACGTTTTTACCTATCATTATTCGGTGTCAACAACCATAATAGTAGAACCACAGCAAGTCTCGCCGCTAGCGATTATAGGGGTCAAGTAGATTGGTTGTTTGTAAACCACTTACGATACATACAGAGACGCAGTTTATTACCAATTTCAAGGTGCTCAGGGCACATCTATTGATTTATATCGATGCCTACTAGATACATTAGTATATAATGTCCATCCACATTCACACGTACAGTTAGTTATACGAAGTTTTCTGCAACCTAAAAACCTATAAATGTGAGAATAGTTGTTACTCAACTTTGAATCGATATACATCCTAAACGGTCAGTCAAATCGAAAAACATTGAGAGAAAGCTAAACATTATTTTCAAATACCTATTCAACCATACCCCTCTTGACATATTTTGGTGATTTTCATTTTTTTTATTTGGACAATATGGCATCCTGTATCCGCCATATTGGACTTACACTAATGTCATGTCTTTAGTGTCACTCGCCAGATTAAGAGGAATCGATTGACGTGTGAATCATAAAAATTGGCCTAGGCGTTTGGTCTGTATAGTGCTTCAAAGGAACATACATACATACATAGACTGTTAAACACATTACCACTCCTTTGCGTCGCGCAGTCGGGTAAAAAGGCAAGTTTTGGCCAAATTTTTAGAGTAATTTTTGTGTCTTTACATGAGAAAAACATTAAAAACCAAAAACTCACAAACCAAAAAACTGAGGAAGTCAAACTGCTGGGCCTACTGATCGACCGACGGCTCAACTTTAAAGCACATGTGACCGCCCAATGTAAAAAAGTGGCGAATATTTATAGACAGCTAGCATGTGCAGCGAAGGTGACCTGGGGATTAAATGGCGAAATCACGAGAACTATCTACGTAGCGGTGGTGGAACCAATCATCATGTATGCCTCAAGTGTATAGGCGCAAGCGGCAGACCTCGAGGAAAACAAGTCTCACTTGAAAGCGATCCAAAGAGGTTTTGCCCAGAAAATTTGTAAGTCGTACCGTACTGTTTCTCTGAAATCAGCACTTGCCCTTTCCGGTCTGCTCCCCCTAGATCTGAGGATACAGGAAGCAGCAAATTTGTACAGAGTAAAAAAAAACCTCTCCTAAGACTACCTCCCACCAGAAGTGGAACTCGAACGGAACGTTAACTGCCTGGACCAACCCCATCCGTCCACGCAGGTATCCGTAAAGTACGAGCTCCTAGAAGACACCTCCAATCTTCCAGAAGGACCTCAAATCTATACTGATGGCAGTAAGATTAAAGGCAAAGTTGGAGCTGCTCTAACATGGTGGGAGAATGGCAGGGAGGTGAAGAACTCGACATTCAAGCTCCACTCCGAATGCACAGTATTTCAATCGGAACTTTATGCTCTTTACCGGGCAACTCAAATGGCGTTAGAGAGTAAGGACCCAGAAGTCAATGTCCTGAGTGACTCCCGATCTTCACTCGATCTGCTATGTAACCCAAAAACGAGTCACCCCGTGGTAAAGTGCATAAAGGAAAACATTGGAAGGATAAATGCTGAGGGGAAATCTCTTCGTTTTTTCTGGGTGAGAGCGCATGTTGGCACCGTCGGCAACGAAAGAGCCGACGAACTAGCCAAATCGGCTGCGCTCACGTTGTCGCCCAGTGACTATGAGGGGATCCCCTTGTCCTACGTCAAACGGAAAATCCGCGAAGAATCTGTCAAGAAATGGCAGGATCGATATGAGACCTCAGACACCGGAAAAGTCACCCAGACGTTCCTCCCCGATATAGCAAACGCATATCGGGTGATGAGAACCACGAAACTGACTCCCTTCCAGGTACAAGCGTTGACGGGACACGGAGGAATAGCAGAATACCTGTACAGATTTAAGCTCAAGAGCGGTCCTGCATGCGAGTGTGACCCCGAACAACCCGAAACGGTCTGGCACGTGCTTGTCGATTGTCCCCGATTCATGGCCGCAAGACATGAGCTGGAATCTATGATCGACAGAAGGCTGGTTGTCTCGGATCTCCACAACATCTTAGCAGATCCAGATGACAGAACACGGCTCCTGTCCTTCATGGAGAGCTCATTCTGCATAGCCGCCAAGAGAAACTCTACTAATTCAAATACGCGCCCCCTTTCGCCACCACACCCTACCCCGCTGTCCGTGGACGCCGCGTGGAATGCAGTTCCCGCCCAACATAACTCCTCGAAGAGCATCTCCGTCAAACAACTACTGGAGAACGCAGACCGAGGAGAGGCAGGGATCCGTATCCGCGGAGTGGCTCTCTTCATGGACAGCAACAAAGAAAGATTCGGAGTGAGCTTTTGCTTTGCCTGGGAACGGGAACGAGCCCGTTTGTCACCTGGATTGTCTTGCCTGCTTAATGGGAGTACCGCAAAAGTCACAATGAAGCGGAAAACCTACGACGCTATGCCGGTGTGTGAGGTAGACGGCCACCGATTTCGGTTGGTGCGATCGAAAAACAAAACGATTGCACTAATAGAGTACTCGGAAGGTCGGACGCCTTTCACACAAGCAAGTGCGCTGCTCGCACATCTAAGCAGAAACGCGGGTAAAACACCACGGGTGATAAGCGTGGATGCGATGGCAGTCGAATATTCAAGAGCGAGAGTCGCAGACCGGCTGGGTTGCATTGAGGCCTCTAAACATCATGAGGTTGTTGTATATGAAGATAGGGGAGAAAATTTGAGCTTCCTCAGAGCCCCTTCGTACGACCAAACAAATGCAACTGACAGTTGGGGACATCCTGTTCCTAGTTCGACTGTTCAAACCGGCTCCGAAAGGGCACAGCAGAGGGCAGCCGCGGAAAAAGCCGCAGGCAATCAAAGCGGCAGCCGGGGAACGAACGCAGCTTTTGTGACTGCCTTCAACGCGGCAGCCAGGAGCATACTCCGAATCACATCCCATTCATCACACCCCTTGACGACAAAGACCCTCACAGCAGCTTCACAGCAACAAATAAGCCGAACGAGAGCCGATATGGGTCAGGTAGAACCGCCCCGCTATGTCACGGCTTCGGAGCCGCGGAGCCATGCACGTAACGCCTTCATCGAATTCATAGCCACACTGAGAGCGACAAGACAAGTCAACCTCAAGACCTGCGAAAACATCTTGCAGTCCTATAGGCTAGGAAGTGAAAGCCTCTTAAAGGCGAAACTCGAGGAGGCCGAAGCAGCTATTTACAATAATGTCACTTCCCGGGTCATCAAGGGAACCATGACAGGACAGTATATGGCAGCTTACAGTGCAGAAAATGGCTTCGTGACACTGAACGAGATAGAGACAGAGCGCGCGGGAGTGCCTGTTTATGCGACACCACAAAACGACCCAGTTGTAGTTACTGCCCGATGCACCAAGATTATGCTGGACGATAAGATCCTAGAGATGGCCAAGAACATCGAAAGGAACTCAAAGTCAAAGCTGGTTGGGAAAACTGGGAGGTACCGAGAATACAGTGGGTCAACGGAGTTCCAGGATGTGGAAAGACAACATGGGTGATAAGAAACTTTGATGTGGACAAGGACGCCATCATCACCACAACAACTGAGGCAGCAAAAGATCTAAGAGAAAAGCTATCGCACCGTATCGGAAACCTGGTTAAAACCAGAGTGCGAACCATGGCTTCTGCTCTGGTAAATGGTTTCGGAAGAGAAAGTTTCAGTCGCCTCATGGTGGACGAAGCTCTCATGAACCATTTTGGAGCCATTGTGATGGCTTCAAGGCTGTCTGGTGTTGGTGAAATTGTCCTCATCGGAGACGTCAATCAGTTGCCTTACATCGACAGGGAAAATCTCTTCGAAATGAGGTATCACCGCCCAAACCTGGTAACAAAGATCAGCCAGGAGTTGCTCTGCACACATCGAAACCCAATGGACGTCGCATATGCGCTGAGGGAGATATACTCCGGTATGTACTCCTCAGCACCCCGTATAAAGTCCCTAGAGCAGAGAAGGTATAAGGGAGCGCAAATACCCAACACCCTACCAAACACCCTCTTTTTAGTTCACACTCAAGAGGAGAAAGAGACCCTGACAAACCAGGGTTATGGGTCAGGCACCGGGTCACGCATCCTTACCATCCATGAAGCTCAGGGATTAACATACGAATCGGTAATCGCAATCAAAACCAAGGCAAACATGAAGCTGCACGAGAGCGTGCCCCATGCAGTTGTTGCAATCTCACGGCACACGGGGACCTTCATATACTACGCCGACGACACCGACGACGCCATCAGTCGGTTCGTGCGGCGAGCGTTGGCTGCATCACCGAAGACCATCCGAGAGTTCAACCTACAGATGGCCATCAGGGACAGAAATGCAGCCGTAGTGGAGGCTCTGGGCCGGGAGGAGGCGGCTTAGGCAAATGGTAACTAGGCAAAGACTCGATGTCGAGCCGATTACTAGCGGTAGAATCCCAACCGCTAGTGATCGGCTCTACTAACGAGCACTAGAATTAAGTTTGAAATGTGCCCAACTCCCCCCTATTTTCCTTTTCTTCTAATCCAAGAAATATGTAAAAAAAAAACAAATGACAAAGATCACGGACCCCGGAGTCTGTGGAGTAGATAATTCAAATAAAAAAAAAAAAAAACCAAAAACTCACTTATATGAATTTTTCTCATAAATTTTGCGGTTATGTGAAAAAAGTGTCAATACAAAAGCTGTAGATCTTTTTAAACCCTACAACTTTGCCGTATAACTTATTTCTATAGGATTTGTAGTTTTGCCAGAAATCGGGATAAACCGTTTTTACGTTTAAAACGGACCCCTCCCCCCCCCCCCCCCTTCCACTTCCCGACCTCAGATCGCCCGTAAATTATTTTTCCTTTCACTTTTGTCATATTCTCTTCCATTTACAATGGGTTTCATACTACTATAAATTATTTTGTTTTCAAAAGCAATCGAGATTGGTCTAATATGGGTTTGCTTCAACGACATGCTAATTTAGGCGCGTAGCGTCGGCTCGACGGAGCAGGACGTGCGAGTTACACACTTTTTGGATGGGTGAAATCTAGTTAGTTCGCGTCACCGATTTGCATAGTAGCAGCATATTTGTAACTATACAGGTGTAGTACTAAATTTCGAAGTTATATGTTTTCACTTCTATCGGCAATCCAATGCCAATTTTTGAAGTGCTAACTTGTTTTGGCGTACCACAGACAGATTGTTCGTGGGCTGTGAATTGAATTCTAGCGTCACGCTCGAGAATGATAAGAAATCTTCGGGTAAACTCGGGACCATGGCCATTGGGCATCTAGAAATGCGCCAGCATTTTTCATTGGCTATCTAGAAATGCGTCAAAATTTGCAGATGGCCATGATCATGCCCACGCGTTCCGGCCCGCGTAGTTTCCAAAGTAAGCTATCGAATTCTGAGTTATAAGTTTTCACTTCTATCGGTGCGGCGGTCCAATGCCATTTTTTATGGACATTTTGGTTTAAATAGATGAAGGCTAAACCAAAGCGCAGAATTTTCACGAGCGTGCCGTTGTCCCCAGCATCCGAGGAGCTCTCGATCGGGAGCATGCGTTTCACGACGTTCGACCTCGGCGGTCACGCGCAGGCGCGGCGCGTGTGGCGCGACTACTTCCCCGCCGTGGACGCGATCGTGTTCCTCGTGGACGCGTGCGACCGCGCGCGCCTGCCCGAGTCCAAGAACGAGCTCGACTCGCTGCTGACCGACGAGACGCTCAGCAACTGCCCCGTGCTCATCCTCGGGAACAAGATCGACAAACCCGGCGCAGCCAGCGAGGACGAGCTGCGGCACTTCTTCAACCTTTACCAGCAGACCACGGGCAAGGTAACTAATAATATACTTTTTTTTTTGCTTATTTTTTATTTAACTTCATATTTTTTAAGTTTCAGGAGAAAGTCAAATAACCAAACTCGTAGAAAATTTCATTTCTTACAAATTATACCTAAATACATTTTTATTAGGATGGGTAGTTTGAAAGATATATCGAAAAAGGCGTTTTCCAAGATGGCGGCCGGGGGACAAGACAAGTGGCAATCCCACAAACTTGGGGTTAAGCTTCTATTGACCCCCATATATGTATATTTGTATATCCATGTCCCAATTATAAAATTGCGTCCTATAAAAAATGCATGCCCTGAAATTGTAACTTTTCTATGGACTACCAGTAACATAAAACATATTGTAAGTTGAGGTTTGAACTTTGAAGTTCTATTGATAGATGGCGCCGTAAAATTGTAAACACCGTTAGTTTACAATAAAACTCGTGAAAATATAAATCTACGGTGGGTCATGTTAGCTTATAATCTAACATCGTTATATTATGGATAAATTAATCCAACCGGTTTTTTTTGCATTAGACTGTCATTTCGCCATTTCTCTCCATCTGTTGTTTTTCTCCATATTTTGATTATAGTCCATACATTGTCACGTGCTTTATTTTTAGCTTACAACACCTTAACCTGTAGTACGTCGTAACTACGGTTCCGTTAGCGGAAAAGAAGTGGCGTTCGTTAAGAAGTCTTATCTTATCTTCTTCTACGGTAAAGAAGTGTACACTTCTTTACCGTAATCGAATTAGCGACTTTACAATTTTACTACTGGGTTTTGGGAACTCGATTATCGCAAGTAGTATGCCCTATGCCGAACATGTCAATGACTCCTTTGACTAGTAGCTAGCTACCTATTTACAGTAAACGTTTATTATCATTGTTTTCTGAATGGTTTAGTATACCGGATTGCACAGAAAGGTTGGCTAAGCCGAAAGCAAACAGTTTTTATTTTATTTTTGTATTTTTGTAACTGTTTGATAACATTATTAAACGCTAAATCTTAGAAGTATGCATTTTTGTACTATATAGTGAGTGTAAAAAAATTTGATTGAAAGAAGAAGTTACAACTAAATTTCTAGAGTCGTAAGTTTCTATAAAGCTTCATTCGAACCAAATTCCAAATCTTTTGCCTTCATTACAATTGCGGTAGGTAATGGTGTAACATTCCATAGGTTCGTTTCTCTTAGTAATCTGTAGATAATTTTAAAGAGTCCGCCCTTTTGTAGATGCTGTCGTGTTGTTTTGCTATAAATAATAATTAATGTTATAATGTATACCGTAAAAACTGAAGGGATCAAGACAGACAGACAGAAACACTTTATTATGCACACCAGTAAAGTTAAAAAAAATTAAAGAAACATATTACAAAAACAGAAAATACTTATAACTAGTGCCGTAAATGGCGGCCTTATCGCTAATAGCGATTTCTTCCAGACAACCATTAAAGCTGAAATTAAGAACTCAAATAGACCAAAAACACAGAGTTCTTAAATTACTTTTTTTTTATTTCTTCGTTTACAAAGTCGAATTCCAGTTTTACTTTTAAAGCTGTGGTGGCTAATGGCTAGAACACCCGATTTCAGTCATTCAATATAATGTCTATTGCACAACTAACTTCTGCGATGTAGCATCTGATTTAATTAGTTATCTATATTCTTTGCAATATTTAAAAAGATTTCCATAAATTAACTCTCTTTTTCTGGGTATCCCTACATTTAATGTTATCAATAGAGGATATATTATCTTTTATTGCTTTTTACAAGCGTAAGCGTGCAGAAACAATTACGTAGTATTAAATACACTTGTTTAAATATACTATAGGTATTTATGTTCGTGTTTGATGTGGTATCTAATCTGATTGATATACAACCTGGCCTGATGACATTGGGGACAAAAGTTTGGTCAAATCTTTTATCTCATCACACGAATATTTAATTCACTTTGGTTAAAGTTTCATCCTTAGTTGGTCGGCACAAGCACGTAGAATTATTTACAATCACGAAGTCGTAGGTTCGAACTTGTCTACATGGTCTACATGTCAGTTTTTTCCAAGTGAAAATACACAAGCTAGTCTTAAGCACTGGTTTTTACGGTGAATTTAAAGTTTGTGGGGACACTTATTGCTAAAAGTGATCTCTTCCAGGCAACGGCAGACTGCCTAAGATTGGAAAAAGAGACATCTTTTTCAAATGACATGTATATGAAACAGCGTGATTTCATCTCTTTGGCCCATAGTAACCGTTGTTCATAATGATGTCTTGGTGTTCTTTATTAAAGGTAATAAGGGTACCTGTTTTAAATTCCTTGGTATCCAAACCAGGTACTCTAATAATTGGGTTGACTGGCGTAGCGTTCCACCAAACTGAACCTTCTAACTAACTATACTAATAGGTACTATATAATACGCACAATGGCCCATTTGAGAGGCTAAGTGCGGAAAAGGGCCCGCCTAACTAACTAACTATACTAATTAATTCCATAAAGATAACACCATCGATCTCAATACACAGATGTGGTTTCCCAAACTTTAGGGCGCACGGAATTATATCATCGTTGGGAAGAGTGAGCGCTCACTCTTTCCGCTCTAGTCAGTTGCAGGAAGCAGCGAACGCCGGACGCTTTTACCTATCACTATTCGCTGTCAACGTCCAAAATAAGTAGAACCACAGCATATCGCGCCGTTAGCGATTCTAGGGGTTGACCCCTACTTCCGTTGATTAGTTGTGTCCAAACTACTTACGATACATATAGAGACGCAGCTTATTACCAATTATCAGATACTATAATACACCTCGTACGCGACTAGCGACCAGGGCGCCTCAGACAGTACGAACTCAGCTACGGGGAAAGAAAAACTAGGATTAACTTGGCTTTGTTTGGGGTCTGATTGTGTTGTGTATGCATTGTCCACCAACGTTTATTTATTTAGTTTATCCTCGAAAGGGATGCCCTATGGTGAAGAGGATCTTAATCTGTGTAACCATGTGGACAAGGGTTAAGATGAAACATACCTACCGAAAGATTCAATTTTTTTTTTAAATAATGAGTGACGAGACGAGCATGACATTTGGCTGATGGTAAGCAACATGCCTGCCACATAACAGCACAGTGACACGCAGCTATTGGAACATGAAGAATCCAAATCATTACCTAGCACTGCACGCGCTCGTCACCCAGAGATCTAAGATGTTATATCTCTAAGCCCAGTAATTTCTCTGGAACCATTGCCCTTCAAACGGAACACAATAATGTTTTTGTACATTACTGCTTGGCGGTAGAATAACTGGCAAAGATATGGTACTTCCCCTGGCGAACTCTGCCAAGAGTCCTACCACTACAACCAAGAGTCCTACCACTACATAAAATTCTAATTATTCCACTCGTTATACTTCGTGTGAAGGTTTCCAGATTGTTGTACCATAAGGCTGCGTGTATTTATATGTTAACGTGGCGTTGCAGGGCAAGGTGTCTCGGTCGGAGCTGCCGGGGCGGCCGCTCGAGCTGTTCATGTGCTCGGTGCTGAAGCGTCAGGGCTACGGCGAGGGCTTCCGCTGGCTGGCGCAGTACATCGACTGAGCGCGCCCGCGCACGCTTCTCATATCTCATGACCACAACCTGACTTTCATCACGTGGCTTTACTTACTCGATCGCGTCGACGTAACCACAATTTTGCGTAACATATAATCTAGTGTAAATATTAAGCACTATTATTATTGTGTATAAACTGGGTTCGAGTTTTGTCGACAACTAAACGCGTACTACCGTGGCGTAAATATAACATTTGTTTGAAGAGTCAGTGCCGCTAGACGCGCTAGAAATTTCTACATATAAATGTCAGGTTTACGCGCTCACGGTAGAACGCGTTTTGTCGGCGATACTCGCAGTCAGCGTACTGTAGTTAAAATTAACGCGGTCGATTACGTAAACACGGTTGGTAAAACTCAACACTCGCGCAAGCTACACCCGCCTCCAGCGTCCTGTCTCGCTCGCACCCGTCTCAACGTGCGAGCGAGACAGCATGTGTCACAGCCAAGCTCAGACGACGTAGCCTCCGGTAACAGAAATCTTTGCGTCTTCGATACAGAATGGACCAATCGGGCACTTCCTATCTTCATTCTTTTGAGTGAGTTCTTTGGTGCCCGGTTGTGTATTGCAGCTTAACATCTACTTAACTGACGTATTTAGAATCTCGTTCTTATTACACTATACCACTACGTTACACTATACGTTCTATTTCCTGAAAACCAACTGCATAAATCGTACGTATTTCCTCTTTGTGACATAAAATTGTTTTTGTAAAAATATTGCAGAATTTCAGTAGTCACATTGTTAAAACATTTATTGTTGCTGATGTATCGTGCTCATCAATAAAGAACTGTGGAATCAACTGTGATATCACAAAAATAAAGTCAAATGTTCCACCAAGTCCGAATGACATGTTGGGACAGTTGACTATTTTACGGTTGACTGCATATTAAAATTAGTTAAAATTGATGAAAACATTACATATTTTCAGCTTAGTAATCTTTTTCGCCATAACACTGTACTTGAGGTAAAATATTTTGAGGTTGGATGAGTTTAGTCTGTAACACGGAGGCAACATTGTGTAATTTGGGCAATTAGTATATTCTATTATCTGCCATTACAACACTGTTTTACTTACAGTACATGGCGGATATAGTTTATACTGAATTCAATTATAGTGGGTTCATAAATATGAGAAACTTTAAAGCGAAGCGACGTTAAATGTCTACATTTATAATTAAATGTGTACGTTCGAAATACATCCATTTGTAAGAGTCGTCCACTAGTAATGTTTTGCATATATTTTTATGTAGGTTACATTTTCTTATCACAAACGACATACATTTCTTTTTTTATCTGTCTACAGTTAACGAATTTATACATTACTCAGTACTTATGTGAAGTTAGTTTATAGTACAAAATGTTATGGAATCAGTTGAGCGAAGCATTATTAGTGGGCGAGGAATTTGTATAAAATAAAATGCAACATAGTATCTCGGCTGAGCTGCCTGCTAGTGGCGCGCTGGCAACACTGCAGGAAGTTTTATTTTAATTTACAAGTCACGCTCATTTAGCACGTAATTACTGGACTACTTCGTTCCGTCGAGATTTGATATCACAAGGAAAAGGACAGATACTAATCAACTGTTTTTAAAAAAGTTTGGCAGGCGGCAGAAGCCATCCGCTATACGTTACTTAAAAATAAAAACTGTATTAATCTGAGCGGTGATTTAATAGATGACTTTAATCGACAAGTCCTGGTTAGATCCAGCAGATCTTTGATTTATATATTTAGTTCAGAATCTAGGTCACTGAGTAAACATCTTTGTTTTCCTCAACTTCAAGAGTCCTCACCTGACACTCGTTGGAGTTATAATTAAAATATTAACTATATATAAAATACATTCAGAATGTCCTAATCGACTTTTACAAATCGTTACATGAGTAAGGTGAGACGAAAATAATAAAACTAAATAATACGTATCCTGTAATAATGTCTGTGTCAGTGACATCAGTGAATACTGATTTAGTGAATAATTTCACAAGTGTAGCGTAAATGTAAACAAAGCATTATGGCGACACTCGTGATTGAGCCGAAGGAACCAGTCCCGGTAATTATCTCCTCAGTGAGCGTGTCGGCAGGCCATTTCATCACGCAAATCGTTTAGGTTTCTGAAACCGTTTTAATTGTCTATTTAATTAAGGTAATGGTGCAAAGCATGGTCACTTCGGTATGGATTCATCTCGCCAAATATGTATAATTTAAGACGAAGCCTTTGATTTCTGTCCAAGTAGCTTTGTCGCGGTTTAGTACTATTAAGGCTACTTAGCACTCGACGAGCTCACAAACAGCAGACACCGAGTATTAATGTGAAGGGGTGTAATGTACTCACTGTTATGAATAAAGTTTTTATGGAATCCACTCCGAAAAGCGATTATTTGGTGCGTAGAAGCTATATTGTATGTGGCAGGTTTTTTTCACAATTTCTGAGTTGATTCCATAATTAAAATCCTTGATATTGATGAGTACAAAACACCCCTTTCTCGTAACCTTTTGTTGCGATGGTTTTTAAGACGTGTTTACTCAGACGCAACGCTTCACTGCGGCTCGTCGAGACACACGCAAGCCTTCAGCCTCCGTCTCAGGAGTCTAGGATATGTATTGCAATTATATTATATTTATTTTCTTCTCATTCCAACATTGAGTGATAATATTGACTTCGCTATGTTATATCAAGTAGCGCTCTTGTGTTATGTAATTTGAAAAAAAAAAACGACGAATGTTATATTTTTGTAAATTATTTCAATCACTTTTTTTCGGATTGTTTGTTTGGAATGTTTGAAACGGCCGGTTTACGATGGATTGTCTGTCAACAGAAAGATTACTTCAAGGTTATTTGATTTATCTTTGTTATCCCATTGACGGCTCTGAATATTTTGTAAACTCTATTACTTACAAACGCTGCTTAAATTTCAATCAATAGATTTTAAACTTTACTGTCTTCATCGAAGTAAAATGTTGTGTGTGTGAATCATTAAAATGCACGAGCCGTTTGTAAGTAAAACAGTATTTTTTACTTGGATTTGAATAATACATTAAATATCTGTGACATCGTACTGAAATTGTACAGTGGCTAAGTATAAGTAGTGAGAAAATATACGTCACGTATCTAACGCTAGTAAAATTAATGAAAAATCAGACATAAAAAAGGAAACTTACTCTCCGTACATACGATAACGTTCCGTGGCGTTTACTTTTTCGCTATATTTTCATATTTTAACTACTGTGTACGTTTCTTAAACGAACGTATAATTCAGTTCGAAGAATGCGAGTAATTCTAGTAAATTTGTATGAAATAGGTTTAGTTCCTAGACCTGTAGACCGCCGTTTCCGTAACATTGTGGCGATCAACTCGCGCTCGCGCTGCCCGATCGGTGGCGCTGGATTTGGTCATTGATATCTTATTTGCAGTAAGTCAGAAAACAATGTTTGTAATAAAATTTGTACTAAAGCTATCCGAGTTTTATTTTACCTACATGCCCTTGCTCTGAGTACGTGATATCTGGGGATTGACGTGCGTGCGAGTAAAATGGCGTCTAGTAGTTGACGTCTATTCTATGCCTCAAGCACGTTTTATTATATCTCAGCAAGCTAATCGAGATTACTGGTGTACACGAAGAAATGCCTATGCTCAGGAATTCGCGACAATGAACTGAAAGTGATAATGATGAAGCTGACTAAGACTACGTTGATCACCAACGACTTGTAGCCAATTCGGCAGTGTTCTTACAATTTTGTTTGACTTCACGCGACCTTAGAGACATGTCGCAGCCGGATTGTATAATTCACCGTTTTACATTACGGCTAGCAGTTTTGAAAAACGGCCGGTTTGTAAAGCGGCGGTTTAACTATTAGCCGGATTGAATGTGACTGATTAAAAAACAGCCGGAATGTATTCGACGCCTTAAGGCCGGTTTGCATTTTGATTAGTGCGAGTGAGTAATCGCGACTGATTGCTATATGCACTCGCAATAATCAATCGGTGTCCACACGTGTTTGCTACTAATCACTCAACTAATAATCAAAATGAAAACAGGCCTATACGTTAATACGTTATTCAACACGGCTAGCCGTAATGTAATAAATCGAGAGATGAGCCGCCTCTTTGACAAGTTTTAGTTCCGATTTTGAAGAACGTATCGCAATGACAATGCGGCTAACCGTTGAACCGCCGCATTACAAAACGGCTAGCCGGAATGTAATACGGCGAATTATACAATCCGGCTGCGACAGACACACCAGTAGTCCCACTGCGAGCCTGCGACTAGTTGTAGACCGGCGGGCGAGCCATACAGTTACAGTAGGTACCTAATATTTGTTTGTAAATGTTCGTATGAAGCGCCGGTTTACTCTGCGAGAATTTAACTCCAATGGCAAGTTGAACTTCAATTGATGTCTGATTGTCAAAATCGAATGCTATATAATCCCAAATTGGCCATACCTATATCTAATTATGAAAGTTTGATATGTATGTCCAACTTCCATGGTAAAAGTCAGGTGGTTTGTCATACCAAAACACGCAAGACCACTCTCTGTTGTTGTGTGATGAATAATTTAATTTATTGAAATCTTAAATACTAAATTATTTATGTCAATAAGAATCAATAACATGGTCTAATTTTGGTCAGCATTTCTTACAATTAAAAAAATGAAAATGGTAAGTTTAGTCTAGTCAACAAGTGCTTTTTAGGTCCACATTTTTTCGCTTTCTATTATATTATGATTGAGATGTCATTCGATTAGAAGACAATCATAATGATAGAAGGCGAAAAAATGTAGACCTAAAAAGCACTTGTTGACTAGACTAGTTATTATAGTGACTGTGATCTACGGACATAATATGGCATTGTGAAGTCTACAAATTTAATGTTGTAGATTTGTTCTTCAATATGTATTGTAGAATAAATACTTTTTCATATGCATTATTCAATAGTTTCCGCAGGACATGTAATGTAATGAAATACATTTTATGGCAATTTTTTACATATTCGATTGTTATGAAGTTTTTGTAGCGATCTTTAATTCTTCTTATGTATGTTAAATGTATCTTCCATTATTCAGAGATAATGCACCAACAGTGTAATGCATTTTTGAAGTGAAAACTTCTTTTGGCGCGCCTAGACAGATATTTCGTGGGTTGTGAATTGGATTCTAGCGTCACGCTCGGGTACCTATGATAAGAAATCTTCGGGTAAACTCGGGACCATGGTTATTGGCCATATAAATAGGTACGTCAGCCAATGGCAAATGCTGAAAGGGCGTGGCCTCGACATCATGCCATGGCCATCTAGAAATACATCAGCCAATAGGAAATGCTGACGCATTTCTAGATGACCATGCCATGATGCCGAGGCCACGCCCTCCGGTTACACACGTGTAGTTTCCAAAGTAAGCTATCAAATTCTGAGTTATAAGTTTTCACTTCTATCGGCAGTTCCTATGAATGCCAATATTTTTTTTAATTTGTTATGTAGTTTTTCAGTTTATTCGTTACAAAAATACATTTTTTTTATAATATGTATAGTGACGAGACGAGCATGTGCCTGATGGCCTGCCCATAACAACACAGTGAGACAGCTATTGCGAGGTAAAGAGTCCAAATCACACTGCACTGCGCTCATCACCCGAGATATAAGATGTTTTATCTCTATGCCGTGTAATGTCAACTGGAAACATTGCTCTTCAAACCGGAACACAGTGACGTTTTCACATTACTGCTTGGCGGTACAATAACTGGCAAACTTCCCCAGGCGGATTGCGGACTCTGCAAAGAGTCCTACCTTGGTGGGATGCAGGGGCGTAGTTACCGCCTGAGCCGTATCAATTATACGGGGGCCTCGACGTGTCAATAAAAACAAAAAAAAAACAAAATTATAAATTAAAACTTGTGAAAAATTACCTAAGAATTTCAATGGGACATGAACGCCTGTCAGACCTGTCACTATTGCCCATAGAGGTAGAAATTTTAGAAAAACTAAATTCATCATCAGATATAAATAAAATGATTTAATAAACCAGTTTGCCGAAAAAAGGCAAGGCTACTTAGTACAACATTTCATTTGAATTGTTTGTAAAAAAATTGGAAAAAGAGACAGAAAGATAATAATGAGTTTAAAAAAAAGGATGCTGTCATTTTTTTTTGTACGTTTTACCCTTCATGAGGGCCCCCAAACATTTTTTATACGGGGCCCCGCCAAAGGACGCTACGCCACTGGTGGGATGTAAATCACTCCGCTACACACATAGACGCAGCTTGTTACCAATTTTAGGATTCTCAGGGCACATAGCTCTAAATCGTTGATTTTCTCTTTATAATATTGAGCCTAGAATTATAGACATAGTGACGTAGATACTCTTATTCACAAACCTAAGCCCTACATAGTTCATTATTACTACTAGAATAAATTATCCCACTGCTAGGCAAAAACGCTTCTCTTCCCGATAGTTCATTAGCTTCTTTAAAAACGCTACTGCACACAATTTGCAATGCTATTAGTAAACAGATGCCCTAGTGTTTAATGAAAAATGTCCTAACTTAAGTATTTTCACTATATTTGATTGCAAATCCCAATATGGAAGGTGTTTTTAGATAACCATGTTTGCAATTGAACAACCGATATTTCAGACTTCGAATATAATTAATTTCTCAATTCAAGTGTTGCAATTAAATCATAGGGATCCTAATATAAATCTGCTTTACGTAAATAAGTTTTCCTTTTATAGTATAGTGACAGGACGTGCACCTGATGGTAAGCAACACGACTGCCCATAACACAGCTATTTGAACTTGGAAGAGACCAAATCGCTAACTAGCACTGCACTGAGCTCGTCATCCAGAGATATCAGATGATTTATCTCTTAGTGAGTTCTCTGGAAACTTCCTTCAAACCGAAATACAGTAACCCCAGGGTGTATTTCCCCCAGTAGCACATATATTCAAAATGAACTTTGTTACATAACAAAGTTAACTCCATTAATATGTTGCAATTGTATAATAAGCTCTTTACAGAACAACCACAGTGGTAACATACTCTTCTACTGCTGTAATGTTTTCGTGTAAATAAAACCAAAAAATACTAATTCATAATTTTAATGATAGGAAAATAATGCAATAAAATACTAATGTAAGTTATAATTATCTTGTAAAGTAATAATATTACAAATAACAATTGAATCTGTTTGAAAGTCACCGGAGTAACAATTAGCGCAACATTTATGGGAATGCTTAATAAATAATTTGATGAAAAAGCTATGAAGTAATAACTAAAGATCACAAACGAACAATGCATCACTTAAACCTACTAACTCTAATCCTGATAAAACGATCTTAAATCTTGCAAATTGATATTTACATTCTGTAGTCAATGATTATTGCACATAATAACACTTAAAATTACATATATCGAAATCGTACGTAACATTGGTAAACGTCAAGTGTGTGAAATTAACAAATTCCCTGCGCTATCACATGTCTAGCCCACATTCCCCAAATCCAGATCTATAGGCTCATCTTATTCTCTGAACCGTTGAATACATACTTCATTTTAATGTAAACATTACACTTTCATACGCGACTCGTACTAAAACAGTTACGAATCGATCTAAAATCGAGTTTATATGCGATTTTGTGAGGTAATATCACATTTGGGATTATCAACTACGTAAAATTAATCTACCTAAGTGTTGCACACGCATCCACTGCTGACCAGCCAACAACGCAACTAGAGGTTTGCCGATAATCTGAGCGAGCGTGAGGATACGCTATCTATGTATATACTGGCAACCTCGCAATACATTCGATTAGGGTGAGAAGGCGCGCTGTCCGTATCTATACTATACAACCCTAACTTTGTTCTGACACTACTGCGGGAACATTGAATTAAACTTGAAACACCATTTATTTGCTAAATAATTTAGCAGGAGAGAGGAAAAATAGGATCGTCTCGATGTAAAAGTCAAACATTTTGAACTTTTACGCCAACATGGTCACATTTGGAGTTCTTTATGGTATTTAGGAGAGCACAGAGAAAAAAGCTGGAGAATTGCTTGTTTTAGTAAAAAGTGACTCACTTTGGTTTCATTCATAAAAAAAGTTTTACGTAAAGTCGATAAAATATGACAGACTAATCCAATTATTATCAGAAAAAAGAATTTTAATAAAGTAAGAAATTGTTATTGATCGTATTTGAAAGTCTTTTGCAAAGTATAAGTGCAGGTGTCAGAATGCTTCTCGGGCGGTTCGACTTACTTTATATGAAACTGAGGCACATCGTGACGTCGCGACTCTCTTCACTACAAACCTACGTCCTACATGGCTCATTAACTTTACTGAACCCTACTTCATACAATTTGATATGATTTCTAGCAAAGAGAGCTAAATATATACTAAAGGAGTCTCGTGCGTATTAAATGCATACAAAATCTACTTGGTAACTTAATCTAACAGCACGTCACGCGAGATTGTGGGGGCAACTGAGAACGTCTCCGGAACTACTCACTAAAACCTATAAAATGGAAAACGAAAAGTAAAGATTTCATTATAGAACAGAAGGCATCAACTTTATATAAAAAAAAACTTTTCCGAAAAACGATATACTTATAAAGTTAGGAATCCAATATGTGCATAGTCTAATCTTTAAAATGCGCACATCTAAAATATGTAAAATTAATAACAACGATTTACACATACCTATGTATCAGCGGTTATTTACAAAAACTATTCTCCGAACGATAATCGGTAAAGGAGTTACAAAGAGAGTATAACAGCGACGGTATTGTCTTATCGATAAATCACACATCTCGTGGAAGTGAAATCCATCCCATTAACCTAACGTCCGTTTACAAATACAGCTTGACAAATACAAATAAGTCTTAAAATATAACGGTTTTTTATCTGTCAATGTCAAACTTAAATCTAACTGTGATACAATTATATTTTTTGTAAAAGTTTAAGGACTAATCTTTCATCCTTTATCAATTAAACTGAAAATACTGTTAAAATATGGTAAATTTCAAGTGGATTGTGGCGATACCATAACTTCCTACTCTTTTTGCCAAGCTATACGTAGACGAATAACTTTGGTATATACAACTAGTTCATAGCCTTCGCTACAGTGGAGACACGGCACATCGTCTCCTCAGCGGTCGGTCTAATAAAATAATTTGATTTATTTCTAAAACTACAAAATATTACCAATTATGATTTCCAAAATAATTGTGTCGATTGCGAAATCGTGATACGTGTACTTTGTACTTAAATCTAAAATAAAAAATAATGTACATGTGTTGTGTTTTGTGTATGTGTGTATGTATGAGCGAGGGTGTATGTGTGTGTATTCAGTTCATCCACTTGCGGCAGTTGGGCGCTCCACACATGCACATGATCTTGTGTGCGTCGTCTTCGATGTCAAACTTGTAGTCGTACGCCAACTGTGAGAGAATAGCAACAGATTATTTTTCTATCGACACATACTCAACAATCACTACAGATAGTGCAATCCACGAAGACGCGCCCCACTATTCCTCCTAACCGGTTATAGTATATTTATGTGTGCAAGCTTCCGTAAATGTTTGAGTGTTATCGGTACACACTAATTACCTATGAATGCACACGCACACTACAATGTCTGGTGAATGGTTCGCGACTGACGCTCGGAGCAAACGCGATTGGTGGAGAAATGTTTGAAAGAAAATGTGAAATTAAATGTGAAGAATAGAGAAATGAAATGTGAAATTTGTATGGAGTACTGTTCGCACCTTTGGGATGGATCGGCTAAGTATCAGCTTGAGGCTCTGGAATCGATCGAGAGGCGGGCTAAAAGGCTCATAGGCAATAATTCTCTTGTGCGAAAAAGACTGCAAACTCTTGAACATCGCCGGAAAATTGCTAGCTTATCGGTTTATTATCGGATACACTTCGGAGAGTGTGCATCTGATCTGCATGATCTAATACCACCTAGCCCTTTTTTCTATCGGACTTCTCGTAACTCGAAGAAGCGGCATCGTTTCATGGTTGATGTTCCAAAGACACGAACAAAGAGGTTTGACTCTACTTTTGTGATAAGAACGTCTCGACTGTGGAATGAGTTGCCTGAGTGGGTTTTTCCCGATGGTTATAATCTTGGTGTCTTCAAATCGAGAGTGAATCGGTTTCTTCTAGGTAAACACGCTCCATCTTAGACCGCATCGTCGCTTAACATCAGGCGAGATGGTGGTCAAGTGTAAACCTATAAATGTTTAAAAAAAAAAAAAAAAATTGGTGGGGCGCGTCTTCGTGGATTACACTATCTATAACTAGATTAATTTCGAATTTGTTTGCAGTTGTATCATTGTCGCTCAAAATGAGTGATATGACAGATTTATAAGACGAGTTAGCGATGTTATAACATTGGTTAGAGAATATGTAACACTGTATGTATCTTAACTCAGCGCGCGTTGACTGCGGCGGCTCGTATGGACTCGTAATTAGATAAGGAACCAGTTTCTCTCTGAACTAACACACATGTGACATCTTGTGTGCACGCGCGTAGATATTTGTTACATTTATTCTAACAATTTTGTGTATTTTGTTAATATAATTCTCACCTTTTTAGAAATGTATCGAGAACTATTTGTCCTACGCAAACCTTGTTGAAGCTTCAAAGGCAAATTTACTAATTAATACCTGTAATATAATTTCTAATTGTATTTTTTTGAAAAAAAAACATGATGGTGAAAATTTCAACATAAATGACAGATTTATGTAACGGTTAGTGTTGCAGCAAGAACGGAGAGGCTGTATGTAGCAGACACCCACCTCTTCACCGCGCGCGATGCGGCGCTTGGCGAAGATGATGATGCGCAGGTTGCGGTCCAGCTCGATGGTCTCGGCCACGCAGTTGGGCTGGCACGAGTGGTTGATGTAGCGCGCCAGGCCGCCGCTCAGCGTCGCGTCCACCACGCGCCGCTCGTCCAGACGGAACATGTAGATGCCGCGGTTCTGCAACAACACATTGCATTCACAACAACTAAATCAAACATTTTGTGTTACCCCCGACTAGGTTGCATTTGAAATTTATCATAATGTATCTAAAAATGTCTAATGTATTTAAAAATGCATGCATATCCGTGTAACTGTGGCCCGATACCCATACGGTGCTCTTGTAAAGTACTAATTAGGGAAGATTATATAAAGTACTTAGGAGTATGTATAGACAGTCATCTCAACTGGAACGTTCACATAAAAACACTATCCACTAGAATCAGAAAACTTATGCATGTATTCAAGGCACTGAGGACTGTGGCTGATACTAAATTAATCTTACAGACATATAAAGCTCTTGGTGAATGCATTATTAGGTATTGCATCTGCGCATGGGGATCTGCAGCAAAGACCACCATCATTTCTGTTGAGCGAGCGCAACGTGGTTTGATTAAAGTTTTGTTGCACTTACCCTTCAGGCATTCTACAACTGAAGTTTACAAAATAGCTAAGGTTCATAGTGTAAGAAAAATATTTATTTATGAAAGTATACGGCGGTATCACAAAAAAACTGTTCCAACATTACTCACCAATACCACAAAGCGAAAACGTCGTTGTCCAGTTCCGGGTGCCAAACGCAAATTTGCCCGTAAAAGTTATGCAGGAATAATTCCTCTAATATACAATAAAATTGACGCTAAATTCAAAATAAAACGTTTCAGTAATAATGAATGTAAAAGAATTATCTGGGCTTGGTTAGATGAATATGATTATGACGGAATTGAGAATATGTTAGTTGAAGTGGTTGCGCAATGTTGAACTACATTATTTAATAACAAGGTTTTTTTTTTAATTTATTTATGTCGTTTAATAATAATATCCTATAATCATATGATATAATATATACTATGACATTGTTGTCGAATATGTACTTTATATTTGTACCTACTTAAGTATAGTTGTGTTAAATAATGTGCATTTCTGAGAGAGTATATTTATGTATAGAATTATTTTTTGTGTACCTATATATGTATATGAACTACCCACGCTTAGAACCACACGCATAATAGCAGGTACATATGTAATGCTCACCTACACACATACACCCTCACATACTCTTAGATACACCCTCACACATAATCTCACATCCAAACTCACAAACACACACCCTCACGCCTCACACATACACACATACCCTCACACACACACCCTCACACACACCCTCACACACACACACACACACACACACGCCCTCTCACACACACTCACCCTCACACACACATACACAAACCCTCACACACGCACGCAATTGGTCACCATTTGTCAGAAATTATGTTAGAACATTAACTAAATATAAGAACACGTCTTCATGGGAGAGGCCATTAGCTATCGAAACACAGTTTGAAACTAGTTCGGAGCTAATGGGTTCATATTTCAAATTGTAATGATGTTATTTTCTTTTGGACCAAATAAAGTTTATTATTATTATTATTTTTTATCATCATCATCTAGACTTTCAAACAAAATCAAAATCCGTCCATCCGTTCGAGAGCTACGATTCCACAGGGAGACACACAGATACGTCAAAATTATGAAATCCCGTTGTTTTTGTATCTGTGGTTTTAAACCCAGACAAATACAGACAAGAGTGTTGTTTTTTAACAACACTTGTTGACTCATGAAGCTCCTGCTAAGGATAGGCTGTACAATATACACTCCTGAGTACTACTCTATATTTTAACATAACTCATTAAAATTATTATTAATTACCCATTATTAATTACACCAATATGGTGGACAATTCACACACCACTGTGGACATATTATATTTTATTGATATAAGATAACCCTAAATTTTATCTTCTTCAGTCTGTGACGTCTGGTTTCATTTTTTGGTAACTTTAATTTAGTCCATTCGTAGGTTTTTATGCTAACAATATTACGCAATAGTAGAAACTATAAAGTAACTTTTTTAACTGATATAAATAAATAGAGGAACTGACGTATCTATTCAAAATAAAAGTGAGAGTGTACCCATAAGGACACATAATATTGAATGAATAATTTTGACTTCATTAACTACATTTTAATATTTGGCACGGTTGTCGTATAAAAACATTTTATCAAGTAGAGGTGCGATAATTACCCTTTCTTCGTATTTCTTCTCCCGTATCTCGGAGAGCTCCGAGCGAATGATCTCGCCGATGTACTCGATCACCATCGTGTGCTTCTCGAGGTCGCGCGCCGCGTACAGACCCAGGCCTTGGATCTTAGACCTACGGGGGAAACGGCAACCATTACATTCAAAACAATCGTTTAATATTATAAAACTGAATCTTTTACCCCTTTATGGACAGGGAAGAGGGCCCAGTTAAGCACCGGTACACAGTGAAGTTTACACATAAGTGCTCTGCGGTAGAATAACTAACAAAGGTGTGGTACTTCCCCTGGCGGACTCTGCTAGGATTCCTACCAGATAGCCGTTAGACGCCAGATAGACGTTGTAATAGTGATTAATACACCGCGATAATAGTGTGCCGTATAGCCAGATAGACGTTGTAATATTGATTAAAAGACTGTGATATAATACTGTACCGTATTGCTATACTACCTGGCCAGATAGATGTATTTGTATTAGATTAGTAGATGTATTTTTTCTAAATTACGTTTTCGTAGAAAGAGAGTAAACGTCCTGGCCAGAAAGACGCTGTAATAGTGATTAATAGACTATGGTAATAATAGTGTGCCATATTGCCATTTTACCTGGCCAGATAGACGTTGTATTTTTTTCGAAATTACGTTTTCGTAGAAACAGAGTAGACATCCTGGCCAGAATGACGTTGTAAAAGTGATTAATAGAGTGTGGTAATAGTGTGCCGTATTACCTGGCCAGATAGACGTTGTTCCGCCACTCGAGCTTCATCTTCTTGTACTGGCTGCTCTTGGTGTGTATGAACTGCTTGGTGTAGGGGCAGACGGGCGCGTGGTCGGCGGAGGGCGGCGGCGCGGGCAGGTGCGCGCCGGCCGCGGGCGCGGGGCGGGGCGCGCGCCGCCACGCGCTGCGCCCGCGCGGCTCCGAGCGCGCGCTGCCCGACGGGTTCACGGCCAGGCCGCCCTCTAACAGCGCCGAGCGCCCGAACTTGAAGCGGTAGTCCGTTAGCGTCTCGATGCCTGACAGACAAACGTTTGGAACACAGTTAGATTGTAGTCTGGAAGAACACATATAGGCCTTTTAACAGTTTTTATTATGGGAACTACAAAACCGGCCGAGGCGCGTGCGCAGCCCGACGGGTTTACCGCGAGACCGCCTTCTAATAGCGCCGATCGGCCGAACTTGAAGCGGCAGTCCGTCAGCGTCTCGATGCCTGACACATAAACGTTTTGTGATGGTTTTTAACACATTAACAGTCCCTCGGTCTAACTCGGATGGGCAGCGTTCGGGAAACTTCGGCACATCTTTGAGTCCAAAATACCCCAATGCCTAAAGACAAAAGTCTTTAACCAGTGCGTGTTACCAGTGATGGCTTATGGAACTGAGACGTGGTCCTTAACTGTGGGCCTCATAACAAAGCTCTAAGTCATACAGCGAGCTATGGAGAGAGCTATGCTCGGAGTCTCTTTGCGCGACAGAATCCGTAATGAGGCTATTCGCAAAAGAACGAAAGTGGCCGACATAGCTCAAAGAGTAAGCAAGCTGAAGTGGCAATGGGCAGGCCACATCGCTCGCAGAACTGACAACCGATGGGGAAGAAAGGTTCTCGAGTGGCGACCAAGAACCGGAAGACGCAGTGTTGGACGGCCTCCCACTAGATGGACAGATGACCTCACAAAGGTCGCTGGAAACCGCTGGTTGCAGATTGCGCAGGACCGTTCGTTGTGGAAATCTAGGGGGGAGGCCTATGTTCAGCAGTCGACGTCTTGCGGCTGATGATGATGATGATGAACAGTCCCTTCATAGTATATTTATGAGTGTTAACACACAAACGTTATGTTATCCAACGAATCGAATACTAAAACTTTAATTATATGCAATTAATGGTTCGGCCTGAAGATGGATGTTCGCCATATTTTGATCAAGTACAGGGTTAAAAAAACATGGTGGTCGAATTGATAACCTCCTCCTTTTTGGAAGTGGGTAATAAAGGATTATTTGTAAATTTTAATGAAATTAAATGGAAAATCAGCGCAAACATCTACGGAATGTTCAGTGCTGATTCGGTTGGATACGCTTGCAGTGTTTTTCGTGTTCCCAAGAGTTGTATGACAGATCAACCTAAACTAAGTCGCCGTGGCGACTAAATCTCCTTCGAGCGATTATTTTAGCAAAAACGTTGCAGCGAAAGGAAGAGGCTATCGATGAAAAACTGCGGATTATGGAGCCTGCGGATCGATGAAGCGATGGATAGATAAAAGATGTGTGTGGAAGAAAGCGGAGGAAAGGAAAGTTATGGATAGAGGAAAACTGGGGAAAGGTAAATATGTGGATGAAAGCCACGGAAGGATTCAATTGTGAATGAAGAAGGCTACAACTTCAGTGGGCTAGGACTCTAGGTGGAGGACTGACCGGGCAGGCTCTCGAGCACGCGCACGACGGCGGGCTCGGTGAGGCCGAACAGGTCCTCGCCGGTCACGTAGTTGTGGGTGAAGGAGGTTACAGCTTCAGTGGGCTAGGACTCTAGGTGGAGGACTGACCGGGCAGGCTCTCGAGCACGCGCACGACGGCGGGCTCGGTGAGGCCGAACAGGTCCTCGCCGGTCACGTAGTTGTGGGTGAAGGAGGTTACAGCTTCAGTGGGCTAGGACTCTAGGTGGAGGACTGACCGGGCAGGCTCTCGAGCACGCGCACGACGGCGGGCTCGGTGAGGCCGAACAGGTCCTCGCCGGTCACGTAGTTGTGGGTGAAGGAGGTTACAAACAGCTTCAGTGGGCTAGGACTCTAGGTGGAGGACTGACCGGGCAGGCTCTCGAGCACGCGCACGACGGCGGGCTCGGTGAGGCCGAACAGGTCCTCGCCGGTCACGTAGTTGTGGGTGAAGGAGGTTACAAACAGCTTCAGTGGGCTAGGACTCTAGGTGGAGGACTGACCGGGCAGGCTCTCGAGCACGCGCACGACGGCGGGCTCGGTGAGGCCGAACAGGGCCTCGCCGGTCACGTAGTTGTGGGTGAAGGAGGTTACAAACAGCTTCAGTGGGCTAGGACTCTAGGTGGAGGACTGACCGGGCAGGCTCTCGAGCACGCGCACGACGGCGGGCTCGGTGAGGCCGAACAGGTCCTCGCCGGTCACGTAGTTGTGGGTGAAGGAGGTTACAAACAGCTTCAGTGGGCTAGGACTCTAGGTGGAGGACTGACCGGGCAGGCTCTCGAGCACGCGCACGACGGCGGGCTCGGTGAGGCCGAACAGGTCCTCGCCGGTCACGTAGTTGTGGGTGAAGGAGGTTACAAACAGCTTCAGTGGGCTAGGACTCTAGGTGGAGGACTGACCGGGCAGGCTCTCGAGCACGCGCACGACGGCGGGCTCGGTGAGGCCGAACAGGTCCTCGCCGGTCCCGTAGTTGGGGGTGAAGGAGGTTACAAACAGCTTCAGTGGGCTAGGACTCTAGGTGGAGGACTGACCGGGCAGGCTCTCGAGCACGCGCACGACGGCGGGCTCGGTGAGGCCGAACAGGTCCTCGCCGGTCACGTAGTTGTGGGTGAAGGAGGTTACAGCTTCAGTGGGCTAGGACTCTAGGTGGAGGACTGACCGGGCAGGCTCTCGAGCACGCGCACGACGGCGGGCTCGGTGAGGCCGAACAGGTCCTTGCCGGTCACGTAGTTGTGGGTGAAGGAGGTTACAAACAGCTTCAGTGGGCTAGGACTCTAGGTGGAGGACTGACCGGGCAGGCTCTCGAGCACGCGCACGACGGCGGGCTCGGTGAGGCCGAACAGGTCCTCGCCGGTCACGTAGTTGTGGGTGAAGGAGGTTACAGCTTCAGTGGGCTAGGACTCTAGGTGGAGGACTGACCGGGCAGGCTCTCGAGCACGCGCACGACGGCGGGCTCGGTGAGGCCGAACAGGTCCTCGCCGGTCACGTAGTTGGGCCACAGCTTCAGCACGCCGTCCTCCTTGCGCTCCTCGCGCAGCGCCGCCACCGCGTCCAGGATCTGAACCGACACAATCACACGTTAGACCAAAGATAATTACCAAAAACTAATGGTATATTCATTCTATTCTTCGTCTTAATTTTCCTACTGTAAATGCTTGCCTGAATTCTTTCAGACATCAATGCGACAAGGACGTCGTTATGACACTACGTAGAAGTTTCAATCTTTTTGTAATCACTGTAATTTTACCATATTCACTTACTGTACTTAACGGGTATTGCATTTTGTGCTAAACTATAGTCTCAGTGGTTTAAGCAGTAACTCGGCTACACAAAAAAATATTATGTATGCGAGTAGGTGTTTTTAGAGGGACTTATAGCAGTTACCCTTAGATGGCCTAGTTCTAATTTAAGATAGGAGTGATTAACCCGTAGTTGTATAGTGCATTCCCGAGGGGAAGTCGGGGGCCGGTCTACCCAGACCTGCCGAGCTCTTTAAAATAGCGGAGCACGGCGTTGAGTCGCTGGCATACCAGTTTTAGACCCCTTTCATCAGATGTTAAGCCTGATTTGCTTTCAGGAGCTTCTACTATTAACAGAAGTTTGGGCTAGCGCCCACCGCCGCTACACGCGTGTGTGTGTGTGTGTGTACTCACGTTGGCCCAGGCGGCGCGCGGCGTGGCTGCGCTGCACTCGTGCTTGGGCTCGTCCTGCGCGCGCACGTGGAACCGCGGCCGGCCCTCCTCCTCGGAGATCCAGCACAGGTAGCGGCAGCGGCCCGCCGCGCGCACCATCGACCAGTAGAACCGGACCTGAAGCGAAACAACAACTGTACCTCGGCACCAAACTTCACCACTTATAGTCATTTTATAAGTAGAGAAGTGAACCTGAACCTACGAAGTGACGAGCGTCTTACTTGAGGTAAATACACTCGCGATTTTCCAACTCCGATTCTACTTCGATCCGTCGTTTTGTCTGTTTAAATGTTTACAGCACAGTAAAGTGTCGAGTGACGCCACAACATTATACGATTAAATCGCGTATTTAATGGGTACCCCCTAATACATGTGGGGTGGGTTGGGATAAGCGGTACTCACGATCTTGTACCCCACGGGGTAGATGTAGTGCGGCGTGTGGAAGGCGGCCAGCTGGTGCGGCAGCAGGTGGCCGGGGCTCAGGAAGATGAGGCCGCCGACGCGGATGAGGTGGTTGGTGTCGGAGTGCAGCATCACGGACGCCACCTGCCGCTGCTCGTCGCGCGACACGAACACGCGCCGCTGCACGCTCAGCGTCGTCAGCTCGTTGTCCTTCTCGTTCTACGGACGAACAACACATTTATAAAGAGAAACTATAATTACATCGCCACAAACTTTTTGGTCCATCTATTGGATGCCGCGTGACGGTCGGCCGCGGAGTAAAGTGAAAGGCTGTCGACAGAGCAGCCCACGCCAATACGGCGGCAGTACTCGTTAATTTACTTAAACTATTTTTTTCTACAATTTTTTTAGTGAATGTCTACAATGCGAAAATAAGTTAACTTTTACCGTAGTGTCATAAAACCACACAATCCTTTTAATATTGTTTTAAGCAATCACCTTTGTAGTGGTATAGAGAGACGAACTTCTTAGCATTCCATGGATTCACCGTGCGGGTGCCGGGTCCATCGTGTGGTAGAGAGAGAAATCTCGAATAGACCCCAAGACTTGTGACTCGGGCGTGGGTTTAAAAGGGGCCCCTTATATTGACGTACGTCAACACTCACCTTCACTACTCGTATTTCTCTCCCTGCCCAGCCAAATCCGATATGATCCTACTAGTGCAGCTTTAGATACTCGTTCTAGTATAGAACTTACTGCACTTCTGGACAATCCAAGGTCTTTAAGCAGGTTATAGAGAGATTTTGCTGGTATACCTCTCGCTCCTACTTCTACAGCATATAAATTAACTACATAGCCATTTTTTGTTAATTCGTTTTGAAGGTTGTAATACTTATTTTGTTTCATCGCATGGTCTTTAGGTATATTAGTTTCCCACGGTACGGTAAGTTCTACCAGGACTATGCGTTTCGTAGCCCTAGAAAAAAGGCTAATCTAATGACTCATTGCAGAATCCGAAATTACAAGTAATTACAGGGCATAGAGATGGATCATCTTGTATCTATGGGTGACGAGCGCGATGCAGTGCTAGGTAATGTTCCATTACTTTTATGCTCCATTAGCTGAGTGTTACTGTGCTGTTATTGGCAGGCATATGTCAATTTTGAAAATGGTAAATATATAATAATGGTATACACGGCGAAAAATTTGATCGCTTTTTTATCCTACTAATGTAACAAACGTCAATGTTTGGATATTTGTTGCCACGTTATAAAGTCTGAACAGGTCTGGTTGAAATTTGGAACACATTTTGATTATAATCTAAATGAACACAAGACTATTTTTAATCCCGGGAAAATTACGGAACTACGCAGGTAAAACCACGTCCTAGTAAGTAATAATTGTAAATCTCACCTTTGGAGCATGAGATGAGCAGAAAGCAGTCTTGTTCTTGTAGAAGACACAGTTGTCTTTGACCGCGCAGCCGAGATGGTAGACACTGCCGCAGCGAACTTTGAAGCACCGCACTGTGGCTCCGAGGCGCCGGCACACGGCGCACGTCGCATTAGAACCGGCCGCCATGGCCGTCTCCACATTCATGAGGGCCCCACTAACAGTTTCATACACCCCTTCAGACCACAAAGCACAGTTCAAATGCACCCATCTATCCACATCACAGTTCAACAACCTAGACACTCCATCTGCCACTCCGTCTCCCTGTATACCACACAATTCACAACGCCTCGAATCTTCATTTGTTACGGGCATTATTGCTACGCCCGTTCGGAACACTAGTTCGGTGAGTTCTCTATCGGTCGGTCGTTTGTATTTAACAGGAGGACCGATGCAACCCGGAGACCATGCCTTGTATCTCACGCCCCGATACTTTTCTTTCTCGGTACTCTGGTTGCTTTTCTCATCTTGCTCCACGCTTTTCAAGTCTTCGTCGAGTGCGCTGACGTCGTCTCCAACTTCTTTCATTAGTTCGTCGTTGTCTAGCGAGTCCATGAATGAGAGATCCATTTTCTCATCTTTAATGTCCGGTTTGATGTCCAAATCGTCCGTTTCCATACTTTCGTTTGACGCAGTATCGAAGTCATCCCGGTCTTTGGATATGTTGTCGTTGTCAGATTTACTGTCTTCTTTGACCGTCGTTTTGGATTTGCCATCAAGTATGATGTTCGTGGGTCGCCACGCGAATCGCTCGTAGCATTGAGTACTGCAGAAGAACAGTTCCGAATCACTGTCGCAGAGGATTTCTCCAGCATTTCCTTTGTTCGCCGATAATAGTGGGAATTCGGATGCCTTTGCTCTCACGACGGAATCTAGAATGACGACGTCACAGTGTCTACAGAATTTGGCAGCTCCGTTCAAAATACTCTGGATGTCGATAGGCGTACCTTCCTTGCCATCTTTGCCTTTCGATCTATAAAGACCAAGTTTATGGGACGGAGGAGTTGCCGTTCTTTCAATGATCTGGTATGCTGTAGGTGGAGGAATATGTAAAATACCCGCGAGTTCTTTCAGCACGCCAAGAATATCTTCCGCAGCGCCGGACGTCAGAGTCAGCGTCACGGTAACATTCTCATTGCTCTCCGTGCTACCTGGAGAGTCTTCCATCTTGACTTTGTTCGGAGAACTAGCTTCGTAAGGTTTGAGAGCTTTTTGAGAATCTTCTTCGTCCTTGAGTTGGAACAGAGAAACCGGTTTGATTCTGATGGGCACAGGCGCAATGATCGGTATGACAGGCGACAAGCGACTGGTCAACGAGTCACTATCCTCGTCGTCCTCTTCATCATCAATCAGCTTTAGCCCAGGGAATCTGTTGGCAGGTTCAGATTCCAAGCACTCAGGGCTCGAACAGCTGACTATACTGTCTGGAGTGTCCGTATCTCTTTCCTTGCAAATAAAGTCGAGTTTCTTATCTTCGGGATCTTCGTCAAACATAATCGGCTGGAATTCTTGGTCGTAGAAGCCGCGTTGAGTAGAAGCAGCGGGTTTCTCAGGCAGGGGCTCCTCGTCTCCGAAGGGCTTGGTGTTGTAATAGTCGGCCACATTCGGAATCTTTGCGTTACCGAAGTCTCCCGTTAAGTCACCCTTAAGAAGGTCATAGTCTTTGCTCTTTAGTTTAGTCAAATCTCCAGAGCCGAAAAGCGGACAGACCGCGAAATTGGTTGTCAAAGCCGGCTCTTGGATCTGCATCGTCGGCAGCAGTCGCAGCTGAGCCATCAGATTGTCAATAAAGGTATCGTAGTCTTCCTCGTACCGGGAACCTTTCCGGGGTCGCTTCTTCGCATTGGTAGCATTTAAGCTGTTTTCCGCGGCAGCTTTCATGTTCAATTGCATCTGTTTTCTTTTCTTTTGCTGGTATTCTCGACGCTTCCGCTTTTTTGCCTCGGAAGGTGTTTCGGGAGCATTCGTTTCGGACGTGGTGTCCATGTTAACGGTCTCGGGGTACTCTTCCTTCATCGGCTGATCGAGCTTACCCTGATCTGATGCAGTGGAGATGCCAGAGGTGGCAGATTGCTGCGAACTCTCATCTAGCAGTTCTTTTTTCACATCCATAGGAGTGAACGGTCGATGGACCGGGCTTTGCTGAGGGGGAGCGATCTCCTTTTTGATCGTTTGGTGAATCTGCTGGTTGTCTACGCTCATCGGGTATATTTGCATAGGTTTTATAGTCGGTGAGGTCTCGGGCAGCGGAGCGTGAATAGGAAGCTGCGGTTGTGGTTGGTGGTGTGGTTGCGGGGGCTCCTCTTTGCTGATTACTTTTATAGGTGTTTTGCGCACATCCATCAGGGAGTGACTAGTGTGCGTGTGCATCGATATTGTGGAAGGGGGGATGGGTGTTTGCATCGGTCGTGCGGTGAACGACGAGCTAACAACTGTTGTGACGTGTCGCGGCGCGCTCTTCGTGATGTCCACGTCGTGGGCCAGCGTGGGCGGCGGAATGGGCGGGCGCGCTAGCTGCGCTTCAAGAGAAAGGATCGTGCCGAGCGCCGGCGCCGTGCGCTGCATCGTCCGTTGCGGCACTGTAGTCGCGGCCGTAGTCGTCGTTTGAAGAAGTTGCTTCAGTAAAACGTTCTGCGATTCATCGTTATTGTTTCTCTGCCCGGTCGTGCCCGGCTTGTTTCCATCGGCACCGGCCGCGTTCGCATCATCAGTTTCCATCGGCTCCGATTTCACTACTACAGCTTCGACACTGTGCCGTTTCGTCGGCTGGATGTGCCCCACGATGACTTCGCTCTTAGGCTCATCCGTCGATTTCGATCTCTTTAAAGGAGAAGTGAGTTGAGAATGTAGCAACTTGGACGTATTTATGAAGTTGATCGGCGTCTGCTTAGTTTGCATTTGGGACACGCCGGGACTGACTATAGTGTGCGTGCGAACGGTAACGTTTGGAGCGAGTTCCTTGTTCCCGATGAGCGGTCGGGAGGTCATGACGAGCGCGGGCGGCTGGCTCGAGCTGATGCTGTGCGGGGTGTAGTGCGGCGCCGGCATCTGCCGCGTCGGCTGCAGCAGCGTGTGGCCCAGGATGCTCGTCGGGAGAGGCTGGCTCTTCTGGAAGCCGGAGCTCGTCGTGACCGTGTTACTCGCATGCACGATCGACGGCGGGGTCGACCCGCACTGGATGCGAGATAGCGCCGGCATTTGGACGATTTGGGCGCCCGACGAAACCACGTTATTGTCTTCCGGAGGGGTATTGTAGCTCGGCGGTGCGGCCAGAGGCGACGGTGCCGGGGATTTGAGCAGAGGATTTTGTACCACGGGCGAGTTGATCGGAGAAACGGTTGGAGATTTCCTCATCTGCGCCATGGATGATAGCGCGTTGATTCTCGCACCCAGCACATGGCTGACGTTCATCGGTAAAGGCTCTGAAGTCTGGTGCGGCTGCGGGGGTTTATCGAGTCTCGGCACGGGTGAGGGCCGCAACGCCGCCACTTCCACTTTGGAAGAGGGCAGCAAATTCTCGAAGTTGACCTGCGTGGGCGCGGTGCCCTCGCCACTTTTCCTGATAACGTTGGAGGGCTCCACTTTCGGCGCATTCGGATTTAACGAAGACATGATAGTGCGGAGCTGTTGCGACACGTTGGCCATGGTGGAGGTGAGGTCGGCGGGCTGGGAGAGCGGGGACAGCTGCGGCGGCGCGGGCGCAGGCGGCGGTGGGGGCGGGGGCTCGGGCGCGCGCGGCGGGGGCTCGGGCGCGCGCGGCGCCGGCCGCGGCTCGAACCGCTCGCCGCCGTCGATGTTGTCCAGCATGCACAGCATGTCCTCGAAGCTCTCGACGCGCTTCCGCTGCGCGTCCGCGGGGTCGGCGGCGTGCTCGCGCATCGTCATGTCGTCCAGGTAGCGCTCCTGCGAGGGCGTCGGCGACGGGATCGAGATCTGCACCGACTCGTGCGCCACCTCCGCGCCGGGCGACGCCGCGCCCGCGCCGCCCGCGTACGAGATGGCCTTAGTCTGGTTCGCGATCGCTTTTATAGTTTGCGCGACGTCTTCCGCCGGCGCGGGCGGGGGCGGGGCCTGCGCGGGCGGCGGAGCGGGCGCGAACCGCAGCAGCAGGTCGCGCGGCGGCTCGTCCTCGGGCCGGTCGTCGTCGTCTCCCTCCATGATGTTGTCGGGTATCTTCTCCGGCACGGGGTCGGGGCTCTTGATGTCGGCGCGCGCGGCGAGGCGCAGCGAGTGCGCATGCGGGTGCGGCAGCTCCGTGTGGCGGCTGATCTCGGTCTCGATGTCGAGGTCGCGCGGCCGGCGGTCGGGCGCGGCCGGCGCCGGCGCGCCCGGGCCCGGCTCCGGCGCCACCGTGCTGTCCGGCGAGGCCGCCTCGTCCTGGAAGATCTTGGCCGGCAGCGTCGCGTCGTGCGACACGGCGAGGCTCGACAGCTTCGGGCCGCCGAGCGACAGCGCCATCGGACGCTCGATCGTCTTCACGATCTTCTGCTTGAGCTGGTGGTGCGTGAGCATGGAGGGCGGCAGGCGCGGCGCCGGGCCGGCCGCGGCCAGCGTGATGACCGGGCTGACCTTGCCGGCGCCCGACGAGATCACGCCGATGACGGAGGCGAGCGGCGCCGGCGGCTTCTTGGGCGACGAGCGCGCGCCCGCCACCGCCAGCGACTTGAGCACGGGCACCGAGATCGTCTGGTTGGCGATGGAGACCGAGGCGACGGTCGCCTGCGCCACGTCCTCAAGCAGGCCGGGCGCGCCGAGGTGCGGCAGGCGCGCCGGGTTCACCAGCTTGTACTGGTGCAGCGCGGAGGGCGGCGCGCCGGTCGACAGGCTGATGACGGCCACCGTCTTGGTGGCGGTCTCGGTGCGCGGCGCCGGGCCCGGCTCGGGCTCGTCGGCGGCGCCGCCGTCGATCAGCTCCTCGAAGTCCTCCTCGGTGGCGATGCGCTCGGGCCGGCCGGCCTCGGGCGCGTACTCGACGGGCTCGTCGTCGTCGGCGCGGTCGTCGGCGGCGACCGTCTTGCCGGCGAAGCGGCGCCGCTTGAGGATGGAGACCTTGGTGATGTGCCGGCGGCGGTCGTCGTGCGGCGGCCAGACGGGGGGCGCCCCGCCGCGCAGGCCGGGCCGGCAGTAGCGGTAGCCGGGCGGCAGCGGCGCGGCGTGCGGCGCGCCGCCCCCGTGCTCGGGCGCGGGCGAGGCGGCGGGCGACGCGCCGGCCGCGCCCGGCGTGCCCGCGCGCGTCACGCACGGGGACCGCGCCACCGACGGGGACGCGGGCGCCATGCCCATCGGGCTGTACTGCTGACGTGCCATCGCCACGCGCTGTCCAAACACACAATGATGAACCTAGTTAGCAGCCTGATTTAAATAAATACTAGCGGCCTATTCCGGCTGCGCTCGGATATTGTCATGTAAAGACTATTAATCGAAATAAAAACTATCCTATCTCTCAAGTTGGACCAGACAGCTCGCGGTGTGCCAATTTAATTTAAAATCGGTTAAGTAGTTTAGGAATCCATCGCGGACAAACATCGTGACAGGAGATTTATATATATTAAGAAAGAAAGATTAAGATGACCAAACTAAAAAAGCGGGAGCGGGTTAAAATTTTCATGAAAATTTAAACAAAACAGAAGTTCATCATATTAGTACATGGTCGTAAAACTACATTAATCCACTGAAAGCTTTTTAATGCGATGCTCAGCTCGGAGTAGTACCTTCCAACCACAGAAATCTAAATAATAAGGTAATAGAAGTCGCATAACCGCGTGACTTTGTCGCCGCAGTTAACTAACATCTAGAGTGGTACAAGCATATGTAAACAGCAATGCAAGGTAAAATTGACGATATTGTCACATACTCAAATCTTCCGTGGTACGGCCGCAGGTAGCAGTCGTGAGTTAATGCTGTCACGGTGCAATTTCCTTAGCCAAATATATCGATGAAATTGTTAATATATCGATAAAAAAACAGTAAATGCGGTAAATGTTACTTTTTTATTTCATAAATGATTAAAAAGATATGTAATGTTCAAATTTCTCATTTGATTTTGCCTCAAGTTCCTGCGGGGCTAGCACGGGGAGTGGACAATTACTCCACCGGGAAAGGAAATAATCTCTTTCCCCTTGTCAATTTTGTCCACTTTCAGAGCACGGACTCGCCGGTGGATAGTTATTCCACGGTGGATATACGGCGGGAGTAGCGTTATCACTTCAGTTTTGCCGTTATAAGAAAACTAAATAATAAAGTGGCCAAGTGCAAGTTGGACTCGCCCATGAAGGGTTCCGTTGCAGCAAGTAACATAATATACATAGTACACATAGTTCTTGTACTTCGTTGTAACTTTGATCGAAGTTTTAATGATAGTGTATTTATGACGTACTAAAAAAACTACTTATCAGATCGAGTTCAAACCAATTTTCGTTAATAGTTTGCATGGTAATGTACATCATATATATTTTTATTTCTCTTACTTTAGAAGTTAGAGGGGGGGGGGCCACACATTTTACCACTTTGGAAGTGTCTCTCGCGCAAATTATGCAGTGTAGACAAAAATTATATTAGAAACCTCAATACATATCATTTTTGAAGACCTATCGATAGACACCCCACACGTGTAGGATTGATGAAAAAAAGTGTTGAGTTTCATTGAGTTTTGAGTCCCATACCAAGAAATGAAACTATTTTTTTTTTTTAAATTAGGGCAACCCTAATTTTTTTTTAAATAAAAACTTAATGTGTTTCACAGAATACATCTACTTACCAAGTTTCAACAGTGTAGTTTTCATAGTTTCGGCAAAAAGTGGCTGTGACAGACAGACGTGACGAATCTATAAAGGTTCCGTTTTTACGTTTTACGGAACCCTAAAAATGAAGTATTAATCATCAGTTTTTCTGTCAACGTTCCCTCTTTTTACTTTTATTTTTTTCTGTGCTGCGTTTTGAGGTTTTATATGTAGGTTTATTTTTGTAAACAACTATAAAACATTTTCTCATCTAAATCACATACCTTAGTATAGAGAACGCATTTAGATATAAAAATGAGTAATTATATAATTAAAAATATAGTTATAATATGCTCGCGACAGTATGTTTGAGAGAGATTTACTTATGTCGCCACCACCAAATCAGACGATAGTTTGTCCCCTGTCATATGTCAATTGAAGAGTATTTATCTTCGTTTTCCCGAGTCCGTGCTATACAGAGAGGAGTAGCGAGATATAATGTCCACGACAAACGTCAAGTGGAAACATTTTATCCCTTTCCCCTGTTGCCATGCTATGCAAGGTGGAAATGATTATTATATCCACTGACAGGTGGATAAAAATGGTGGAAAGACTATTAGTCTACTGCCCGTGCTAGCCCCGCAGATATCACTACATTGTACAAAACAAAGTTACTTCTCGCGGCTGTCCGTCCATATATGTATATGCTTAGATCTTTAAAACCACCAAACCGATTTTGATGCGAGTTTTTTAATGGATAAAATATTTCAAGAGGAAGGTTTACATGTATAATACGTGCATAAAATAAGATAAAATAATATATACCATAATATTATAGGTCTAACCTTGTGGATACTTATGTAATCAACAATTAATACTGGTATATTATGTGTATAAAGTATTAATTTTGCTGTAATTTTACCACCAGACTACTAGGTAAGCCCCGTGGAGTTCTTTTTTCTGAAACTTTGTAATTCTAAAACCAATATTTTTTTCACCCAAAGCCGATGGTGTCAAACTTACACAGTACTATCTTTTTGCAACGACTTTGTAATGTTATCACTATTGGGTTTGGGCGAAATTTGAAGGACGAAATGTATTGCAGAGATTCACTCTATTTTATCATCATACAAAATATACAACAACCTTTGTTCTTGAACTATAGCAAAGTCCATGTGGTGGCAGAATTACATAGTTCAGGACGTCTGCTCTAATTCAACGAAAACGTAATTTCGAAATAAACTCGCGACTTTCCTACTCCGATTCTACTTCGATCGTTTGTCGTTTCTTCCGTTTAAATGTTCTAAGCTTTCTCTAATTAGAGTATGCTTAGAACATTTAAACGTCAAACAATGTTCGATCGAACGAAACGAAGTAGAACCGAAATAGGAAAGACGCGAGTTCATTTCGAAATTACGTTTTTCGTTGAATTAGAGTAGACGTCCTGTTCTCGAAACAATAGTAGTATAACCCGCGTGACTCACTTATTTTATAGGCATATTGACTTTGTTGCAGTGTAATATAATGAAATTGTAAAATAATCAATGAAAAAAATTAACTTTATCGAAAATTAAAATAAGACTGTTCTTTGATGTATCGATATATTTTAAAATTTGTCAAGCACTAGTGTATATGTGAAAAATGGTTTATTTTTCAATGTATTAGTAGCAGGGTTGAAAAAAAAACAGTTTTTTTTAAATTTTATAAAACAAACAGTTCAAAATGTTTTAAACAAGTGTTTTTTTTGTTTGTTATGTTTTTTTTATTCATTTTAGTTTTGTCCATTCATTTCATTTCAAATAAACGCCATATTTATTGATTTATAGGCTAGGTACTTTCAAATTTGCAAAATGGTTATTGGTTACACAGTTGTTTTGTGTTGCGTGCGTACCTATATCTAATCTGTACTAAACGGTTTAGATTCACCTGTGTCTTCTAACTAATGTTCATTTTTAACAGGGGAAACCCATTATTGTTATAGATACCGTTTTTAAGAGTTCAATGGGGAAACTACAATATTTCTATTTTAATACGGGAAATACCCTACTAGTCCATTTAATTACTTTCTTTCGATGGTCGACATTAAGGGCGTACCCCGAGCAAATGACCTTGAGTATTTCTTACCTTATCGCACACCGCAAGAAAGAGCAAGAGAGAAACAGTAGGATTTGTGGCCGTTTTACGCTCAAATTTTAGAATAAACTCTTGATAACATCAGATTTTGGTCTTTTGAAAAAAATAAAACTACCAAAATGTTCGTAATGGAATTGTCTATCCGTTGGTGTAAGTACAAAATCAAAATAATGGATGTTTTTCGAGGAGATGCATGATAACTACAATTATTAAATTTTTTCATGGTTTCGTTGTGAGGCGATTATTTAAACAATAAGTTCATTAACAAAAAAATAAAACTACCATTTTGAAGCCAAATTGGCTAAAGAAATTTAATGTATTTTTTACCAGTTGATATTTGTTTTGGCTAAAGAGTAGATAGCTCTTAAAACTGGACAAAAACTCGTTTTGCTGGGGGACGCACCTTAAGTAGCGACTTTCCTAACAGGACCGACGGGGAATTACCTATTAATTCTAGAGGTATATTATTGAAGTGTCTTTCTTTGTAATATTTCTTTTCAAAACCTCATAATTCCTTTTGCGAGTAGGTACCAAAAAAATAAAATAAATAGCATAGACTCAACTGGTTTTATGTCAATCTATTACGAGCCCTAAATATTAATTTATTTTCCTTCAAAAAGTAGTTTTAAACATTGTTTTTTTCTTTATGTTTTAAACACTGTTCAATACTTGTTTTAATCTTTGTTTTTAAACATGTGATTAAAAACACTGTTTAAATTCAAACTGTTTTAAACACTGATTTAAACATGTGTTTAAAACAACTTGTTTTAATCATGCCAACCCTGATTAGTAGGTTCACTGATAAGCGTTTATGGATGTGTGTGATGCAATCACAAACCGTGATTGTTAATGTGCAACTGTTAGTGTGTGAGTGGATATGTATTCGAATAGTACGCGCATGTATTTGTGACCACGGAGGTAGGGGAAATGTGGCGACATGCGTTTTGCAAGTCATTTGAAAGTTATGGCATTTCTATTACCTTATTATTTAGATTTCTGTGCTTCCAACCAATTAATTTATCGGCGCCTATTTGAAACATCATCTCACTCTTTTTCAAGTTCAACGGTTTTTTTATCAGACACATTTCGGGATGTTTGCATCCGATTTACTTGATGTTTTTTCTAGATAAGCGCACTCGACTGTAGACCAATCGTCGTGGAACACCAGGCCAGGCAGGGTCAATTGCAAAGCTACTATCGAAAAGAAAAAAAGAATGCGTGCCGCCCATATCACTACCAAAATCCGTATTATTGACAACTTTTTTTTTTGTACATTTGTATGCTTTTTTTTGTTTTTTAAAATTGACGTGTAAATTGTGCATTAATGATAATGAATAAACAACTTTGACTCGCGTAAATTATCGGATAAGGCTTTAACAAGGCTTGGATACGTACCATTTCGTTAGCAGGGTTTCCTGGTGAGGGCATCGGTTGTGGGCTGCCCAGTGGAGACGTTTGCTGCCGCTGACCGTACGGTCCACTCACACGCATGCCTGTACCAATTGGAAACACCACTTTATAAAATAAATAAAAAATACGATGAATTGATATATGAGAAAAAGTAATAGGAGTCTTTGCAGAATAGGCCTGAGGAAGTACCATAGCCTTGCTAATAATTCTACTGCCAAGTAGAAATTTACAAGCATTAATGTGCTTCCTGTTTGAAAGGGATGTTTCTATAGAAATTTAATTGATTTTTTTTTTTATGAAATGAAAAGATTTTTTTCTTTTGTATGGTCCATTTATCGAAGAAAGCTATAGGCTATTTAACATTACGCTACTATAAACAGGAGCGGAGTATGAATGAAAAATATGTAACAAAAACGGGAAAAAATATTGCTGATTGAGAGCATACTACTCTAGTGTAACTCAGGTACTATCCAACCATACATTTTGTGGTAATTAATAGGGTACAATCCTCAAAAAAACTAAGTAGCCCGTTAGTTAGATTGCCAAAAAACATTGTACACGTATTTTTTCTTTTGTTTCACAAACAAAAAATGACGAAGATACAGCGCTTCGATGTTTCGTGTGACGTCACTTGTCAGTACGATTTTTACTCACGAGTGACGTCGCGACCTCCCACTCTCGAAGTTTGATCGTCTATATCTTTGACGATTTTTAATATTATGAAAAAACAAAAAATACGTGTCATGAGCTCTAAGAAATTGACTATAACTGAAGCGCATGTATAGTCCGAAAATCATTTACTGCTCAACCAACCTACCTTACACACAACCTATAAAGTTCTGCTATATTACAAATTACCGAGTTTGGATGTTTGTTGCTCAATCACATCGGAACTGCTGCGAGGATCGGGTTGAAATTTGGAACACAGAATATAACCTGGAATACCACGTGGCATAGGCTACTTTTTATCCAGATAAAATAATGGGAACGGGAATGATGTCCTAAATCCCAAGCCGCTACTAGCTATAAAGGAACCGACTGAGACGAAGAGGCTACTATCAGCCGAAGTTTGGGATAGCACAGAAGGCGCAAAGCCCTACTAACCTATTTGTATAACCATACTTAAGCATAGAACATTCTATTCACCTGAAAACATTATATTCCATACTTAAGATACAAGTGAGATCCTCATCAGTGGCTATACTGTAAAGAACGTAATAAAGCGAAAGTGATGTTACCTTGTTGGTGATGCGGCGGCCTGGCGAAACGCGACGGAAGTGGCGAGCAACCGGGCGCCGGCCGCGGGAATCTTCCTGTGCTGTATTCAGCGGCCTGCGACAATGTTATGGTATACAAAACACTTTCTCACTCAGTCATCATAAGTCAGATCATCGACAGAAATCATGGTGGAGACCAAGTGTCTGTCCGAGAGAACTGTTAGTCCTATAATATCTATATTTGATTACTGTCAATGAGGTACATATTTTCAGAATGCAAATAGATTTTTCGAAGATAGTTCTCAATTTTTCCATAGGTGGCGCCAATGTTTCATTTCGTTAGATATTTTTTACATAATCTATTTTCTCAAAAACACAAAAACCGACTTCAATTTAAAGTTAAATTCAGACACTCGACCAAATTTCATAAGAATCTATCACTATATCGTCTAAATATGTGAAAGCAAATTTTAATTTTTAGGGTTCCGTAAAACGTAAAAACGGAACCCTATAATCGAGATTCGTCATGTCTGTCTGTCTGTCCGTCCGTATGTCACAGCCACTTTTTGCCGAAACTATGAGAACTACACTATTGAAACCTGGTAAGTAGATGTATTATGTGAACCGCATTAAGATTTTCACAAAAACATAATTAAAAAAAGAATAATTAGGGTTGCCCTCATACTTCGAACTGAAACTCAAAAATTTTTTTTCATCAAAGCTACACGTGTGGGATGTCTATCGATATCGATAGGTCTTCAAAAATGATGTTGAGGTTTCTAATATAGTTTTTGTCTACACTGAATAATTTGCGCGAGAGACACTTCCAAAGTGGTAAAATGTGTGTCCCTACCCCCCTCTAACTTCTAAAATAAGAGAACGAAAAAACTAAAAAATATATATGATGTACATTACCATGCAAACTACCAACGAAAATTGTTTTGAACTCGATCTGATGAGTAGTTTTTTTTAGTACGTCATAAATACATTATTATTAAAACTTCGATCAAAGTTACAACGAACTAAAAAAACTATGTGTACTATGTATATTATATTACTTGCTGCAACGGAACCCTTCATGGGCGAGCCCAACTCCCACTTGGCCACTTTATTTGTTCCTGTTTCTAAAACCGCTACACCAATTTCGATAAAATTTACATGGGACTTTCAAATTTGCTCAACTTTGGGACAATATAGGTTCAGACCTCTGAACTATGATCTACCAATATACATCAAACTAGATTCACAATTGGCGGCGCTATCGCGTAACATACAATATTATATTAACCTACTAGCGGCCCATTCCGGCTGCGCTCGGATATTGTCATTTAAAGACTATTAATCGAAATAAAAACTATCCTATCTCTCAAGCTGGACTTGACTGCTCACGGTGTGCCAATTTAATTTAAAATCGGGTAAGTAGTTTAGGAATCCATCGCGGACAAACATCGTGACAGGAGATTTATATATATTAAGATAAGATATTGTCCCAAAGTTGGGCAAAGGCCTCTCTCCCATTGGTCTAAAAATACATACAAAAAGAAAACACACCCGCATTTAAAAACCTCCTCCTTTTTGGAAGTCGGTTAAAAATTAAACATTCACGTTTTGTCGAAATTGATAAAATCTTTGACTGTTCTATTTGCATCTTGAAAAGAAATGCTTTCTTTAAAAAAAATGCTAAATCGAACTCAATATAAAAATCTTGATCTTGAACCAACTGTATCTAAAGATAAGAAGAGCACAGTAATAGTATTTCATTCATTCCAATAATGTTGAGTTTACAGGACATATGTACTTACATTTTGCATCTGTGGTGAATTCGATGTGACTGGGCTTTGAATTTGGGATTGCTGATAAATCTGTACAGAAAAAATATTAATTTTATAAATTATTTTGTTTGTAAAGTATACGGGATATAAACGGGTGTTATAAAAGACAACTGACCTGAGGGCTTCGACTGGGCGTCGGTAGCTGCGGGCTTGTCCTTTGAGCTTGCAACTGTTGCAAGAAATGCTGAGGCGACATCGCAGATTGCATCGGAGACTGTTGCGTATGCTGCATCGGCGACTGTTGTGTATGCATCGGCGACTGTTGCATATGCATCGGAGATTGTTGCAAATGCATAGGCGATTGCTGTGAATGCATCGGCGACGGATGGGAATGCATCGGCGAGTGTTGCGACATCTGGCTCTGTTGCGACATTTGGCTCTGTTGCGACATTTGGCTCTGTTGCGACATTTGGCTCTGTTGCGAATGCATCGGCGACTGTTGAGGGTGCATCGGCGATTGCTGCGGATGCAGCGGGGACTGTTGATGCATTGCCGATTGTTGATGCATAGGCGATTGCATCGGCGACTGTTGGGGATGAATCGCAGACGATTGAGAGTGCATCGGCGACTGTTGGTGCATCGGCGACTGTTGATGCATCGGCGACTGTTGCGGCAAGCTGGTCTGTTGCACGTGCATCGGGGACTGTTGCGAGTGCAGCGGAGACTGCTGCAGCGGCGACTGAGTGGAGGGGTGGTGCGGGGACTGCGCCGTGTGGTGCAGCGGGGACTGCTGCGAGTGGAGCGGGGACTGCATGGGGGAGGTGAGGTGGTGCAGGGGGGAGTGCGGGGCGAGGGAGTGCAGGGGGGACTGCGCCTGCACGTGCAGCGGGGACACGGCGGGGCGCGGGGGCGCGGCGCGCGGGGCGGGGAACTGCACGCGGGGCTCGGGCGCGCGGGTCTGCTCGATGACGAGCGCACGGCCCGCCACGAGCCGGCCGGGGCCCAGCGGTGACGTCACCACACCGCCGCCCGGCGTCGCCGGACCGCGAACCATGGTTTGTCCGAGAGGCAGAGTCCTCGCCTGCATGCCTTGCCCCGCTACGAACGCGCTCTGCCCCTGGGGGCTTATCACCGTCTGTTGGGCGAGCTGCGGATTCTGCTGCCGCTGTTTCGTTTCATACTCCTGCAAAGTTATTTGTGATGTCACGTTGCCGTTTTGTGGTTACGGTCAGATTATAAATATTCGAATAGTAAAATGTGCATAAGTGTTCCTAAAACAAAAAATGTGCATTTTTGGTCGAAAGTGAATATCATGAAGTTAGAAAGAGATTGTTTCATAGTAAAACTATTAGTGTGTGTGGGCACCTGTATGAGCATGGTGTGCTGTCGTGCCTGCTTGCGCGCCGCCTCGAGGTGTTTCTGCAGCGCTTGCTGCTCGGCGGAGACGCGCTGCAGCTCGGCCGCGTCGTTGGGCATCAGCTCGTTGCCGGACTTGCGCAGCTGGCGCTGCTTGCTGTTCAGCGACTGCAAGGGAACGGACGTGAGCACCGCGCCGCGGCCCGCCGGCGCCGGCCGCTCCGCCGCGCTACGCTACAAGCCCACGACACACAAGCGCACTACGGCTCACCTTGCGGATCTTGCGCAGCTTCTGCACCTCCGCCTCGTAGTACCGCTGCTGGTCCGCGGCGAACGCGTGGAACCGCTTCAGCCACTGTTCGTAGACGAGGCGCGCGTGGTGGTCCGCCTCGGACGCGGGCCGGTCCGGCGGCGCGGGCGGCGCGGCCGGCGGCGCGCCGGCGTACAGCGGCACGGCCGGCGCCGGCGCCGGGCCCGGGGCCGGGGCCGGCGCCGCCGCCGCGCCCCACTCCCCGCCCTCCCGCTCCTGCTCCCGTTTCTCCTGCTCCAGGAGCTCCTCGAGAAGCAACGGTTGCTCCTGGTTTACGTTCTGACGGTTAAATTACGATATTTGACGGCGCCGCTCGAGCGACGCCGCCGCTCGCCGCCGCGACTCGGTCGCCGGCGGCGGTCGTACGACCCGCGTACATTACAATTCATTTTATGCAAAAATGGTTATTTGCGTGACAAACTGTCCTAAAAAGTGATTCTATCAAATTTAATTTATATTTTTATTTTAAATTGATTTTGATAATATCGCCTGTCTCATCTTGGAGAGAACTGAAAAAGCATAGAACTATATCAATTTTCTTGGAGAATTTAATCAGATTTAAATTTTAAAAAAATCTGTGGTACTCAACTGCAGACTGCTATTACTATTTTAAATCAGCAGTGAAAAAGATTGCGTTCTACGTATTGTACTAGCTAATGTATCGTCTATAGGTGCAGAACTACTAATTTTGAGATCTATAATAAGAATGTGAAACTACAATTAGCAGTGCATATATTATTGTTGACTTTTCTGGTACAATTTTATTCTGTACTTTTTGTTACGCAAATTATTAATGGAAAGAAAGAATTCGACAAGTGTAATCAGTGAAGTCTAATGTCAGCCTTAGATACAAAACACTCTTTTCTAGCAGTGTTCTAAATTCAATTTAAAATGTATCTTTATTAGATTAAAATATCGTTTTAGATATCTCTTGCCCATAACCAGAAAATATAATTTTTCATATCCCATAAACCTTCCGCCACCGTAGCAACCTACTCAAGACGAGACAGGCAATCGAAACCTAGCCATTGTTTAATTATTATAATGTATGTTGTTAATATTATTGTTTTTGGTAGTTTCAGTTAGTGTCTGGTGTTAGGAAGAATGCTGAAATGTACAAAGGTTAGTAGATACTCATGCGTGCGGCGAGCAAGTAGGAAGCGATTAAACAGACACGTAAAGGTGGTTAGCGGTAACAAGGCCCTGTATCTGTGGGTGTGGGCTCTAAACTAGAGGATCGACAGAGGAGTCAATTATAATTTAGGATGATTGGAAGAAAAAGGATAGAGTGGAATACATATGTCATTATGTTGTTTGAACGATCCTACAAAGTGCTTTGTAAACTGACTCGTAAGAATTAGAAATTATTAGGTTTTTGGGCCTAACCCGAAATTTTTCTTCATGTTATTTTATACCGTATTTCGCAAATCAAGTAGAATTTTCTACTACTTCAATTGTGAGCAAGATGATTGCATAGAAAAAGGAAACAACAACCCAAGACTAGATTTCAAGCCTTGAAGAAATGAGTACAGGAAACAAAATCGAAGACAGGCTCGAATTGCAAATAGTGGAAGAATTAAAAGGTGACTGAGACCTGATAGTCGGTGCATGAGAGTGAAGTTACTGCATACTTGTCAGGATTATTGCCGTGGGAATTTGTTAGTTACAGGTAGATTTGATGAAGATTATTTTCATGAACATTCTATTAGAATGTTGTAAAAGTTTGAGAGGTTTTGAGATATTGTAGGTATAGAATATTACAATGTGTAAATTTGTTCAGAGAAATGTAAGATTCGGGAGATTTATGCTAAGATTTGTTTGAGAGACTGAGGTTATAATGGGTGGGGCTGAACGTTTGTGTAAAGGTACGAATGGTTAGATCAATTACGACGGTAATGAGCAGCAAGGTTTGGACAATGTATAATTTGTTGGAGGGCTTACGGTGGTTTTAATAAACAAAGGTTTTAGAGTGTGATGGAAGAACAACGGACTGTTTGGAAGGGATAGATAGTCGGAACAGATCCTGAGTGTGCCTGCTTAATTGAGGGCTAGATGTGTTGGGTTGGTATGGATGATTCGGTTTGTTAAAGAGGGGGAGGGGGGGGAGAGGTTAGTGGGTAGATCTCGGTGGTGGGTTTAAAGAGGGGGGAGAGGTTAGTGGGTAGATCTCGGTGGTGGGTTTAAAGAGGGGGGAGAGGTTAGTGGGTAGATCTCGGTGGTGGGTTTAAAGAGGGGGGGAGAGGTTAGTGGGTAGATCTCGGTGGTGGGTTTAAAGAGGGGGGAGAGGTTAGTGGGTAGATCTCGGTGGTGGGTGGTCTGACCTGCAGCAGCAAGGGCCGGCGCTGCAGCCACTCGGGCCACGGGTCCGCGCCCTCATACGGCGCGCGCCAACCGTCAACCACCGACATGCAAACAACACGCCTGTATCTCCGCACTCGCACCACTCTATACCTCCATTTCATACATCGCTTACACGAATTGTTCTCATTGCTACGGATGCTTTGATAACGTTCAGATAAGTGCAGTGATTGCTGAAGTTGCTTTATGATTAATTTTATTATTTTTATCAATTTTAAAAACGTTTCAGACGGCGAGTTATAGACAGCCCCAAATTATATGATTATGGCTGAATTCCTACTACTCTTGGACATTACTCTTCCCACCTTACCAGAAGATATTTGTATAAATTTTGTCTAGACTTATAACCAATATGTTAAAGCATCTTGATTTAAATTTTTCAAGCCTTTTAATACAAATAAAATTATGAATTTCAACTATTCTTGAATGCGAATGCATTCTAGAATTAGAATGCAGTTTAAATATATCTGCTTCTATAAAAATAGGTTTGCATACACCGCACTTTGTTTTATGTAACACCATTTCCTATGTTAAGTATGAAATGAAGGCAATTGTTCAATATACCCATGCAATATTAGTTATTCTTGTCTGATAAGAAAACAAGCCATGTTTTAATTTTGTTTCGCTCATTAAGTATTTACATTCGATAACGACCGCCACCAATGACAGACAAATCAATATTGCTTTGGATATTATGATTAAGTAGGTAAAAACATCACATTGTCTGCGTTCATATAAAATTTAAAGCCATTTATGATACGAGTATTCATCATTATCGGTTCACATTTAACGTTTATCTATGCGTGGCGACATTTTCATGTTAATGGTGACTCGAGAATGTGAACCAAAAAGCTTACGCCATACACTTAAAGCGGCCGAATCTGTCTTGACTCGCACCCCGATCCTATTAGCCCTTATTCTCTATAGACATGGCGTACGCCGTGGTCGCTCACAGCTAACAGGCTCGGGTTGCCGCTCGGCGCATGTCAAAACAAATCCATCAAAACACGTAGATAAAAAAAAATACTGCATGCACGACAATGTAGTCAAAAATCCTCCAAGACGTATTAAATTTGTATATCTAACTATCAATATTCAATTAGTAAAAATTAATATTCGTAAGTTTCATTCGTTTTATTCGAGACTAGACATCAAGTCCTAACCATTAATAAAGCGAATGTTGTCGATGCGATCTCATCCCACTAATATTATAAATGTGAAAGTATGGATGTTTGGATGTTTGATGCTCAATCACGCCGTCACGTATGAACGGATCAGGCTGAAATTTGGATTACAGTTAGATTATAGTCTGGAAGCACACATAGGCTACTTTTTATCCCGGGGAAATAACGGGAACGACAACTACGCAGGTAAAACCGCGGGGCACTGCTAGTGGTTTATATGAAGAATTTAATGTATTTAAAAAAATCAACAAACGTTAATAATTCTACTAAGCTTCTGCTTACTGCATTCGGCATGTAGAGATAGATATAAGACGATTTATCTCATTGTCGTGTAATTTGTATTTGTTCTATTGAATTCACAATAAAGAGAATTGTCTTTAGTCTTTTCTGTATGTTTCTTTTACTTGTTTCTGTTTAACTAATAAAGAGTATCTTTGTCTCTATTTGATTTAAAATATTCGCACTTAATTTAAACCATGTATGATTAATTTGATCACTTCCAAAATAAAGTTAACCAATGACTGTAACATTTTTACGAGTACTTATTGAAATAAAGATTATTATTAGTAATATCATAGTCTATTAAATCATACTGTCGTTCAACGAAGCCTTCTAGACGGGGGAATCGTGCGAGGTGAGACGCGGGAAGCGCGCTCCCGCCATTGCCTACATTACAATGTTAGCAATTCGTAAGCGCGGTTCAGTTTTCGGTTTTATCTAACCGTGTTTCTTCCAAGATCAAAGAAAGCTGTTGAAATACTGGTTGGTGTTTGTTTATGGTGTGGTAATATGATGTTAGCGAGTTGAGATCGCGTCGACAGCAGCGCGGAGTGGCGGCGTGAGCGGCGGGCAGCGGTAGGTGCTTACCTGCGGGTAGGGCGGCGGCGGCGGCTGCGGCGGCCGCAGCGTGCCCGGGTACGGCGGCGGCGGCGGCGGCCGCCCGCCAGACGCTGCAATACGGATACACATTTTTACTAACTAACTCAGGGCAGTGCATCCTCACTCGCTCAAGGTCGCGCGGTTTTAGCCTACCGCTAGACCGTTCCTTCCAGGAAACAAGTGACAGTCGGTTGTCTGACGCACGGCTGAGCGCTCGCGCAAAACGTTTCCCGCGCATATTGTTATTAGATATGTCGTAAACCCTCCGCGCTAGACAGGGACAGAGTTACACGTTAGAAGAGAGAGTTGAAAATCGCGACAGATATTGAGCGCTAATGCGAGCTGAATTGAACTTTGTTGTGTCCCAGCAAGAGTCGCTATTTATATAATTGTTTTTGGTAAGTGAGGCTTCTGTACTAATATTTATTCTGTGCTCAGGGGTCGGCAACGTTTCGGGAGCTATGGGCCCCATGGTGAATACAGTAGATAAAGAGGGCCGCACTTCTGATAATTTTAATACATTCATTTAATTGTATAGGTAGCTGAAAAAAATAATGTGTGCAATTTGTAAAATTTATAGGATTGTAGGATATATGTAAGCCGGGAATAAATTATAAATAAATAAAAAATACCAGGGAGGCAGGTCGCGACCCCTGAACTAACTACATTTTACAAGCAATTAAAATTTTGGTTACATCTTACTAATATTATAAGCCTGAATGTTTTTTGCTCACGTCGGTACGTTTGAAAATATCGGGTTGAAATTTGGAACACAGTGTTTACATCAGCTATTCCCGAAGTGGGCGATAACGGCCCCTTGTGAGCGCTGGCCTACCCTAGAGACCCAGAAAAAATGGGGGCGTTGTTTAGATGCTTGGAGTTCATTAGGCCCAGTAGGTAGTGTACCCAGTAGGTAGTACACTACCTACTGGGCTCAGGTCTCAAGTTAACTCTTGCAGGTTATAGTAAAAGTCCCATTTGGTATGAATGTTTAATCTCCACTAATATAATTTAGTTTAAAGTTATAGTGGTATTTAAGTATGTGAAATAATGTGGGCACTAGAAAATATTAATACTATAATACCGCGAGTCGTTGCCAGTACTGTTCTGTAGCTACTACTATTCTATTTATTTTATTCAAAACGGAAAACAAACAGCATTACACAATGAAAGAATTGTCATTGATAAAACAAACGAAAAGAGAAAAATATGTAAGTGCACATAGAAAGAACGAAAGTTGTAATAGCTACCACACATGGGGGGGGACAAACAAATAAATTACTAGATATTAAAATACCATTTTTTGTTTATATAACTAGACTATAGGACCCTTTAATAAAGAACTTAAAAATGTTGTGTGTTACCTGCATATGGCAGATGGCTGAGCGCCACGGTGCGGTCGGCGCGCACTATGCCCACGGCACCATCCGCGCCCACCAGCCGCGTCCCGGGCGTGATGCAGCGCCCGGCCGCCAGCGCCGCTTGCACCTATACAACAATTTATCACGTCATCACTATCACCCAAAAGAGTGAAAGAAATTAAATCAGAATAAAAATTTAAAAATATATATTCCCTACTAGTAAAAACGTATTACACAATAGATGAGAATACCTTGCCGATGAATCATCTGTAGACATAAGAATAGAACGATTGAGAGTGGAACTAACCTGTGCAGTCATAGCGTTGACGATGTTCTGTGTGTTGATGCTGCTGGCAGTGACGCCGGCGCCCTGGGTCACGTTACCGCCCGAAGCGGATCCCTGAAACAAATAATATTGGGTTTATAATCATAGTTATATCAGAGTTAAGCCGTGATGATCTAGTGAGATAATGAGAGATGACCACTCATAAACACTCGTAAGGTTGTAGGATTGCATCTCGCAATATTTTTTCCAAGTATATGTGCAAATTTGTCATCGCCATTGGCTCGAAAGGCGACCCGTTGAGCCCCAAGAGGCCAAATTTGGGCAAAACCTGTTTGAGGGACTTTAAAATCTTATTTTTACATGATATACATACTCGATTATTAGTTTATTTTGATGCCTAAGAGATAGGCGATAATATTAATTAGTACATTGTCGTTTCATTTTTGAGTACTGATTTTTTGTGTGTGTGACATGACGCCGGCGGCGTCACTCTTTGGGCTCAAGTACAACAAGGCGTCCTCCGCCAACCCGCACTCGGCCAGCGTGGTGAATGTGTCCTGTGGAACAGATCTTGAAGACGCCTCATTGAATACGTAGCAAATACATTACCTAGATTTAACATTACACCGTGACTGTTAAGCCGCGGATTACATCGCGAAGCGCTGCTACGCTGTTAGTAATATATGTATATACGAAAGAATAAATGATTTATTCCTATTTATACTAGACTAGCAGTGTCCCGAGGTTTTACTTACGTAGTTCCCGTTCATTTTCCCGGGATAAAAAGTAGATTATGGTGTAAACACCAATGTGTTCTTCCAGACCATAATTTGTGTACCAAATTTCCAACTTGATCCGTTCAGACATCCCAACGTGATAGACCAACAAACACAAGAATCCCAACTTTGACATCGTAATATTAGTAGGATACGGTACTGTGTAATGATCAACATTGTCGATGAAGTGAGGTCGCATCGTCGCTGAACGTCAAGCGAGATGGCGGTCGAGTGTAAACCTACAACAGTTATAAATAGATACCTGTGTGAAATGCATGTTGTGTGGATAGACCACCGGTCGCTGCGGCGCGGCGCCGGGAAACTGGGCGGTGCGAACCACGCCCGGCTGTTGCTGGAAAACACACCCTCTGAGTAAGTCTTACGGTTTATATTATCATTTCATTGTATGCTGACTACGAAAATATTATATTCAATAACCTTGATGGCTTAGTATTTGGTCTGGGTAGACCGTACGATTCACGATTGTATTTTTTTTTCTAGTGTATACAAGTTTTTGTCTGGCTTTAACAATAAAAGAACACATTGTGAGGAAACTGACATGTGCCAAGAAATACATCTTTCGAGGACACACATGTGAAACCCTGACAAAATTAACACTGGTTTATAATTATTATATTTAAGGCTATTAAGGAATTGTACGAGGATAAGCTATGGTAAACTAGTGATGTGATGAGCGATGACCATACATTTATACAATCGTGGAGGAATCGTAAAGGATCACAGTGTTTTTTCCAAGTGTTTGTTAGATGTGCAAATTTGTCATTGCCACTGGCCATGCACTGGGCCAGCATGGCCTTGACTCTCCCTCTTTCTGAAAGGCCCCGAGGACCCAGCAGTGAACATAAAGTGGGCTATGTAGGCTATCAATCTACTTACCGGATGCTGTATCTGCAGTCGCTGCTGGTTTCCGAAGGGCATGAACACCGGCCGCTGCTGCGGAGGAGGTTTATCCTCTCCCTCCAGCTTCACTTCCGCCTTGATCGCTTGCATCGCGTTCTATACAAACAGATATAAAGTATAAATTTTTCCTCGTTGATATTTGTTGGGAAACCCACAGAGGATAATTATTTTTCTTGAAATAATATACAAACAACCGACTTTGGAAAGCAAAATTGAGAAACCTTTTTTAAGTTAGTTAAAAATAATTAATTATCCTACACAGGTCAGAGGTTGAAATGATCGGGAGTACAGGATGGTTGGACATTTCCAGTTTAGCAGGATTTGAGCAATTGTCATTGTCAAGGTATTGTTACAAAGACAATATCCATTTGACTGATCGTACGATTGCCCCTCCTTAGCGATTTAGCAGCAGAATTGCACATTTAACCTTTTCATCTGTTGCAAGTTCGGTCGGTCAGGCTTTTGATTCCGACGATAGAGTGCTGGCAAAAAAACCGTAAAAAATTTGGAAATAATGGTTTCTGCTAGTGAAATGGTGCGGAAACAATAGCAGGATATCCTTTACAAAGGACGGTATATCATTTCACAAGTAAGTAATTTAATGCAATAATTAGTAAAACATAACATCATCAATCTACAAAATTAAAAACGAACATTAAAATAAAAAACGAAATGGGAACCCGTCGATGTCTTTCTTTGCATCCTGCTCTGTCTTTTGAAGTTTGTATAACTCTATCTCGTTTTCTCCAATAATTCGTGGAATTAGTGCACGTCACACGGATATTGGGCTAATCACAAGCGCAGTATTGTACCTCGTCCTGCTGGTGAGTTGTAATAGTAGGCGAAATTCGTATCATCGTCGATCAACAGGTTATCTAATCTGTGTAGTGTTACGTACCTGCAACGCCAACTGCTGGTTCGTGGTGATGACCCTCTGCACGCCGTCCCCGTACATCTGCGGCATGGATGACGTCGGCACCTCTTGCTTCACCTCTTGTTCCATCTTCACCTCTTCGATCTCCGATTTCACGTCAGGTTTGTGCTCAATGTTCTTCACCGCCTTTTGCAGGTCGTTGTACATCTTGTTGTCTTGATTGTTGTCATGCTCATCTCTGTTCAAAATAACATTTGTCACTAATTTATTACTTACATCCTTTTAATGGCACGTTAAGTACATTAAATAAGTCAACTTTTGACCTACTTAAAAAATTGGTATATTTTTTCCCATATTAAAAAGTTTATTTAAAAAGTGTATTTGTCCGGTCTAAAGACATCGAACTCTTCATAATAGTAGGACCGCGCGCACTCTTTAACGTTGAAAGAAGAACTCTTAAAAAGAAGTGCCAACGCGCTTAGAGCTAAATAGCGCTAGAGACGACAAAAAAAACTAAAAGATTTATTTGAGATTTACCGACGATCGGGCTGAGTTACGTATTATGGGAGAGCCCTATGTCCAGCAGTGGATGAACACAGGCTGATGATGAAATACGTCAATTGTGTCTTGATTGATCTAAATCAACAATGGGGTCTACGATGGAGCTCATTTACCTAAAAGAAACCCGGCTTATTTACAGAGAGTGCTGACAGATACTATGCAAATAGAAAACTTCTGTTTCCGCTTGTTTCCTTGACCTCACTAAGGCGTTTGTCCTTGTCTGCTATGGCTTGTGATGTGTGTATATGATGGGGTGGTATCCAGCTGCGTAGACGGGTACTCACTCGGGCTCCCGCTTGGCGTGTCGCTCGGGCACGTCCTCGGCCAGCTCGAGCCCGTCCAGGATGTGCGAGGCGTCGTTGAGCGCCGCCAGCTCCGGGTCCGCGTACTCCAGGATGTTGAACTGCTCCCCGAGGTCGGCGGTCAGCGACTCCAGTAGCTCCTCGTCGTCCTCACCGCCCAGACCCGTGAGGATGTCGCCTACCTACGAACACATTGATTCACGACTTCATAACTACGTACAAACAGTCATACAAATGTATAAGTTTGTAATGTTGATGATTACCGCTGACGTACCATTGAGACCCGAGCCGTTAGATGCAGGTCTTAAGAGGGCCGAGGACGGTAATTAATACACACGTGTATCCCACGATGTTTTTCAACACGATTGTGAATAAAATAATAATAAAAATAATTTTGTTGCATTGAATATGATATTTTTTATTGAAACTTTTTTTAGAACAAAGCAGCTCAAATAATAGAATAAAAATTATATTATTCACTTGTGAATAATAGCAATAATATTGAAAAAGTCAGTTTGATTACACATGTAAAATTAGATGCCTAAATGCGGTGAAATTTAGCTACATGTTGAAAAATTATTATATATTAATAATTATTGTTATATTATATTTACGATTTAAGGGGATTAGGAGAAGAAAAGGAAAATAGGGGGGAGTAGGGCGCCCTTTCAACCTAATTCTAGTGCTTGTTAGCCCAATTTGGTATATTAGCTAGTATATTAATGAAAACGTACCTCTCCAATGTTCCCAGCATCCTGCTCCAATTTGTCCATGTCTCCCATGTCCATCTCATCGCTGCCTTGCTCCTGAACTTCTTGTTTAGGCTCATTTACAGCTGCACAAAATTACAAACCGTAACCAATAGAAATAAGGCTGCATTCTATTATTGGTTTTTCTAAAACAGCTAATTTCAAAAGGGCAGCGTTTGGTAGTAAATTAAATGAGGATTTACAATATAGGACTTTTTAAGTCATCATGCCTATTATAAATAGTTTTAAAGAGTGTGGACAACCATCAAGTCTAACCAGCACATAAATAACGAGATAAACTCGTAAAGCGCTGGTTATACACTAGCTACGTAGTCCTCTGCTGTACTCCACATTAAAAACAAACTGGCTAATGTCTTAACGCCATTTGTAGAACGATTGTGGAGATTCATAACTGCTTAAGAATCGTAAACATGTAAATTACGCCTAGCATGGCGAATGAATAAATAAATGTAATTTCTATTGTTGTGTTCCCCTTCAGTTAAGTACGATATGATAATAACAGCAGCCCCATATAGAATATGGCCAAGAATCACATAAACCATGCCAAAACCAAAATAAACACATCAAAAATTGTTATGATCTTTTAGAAGCTATGAAGTGACAGAGAGATGATCTATTTAATTTATTGATGTATTTGTTTTATAAGACATAACTAATATTTGATAATTTTCAATTATAACAATATAAAAAGAATAACTGTTGATTTAAACCAATATTCAACAAAACATCTGTTAAAATATCATCTAAACAGAGAATAGATCTGTTTAATATTGTATTTTTGTAAGCAATAATTGGTTTCTCTCGGGCAGAACTAGATGGCGCTGATCAGCCTTAAAACGCGATAATGCTTTGTTTCCGAGACGAACCATTAGTTTTACCTGTATGTTAATACGTTGTTATCTTTTGGTTAAACATTTGTATGTAAACAAACGGAATACAATCAGTTTATCGATGTAATACGTGCGTTTCATTTTTGGACACTTGGGCGCTGTACATTGGTCCTTCGTATTGCCGGCAAACGGCGACACGTGGTTGACTTGTGCACTGTGTCAATTGCACCAGACCGGGTAGTGGTTTGCTACCGGTGCATGAAGTTGGCGGTTGAACCTTTCGACCATCAAGCCTTGACCGGTTGATGGTAGCAAGAACAACCGTGGAGGAGTGAAGTGTTCGTCCAACTCTGGGTGTTCTTGGTAGAACCCCTAGCGAGGGAGATCATCGTCACTAGTGGCGGAAGTGCCCACACCGTCCGGTGTGCGGGGCGAGGGCGAAGTACCGCCGCCATTCCGATCCTGCGCCAGCGGCAGACAAGTGGCCTGACGTCACAGGAGTGACGTATGTAGAAGTTGTGACGTCACTATCCAGTGAAGTGTGAGTTCGGTGATAAAAATTGTAAGTACATTTTCGACTTTATTAGTGTGACAGTTTTAACTTTGAAGAAATCTACTGTATGAAGAACTTATTTCGACAATGTTCTAGAGACTTAAACAATTTCTTGTATTTATTTAGCTTGGACTTGTAAAAATTCTTGTGTTGTGCATGACTTAGAATAGTTTCGCTAAAAGTGTTCAGACGGGGAAACTATGCCCGATTTTGTATAGAAGTGATTTTGACAAGGTTCTGAACACTTAGAATAATTGGCCAACAGTTTACATTGACTTAGAAAATTTTGTTTAAAGCATTTGGAATTCAACTTAAGAAAAATATTTAGTGTTCACAGTCAATTTTATCTTGAATTAATAGTTATCAGCAGTGATTGAATTTGTACAACATGGCGAATAAGTATTTTAAATTACAAGAAAATTTAGCGGCACAAATTTCAAAATCCAGGAATAATTTTAAAAAATCCTCAAAAGACCGTTTAACTACAATTTATATTAGCACTCGTTTGGAGACTTTGGAGCAGTACTGGGTTGAGTTTCAGAATAACCATCGTAAAATTATAACAGATGTTAAGACTGAAGAATTACAGGATTCGTTATATTTTACAAATGATATGTATGATTCTTGTGAAGAATTATACACAGAATATAAATGTTTGTTGAAAGAGGCTAATTTGAAGCTGAAACCAGAGTCAACTGCTTCTTTATTTACTCCGAGCGCTCATAGAACTGAACAAAGCGTGAAATTGCCCATAATAGAGATACCGAAGTTTTCTGGTAAGTATTCTGAGTGGGCAACATTCCGAGATCTGTTCACTTCTTTGATTCATAATAACGGTAATATTGATAACGTGCAAAAGTTACATTATTTGAAGGCTTCTGTTACTGGTGAAGCTGAACAATTATTACGTCACATTCCAGTAACTTCAGACAATTACAGTGTGAGTTGGACTCAGTTAGAAAATAGATTTAATAATAAAAAGTATTTGGCTAATTGTATATTAAAGAGGTTAACATCCCAAAGGTCACTAACAACTGAATCTTCTAACGCGCTAAAATTGTTGTTAGACACAACCAAAGAATGCTTAAGCTCGTTAAAGAATTTAGGTGTTAATGTTACTAGCTGGGATATAATTGTTATTTTTTTGATAAGCCAAAAACTTGATGCCGAGTCTCGTAGAATTTGGGAACAGAAAGTAACAGAAACGGAATTAGAATTGCCTTCCCTAGCAATGTTCGAGGATTTCCTAGAAAATCGGTTTAGGGCGATTGAGTTTTTGGATCCCAATCTACGGAAGTCTGAGAAAGCTAGTTGTTCGTACTTCGTTAGTTCTTCAATTTCGTGTTCTTATTGTACTGACAATCACAAAACTTGTAATTGCAAAAAATTCGCAAGAGAATCCACCGAAACCAAGCGTGAATTTGCGCGGTCACACAAATTATGTTTCAACTGTTTAAATGAAAGCCATACAGCCTTTCAATGCAATTCGTCAGCCAGGTGTCGTTTGTGTAAGAAAAAACACCACACTCTTTTGCACCCAAAAAATCAACAGTCAACTTCTAACGTTGATGTTGATCAGCCTGTGAGAAAGAATGTTGTCACTACTGCGATAGCTTCAACATCACAATCATCGAGATCACAGGCTCATTCGGAAACGTCACATACACCAGAGATAACCACTTGTTTAGTTAGTTCGCCCAGTCGAGTTCTATTACCAACCGCTTTGGTGACAGCGGAATCTAAGAATAGAACAACTGTTGTTTTAAGGTCCTTGCTTGACCAGGGATCTCAGGCGTCCTTTTTAACCGAAGCTGCTGTGCAGCTATTAGGTCTCAAGAAAACTTTGGAGACCAGTGTAGTTACCGGACTAGGCGGAGACCGCGGCTCGAACATCGCTTCGAAGCACACAGTTATGTTAACAATTCAGTCTCGCCTAGACTCAACCTTTACTATGACAGTAAAGGCACATGTGCTGAAAAAACTCACTTGCCTTTTGCCCAGCACAACACTGCAGAATGTGCAGTGTTTGCCATCACTCCAGATTAGTGCTTTAGCGGATCCATCGTTTGGAACACCCAACCGGATAGACCTGCTACTGGGGGCGGAAGTGTACAGTCAAATCCTTTTGAAGGGATTGATTAAAGGTCAGCCTGGTTTGATTGCTCAGAACACGCGGCTGGGCTGGATTTTGTCTGGCAATATCCCAGCTGCTAATGGCAATCCTAGTACACAATGTCACAATATCGTGAACATGCACTTAGCGCATGATGAACAACAGGACGAAGATGCGCTCCTGAAGAAGTTCTGGGAGATAGAAAGGGAACCTACTACCCAGAAACAAAAACATTTGACCTTGGAGGATCAAAAATGTGAGGAATGGTTTACACAGACTACAAAGAGAGACGAGTCTGGACGGTACGTAGTGCGTCTCCCATTCAACACAAATGACCCACAATGCAAGTACGGGAATACACGCAGTATTGCACGAAAACGATTCCTTATGTTGGAAAAGAGGCTTTCAAATATTGCTCCAGAACTCAAGGTTGAATATTCAAAGGTAATTGAGGAATATATTGCAATGGGTCATATGGAAGAAGTGAATAATACTAACGATCTTGAAGCTGTCTACCTACCTCATCATGCTGTTGTAAGAAAAGACAAGACGACAACCAAGGTACGTGTAGTTTTTGATGGTTCTTGTTCTGGATCGAACGGTGTCTCGATTAACGACGATTTAATGACCGGTCCTACCTTGCAACCAGAGCTGAGACATTTAGTAATGCGTTGGCGCCTTTATCCGATAGCAATTGTCGCGGATATTGTTAAGATGTTCAGGCAAGTGAAGGTTGCTGAAGAAGATGTAAATTTTCAGCGTATTTTCTGGCGAGACGACCCAAATACAGACTTGAGACATTTGCGTCTATTGAGAGTTACGTTTGGAACTTCTTCGGCACCTTACTTGGCAGTGCGATCTTTGCAACAGTTAGCCAGGGATGATGGTGATGATCTACCATGGGCTCAAAATCGAGTCTTGATCCGATTTTTACATGGATGATCTCATGACCGGTTGTCATTCTGCGGGCGAAGGTAAACAGATCCATAAAGAAATGACTACCCTTTTAGGTCGAGGGGGCTTCCCGATGCAAAAGTGGTCCACCAACAATCGGGAACTAATGCAACATTTTTATTCTACAAAATGTCAATCAGATTCCGATCTAGAACTAAATTCCGACAATGTAATGAAAATTTTGGGTCTGACATGGAACCGAGAAGCCGACACGTTCCAATGTACGGTTACACTATCTCCCATGGATGGTGTATGCACCAAGCGACGGGTAATATCGGACATTGCTCGTCTGTATGATCCTCTGGGGTGGCTAGCTCCAGCCGTTACGACAGCTAAAGTATTTATTCAAAGGCTTTGGCTGTCTGGTATTAAGTGGGATGACCCACTTCCATCATCGTTGCTCAAGGACTGGCTTGAATTTCGCAACGACTTGAAGAGTCTTCAGGATACCCGAATCCCAAGGTGGATCGGGTCTAGTAAGGGTGATACTTGTCTTGAACTTCAAGGATTCTCAGACGCTTCTAACGTGGCATACGCTGCTGTTGTGTACGCTCGCAGTATAAGTTTCGATGGTAGTGTTCGCATTAGCTTAGTGACGTCAAAGACTAGAATCGCACCAATTAAGCAAGTTTCGATTCCGCGCCTGGAACTATGTGGTGCTGTCTTATTGGCTAAACTCCTTAATGAAGTCGCGGAAACATTAAATGTTCCAAAACACCACCTGCACGCTTGGACGGACTCGACCATTGTTTTAGCTTGGCTTCGCAGTCACCCTAGTCGATGGAAGACGTTCATCGCCAATAGAGTGTCTGAAATACTTACGATCATGGATGCAAATCAGTGGTCTCACGTATCTTCAAAGGACAATCCAGCTGATTGTGCTTCTAGAGGTGTTACGCCTTCAGAGTGTGTTAAAAATGCCTTGTGGAGTTGCGGCCCAGAGTGGCTGCATTTGCAAGACATTCATTACAATAAAGGAGACATAAAGGATACTGACCTGGAAGAGAAAAGAGTAACGAAATGTCATGTACTCGCTAGTAATCCAGATGTTGGTGATCCTTTTCTAGAAAGGTTCTCCTCTTTGAGAAGAATGATCAGAGTGCTCGCGTGGTGCAAGCGACTTTGCATCTCCTCTCGTCTAGTTTTAGGCCCATGGCTGACAACAAGGGAGTTGCGAGAGAGTTTGTTGATATGCATCAAGCGAACACAAGATCAGTTCTTGCCAATAAATTTTAATGATAAGAAAGGAAAGTATACTTCTCTTAACCCCTTCAGAGACGACGACGGAGTATGGCGAGTTGGTGGTAGGTTGCAGAGAGCTGATCTTTCAGAAGATCGGAAGCATCCTGTATTAATTCCGCGCCAATCTCACTTGGCAAGACTGATCGTCGGTGATGCCCATGAAAAGACACTTCATGGAGGCCCACTTTTAGTGATTAGTTATATTCAATCCAAGTACTGGATCATTAATTTACGGAACTTAGTGAAATCCTACATACACAAATGTACGATTTGCACACGATATTCTTCTAAAACACAACACCCAATGATGGGTCAATTGCCCTCAGCTCGAGTAACACCATGTAGACCATTTTACCAAAGTGGTGTGGATTATGCCGGTCCTATAGCAGTAAGAACGACCAAAGGACGTGGTCATCGATCCACAAAAGGATACATTTGCCTTTTCGTCTGCATGGTGACTCGTGCTATACACCTTGATATTGTGAGTGATCTTACTGCATCTGCTTTCCTTGCAGCTTTTAGGCGGTTTGTCTCCAGACGTGGACATTGCGCCGATCTTTGGAGCGATAACGGTACTACCTTTGTCGGAGCTGATCGAGAGCTGCGGAAATTGCTAACTTCAGAAAAATCTACTGTCGCCGTTGAGATTGCTGACTGGCTATCAACGAATGGGACGACTTGGCACAGAATTCCTCCCTATAGTCCCAATTTTGGAGGACTGTGGGAAGCAGGTATTCGTTCCACAAAGAATCACCTCAAAAGAACTATTGGTACTTCGACTTTGACCTTTGAAGAACTATCAACGGTATTGTCTCAAATTGAGGCTTGCCTTAATTCAAGACCAATATCGCGTATGAGTGACGATTCTCATGATCAGGTTCCGTTGACGCCAGGACACTTCTTGATTGGGGAAGCATTGGTTCTAGTGCCAGATGTTAATTACCAAAACACTAATGTTTCTTCTTTGAGACGCTGGCAACTAACACAACAAAAGGTCCAAGAGTTCTGGAAACGATGGTCTAAGGAGTACTTGACCCAATTTCTTCAGCGATACAAATGGAAGGAACGCTCCCGAGATCTCGAAATAGGGGATGTTGTGTTGGTAAAGGAAGATAATTTTCCCCCAGCTAGATGGCTTTATGGTGTTGTAATGCAAAGACACAGTGGTCCTGATAACATCACTCGCGTTGTCAGTCTGCGCTGTAAAGATACTATCATTAAGAGACCTGTATCTAAACTTTGTCGACTGCCTGTATCGGACTAACATAGGGGTCGAATAATTGACCGACGACTTGCATTGGGATACTGTATGTGCTTTTGAAATCACCTGAACCCGATAATATTTTTGTATATTACAAGGTAAGGTTAGTATGATAGCAATTCCTTTCAGTTTAACGGATCTATAATCTCGATCAATAAGCTACAGTTTTTTGTTATGTGATATTGTTAATCTTATTTCAACTTATTTGATTGGTTTCCATTGTTAAGAATGTGTATTATGTGTTGTTATTACTTAAATTTAAAGGGATGTCAGCATTTTTAGTTTTCTAGTTGCTATTTTATTTTATTGTTGTGAAAACTGTCAGAAGCTTAGATTAATTTGTTCTTTAAAATTTGTTGGTTTAAGTTTAGTTTTAAATTATTTTGTCTTGCGAGTCTAATAACTTTTATTCCCACTAGTTATGGACGTGTGGTCCATGGGTGGCGGAATGTTTAATATTGTATTTTTGTAAGCAATAATTGGTTTCTCTCGGGCAGAACTAGATGGCGCTGATCAGCCTTAAACGCGATAATGCTTTGTTTCCGAGACGAACCATTAGTTTTACCTGTATGTTAATACGTTGTTATCTTTTGGTTAAACATTTGTATGTAAACAAACGGAATACAATCAGTTTATCGATGTAATACGTGCGTTTCATTTTTGGACACTTGGGCGCTGTACAGATCAATCATCGACAGTTCAACTTCAGATTTCAATTTGAATAGTCCAATTTATATTCTGTGTAATCCGTATTAGAGTTCACAAGGTCGTAACTATTTGTTAACTTTTCCTACTTTGATAAGGTGATGATGGTTACCTGTGGATTGCACTATGACATTGGTCTTCTGCACTTCCATGACTTGTTGCACTTGGCCTTGGTTCATTGCTTGCTGCATTTGGCTCTCGTTCGTCACTATCCTCTGGTGCATTATCACTGGAAATTAGATTCTAACATTTTTAACTGTTTTTTGTTTAAATTGCTTTAAAATAACTACTAACTAAAATATACGCAGCAAAATACAATGTTATGGCAAAGTCAACGTTGTAAGTACTCATTCACAGCATAAGCAGTTCGCTAAATGTTCCCACTGTTGGGACTCGGGGCCTTCTCTCGCAAGGATAGAGTCAAGGTCATAATCTACCTCGCTGCCCTATATAGTAAATTAAATTACGTTTATTTTATTTTGTATTGTGAACATCAAAGGGTTTGTATCTATCTACAGTATCGCTACTTTGTATTCGATACATTGAGAGTCTAGTGTCCTCTGGCTAGGCGGGTGGGTTGTCTTACAGTGGTGGTCCGGTCTCTGCGGCGGCAGCGCGGGGTGCCGCGGCCGCATGCCCACCGGCAGCGGCGGCCGGAACTGCTGGCCCTCGGGGCCCGCGCCGCCCTCCATGCCCTCGCCCTCTGCACAACAAGCGACACGGTGATTTTAGCTGTTTATCACTGTTATTCACTACGCTACGCTACGCACGCAACGAAAGCTCTCAAAAAGGAATATTTTTTCACGTTTTTGTTACATTTTTCAACCATGCTCCGCTCTTATTGACAGTAGCGTAATACATACCCTATAGATTTCCTCGATAAAAGGACTATCCAACAGAAAAATAATCTTACAGTTTTATTCAAACCAGTAGTTTCCGAGATCCTAGCGTTCTAACAAACTCTTCAGCTTTATATTATAACATTAGTATAGATTAACGGTATTTACAATTTTACGGTGAGATATCGCAGTTTTTTGTTTTATTGTCGTTTTACAGTTGAGATTATAGTATGTTTGCTGAATAATATCGTGTTGTTATCATGTTTCTTTCAATTAACTTTTTTCCTTACACTTTTATTAGTTATGATTATGTTCCTTAGATTTAAACAAGTTTTAGGGCCAAAACTGCGTGACGCGGTCGCTCGCGCGGTTCCATACAAAACTATAAGCCCGTGCGCACACGCGGGCGTTAGAGTCACGCAGTTTCGGGCCTTAGAGTTAATGACAATTATACCTTTGTCTCTTACCGAAGATGCGATATAATATATCAGTTTGATTGGTCTCGTAGCTTAGTTAGTAGTAACTCTGCCTGCGAAGCCGAGGGTCGTGGGTTCGATTTCCACCCAGTGCAAGTTTGTGTTTTTTATTTTTTGTGTGTTGAGTGCAAGTATTTGTTCTGTGTATAAGTATTGTATCAGCCATCTGGCCCCCACAATACAAGCTTTGCTTAGTTTGGGGTCAGATGGTGTTGTGTGTGAAGTGTGGGGTCCATTAATATTTATTCATTTAAAGTACATTTAGTTGTAGGTATATAAACTCACGTTGCGGCCACTTATCCGGATGTCGCTGCAACAAGTCCCTGAGCTGCCGGTTGATCTCATCGTTGCCGGCGCAGTGCAGCGGGAACCGGGCGGCCGGGAAGGCGCTCCGCGGCGCCTCCGCCGGCGCCGGCGCGCCCGGCCCGGCCGCCGGCGCGCCGGGCGACGTGCTCCCGTCCGGCGGCCGCAGGCGCTGCATCGCTGCTGTATCGAAACGAGGGAAGTCTAGTACGTGTTAGACTTGATTTCACAACACACATTTATTATAGTTACATGCAGCGGTTAGTCGAAGAAAGTTACGTTAAACATAGACGATGAGAACAAATAATTCGTGTAGTTTGAAAGTTGGTACAATTAAGTATTACTTATGGTGTACCTATAGTCTAAATTAACAAACTAAAAGTGAGGAGCGAGACGAGCCAGTGGCGGGGGAAAATGTCGCTTATTTCAGTTCAAAAACTATAAAAAAAATATCTCTAATAATTTCTACATTAACCTACATTAAATTTTGATTATTTGGATTGTCATACTAACACTGAAGTTTCGGCGCCGAACCTCATGCACCTGCATGAAGTCGAGGCCATGCGTCGCAGTCGCAGCCAACTAGCTTAATCAGGCGTTCAATCAACAAACTAGCTTCTTTACTAAACAGCGCCGTTTAACTAGTGGCCTGAATGATATTCCGGTATTTGATCAAACTACTAGGCAAATAACTTGGCTCGTTGAACATTTAGTTAGCCTATGCAGCAGCTGTGTATTGTTCCATGGTTCGCGCGCGTTCCGCAGTACAGACACACACACAGCCCGTCCACACTGATCTCCGTGCACGCTGCGCGCCCCTATGTGTTCGGCGAAAAAAAACGATATATGGCGGATCGCGGCGGGCAATACTTGAAATGCTCTGTTCGTGCGCGTATTGAGCACGGTTCGCGCGCGCAAGCCGTCCACACTATGGGAATTCTGTTACATTGCATGATACATTGCGGCAATGTGGAAGGCATATTCTTTAATTGCATGTTACATTTCACGATACGTTGCGCAGATCTGTGCGCAGCATAGGAGAGTAGTAGAGTTACCTTGCATCCGCTGGTCGTGTATGATCTGCTGCTGCTGCTGCGTCTGCTGCTGCCGCTGCTGCTGCAGATGCTTCCACGCGCGCTCCTGCTCCGCCTCGCGCGCGCTGCGCACCGCGCCGCACGTGCGCTCCTGCTCCTACATCACACGGCTGCGTCACGGGACTGGCGCTCGCTAGTGCGGCGCCGGCGGTGCCGTGCGCGACCACTCCGCGACAGGCGACAGGCGACACAGTGGAGAGACCGATGTGTGATGTAATACTACTGTATCGATTTACAGATTATTATTGATGTGTAACATCGTTCCCCTTCCAAGATATTTTTTGTGGGAGTGATTTTGAGAAAATTTACGGATCTTATGTGTTACAGAAAGACATTCGGTTCCGGACCTCAATTCGGTTGTATGTATGTTAAGCGATAGCTCCGCCAATTGTGAATCGATTTTTGATGATGATTACTTTTGTTTGATAGATCACAACTTCAGAACTGGTCCCATATAAATTTATTCAAGATCGATTAATCCGTTTTTGACAATTAAACAAAAATCTAAAATTTGCATACATCGACGATATCATCGTTCACTCCGAAACCTCGATATCTCATTGGAACTGGGACAGTGTTTCGTCGAGTGGTCAATTTTAAATCAAATATTGTGTCTGTTTTTTCGGAAATATTTGTTTATTTGTGGGAGTGGTTTCGTGAAAATTGACGGACACATTGATTTAGTTCAAAACGTTACAGGAAACTGAGGAAGCGCGCGCTATTTGATTTGACCAATGAGCGCGCGCGATGGCTGATAAATGAAAATTCCCAATTAGCGTGAGGTTGATACCACGTCGTACGGTCGGCAAACATAATGGATGACAAAAAAAAGAGAAGGAGAAGCCATCAGCTGTGCATTTAATATAAACTGTGCACACGGCTCGTTTAATTTTTGTTCCCCGAGTGCGATTTTTAGGGATTATTGACATTGCTATTAATGTTAAGCGACGATTCGGTCTACGATAGAGTGCGCGTAACTAGAAGAAACCAATTCACTCTACAAATATTTAAACAAAATACCCAGTGAGGAAACGTATTACTAAGTTTAGATGTTTGGATTTTCCATTATATTATCCTGGCACGGCTTACATCACAATATAAACATGGCAACTGGAAAGCCTCTAAAAGTATTTCTCTTCTCCAATGATTCTTGATTCTTTACTCTTTCCTTTATATGCCGAAATATAGTATGACATCACACATTTAATGACAATGTGGAAAATTTGTAGTTTGTTATTGAGGTCAATCACACCGAAGAAGGGTCGCGCATGACATTGCCGGTCCATATAAAACTTTCTTCATATCTCGAAGTATCAACTATTAGTAGTATTAAGTTATAACTTTTTTAAATATCGAATATAGAAACAGAAAGTGTTAAATATAACTGATATCGTAACGTTTCCACATGACAAGCAGTTACGCAGTATTTTTACACGAACAGTTCATAGAATCAATGTCTAAATTTGCACGTCGTTACGTGACGATATCTGCAAGTCCCTCAACTATTTCAATAAATAAAGTCTTCAAATCTATTTAAAGACTCGCATAAAATTATATTTACTTCGAAATATGAATTTAGTCGTCTAAATGTCTATCTACATACATTGGAACAATTAACTTTCCATGCTTTCCACTACGCAGGCAAACCATTTCCAATACTCATAGTAATATGTACAACTAGTTTTATTGTTCTTTCTATTTTGAGACGGACGCCGTGACGTCATCATTAACTAACACAGTTTACTTATAATTTGTAATCTAAAGAAATAATCTATCTTTGTTTTCAAGTTAACAAAACAAAAAATTATATTTACAAATTATAAAACCTATACGCATGCTGAAATTAGTACAAATAATATTATAAGTGTACGTAATGACATCGAGAAACATCAATTAATACACATTAAGTTTTTTTTTTTTAAAGTTTACACCCAATGGAATAACTGAAACGTTAGACTTGACACTACACTTGACTAACACTCGACTAACGATTTCAAGGAATCTAATACCTAACTAAATTTGTAACGGCTTTGTTTAGTACTCTCTCCCTCTGTTTATTTTAGCTTGTAATTCAAAAGACAATAATAGCAAAGCTATAATTTTTTTGGGATAAGCGGTAGAAGGGCCCGTCAAGTGGGGTCAAGTTTTGTCTATACCATCAAATGCATGTGATTTACATATTGCCCTCACAGAATCAGACCCAAGAAATAACGAGAGTAATACAATGGCCTCAACTGCCAAATTAGGTCTAGCTTGGAAGGTGCAGGGCTCTCATCACAGGCGGTCATCTCGTACTATGACTTCAAATGACGCAAAGGCACTTCAGATTGTACGTCCTTAACTTACTTGGCCTGCCACCGATAGGTAAGAACAACTTGGCATCCCTTAAGGCGGATGCCTTATAACACTAGCGGGGAGGATCTAGCACCTGTCGACTCGAAGCCGATGTGTAGAGCTAATATACTATTTTTAATTTTTATCTGATGTCGGCTGACTTCAACACTATAATCTTAAATTACGGTTGAGTTACAGTACACAAATGAATGATAATAGTGTGATGACGGTAAATGACACCCACAACACAACTATGTTTAATCTGTTAGTGAGAAAATAAAAATACTATTTTAGACGGTAGCTGTACAGCATTATTTTAAAGTATTTTACTACAGAAACATAACACAGAGGCTCTGGCACCAGTAATAATAGAGTTTTACTGATTCTGGTGTCAAACAGCTGTTTTAGCAAAAATGATTTATCTTTAATTTTCCATAGTATTGTTTATCTGACAACAAAACTGTATGAATTAATATATGGTCAATAAACATTTTTTTGAGTTAAGTCTCTCACACTCTTTTGTCGGATTTCTCTCCGAGTCTCCGAGTACACACGTCAACCTCAAACCATAAGGTTTTAAGTTGCAGAGTACAAAATACTGAAGCAAAATTTAATAAAACAAAATGCAATAACAGTAATGATCCTACAGACCGACTCATGCATTCCCCAATATCTCTTCGAACAACAAATACAACGTGACCTAAACCTGTTAAATAAATATTATTTTACACAAAAAAAAAACTTAATGGATAGTAAATCATGTTCTCCAAACCTGTTATGTTTTGTTAATATTTTTAATTTGTAGAAGAAGAAAAAACCTAGGTGAAATAATTAGTAACGAATTGAAACAGTATCCTAAATAGTATCGTTGAAACCTTGTAATGACATAGAATCATAAAACACAGTAAATTTTATGATTGTCTGCCTTTGTAGGAGAAGCACAATGTGGGTAAGAGTTATGCTTTTAATGCAGTTCCTATCTTATAAATCATAAGTATACATTTTCAATGGCAAACCGATAATAAACATAATATTCGGGTTCTAAGGATAAACGGATACAGAAAAACAAACGTCATTGTTGTGACTCTGCTATTTTTCTCTCTTTCATTTCAAACGAAAATAAAGAGATAACACTAACAAAGTAGTTTTAATACACAGACGAATCTCCTTCAAAGGCAATACAATAACAATCTTAAACTACACAAGTCAGACATCCTTAATCTAAAGCTTTATACAAGAGCATAATTCTGCAAATCAAGTTTGAATCACACCAAGTTGTTAGATGTGTTAGCACTCCGATACCAGCCACCGACCGCGTCCGATGTTAAAGCCAAAACTACTACCAAGGCAAAGCGTAACATAATAAAAAAGACAACATTACGGATACAGGGACGTGAGTCCCGGAGGCGTTCGCTTCAAGGTCAAAGTCATCGAATATTCAAAAAGTAAAAAAAAGCTCAAAATAAAACGATAAAGAAATTAATCACACCAGCTTTCAGCCAACAGCCATGGATTCAAGAATTTGATTGATTTGTTGGGTGATGACAGAACTCAAGAGAAGTTACGGGGCGTGCCAAGGACCGCGAGGTGCGTCGCGCGATCACCCAACAACATAACGTGATGCAACTCGCATACACACGCCGCCTGTCGTGTTCACTGTTGTGCGTGTGTACGTGTACCTACGAGAGAATTCAGAGTTCTTGGTGTCCTAAACAGAGTTAGGAATGCTTGGACAACCCTAACTATGTATTAGATTAGATTTTGTTTACTAGCTTGTAAGAGTTGAGATTATCTCTTTTAGTATAAAGTAGAATTGATATTTAGAAAAATATTGTTTTATTAGTGTTCTCATTTTACGAAAGCTTAAAACAAAACAAGTAGTAAATATGTAGTTGAATTAACAGTACATCAGTAACGTAATATTCAACGCCCAATAAATGAAGTGCAAGGCTTTAATTTGGTGTCTTACTTCGTTTATCGAAACATCGAAAAATTTACTTATAAGTTTAACATAATTTTAGCTTAATTAAGCTTGTGTTAGTTTGCGCAACCTTGGCCGCCATCATACAAGCTTTGCTTAGTTTGGAGTCAGAAGATGGTGTTGTGTGTGAATTGTCCACCAATATTTATTATTATTTTATAGTGCCCTAATTTGTCACGGACCCAATGATTTAAAACAATTGGAGTGTATTGCGATCTCAGATATTTCGGCTCGAAAACGCCTTGAGCAAATGTTTGGAATTTGGAATAGGACGGTTGTTTCCAGCATGTGGGATGCGCTCGTGTGCGTGTTTGTGTGTGTGGTGTGCAGGCGTGTGCGTGTGCGAGCGCGCGCGGTACCGTGTGGGGCGGGGGTGTGGCGGGCGCGGGCGCGGGCGCGGGCGCGGCCAGGCGCGGCAGCGTGCGCATGATCTCAGAGGGCGTGAGCACGCGGATGTGCGCGTCGGCCTCCAGGAGCCCGGCCGCCGTCACCGTGACGTTGGGCGCGCGCACCCCGCCCGCCGCGCCGCCGGCCGCCGGCGCCGACGCTGGCGCCGCGCCGCCGCTCGCGCCGACCGATCCGCTCGCCGGCTCGCTCTCCACGCTCGTGCTCTGTCGCGTCGCGTTTCGCTTAAATACCCGTCCAACTCTGCCTTGTTCCCCTAACACTTCGGAACTATTTCCGATCGCACAAACGGCACGCTTCTTTCCGAATCGACAGTTATCTAACACTACATACTTGTTGATAACCTCGTCAAGTTAGTCTGTGACAGTTCTCATTGTCATAATGTCACCAAAATGGACAACATGGTGGAAAATTGGTATTGTAATATTTCAGCTCAAAATCTTTTATTGTCGTGATGATAATGGTGAGCCGGAGTTAGATGTAAATGTGAGATGTGTATGAAGTTCACAGTAAATAATAATGCGAAAAATTAAAGTTTTGTTCACCCCACAAGTTCCCGTACTACAAACTTCCTTTTAAACTTTACAGAGGATCAACACATTTAGCAGACAATCTATCTGTATACACTCTCATCCAAAATATTTTCGGAAACAAATACCTTATAACACGATAGTGGTCCCATAAACGGAACTAAAAAGCCTGCCTAATCCCTAGTACACTGTAGATTCTTTCACTTCAACTGCACGGGATAATGTAGTTTTTTTACACAAATAAAACATGTGCGTGTGTATCCTATGTATTTACACGTGTGCTAGCGTTGATACAAGCAATAGAATCTACAGCACTCGTGACGTCAAACACCTAACAGCTAGGTAGCGGTGACATGTACGAGGTACAATTCTTGAGATAGGGAATCCACTCAGATACACAAGTTCAGAAATTTCAGAACAGCTTGCTGTTACAACTTCTCAGTTCCGTTTCATATACTAAGATGTTTGTATTAAGGAGATAGATCGACAAAAGAAAAGTATTGTTTTATGTGCTGAAATTATATGATTGAAACTACAGAAATAATACATTTGTTGGAAAAACAAACATAGTTCTGATTAAACAAGGGATAAAGATTGGTAGTTTCCAAAAGGGGAACACTGCACTAGGGAGGCACTCTAAGTCATATTTGATTTGGTTCTAGACAAACTTCAATATACAGTTATAGAGACAAGTATTTCAGGTTTTGTTTTGTCTACATACATCAATATTCTACCTCTACAAGCAGCCAATGAAGTCAGCTGGTGGTTACGATTATTCTATGACGCAATAATGATTGTGGCACTTCTCTGGCATTATTAATAACGGAATATTTACCGTGGTTAAATAGTGGAGCAAGAATCTATTTCATATTCCAAATTATGTTTCAAATAATAAGTGTAATGACACAGTGAGTGTGTTTTGTCGAAATTTACATTCGAGATCAACCAACAGCAGTAAATCGTCCAAAAACACTGGGAAAGAGGGTAGTTCGATGTCTGCCCGAGATTAGACACTTTCGTGTCACTATTAGTCAGTTTTCAGTTGTTCAGTTACCCATGTACAGGGTGCATGAAAATGTACCAGAAATATCGCCTCACCATAAAACTACCGTAAATATCCCGTAATCTATAATACTAGTCAAAACACTTTCAAATTCGCATATCGGCTCTCTTAAATGAAAATCAGAATTTAAAGTTAATTTGAATTTATCGGTAAAATTCCTATTTGTCGAGCACCAAATCCACCGTGTGAATAACACACATAAACAGTGGTAAGTGAGTTGTGTTAGCACACACCACATAAGCACATACAAGCGGACATACCTGTTGAGCCTTCTTCATCCTTATGGCACTTCTGTTGTCCCTAGCTCTTTGCAGGTAGGGTGATTTTTGGTCGGAAGGTAGCGCTCGCCATTTCTTCAGGATTTGTTTGCATCGGTCTACCCAGTTGGGGAATTCTGTCTTCCATTCCGGATGGTTCGTGTTTGCGTAGAGTACGGCTGATATTGTAGCAGCTGACCCTAAGGCTGTGGTCAAAAAGTTCCGAATATTTAAAAGTATTTTTACTAACAAATAACTTAATCAACAATATATTATTTGCTTGGAAAGAGATTTCTGGAGAACTCAAAATATTATGTAGAAAACATTACACAGTATTTAATGATAATCTAAATTGAATTATTAAGACTCTTGTAATATTGTTTTCAATATTAATTCAAATCTTAAAACTTTAAAAGTCCTAGTAATTAATCATAATTATAAAAAGCTTATCAATAAAACGGCTATCAGTTAAAAACTGTGAGAAACAAGTTGCAACAATAACATTGTAATTATTAATTGGCAAACACTAGGGATTATGAACTGAAAAGGGTTGACATTTTATTAGTAAAAGTAAGACACTCTAAACTTTAGAGTCTAAAGGAAAACAGAAGCAAGTTGTACAGCTAGTCACGTCGTTATTATTAAAAAACGCCTACATAACGACATCTTATATAAAGTAATACTATAATTGCCGCCAAACATCTTGAACTCCGCCAAACATCGTGAACGACTTACGCATCGCCCCGTCTTGCGTCGTGCGCATCATGTACGAAACTATTCTCTCAGCGCCCAAAATCGACTATATTTCAGGTACTGCCTACGTTTACGATGTTTGCCGGCTATAGTTCTGTTAGTGTACTGACTCTCATCTGCCCGCATCTTTTCGGCACTGCGCTGGTTGTAGGACGGCGGCGGTGCTTGCGGCTGGTCGCCCCACGCGGCGCCACTACCGCTTTCGGAAAACAGCGGGCTTAGTGCGCTGTTGCCACTGAAATTTGAAAGTGTTTAAAGTAAGCTTTTAATTGTTCACAATAAACTTTAATAAAATCCAATAAATTTAAACTTTTTGTCAATTTTTTAAATATTAACCTACGGTTAAAATTTACATGACAGAATAAAACAAAAATGCTTTGATTCACAGGCAGACTATCAAATCGTATCAACGAAACTGTTTGGATATTTTTTAAATCAAGGCAATTGGGTGCTGGCATAATACCCACTAGTAAAAAATCGCTTCAAAGTATAGGCACTCAAACAATCTGGTAGTATTTTCAATGTGGCGTTTTCAGAATGACAAATGGGAGAAAAGATTTGTCAAATTTGATAGATAGGTGAAAAGATTTGACAAATTTAATGGCCATCAAATTTATCTAATAAAAAGAAACATTATAGTGCTCGCAATATAACTCTGCGCGTAGCAAAATATGGAACTAATTGACAGGCCGTCAACTTCTTATTTTCGTCAGTTGACAAAAGTTTGTTTACGTTTCGTGTATTTATTAATTTCCAAAATCATTAATAGCTTTTATTATGCCGAAAGTGATTAAAAGTGCTGGCCGTGGCTGGTTCTTGAAAATTAATCGTGGTTGTGAAGAAGAACGATACAATAACGGGCCAAAAGAGCAGTTTTCCAAACGCAGAGCTATTTGACAACTAACATGTAGGGATACCATAGCAATCAAATCTCCACCTATTATCGGCATATTTTAAAGCTGAGGCTTTAGGTTGAGGTGCGGCTTTGGGTTTGATTGTTTTATCGCCAATTTACGCGTGGGAAAAAATGTGTGTGCTTAAGACCGAATGTGAGAAACTAGTTATAAATGTTTTTTTTTTCATAATATACAAATCAAAATAGAAAACACAGTGACACAGCAGTGAAGATCAGCTGATTGTATCTTTCTCGCTCGGGTACACTCGGCGGTTCAATGTTCACCCGATCGACCCTTTCACCTAACAGCGGTGCGCCAAAAGAAATTTTACTTAATTTTTTTTTCAACGTTAGCTTGGATGCTCTTTGATCCTTAACTCTGTATTCATTACTGTATTTTTATTGCAGGCATTTCAGAACGTACTGTCACGTGGTAATGGACAACGCATTATACCACTGCACTCAGATAAATAAAGCGGCTACAATGGGCAATGTAAAAGAAGAAAGCCAAAAGTGGCTTAAGAAAAATGAAATAGATTTCGACGATTGTAGGACAAATCCGCAGTTACTCGAATAAAGAGGCACAAAGAAGACCCACAATACCAAGTAGAATAACTATTAAAGGAACATGGACAGGAACTTTTGCGGTTACCGCCGTGATTCATCGTGATTTTAACCCTATTGAAAAAAGAAGATGATTCTATGGAAGCCAATGACTCATTAAAACGTTTATGCGCCAAATTTTCAAATAGTGTTATTTATGGTCTCAATAAATGATTTACAAGTTTATATTAAATTCTTGTTATTTCGATGTTGGTGTAGGTTGAATTATTTTTTATAATGTAATAATAAACTATAATAAAGTTTTCCTGATGGTAAGAGACTCAGACAGCCTGTACCAATTACCAATGATACTTGGTCATATTGAACCAAACCAGCACTGCAGAGGCGTTAATTACTTCGCCACATTCGTTCTTGAGTCTCAGTTGTCGTGTAGTTACTTAAATTGCTTCCCTGAAAAATCCCTTCCCGTACCTGTTATATGAAGTTGTACGTTCCCAATGAACGGGAAGGGAACCTATTAGCTTGACCTGGCAACATTAAATACGCCACCAGTCGCGCGCAGACTTATACTGCGAGCACTATAACACCACTGTTTTTACACTGGAAATTGGGAACTATTTTAAGTCAATTGAGGGCAGTTTTAGGATTCATCTGACATAAAGGATCATTTTATCGACATTCGAAATCATGTTATTTTGAGAGTTCCGTACCCAAAGGGTAAAAACGGAACCCTATTACTGAGACTTAGCAGTCCGTCCGTCCGTTTGTCACCACGCTGTATCTCAAGAACGGTATTTAATGGTTTGGAACCCTTCGTGTGGGAGTCCCACTCCCACTTGGCCGGTTTTATTTTATTATTTAGGGCTTCCGCAAGAACTGTGTCACGGACTAGTAAATTACTAACCTGTTTCCGAAGTCAGTGTGGTAAGGCGATGCGTAGGTATCCATAGGGCTCTGCAGCGGCTGTCGCGGCTGAGGATACTGCGGGGTGCCCATGGGGTTCACGTACGATACTGACGACTCTTGAGACTCCTGCCCCAACCAGACATAAACTTTTAGTACATAGATGCTAGTTCTAATACTACAAACTTTTTTCACTAACAGAGTTGTCAATTGATAGTTTTATTATAAACCCTGGTTTTAAATATTCCCGAGGACGAATCATTTCTTTCATTTCTGAGCGTGATGCTGAGCTTCATTCACAGCCCACGAAAAATCCGTATGTGGTAAGCCAAAATAATATTTCACTACAACTATCTCAATAAAATCACCTGAGAATCATCAGTGAGCACGCCCTTGAATATCTCGTCGACGTCTGCATTGTCCATATCGGGGAGTGTGTCTCTGATCGCGTCCAAACTGACTCCCAGGAGAGACAGGTCGTCCTTGGGAGATATCGTAGACGCCTGCGATGAACCTCCGGTTTCTGAAATAACAGATAAGTTTCACTGTTGACGGTTTTATTGAAAAAAGTGTTTTATATGAAAACATATTAATTTGATTATCATCTCTTTTTAATACAACTATAAAAATGTATATGCTTGTAGCATATTATAGGCTACATACTGCTTCTTATCGATGCTGTGTTGTATAAGCACACAATAATTCATATCTGAAAAGTCTGGAATGGTACGGAGATAAATCCTCAAAACACAAGGAGAGATAAGCGTGTCCGCAAACGAGCCACCAATCACAACCACAAAACCGCCCTATTTTCTGTAGTTTTCATGCATTTTATACGAACTCACCGTACACGGGGAAGCCACTTGTTATAAAAAGCCGCTTCTCGCTTCTTGTTCTTCATCATCAGCCTGTATTCGTCCACTGCTGGACATAGGCCTCTCTTATGATAATATTCTTCTTGTTATTAACCGTATTCTAAACGCTGACACAAAACACATGTGCATGTCGGCACCACGCGATATTCGGCCTCATCTCTCCGTTCGCTTTAGTTAAAACTACGTCATCTACATTGCGTCTTTTAAGCTATTGCAGAGCTTTTATCGCGGTCCTGGAGACCGAATGTAAGACAGCGTGCATCTCTTTCTTGTGTTCACAAGAAATAGAGATAGAAGACCGTCACGCCGTCCTCCCCACTCGGTCATTCTTTAAACCTTATTTTTATGTAGTTTACAGACTAATGCTCTTAGCAGTGTTGCCAACTTAACTGATTTCCCGTGATACGTAGCGTATTTGAGTACGTAGAGAACGAGAAAATATTAAAATAACTTTCTAACGGCTATTATCATAGCATATTTTGGAATAGGTATAACAATGAAGCAATAATGTCATCGTAAAACCTTACTAGCTGTCCCTATTTGTTGTATTTACTAAAAGTGTATCATATATAATCAATTTTAGGGGTTTTTAACTTAGGTTAAATATTTTCAGGAGATGGTAACACTAATTTCGCGGCGTTTAATATTTTTGTATGTACAAAAGTAAATAATGAATAAACAAAGTGCCTTTATTAATGAAAAAAGCAAACCTAGTAAAAAACTTCATGTTCCATGAAGCGTGTTATAAATAATTGAGAGTTGAGAGATGTTTTGGCTTATTAAAACCAAAAATTCTTTTGTAGTGTTCAGTGTAAATTTCGACTAATTGAAAATGGTGAAAACTTTCTCAGACAATCAATGCGAAGAAAGAATTAGTGGATGTTGCTAATCTTACTGATGGTGTGTACTGCGTACAGATTAGACTTACATGTAAAACGACTTCACAGATGTTTACTTGCTAAAGTAAATGCATTGTGGCATAGAAGAACAAATTCGATGGCGGAGATTGGGAAGTGTTTGAACAACAAATACAATGTATTATATTATTAGAGTGCAGCAAGCAGGGCCACATATTCAAGATGTACCTAAAGAAAAAAGAAATGGCCTGAAGCTTTCATAATGACAAATCTAACCACAATATCAACCTGTACTTTGACTTTAATTAATATGTATTGTGATGATCATTAGGTTACATGCCGATTTCTTAGGGCCATGCCATAAAAAAATGGTTCTCATTGTAGTATGTAGATAGCTATTCGAAATGGGCTGAAGCTTTCATAATGACAAATCTAACCACAATTTCAACCTTAGATATTTTTATAGATATGGTTACCCACACCAATTAGTGACAGATAATGGAACTAGCTTCACTAGTTCAGAATTTCAAGATTATTGTAAAAAGTTAGCATACAACATACATACACACCACCTTATCACCCGGCTAGAAACGGTGCAGCTGGAAGATTTGTAGAAACATTTAAATCTCACATCACTAAGATTATGGAGAATGGTCACGATATGAGTTATGCTATGAATTTGTTTCTATCAGATTACCGTAGCACTCCTCACAGTACCAGTGGTGCCACACCAGCTAAATTAATGCTGGGGAGGGAGTTGAGGAGTAGGTTCTCATAATTGCAACCACAGCCCATTACAAATAATTTTCAGGACATGCACACTAAATAAAATAACTACACCGCTGGTGATAGAAAAAAACATTATTTACAGTGGGTCAAAGTGTCATGGTTAAAGATTATCGCAAGGGCTCTGATCCATGGATTCAGGGAATTATTGTTAAGGGACCAGTTCCAGGGGTGACTTACTTAATTGATGTCAATGGTACAATTTGTAAAAGACATGTAAATCAAATTATGTCAGTGGGTGATACATTGCTCACAAGCAACGGGTAGCAACTTATACACAGGTAGTTACAATAAATGTAGATTAAGCTATATAATGTTAATTAGATTTGTTAATAGTTCTACCTTGTAAAGCTGTCATGTTATATTTTCTTTTTTAAACTTTGAAAACGTATACAATTGGTATGCTCTTTCTTTTGTTTTTATTAATTGACGTGTAAATTGTACATTTATGAATAAAGTACTTTGACTTTAATATGTATTGTGATGATCAAAGAACATTGAAGATGGCCACAAACCATCAATGCCACAATAGGTCAAAGCATATTGATGTAAAATACCATTTTGTATGTGAGACAATTGCTAGCGGAAAGATAAACATTAGTTATTTGTCTACAAATTAAATGCCAGCTGACTCAAAATATACTACTAGTGACATCTATGTTTATGGTGTGTAGTATGTAATTTATAATCCATAGATGGTACATTGGAATGTTGTGTAAAATGTATGAAGGTACTTCAATAAAAGTTTAGTTTGCACTGAATAACCAACTCGTTTACTTTGGCAACATGCAATAGCTTTACCGCGGCAGTCCCCGAGTGCCACACATCTTTTTTTTTTTATCAGAAGTAGCGCAATGTAATCTTATTCGTCAGAGTCTATTATGATACTGCATGAGTTATACATATAGCCACCGTCGACCACCCGCCACAAGTCATCCTCCAACCCGCACTTAGCCGATGTGGTGGCTCCTAACTTTGACTCTTTCCTTGTGAAAGGCATCCCGAAGTCCCAGCAATTGGAACATGTAGTGGGCTGCTTTTGCTAAACGGGACAATCTAATTTAAACGTTACGACGTTACCGCAGAGTGCATTTTCCAACGCCGTTCTCAAACTTTACTTTCACGCTATTAGAGCTCGATTCGTCTTAGCGAAATCCTAAATTGGGCTGCTTATGCTAAACGGGGTGATCTAATACAAACGTTACGACGACAGCGTACAGTGCATTTTCCAACGACGTTCTCCAACTTACACACTAATAGAGCTCTATTCGTCTAGCCTTGGATAGCTTATGCTAAACGGGGTGATCTAAACTAAACGCTACGTCGACAGCCTAGAGTGCATTTTCCACATAGGTGACTTACCGCTAACAGCCTCCTGCTTGGGCGCGAGTCCGCCGTGCGTGTCGGCCGGCGGCGCCTGCTCCGGCTCGGGCTGCGAGCCCAGGATGGCGTTCTTCAGCGCGGTGGAGTCCTCCGTCGGCTTCAGCTGACACTCCTCGTTCTCCATCTTCACTTTCACGCTAGTCGAGCTCGATTCGTCTTTCTCGTCTTTGGGCTTGATCGAGTTGATCACTTCGATTTCCTCCTGGGAATTAATATACCTCTATTTAGATACACGACGCTTCAAGTCCCCTGCTTACACAAGTTATGTACATACCCGTACCACCACATCTTACATATGTATATTGAATCTGAATTCTGAATTTCAGACACATACTACAATTTATAGAAAAAGTAACATTTACTGGTCTGGAATTAGTGCAAGTGGCGTCGCGACTGTCGCTTTTTAAAACTGACACAAGATATAAGGGCTGGCATAGTTGCAAGCCCCGGCCCCTATCATTCATGGTAAAGTAATCTTCCTCCTCACTTTTGTACATGTGAAATGTAAATAAATCCTACTAATATTATAAATGTCAATGTATGGATGTTTGGATGTTTGTTGTTCAATCACATCCTAACGTATGAACGGATCGGGCTGAAATTTTGAACACAGATAGATTATAGTCTGGAAGAACACATAGGCTTTTTATCCCGGCATCATATTTATATTTTATAGGCTTTATCCCGGAAAACAACGGGAACAACGGGAATGGGAACTTCGCGGGTAACACCGCGGGGCGCTGCTAGTACATGCTAAAATAATGACGATATATTATACCTGATTGAGAGATATGATGTAAGAGGAGTCGTTTTCATTGAGCGCTGTGAGCGCGGCGAGCACGTCCTCTCCCTCGCTGTCCGAGTTCTCGGCGTCCAGTTTGAAGTCCCGCAGCTCCCGGTAGCCCTCCGGCGTGGGCGGCCGCAGCGTGCCGCCGGGGCTCTCGGCCGGGTTACCTGCTCATTCAAACATGTTTAATTAATTGATTCTACAAGATTCTACAGCTATGCGCGGTGCCTGTACATATCCTACCTACTAATATCATAAATGCAAAGGTTTGGTTCAGGATAAAATTTGGGACGCAATAAGATTCTACTCTGGAATAACACTTAGGACTACTTTTTAAACTGAAACTGCAGGTCCGCTAGTGATTTATTAAACAAATTCATGGGCATCGGTTGAATTAACCCCAGATTGTTAAGTAATGATTAGGTATTCGTTCAAACATTGAGTAGCCAGCTTTATGTTCCCACTTGTGACTCAGTTCCACACGTTGGGACTCAGTGCCTTCTCATGCAAATAATCTCTTCTATTGTAAAGGCCATAATTCATCATTCATAGTGCCCAAGTGTTTGTAAACATCTTAACCTTCATATTTTTATCTACATTAGAAGGATAACATAAAACGAACAAAAGTAGCCCCAGAAGCTATGATGGCAGAGATGAACAGTCACTTAACATATAAGCTGAAGTCCCATTTGAAAAGTCAGATAAAGAAGAAAGTAAACACTTATTCTCACCGGTAGAAGAAACAGCCGGTTTGACAGGTTCCAGAAGGTCTTTCCCGAAGAAAGCTTCCTGCATGTATGGTGGAAACTGTTCCATCAGCTTCGAGCGGGGCTTACGGCGCGGCTTACGCTTGTTGCTCGGGGATTCTGTTGACAGATTCACAATTAGATTTGGGGAATCAGAAAATGTCATAATTGTAAGGCTCATCTCGAGCTTAACTTTGGCTCTTTCATCGAGTCCTTGGGGAATCAGAAAATGTCATAATTGTAAGGCTCATCTCGAGCTTAACTTTGGCTCTTTCATCGAGTCCGGCTAAATTAGTGGCCCAAAAACTACCAAAGGTATGAATGTACTTCTACTGCGAAGTACTGGTCGCAACTTTGGCATCTATTCCACAGGAAAGCTTCCCATATTATATGGAAAGAAGCTTTTTTGAAGTGAAAACTTGTTTTGGCGGGCGCCAGTTAGATTTTACGTAGGTTGTGAATTGAATTCTGGCGTCACGCTCGGGAATGAAAGAAATTTTGAACCCGGGCTGCTAGAGCGAGAAAGATAATTGTTAGAGAGAGAGAGGCATGAGATACTCTCACTCTCTTTCGATACTCACCACAGACCACACATGTCTTATGGTTTTTTTTATTTAATGTTGGCCATGTACCTAAGCTCCTTCAGCCGCATCTGTCACTGTCGTGTCGCTGTGTATGTTTAGTTTAGATATGTAATCGTTTTTTTTTTATATTAAAATTATTCAATGGTTTTTATAGTTATTTCTTATTTTAGTTTTCACTTCTTTATTTAGCAAACTAAGTCATAATAAAATTACTCATTAGCCTAGACTTTCCGAATTAGGCTAGATTGTAATAAATATATTAGTCACCAAGTTGGTTGGTGAATAATTATTAAATAAAAAAAAAAAAAAAAACTTCTGCAGTGTGGTCTTAAACATACACACATTTTTTTTTCTTTATTACAAGTCAACAATTAAAACTCTTATCTCAATCAATACTCACCGCCGGCTTGTCCTCCGTCTCCCTCTTTCTCCTCATCAGCCTGCGCTTTGATGGTCGCCTGTCTCTGTCGCACGACGAACCCTCCTATGCCCAGTTTGTTGAGGTTCCTCTGCCTCTTCCTCCGCAGGACGGTGAGCCCGGAATCGGTGGTGTAGAGAGTGAAGCCCTCAGGCGGAGGGCCGTCGTTCGCGACGTTCCATAGTATGCCTTCTTTGTATTGCGTGCTTCCAGCGCCGGCTAATAAAAATGTGATTACGAATAAATAATGTATTCTTGACTAATGTAATTATTTGCGTTTTCTTTTTAAACGTAACGAGAAAGATGTGTGAGATTCTTCTGGGTAATTATATTGCCTTTTAGTTGCATTTCAACTGTATAAAATGATCTTAGTGTTGAGTCTGAATCTTAAAAGAGGTCTAACATGGACCGATGGTGCTTGGATCATTTATTATCTAGCTATCCAAGAGATTAATTCATTCTAAATAACAAAGTGAAGTGTATACAATTAGAAACGTTTGTCTGAGGACATTATTTCGACAAAGTCTAACAAGTTCAACTTTCGTTCAAGTTTCGACAAGTTAAACTTCTGTAAAAAAACCGGACAGAATGAAAATAAAAGATAAAGTTATGTTAAAGCATAATGCATGCTTTTTCTGGATGCGTTCAAGTCTATGTGATTCCAGTTATGATTTTCATACCTATAGGATATAGGGATTTAATTTTAAAAACATTTTGGTATTTGTAGGGAAAAATGTTTTTATTTTTATTTATTTCATCTGTTGATGTAGGTACATGTAGAAATAAGAGGTATATCTTACCAGTATCGTCTTTGCCTTCAGCAGTGCTGTCCGGCTTAGCGTCATCAGCCATCTCGGCGTCTGCGTTCTGAACCACTGTTTCAATAGATGCCATTATTTCTATTCCACAACGCGAGCGTCCAACACACACAAAAACTCATATTAGAAACTATTAAAACAACTTAGTAAACGAGATAGTTGTAAATGTTGTGAGACAAGCTCTGCCGTCCTTACGAAAAGTGCGGTAACTAACTTTTTTGAAGAAATTGACTACATTTTCAAAATCACGAAACAAAGTTTTCTGTTTCAGTCTTAATTATTATAGTTGAAAATTCATTCCATAAGTATGAAATTCAGGAATCAAATCGCAGTAACTAGGGTTCCAGTTCATAATTCTCATAGAAAAAGCACAGCCTGTGTTATTTAACTACTTTGTTGAAAAAACAAAGATTATTTTACTACATTTCACGAAAAAATATCTCGGCATTGCATATTATAGGTGCAGTAAGTAGCCTGCAAGCCGGAATGTGCGTAAATGCATTTCCCCAAAACGAGGACTTACTGCTATTAGTATCAGTAAGAATCTCAAAACAATACATTTACTTATTTTAAGTGCAATTGTTGAATTTCAGCCAGGTTTTTTTATTTTACTTCTCTAATAATGTTTGATTTTATAAATTTGTAAAACCAAACCTTTCTTTTGAATTTGCGATAGCATGAATAGTATTGATAAACCAACGAAAATAAATGTCTTTGCTCTCGCTTTTTTCGTTAAAATATCAAACTTAAGTACTTACTGCACTTTTCGTAAGGACGGCAGAGCTATATGCTGAAGGTTTAGTTAAGTTGTTTAATGTATTTAATTTGTAGGCTCCAACCCCAGAACAAACAGTTGTCAGCTTTGGCTTGGCGTACCCTCAACCAATTGTGTGTTATGGACAAATGGTGAAATGATTAGCTTAAAAATGAACCTTTTTAGAGTTAGTCAAATGTCAACCAAAAAATTGCTAGTTATAAAATTTAAGCTCAGCAATAACCAATAAAATTAAATCACAATACCAGTGTAACAGAAGTTTTCTCCGATAGTTTGATATATGTACTGCAGTATAAGGACATTCAAATCAATTTTTGAAAAGGCTCGATGAATTTTCTAGAATAAAGTAGGCTAATACGTAAAGGAAGCAAGCTTACCGGCATCTTTATCAGCGCTTTCGTTTTTGAATCTTCGTTTTCTTCGGGTGTGTGTGATGCCCATTTCAGCTTCCAGTTGCTTCATGTGGTGAGCCCCTCTTTGAGAGAGACAGACGTCGTCGACGTAGTACTCGCCGGCTAGGCCCAGGGATATGGGGGTGGGGCGAGGGGTGGGGCGGGGTGTGGCCACTTGGGGGACCGGGGCAGGTTCAATGGCACGAGTGATGTGGGGTGGGGGGATCTCACGACCGCGGCAGAGCACGCATTTATACCTGTGAGGGGCGTAAATAGCGAATAAGTGGATTTGGCTGGCTGACTAAACTTGTGGCTCAGTAGCGAGTCTGCTCACTGAGTTGTAGGTTGTGGGTTAGATTCCCAATCAGGACACATATTTGTATGATGAATATGGATGATTTCTCTGTCGGGTTCATATTTATCAAGATAATATGTTTAAAATTAATAGGTATTACATCACCTATGCTAACAACTTGATTTATTCCAATTCTAGCCACAAAGGCCACAATGGCATTTAAAAAAAATGTGAACCATCCATTTCAAAAGAGTCATTGGAAGCATACAGTCATTTCATAATAAATACTAAGGGCCTGGTCCGGCTTCGCTCGGAATTGTCACATAAAGACTATTAATCAAAATAAAAATATTCTATACTTCAAGTTGAATCAAACTGCACACTGTGTGCAAATTTGATTAAAATCAAAAGTAGTTAAGTTAAGGAGTCCATCGCCGACAAACAACGTGACGCGTAATTTATATGCATTAAGATTGTGTTTCATATGTGTTTCATATCAACCGATTGATTTTAAACCATATATCACTTACTTAAAATCTAACATCATCATCATCAGCCTCTGTTCGTCCACTGCTGGACATAGGCCTCTCTCATAATACTCCCACTCAGCCCGATCCTCGGTCTTACGTTTCCAACCGCCACCAGCCGTTTTTTGTATATCGTCACTCCGTCTAGTCTCAGGGCGTCCTACACTACGATTACCGATTCGCGGTCTCCACTCCAGAACCCGTCTACCCCCTTGCCGGCCAACAAATCGCCGACCAAAAGTGCCCATCAGACTGTCGGCATTTCCACGCTGTAGGGCCAGAAAAAATGTTTTGGGCCAGACAGAGACCCGAGCGATTATTTAAAAATTCAATGACTGAAAATCTAACATACACGCGTAGAAAAGTTATATTTACCCAGCCCGGCAGCACAGTTCCGCGTCGTTCTCGCTGCGGATGGCGTCGCAGGACGCGTGCAGCCAGCGGTTGCACGTCTCGCACTGGATGATCAGCTCCCCGTCCGAGTACGGCTCGGAACACACGCAGCACATCACCAGAGACGCACAGGGCGCGCATTCTGAAAACAATACATCATTTACTTTTTTTTTTTTAAGTGAAAACTTCTTTTGGCACGCCACAGACAGATTTTTCGTGGGCTGTGAATTTAATTCTAGAGTCACACTCGGGAATAATAAGAAATCTTCGGGTAAACTCGGGACCATGGTCATTGGCAGCTAGAAACTCGTCACCATTTCCCACCCGCGTAGTTTCCAAAGTAAGCTGATTATCAAATTCCGAGTTATCAGTTATTTCACAAATTGTTACGTCGATTTCGAAAAAATAATATGTGAACAGCTCTGAAAAATAATCATCTAGATATTCTAGATCGATTCACAATTGGCAGAGCTATCGGGAGTAACATACAAAAAACATCGTTTAAATGTTAAACGATTTTTTTAAGTTGGATAAAAAAAAAACAAGCACGAGTCAAATAATGTGACGGAGTGAAAGAATGTAACGGTAATGTGTTGTAGTGTCGCTGTATTTTCCTTTTTGATGGTAACCGACGGCGTGGTCGAAGATGACGTATACTACCTACCTACGGAGAACCTATTCACGCTGACCTTGAAATGTTCTAGATTGTATCTCTCAGGGAAGAAAGCGGCCGGCAACTCATTCCACTTTAAAGCTCTAAAAGCCGGGTCACACTGACGCCTCCCGCCGCGACAAAGCGATAGCGACACGGGACGATATTTTTTGTAATGTTCGAATTTGTATGCAACCTGTCACACAGCTAGCGATAGCGATACGATACGATACGCTCTCCCGCGCGACAAGATTCGGACGACAAACAGAAGATCGCTTTGCGATAATATCGCGCCGCAGCGCGAGACGGGCGGCGGGCGCGGGCGCTGTGTTCTACGGCAGTCGGTACAAGCTGTCACACAGGGAAAGCGATAGCGTAGCGATACCGTAGCGATAGCGATACGATATCACGAGTTGTATTTTTTTACAACGTACTCGTGCGATATAGTGCGTTTCACGGAGATGTGTAGAAAACCAAAACAAAGGTGATGCCGTAACATAAAAATTGATCTATTTTTATGAAACTTTCACAAATATATGATCCGAGCAATATTTGGATTTACGGATTTGTACTGATCAAATAATTAATATCTAATAAATAATACTAGTTGGTGGGTTGATAGAAATAATATTATTTTTTATACTTTTTCCAGAATATTACTTCATAGTGTTATGAACAGTTTCGTGTAGTGCGAGGACAATTCGAACGAAATTTATATTATAAAGCTGAAGAGTTTGTTTGTTGGAACGCAAGGATCTCTGGAACGGCTGGACCGAATTGAAAGATTATTTCCTTGTAGGATAGTCCATTTCATGTCATTTCATGTCCAGTCCATGTCGTCATTCGCCGGCACCAGCGGAAGATCAGCGCCGGTTGGAAACGATCGGCATTATGCTGAGCTGGGGCCGGATTGTGACAAAAATGTGTAAATATAGATTATATGTAATGTGACCCAACTCTGAGGCCAGTGTTCGGGATTGAGGCTGGCAGTTATATTTATTATTTGTTGTCATAAATATCAGTAGTCAGAAGAGACAATGACTGCATAGGTCTTAGTTTTGAACCGTGTCTTCAGAGTGGGGTCCAACAATAATTTTAATACTAGATTAAGTTTTTGTCTCAATAAATATTTTGTCATTGTCATTGTCATTGTCATTGTCATTTATCGAGGAAGGCTATAGGCTATTTAACATTACGCTACTATCAACAGAAGCCGAGCAGGAATGAAAAATGTAACAAAAACGGGAAAAATATTGCATTTTGAGATCTTTCGTTGCGTGACAGCTTATGTTATGCGTCATTAGAACCTAAATTTGTTCAAGATTTGAATTGGTACGACGTTTTCGATAGATGGCGTAGCAACGCGCGCGCGTGCAGCTAGTTATAGTTATACATTTTCCAAGTCACTGGTCCTAGTGTTATAGTGCTCGCAGTATAAGTCTGCGCGCGACTGGTGGCGTACTTAATGTTGCCAGGTCAAGCTAACAGGTTCCCATTCCCGTTCATTGGGAACGTACAACTTCATAAAACAGGTACGGGAAGGGATTTTTCAGGGAAGCAATTTAAGTAACTACACGACAACTGAGACTCAAGAACGAATGTCTCGAAGTAATGAACGCCTTTGCAGTGCTGGTTTGGTTCAGTATGACCAAGTATCATTGGTAATTGGTACAGGCTGTCTGAGTCTCTTACCACCAGGAAAACTTTATTATAGTTTATTACAATATAAAAAATCTGTCATTTTCAACCTACACCAACATCGAAATAACAAGAATTTAGTTTAAACTTGTAAATCTTCTATTGAGACTATAAATAACACTAAGTATTTGAAAATTTGGCGCATAATCGTTCTTTTAAAGAGTCATTGGCTTCCATAGAATCATCTTCTTTTTTCAATAGGGTTAAAATCACGATTAATCACGGCGGTAACCTCAAAATTTCCTGTCCATGTTCCTATAATAGTTATTCTACTTGGTATTGTGAGTCTTCTTTGTGCCTCTTTATTCGAGTAACTGCGGATTTGTCCTACAATCGTCGAAATCTATTTCATTTTTCTTAAGCCACTTTTGGCTTTCTTCTTTTACATTGCCCATTGTAGCCGCTTTATTTGTCTGAGTGCAGTGGTATAATGCGTTGTCCATTACCACGTGACAGTACGTTTTGAAACGCCTACAATAAAAATACAGTAATGAATACAGAGTTAAGGATCAAAGAGCATCCAACATAACGTTGAAAAAAAAAATTAAGTAAAATGTCTTTTGGCGCACCGCTGTTAGGTGAAAGGGTCGATCGGGTGAACAGGAACCGCCGAGTGTACCCGAGCGAGAAAGATACAATCAGCTGATCTTCACTGCTGTGTCACTGTGTTTTCTATTTTGATTTGTATATTATGAAAAAAAAACATTTATAACTAAAGGTTTTTCCCACGGCACACACATTTTTTCCAACGGGTAAATTGGCGATAAAACAATTAAACCCAAAGCCGCACCTCAACCTAAAGCCTCAGCTTTAAAATATGCCGATAATAGATGGAGATTTGATTGCTATGGTATCCCTAAATATTAGTTGTCAAATAGCTCTGCGTTTGGAAAACTGCAATTTTGGCCCGTTATTGTATCGTTCATCTTCACAACCACGATTAATTTTCAAGAACCAGCCACGGCCAGCACTTTTAATCACTTTCGGCATAATAAAAGCTATTAATTACTTTGGAAATTAATAAATAAATCAACTTCAACTTCAACTTTTTGTTATGGCTTCCATTCGGCAATGCTACCGTAACTTCGCCAGTGTCTAGTGGTATAATCCTTTAAAGTTTATTTAGTAGAGCAGGTCTTGCTACAGATGATCGGTTGGCTTCATGTAGTCTTGAGTTTGATGATCAAACGTCTGATATTCGGTGAACAGGCAGGTTTCTTGGCTCTGATGATCGGTTCGTCGAATTTGGATACTTTTGTTAGTGATGAATACTTCTTATATTATAATAGATATCTGTATGGGACAAACACAAACATGACATCACAAAATACACACACCAATATATTATTATCACCTACAGTATAATTTGGGAAAAAAATATATAAATATCTAATTTACATAAATTATATCAGAGTTTAATATTATTTTTCTGAATATATTTGGCAAGGACATACACAAATGGGGAAAATACAAAGGGGAGTAAATTGGAAAAATTTGTTGGAAGGGGAAAGTCAGGAGGGATCGTGTCATAGAGGGAGGATTGATTTCTACTACATTCAAAAAAAATATGGTCAGTGGTACCATCAGCCAACCCACACTCACACAGAGAGTTATCTCGAATTCTCAATTTTGAGAGGAACACCGGAGTGCAGGCGAAACCCAACCGCAGGCGGCAGATAGTGGATGTAATTTGTTTGGGGATATTTTTGTATTTAAAAAACCAGGGTTTAGAGGGGATAAAGGGCTGAACTTGACCATAAAATTTGCCCGTTATAGACTTGGTTCGATTCCAAAGTGAAGTCCAACTTTCAAGCAACTTAGGCTGGCATGTTGCAGATAAGTCATGGGAATAGACATGGTAGTGGTCTTTATTACCCAAACTAATGGCCTGTTTAGCATGGAAATCAGCATGCTCATTTCCTAATATGCCTGTATGACTTGGGATCCAAGCTAGTGCTATTTGCAGACCTACATTGTGGGCCTTCAAGAGTTCTTCTTTGATTTTAAGAATTACTGGGAATTTGGTTCTACATTTGAACTGATTGGCCAAAACAGCCTGTAAGCAACTTTTAGAGTCAGTCAAGATGAGAGTATTGCTGATGGAGTGAGAGGTGACATAACGGATGGCTTCTAGGATGGCCGTGGCCTCTCCAGTAAAAACTGAACTTAGTGGAGGGCACTTATTACTAAGGACAATTCTGAATTTGGGAATCCAAACAGCTGCTCCTACATCACCATCTTGTGTCAGTTTGGAGGCATCTGTAAATACTGTTAGCCAATCAGTCCAATTATTGGCAATAATTTCATTAAAAGTTTTGTTGGGATCCAGTGAGCTTTTATCTATACCTAAATTTAGAATGATGTGAGGCTGAAAAATTAGGGCTTTGTAACTGGTGGAGAACAAAGGATTAATAGTGAAGGATGCAATTGGGAAAGAAGGATTTGAATATTTCACATGACTATTGAGGAGGCATGGAAGATTAATTTGAGATTGAATAAAGTGAGGGGGGGTGAGTCTCTGTAGCTGTTGCAACTTTGGCCATAATGGGTGGTTTGAGTTTTGAAGAAGTTTGGTGTAAAACCGGTCTGCCAGAAATTGTCTACGTAATGGAAGAGGAGGGTCTCCACATTCCACTTGAATGGCATTGGTGGCAGAGCACTTCATTGCCCCTAAAATAGTACGCAGACATTTGGATTGGATTTTGGACAATTTGCATAGGGCTGATTTATTGCCAGGTTCAAGTAGGAAAGCTCCATAGTCCAAGTGACTACGAATAATGGAGTTGTACAGTAACTTTTGTGAAAAGGGATGGGAGCCCCACCATACACCGGAAAGAGAGCGGAGGATATTTATGTTCTTTTCACATTTAATAGCCACTTGTTCAGAGTGAGGGACACCAGTTAGTTTTGTGTCTAGCCACAAACCCAGGAATTTAGTTGAGGTCTTCTGAGGGATGAGTTGGTTGTTACATCTTAAGTTGATATTGGGAATGGTTCTTCTTTTAGTAAAGACAATGGAATTGCTTTTAGGAGCAGAGATGGAAGAGCCATTGTCATTAAGATAGTCTTCTAGGTATGTTAGAGCAGAGTTTAATTGCGTTTCAGCTTCTTCAATGGTTTCACTGGTGACATAGAGCGCTAAATCATCAGCATATTGTAAAATTTGACAGAAAGGTGATACTACATGTTCCAAATCATATGTATACAGACTGTAGAGGGGAGGGCTGAGGACTGAGCCTTGTGGTAAACCTTTCCATAGCATTCTAGATGTATCAGAAGTATTCTGGGCTTTAATTAAGATTTTTCTCTCCATCAAAAAGCAGCTGATGAATTGCACCATCTTCGGCGATATACTCAGCTGTAACATCTTGTGTCTGAGTATCGGAAGTTGGACATTATCGTACGCAGCTGCCACATCCAGAAATACAGCAACCACATATTTTTTGCTTTTTAGGCCGATATGAATATCTGTTGTAAGTATACTCAAACTGTCAGCAGTGCTCATTCCCTTTCTAAAACCAAACTGGGAACTTGGAAGTAATTTATTATTTTCTACAAACCATTCTAATCTATTTTTGATCAGGATTTCAGTGATTTTCAAAGGAATACAAGACAATGCTATAGGACGATAGGAATTGGGATCGGAAGGGATTTTTCCAGGTTTGAGGATAGGGACAATGATTTGGGATTTCCAAGGATCAGGCACAGAACCCAATTCAAAAAATCTGTTAATTAAACAAAGGAAGTACTTTTTTATATTTACAGTGGCTCTGGTAAAGAATGAATAGGTTATTCCATCCACTCCGGGGGCGGAGTCGGTCAATCCATCCAGGGCAAGCTGCATTTCTTCCAGTGAGAAGGGGGAGTCAAAATGTGCGGAATTGATGGGAAAACCATGGGGAGGAAAGATAGTAGAAGGGATAGGATTCTCATGGACAAAAGGGGGAGCCAACTTGTCAGCAAAATCTTCTACCCAGGAAGTGGGATCATTGGCTGTTGGGTTGGGAGTATTATGGGAACCTCTGAAGCGACGAATCTGTTTCCAGACAATGCCAGATGGTGTTGATGGAGAAAGACTTTCACAAAATTTTAGCCTTCGCTTCTTTTTGCTTGATAGAGTTTTCCTACATTTAGCAGCAGATCTTTTGTAAATCAAGAAATTGTCAGGAGTCATAGATCTGTTGTAGTTTTTTTCTGCAGAGTTACGCTCGCGGATGGCTGCAGTGCATTCAGGGTCCCACCAGGGGGGGGATAGGAGGTTTTTTCTGGCTTTCTTGAGTGGGATGGATTCATGAGCGGAGGCTAATATGCTATCTATTAATTTGGAGTAGCATACATTTGGGCTTTCATCAGAAATATTAGGCAGAGAAGGTAGTATATTGTTAAGATAAGTGGAATAAGAATCCCATTTGGCCCCAGACAGTCTAAATTTTTGGAGAGGGGTATGAGGAGGGGAGTGGGAAACTCGAAGACCTAAACTGATAAGGATGGGAAAGTGGTCGCTTCCTCTAGTGAGGGGAAGGACTTGCCAAGATAAGGAGGGAAGTAGGTTGGGAGAGCATAAAGTTAGGTCCACTGCAGATTTAGGGTTCTGGGAAGGTAGGACCCTACGTGTAGGGGAGCCATCATTTGCTATGCACAGATTCGCCTCATCAATTGCTTCTAAAAGCAAGCGTCCAAAGGAGTCACAGTGATAAGACCCCCAGGTAGTGTGGTGGGCATTAAAGTCTCCCATTATCACTATAGGGGGAGGGACGGAGGAAATGATTAGAAGGATATCTGGAATAAGGTGGGCATCAGGGTGAGGAATATATATAGAAATGAAAGAAATATTGAATGCACGTACAGCCACAGCGTTTATTTGTGGGCTGTGGAAAGGAAGGGAGATTTGGGAGAAGGGAAAGGATAGTTTAACGCAGAGGGCACAACCAGCTGTACCATCCTGGCGATCATCTCGGAGACATGAAAAGCCTGGAATCCGATAGCGGGTCCCCGGAACAAACCATGTCTCCGAAACAGCAACCAAGACAGGGTTGTATTTTTGGATGAGGTGATTTAGTTCAGGAACCTTCCTACGAAGGCTCCTGCTGTTCCATTGGATCATGAGGCATGAGTCCATGGTGACCTATAAGTGATGTGAGGTGGGAGATCGTTTGGGCAACGTTGGACGGTAGGGAATTGGGAGATTGGGAGATCAGGTTTATGATAATGGTGAGAAGTTGGAGGAGTAGTTGATGTGAATCTGAAGTTGGAGAAGGGTGGTGGGGGATTTGCAGGGCATATCCTCTAGGAAGGGATGAAGGGCCCTGAGCAATGATGGATTGGTGGATTGCTCTATCAAATGATTTTCCGAGAGGGGGGTTTGGTCTGGCCTTTTGAATAATGGTTTTCTTAACTGAGATGGTAGGCTTAGGTTGGGAAGAGGAAGCAATGGATTGGGATTCTGGTTCAATACTAACAGTTGGATCTTTGGTGATTTGACTGTATGTTTTTGTTATCTTAGGCGTTTGACCGCCTGCCTCTTGGTATGATATTCCTTTTTGTGCCATGAGAGATTTAATGTTACGTTGGCGATCTTGTTCAGGGCATATCCTACTAGTAGAGAAATGATGGGCAAGACAGTACAGGCATGTAGCCTGTGACTCCTGCACTTCACAGCTGTCTCCACTGTGGGGCTGAGTGCATCGGTAACAACGAGGTTGAGAACGGCATTGTGTTTTAATATGGCCGAACCTCAGACAGTTCATACACTGAATTGTGGGAAACTGGTAGGCCTCAACTTCCAGTGATGAATAAAAGGAGAATATTTTGTCTGGTAAGTATTGGCCTCTGAAAGTGAGGACCACAGTTTGCGTTGGAACCCAATTAATGACATTATCGATTTTGTTTTTTCTATTCAATCGCCTTGCTTTTAAGACGTACGAGTTTCCAGGTATATTGATAGAGGCTACGAATTCGTCCATCGACCAGTCTACAGGCACTCCCCTGACTATTCCCATGCGTGTTACATTGAAAGTTGGAATTACTGCATCGTAATTATTTGTTTTTAAGATCGGGTTTTCGACGAAAATGTTAGCGGCGGTGGAAGTTTTGAACTGGATCGAAACTTTATTTCGGCCTACTTTTTTTATTCCGTCTCGGCAGACGTTTTGAACATTGTTGGAAGCTACAAATTGGCCAAATTTTATGGGGCGCAAAACTGTGCCTGCGGTTGCCTCTGACTCTACTCGTGACACATGAACGAGGAATGGACCTGTGTCCGTGTCCTCGTACTGTCTAATACCTAATATGGTTAGAGAAGGGTGTTGGTATGTTGACTGAATGGAAGCCGATGCCGACTCTTGACTAGTTATTAACTTTTTAGCAGGTGCTGGAGCGACCGTCGTCTCTCTGTGTCTTTTCGCGACAATGCGGATGGAGGATTGTTCAAGTGTATCCATATGCGGATCAGGCGGATCTGGCGGAACAGGATCGGGGGGAATGGACTCCATTTCCCCTGACTACTGCTTACTACGATATAATATAGAAACTCACCAGGTTAAAACACACAAATAACACAGAAAAACAACGAATAATAACAAACACGTGTAGGGGTAATGGCCTCCACCGGGTTAGTCCCAAATAAATACATCAATCGTAAACAAACTTTTGTCAACTGACGTAAACAAGAAGTTGACGGCCTGTCAATTAGTTCCATATTTTGCTACGCGCAGAGTTATACACAGTTAGGTACACGGATACAGTGTTTACGTTCGCACGTACGTCTCCGTAATTTAAATATTTTTAATTCACAATGTCACTCAAAAACCTTGAAACTCACGTGATGGAGGTGTTGAAGACCGTGGCGTTCCTGAAGGATGAAGTGGCTGCACTACGAGCGTTGGTGAAGGAACAAAACACATCATTATCCAGGCAAGCCACAACAATTTCAATGCAAACCGAACTAATCACTCAATTAAAATTGGATTTTGAGGGTAGAACGCAAACCGAAGTATCGAAAAATGTAATAACATCTAATGACGTCGTTCCAACTAAACAACGGCCGATACGCCAAACTCGACTGAACTCTGCAGCTGCGGCCGCTGCAGCATCACAAGCCAAGACGACGAGCGGCGGAACTACCGCTACTCCGACCGATCCCCGAACGCTTACTTTAAAAACCGCAGAGACAAACACGTCCCAACCAAAGCAGCAAGCCACTAGGGAGAAGCCTATTAAAAAGGTAATCGTATCGGATAGCAGTATCGATACCGGATCTTATTCAAGTACCGAGATCAGTGGAAACGATACCTCAAGCTATAATGACGGCTGGAATGAAGTAGGAAAAAAGCGATCGACCCGTAAGTCACGGCAAATAATTAAAGGTAGCGGACAAGTTGACAACGAACTTCAAACTGTTGAGCAACTGAAACACATCCAGGCTTGGTCGTTCAAACCTGAAACGACGGAGCAAAATGTGTTAAACTACCTGAATAAGATAAAGCCATGCGAAAAATATACGGTGACGAAACGCAACGTATTATCAGGAAAACATGCTGCATTTGTCATAGGATTCCCTGAGAGTATGTACTCATTAATCAGCGCCTCGAGTAGCTGGCCACCACTAGTCCGGCTGTCCGATTGGTTTCTCGGCCGCCGCCGCGGAGTGGGGAGCGACGCAGCCCGCGGCGGCGCCCGGCTCGAGCAGTCCTCCGGCACGGAGCCACAGCGCTCACGCGCCTGCACCGATTAATGATAACTCGAATGCGTCCGCGTTGCGGAAATCAATTACCGTAAGTCACCAAAACATTCGCTCCATAAATAAGAAGACCGGAATGTTAGAAGTGCTGCTACGGGCCGAACTCAAGTGCGATGTACTTGCAATTACGGAACATTGGAATAAAGAAGCGAATCTCAAATGTGTGGCCATAGATGGATATAAGCTCGCGTCGTACTATTGCAGGCAGCATAGTGAACACGGCGGGTCTTGCATCTTTGTTAGTGACGCTACAAAATGTTTAGAAAATACCGATCTTACCTCATTATCAATAGAGTTATTTATGGAAATTTCTGCTATCAATTTAATTGACTATAACATTTCTGTTATTTGTGTGTATCGAACCAATTTGGTTGGTACGAAACAATTTTTGAATCATTTTGAAAGATTGCTCGAGAAGATAACGGAGTTAGGTTTAGATTGCATAATTGTTGGAGATCTTAACATAAATCCAACGCATACATTAAAAAGTGACGAAAGAACATTAATTAACCTACTATCGGCTCATGGCATGACCAACAGGGTGGATTTTCCTACCAGGGTGACCTCTTCAACATCAACTAGCTTAGATGTTGCCTACACAAACTTACCCACGGACTCTGTGGTGGCGGAACCTGTAGCCACCAACTTGAGTGATCATTACGGAATTAAATGTAGTTTGGTCGCTCATAGACAACTACCTATCTGCCGTTATGTAAGAAGGTTTACTTACGCTAACCAACGCAACTTCGTCATATCCTTAGATAGCGTGGACTGGTATAGATTATTGACTGGGAACGGCAATGCATCTCAAAAAACTGAGAGAGTGTTGACTGTGATTAGAAATAAATTTGATATCTGCTTTCCGTTGACAAAAATATACAATAATGTCAATAAAAATGACTCATCCTGGGTAACGCCGGATGTAATAGACTATAAATGTCTACTTTTTGACCTCATTGAATTTAGTAAATTAGTACCAAATAATAATACAATTAATAATTTTATTTCTGACATGACTGATTACTATGACTCGCTTATAAAAAGTACGAAATCTCGACATTACTCTAATATGATATATTCCGGCAATAATGCGTCTAAAGCGATGTGGTGTGTCGTAAATAAAGAGAGAGGAAAATATAATGCTCCTCACATTGATATTACTGACACGGTCAAAAATGCAGATGGCTCAATATTTGTAAACAAAAAGTTTGCTCTAAATGCAATGAATAAGAGATTTGTTCAGGCGGCCGTAGCGTGTCGCGCGCCACGCGCTAACATTATCCGAGCGCTCAGCTCGCTGGCGAGCGCGCGCGCGCCGGCCGACCGCTCTCTGCGGCTGCGGAGGTTTACCGCGGATGAAGTACTGCGCATCGTTGTAAATAAAATACCACCGAAAACCTCCAAGGACATCTACGATATTTCTATAAAGTTAATCCAATCATCTATCGTCACGTTAGCTCCTATATTTGCTGAACTGTTTAACAGCTGCTTACGAGAGGGCTCGTTCCCGAGCGCTTTTAAATTAAGTAAAGTATCTCCAATTTACAAGGGTAAGGGAAGTCGAGAAAACATTGACAGTTACAGGCCGGTCTCGATTATTCCTGCCGTTGCTAAAATTTTTGAAAATGGTCTCAGCTCTAGGCTTATCGAATTCCTGACGGAAACGGATGCTCTTACCGATAGGCAGTTTGCGTATCGCGAGGGGCGCTCGACCGCGGCCCTTGCTCGTGAAGTGGTGCGCCGTGTTGTAATGGCCCGGGAGTCCAGACCTAAACTGCAGGTGGCGATTCTGTGTTGTGACCTGTCGAGGGCTTTTGATGTCGCCGACCGCGACATTTTGTCTGTTAAACTACAGCACTATGGTGTGGTCGGTGTTGCTCATTCGCTTTTGACGGGTCTAATGCGGGACAGAGCTCAAATAGTCGTCGGTGGATCGGAGAAATCGGATCCTATGACGTCAGAAATGGGTGTGGCTCAAGGGTCATCAGTTTCCAACGTCCTGTTTTCACTGCTCATGAACGACCTGCCTGAGGCGGTGACCGCTGCGGAAGTACTCATGTACGCAGACGACGTGGTCGCAGTAGTCACGGCACCGACGGTAGACGATCTGGAGAAAAAACTAAACGATGCCGCCGGCCAGCTTTTTACCTGGTTCAACCGGAGTGGGCTGGTTCTGAACCTTAGCAAGACTCATTTCATGCAATTCAGCTTCTCTAGAAAGCCACTGAGACAGTTAAAAGTGCAGGTTGATGGAATGAGTATTGATGAGCAAGAATCGACCATATTTCTCGGTTTTGAGTTGGACTGTGGTTTAAAGTGGGATCGTCACATCGACAAATTATGTGGAAAGCTCGGGAGCGCGTGTTTCGCGCTGAGCCGAGTGGCGAGGCTAGTCCCCAGTGAAGTAGCGCGTGCATGTTACTTCGCAACTGTACACTCACAGTTGCAGTACGGCGCTGAAATGTGGGCAAGAGCTGCGGACTGGGAACGCGCCTTCCGTATGCAAAAACGTGCGGTACGGTGTGTGGCGCGAGTGCCGTGGGATACCCCGGCTCGCCAATATTTCAAAGATCTGGGGATAATGACACTACCTGCTATTCTGATTTATCAGGTGGCGGTATACGCTAGGGTCAACCTCAGCGAGTACGAGGAGTGCGGTGCCCGGCACTCGTACCCCACGCGGGCTGCGCACAAGCTGGCAGCGGTCCCACACTCCCTCACCAAGTCCTCCAAGTTGACTCATGTCATGGCTCCCATAGTTTACAATCAGCTGCCTAGCGACGTCACAACGATGGAGAGCCTAAATCTATTTAAAACCAAACTTAAAAAATGGCTTATCGAGCAATCTTTCTACGACTTCAGTGAATTCTATAATTTTAAAATATGAGTATTAATGTTGATTTAATCGATGGTATTTGTTTTATATTAAGTGCAACGGCACATTTATTAATTTATTATATTCTTATGACATTATTATGGTAATTTTTTTGACATGTAAAATAGTATTTTATGAATAAATTATGATTATGATTATGATTATATTGCGAGCACTCTACAGTCGTGCTTCTTTTTCGAACTCGAATGCGTACTACGAACTATCTTGTAAAACAAAAGCTGAGAAACGCTGGTCTGTCATATTGAGAGTGACATTGATTTCGTACATTTTATTGCATATTAGGTATATAATTTGAAACGAACTATAGTTTTTCTTCTAGTATTTTAGTTATGAATCGAACCGAAAGCCTTATTGAATTAGTTCGACCCCACCCATGTCTATACCACACTAGAGACAAGAACTATAAAAACAGTACTTTTGGTACCTACATTGCTACTAAAAGAAGAATTTCTTCTTCGTCGCTGTCGGACATGATGTATAACGTGAATATCGCTTTTGGTGTCACACCGGCTACATTATCGCTACCTTCGGCGACCTTCCCGCCGCGGGCGGCGGGAAGGTCGCCCTGTATGACGTGGTTCGTACCGCTATCGCTTCGTATCGCTATCGCTACCGGATCGCTATCGCTGTCGGATCGCTGTGTGTGACCCGGCTTTAAGACAGCGCTCGCAGTGCCAGTAGTGTAGTGGGCACGTACCGGTGTAGTTGTCGCACCAGGCGATGGTGGCGCGCGTGCCGCACACGAGGCAGCGCCGGCAGCGCTCGCACCGCCACGCGCCGCGCGGCACCTCTGCGAGCGGCGGGCGCGCGCAGTACGTGTGCCACGCCGTGTCGCAGTCGTCGCACAGCAGCAGCAGCGACTCGGAGCCGCGCTGCCCGCAGCCCTCGCACACGGTGCAGTCCAGGCAGCGCCAGCCCAGCGTCACGATCACCGCCGACACCTGACACACCAAACATAATATAGGTAAGCATAAACAGCCACAAATGAAGGAATATTATTGAAGTGAAAAAGTGAAAGAATCTTTCGGGTGAACTCATGACAGCAGGGCCGGATTTTGGGGTGGGCAAACAGACACTTTGGGAAAAAAAAATCAAGTTATCTTCTTTTATTAACTTTAAACCATGTCGTCGGGTCAACGTCCCCAACGACGCCTCTGCCCCGGGGCCTCCACACCTCTAAATCCGGCCCTGCCGCCGAGTGTGAGATGAAGAAACATAGTCAGCTGCTGCAGTCTGTCAGCTGTCATTATCCTGACGCCGTGTTGTCATGTGGAGACAAATGATTTATTATCGATGAAAAAGAAATTGTAAAAGAAAACATACAAGGTTAGGCAAGGGGGCGTGACATTTTTTATTTATACTGAAAATTAATTATTAAAACTAATATTAAAGTCGGTTAAAAACAGGAGCAAACAGAGAGATCTCTGTCTATTAAATAGTTTTAAATGATATTGAAATCTCACCTTTATGTTAACACAGTAAGGATGGTAGGTTTGCCCACACTGGGCACACGATATGAGGCAGCCTTCGGAGTCCGTTCCGACGGCACCGCACATCACACACAGGTCCTGGGTCAGGACGAACTTGTCTTTGCTCGAGCAGAGGATCAATTTGTTTTCTACTCCTGTTGAATTTACTTAGACCGTTAGTATCAAAAATATCAAATTTTCATCAATAGAACATTCAAAAATTTTACAAGATAGTTTGTAATTTATGAAATGAAAACTTTTTTAGCCGCGTTAAACACTAATGGGATTATGTTATGGATTCGCGTCACCGAATCACCGCTAGTGTAACGGCGTAGCGTCGGAGCGGCGGCGGAGCAGCATAGCGGGTGCGTGTTAGACACGTTTTGGAAGGGTGAAATCTTATACGTTTGCGTCACTGGTAATAGCAGTAATCTGTAGCTATACAGGTTATTATTTAGTGCTGTTCAATACTAAAATTCTAAGTTTAATTTCTATCGGCAGTCTCTATGACAGATTTTTTTTTTGTATCAAAGGTCTTAAATCTTACCAGGATCATCGTCTGCAGTCTTGTTATCGGGCGCTTGCGGCCTCTGCAGCCCAAGCCCTGGCACTCCAAAAACCCCTCGCATTTTCGGCTTGGACCCTCTCTTCCTGCCAAACTCCAGCGCAGACCGCTGCCGTTTCTTGAAGCCGAGCTTGCCCGCGGGAGGGAACCCTCCCTTCAGCTTGTACCCTCCGATTTTCTTCTTTGCCACTTTCGATGATACGGTGAATGGTTTGCCTTTGCCTAAGCCTACGTCAGCGGGCTAAAACATAAATAAATTGAAGTTGTTAATTGATAACACTAAAACTAGTACTTCAGCTTGCTAATGCGCTGTACTATGTTGATGACCATAGTTCTCTGATGGATTACCAACTGGAACCACGAGCATAGCTTTTTTCATAGCTTGATTAGTGACTTTCAACTTATGAACCACTTTCTCTGTCAGTGTCTACATTTCAACAAGTAAAGTTTATAGTACATTCACTTTACCTTAGACTCTATAGCCAGAGGGTCTTGTTCAGACGTTTGCGAACTCTCATCACCAAATGATGAATCCTGAGATGTAGATGCCAAATTTTCTTCTTCAAATGCTAAAACAAAAAGTAAATATTTACTAAATTAATAGTAGACCCCATTACTCATTTTTAGTAAAAACCTGTTAGTTATTATTGTGGACCTTGTGCTTCAGTCGGTAGTGAGTCTACTTACTGATGCATATGCATAAGCTTTGATTTAACCCAAAATAAATGTTTGTTTTGTGTCTGGATCTTTCTATGTATCATAAGTATGTATTCATGTATCATATAATGTCACAGTGCACACCATAAAATTATGAAGTAAGTATTTAAAATCATGTGTATTATATCAGCTACCTAACTTCACTTAGTCACAGCACAAGCTTTACTTAGTATGGAATTAGTGTGTGTGTTAAAGTGTCGCCAAGGTCAATAAATTAATTTGGTTAGGCTAAATTTCAATATGTACAAGAATTTAAAGAGGTAACAAACACATTTTTTTTAAAGCATCAATATTGGTAATGCTAACATACAGTCTTCAAACATGTAATTGTTTTTCTCCAAAAAAAACATAAACTGATTTCAATTTAACATTAAATTCAGACAGTGTTTGTTTTGTTTTTTTTTTCAGCGAAAATTTTATAATTGATAATTATAAGAATTACTTACATCCAGATTTTGAGATGCTCATTAAAGGCATCTTAGTCTTGCAAATGAGACAGATGTATTCATAGCTCTGGTTCTGTTCTTTCTTCTGCCTATATTGGATCGGTTCCGCGTCGGGGTCACACGTTCCATGCACATATCTGTGGAGAATTCCATCACTTCTTAGATAAAATACTAACACAATCAAATCACAAACTTAAAACGAAGGATATTAATTAGTGGAGAAATAGTTTCAATGGTTTTTGCACTGAATTTTATTGGAATATTTACTGCAAATTTGTTTCGGCGCATTTGCAGGCGCCACGTCCGTTCGATGAATGAAGAATGCGGGTAGTTGGGAAAATAATATTCAAGTAAAATATCGCGGTGAATCTAAAACACGGGTACTAGACAAAATAAGTATTAAATTAAACGCTGAATAAAGGAAATGATACCCTCAATGTTTTCAACAATTATTATTCGCGCAAATATTTAAAGTTTTGCTTTGCATGTTTACTGGTTTTTGAATTCATATACAATTATACATACTTTATTCTTTGTTTGTTCATTGTTATCATACCAATCATATTAAAAACATGCTTTAAAGATATACAGGACTAAATTCTATACCTCTAGTTTGTGGGGTTATCTCAAAGCCTAATTTAACTAACTCTAGCTTGTGGACTTCTCAAACGTAAATGTTACAATGTTTAGTTTGTGGGCTCTGGGCTCAGCCTGAATGTTATTTTCACTACTCTAGATTTTGACTTTAGATTGACGGCTAATTTCGCTAACTCTTGACTTGTGCGCTAAGCCTAAAGGGTAATTTAACTACCTCTAGTTTGTGCACTAATCCTAAAAGCTAATTTCACCACCACTAGTTTTTGTACCTAACCTAAAGACGAATTTTACTAAATCTGATTTGTAGAGTCAGCCCAAAAGGTGATTTGACTACGTCAGTTGGTGAATTGGTTTCGTTAGACAGGAGAGAGAGAGAGAGAGTGCGTGGTCAGTATACCTCTTGCAGAGCATGCAGCGGTTCAGGCCTGCAGTCTGAACACCGCGGCAAGAGCGGATCCAGGGTTCCCCCAATCATGACCTCATGACCCACTTTTTCAATTAAACCACTAATTGAGACGCACGCACGCACTTATCGCACAGTCTCTTGTGGTCTTTGTCTTGACTACGCCTATGTGTCCCTCCCCCTGCCGCCTAAGGTGGATCGGCCCTCGCACCGCGGCTACACTGATCACAGTAGGTAGGAAGGAAGTGTATATTATATATACCTCTTGCAGAGCGTGCAGCGGATCATGTCGCGGTAGGCGGCGGCGCGGTAGGCGCGGCGGCACAGCGGGCAGCAGGAGCCCTTGTTCCGCTGCTGGTAGCACGAGTCGCACACGGTGTAGTGCGCGTGCCAGCGCGACGACGGGCCCGCGCCCGGCGACCGCGCGCCGCAGTCCGAGCACACGCGGCAACACTGCACACAGTTACCACACTCGTTTATTAAACAACTAAAAACACAGAACAAAATGAAACATATTGATTTACCGGAGGTAAAATCACCTTGGAAATTAAATTTGTTATAGTATTCTACTAGTCCATCCCTTTCATTTGGTACCCATGTTGAGGGAGTTGTGAAATATTTGTACAATATTTTATCCGCCATTTTATGGAGACGGCCATTTTGAATCGGTAATAACTAAACAAAGTTAAGAATCACCGCAAGGAAACTAGCTTTCAAATAAAAAACCGCTTATCAGGTGCTGATCTCCAAATATGTGATTAATTCTAGCTTTAACGATGTAGTTATCAGTTATACCTTGCACTTCCAGCCGTACTTGGGCACGGTCGCCATCACCGGGCGCAGACAGGCGGCGTGGTACAGCTTGTCGCAGTGCTCGCAGGCCACGGCGCGCGCCTCCCCCGGCGCACCGCCCCCCGCGCCCGCGCCCGCCTCCCCGCGGCACACCTGGCACACGCGGCATGCTCGGCACGCCCAACCCGACCGCACGCCTGCGACACAACATTCATTATGACAACTGAAAAATGTAAGACCAAGGAACGACCTGGCAACCCAAAACGGGCCCCCCCGTTTTGGGGACTAATCACTATCCATGACTATCAGCTAATACTGCTCGCCCATTATTCAATAAATAAATTAAGAAAGAGTTGTCATCCAAAAAATAGGTTTTGCCTTTCATTGTCGGCAAGATTTGGGGACCGAGCTAGGCGGAAATGGGAGAAATCTAAGTGGAAGCACTGCTAACAAAATTTGAATGTCGAATCGAGCGTAGTCCGTACGGCGTCTGCTCCGCTCGCAGTAGCGGATAAGGAGGCGTTCACGTATTACGTAACGTAATTTGAAAGGGAAGTCTTGAAGAGGGGTGTCTTGTGAAACGTTACGGTGCGTCATGGAGGTATTTTTTTTTCACAAAAACTAGTAAATAAAAATCTTCCCAGTTGGCAACTTGTGTGGGTCGCCACGCCACACAAGGTTTAAGAAAATAATCATTTGGATGTTTCGTAATGTTTAAGGAGAGTGAAAAGAAAAAGTGTTAAAAACGACAAGGTGCATTACAAGAGGGGTATAAAAAAATCTTTAAAAATTGCTTTACGTAATACATGAATGCCCCCTAACGGAGAGGATATAGCACCTACCGACTTTTTGCCGATCTGTAGGGCTAATATCTAGTTTTGATTTTATTATCTGATGTCAGCTGGGTACTATACACTGGGTACTGTACACATATTTTATACTATTTATGTGTGTGAATGCCACAATGGAAGACAAAACGATGGGTTTGTAAATTTATGTTTACTCCCATGTATCTCTTGTAACTTTAAATGGCTTTGAATAAAATTAAATATGTAGTAAGTACACAAACTGTGTTAACAGATAGGTTACTAATTATTCCAATAAAGCTCCCAAGTCTCCATGCAATATTTAATGAGAGGATGCATCTACGAGAACCGTATTTGACGCAAATAAATTATTGCGAAAAACTATTAAGCGATGGGTTACATCGTAGGGGCGAAGCTAGCATTATACCTCTAATATATTTCAATATTCATTATTTCAACACAGGGGGCGACAAGAAAAAGGGAAATGTAGTAACTTTCATTTTCTTTTTTCTTGTTCTGTGAGCGGATTTTGGTGTAATGTGAACGTACCGGGTAGCTGCGCGAGACCGACGCACGTGCCGTGATAGTGAGCGCCGCACGTCACACAGGTCATCAGGTTCGCGATGTCGCCGATCGTGCGACACGTTCTGCAATCGATATCTGCTGTACCTGGCCACAGAATACATAAAACATTACACATCTCCGAGACGAAATCTTTTTGACTCAGTTGTTACTAGTTCCTAAGTAGTTCCTAAGTATAGGAACCTATTGGCCAGCATGGTGGATTATTGGCCTTGCCTCTCTCCTTGCGAGAGAAGGCCCCGAGTCCCAACTGTGGGAGCATTTAGTGGGCTGCTTATGCTATGTATAGAAACTAGTAATAGCTAGTTCCTACACTTAACATGTATAACGACTTTCCATTACAAACTAACCTAGCCTACCGTGAGATTAGAATCTCATGAGTTGTATTGTAAACTGACAGTGCTTGCAATTTTATAGTGACATATTATACATATAGGCATTGGAAATCTGAGTAATTTAAATACAGGAGTACACAAACGCAACATTTATCCCCAAAAACAAAAATCCTACAAATATTTTCAAATGTGAAAGTTTAGATGTCTGTTGCTCAATCCCGTCTGAATACTTGCAATTATTGGGTTGAAATTGAAGAGATTATAGTCTGGAATAGCACATAGTAGGCTAGTTTTCATTCTGGTAAAATTCGGGAATGCTCAATCACGTCTGAATGCCTGAAATGATTGGCTTGAAATTTAGAATAGAGATTATAGTCTGGTCTGGTATTATCATTCTGGGAAAATTACGGGAATTAAGTGGATAAAACCACGAACCACTGCTAGTATGTTTTATATATGATTTGAATGATTTAATGTTGTTTCTAAAGTAAAATGCAGTTGAATTATAGGGCAATTGAAAGATACTTACATATTAAAGGCACTTGGTACAAGTGATCCTTGCAAAATGAGGATTTAGTGTGGAAATCGATGAATCCGCCCGATGCCAAGATGCATGGCAAGTGGAAGTATTTGCTGCAACTCATCTGAAAAATTAAATTATATTGAATTACGAGGAACTTAAAACTTAAATTCATACAAAGTTCCATTTGGTTTGATACCTCGGTAAAATATGATTCAATAGGTTCATCTTAGGTCATGTATTTACAGTCTAAAATTTGTATGGCTAATTTATAATTAAAACATATGATAATTTTATTTTATTGAAAGGACTTCAATAAAGCAATTACCATAAAAACAAACAACAGTGAAACTACATCTACTCTCATCAGAAAACCAAAAATTTGTGTTTTTTTAACAACTGGATATTTTCTAGAAATTTATTTGATCCATAACACTTTTTGTATAGGTAACAAAAAATATATAATATAATAGTAAAATATTACGTAACTTTAATGGCTTGTATGTTTCACCATTAAACAACACTGTCAGATTATATAATAAATATGACACATGAGATTGTAATCTCACCCTCGTTTCGTTTGTAATCTGAAGTTGTTTGATTATAATAAGACAGTGTTTAAAGTTTTATGGTGACACTAACTTAGTACTTTTTTCTAACAAAACCCAAGATCTCAGGTGCTAAATTTATTAACAGCAACACTTAGTAAATAAGTGTGTCGAAATTGAGTGAATTTTAAAACACTACTAACCTTACAAGGAATGCTAGCACCATGTCTAGTACAAAAGGCACATTTTCTGGACAACGCTGTCGATACTATTCCCTTAACCCTGGCTTCTTCCAGTTGATCTTTATCATCGTCAGAGGTCAAGGCAGCAGCCACCTGGTCTTGGAATGGCGGAGTGAATTCAAGGCAAAAACGGTGAATGTACAGCATAGATGATGACACTATTGAGGACAGCTCCAGAACCTCTGTGTGGCCGATGATGGACAGTTCGTCAGTATGCTCCATGTTGTAGAGTGGTGTTCTGTGAGAATACTTTTAATTTAACAATATTCATTCCTCAGTATTACACATATCATTCAGACTCTTAAAAAGCTATGACGACTTTCAAGAATAATGTTTCACATAATAACCTACACCATGAATGCCCAGTCCCAAAAAATATTCAACCCAAAAAGAAAATAATGAAGATTCTTTTAGTTGTGAGACAGTCTCAAGAAAATTTATATTCTTACAAAAATCCATCACTGATGTCTGTACAATTTATTGTAATATTTATTATTTTACTTACATATTTAAATGTTTTTTCTTATTATTTTCACCTGGCTGAGTTAATTTGGAACTTACTTGCACTTATTGAATGCTTTCTGGCGTCTGCTCAGCGGTACGGCTAAAGGATGCTGATTGGGATCCACCAGTTCAGGGGGAGGAGACACCAGGCCAGGGGTCACTGGAGTAGTTGGAGTGCTGTTCGGGGTCGTCCCGCTGGTGGGAGTAGCACCACCAGAGGCTACCACTGGAGTGGAGCTACCATCCCCCTCACCAGTGCAAGGGAGCTGCCGCATTTCACCCTGTCCCAGTTGACTGCGCTCACTCAGGTTGCACAGAGCGCATACTTTACCTGGCCTGTAGAATATCAAATTATGTTAAATTACTGCAGTTTAACTTCTTACAATTTAAATTGTTATTAATTAATAAAAACAGTTTCTGTGCATGAAAATTTGATGAATAAATAAGTAATCTACACAGAAGCAAGTGAACATATCATACATAGATCTTGTCCATAATCATTTCATTCTTCACATTTTATCATTTCATGTTATGTAAAATAATTCATAGTTGATAGACAACCTACATATCAAACCAGTACATATATTATTACCATTTTTCTGGCATGTACGGAGGTTCTTCAGGAATGGGTGGCATTGTGAAGTCATCCTCTTCCAACATGTCATCAAGAGCATCATCACGACTGCCACGATGACGCTTTGCTCCTCGAAGAGACCCAGCTGTCCCTCTATACCTGAGGTAACAATAGAATATGTTTAGATTTATAAAAAAAATATTAAATCTCATATATTCAAACAGAATAAAGGAAAATAATATATACTAAGAAAAGATTACAAAACTGATTAGAAAACTGGTTCCTTTCTGCTATGTTTCTAATTTCACTGATCTATCCCAATAACACCAGGAAAGCATTGGATAAGTATTTCCTCATAATATACAGCCACAACACTGATATTAAAGTTTATATAGGTCTACAACAGGACAAGCAAATTTGTAAAGTAATTTGTAAAATTCATTGATTATTAAAACTAATTTAAATTAAACTTAGGTACATATCACTTATTATCATAACAAAATCAGGTTTTTAATGTTAATCCAAGTAATTTTTGAACCAAATGTTCCAAATTTCTGCAAATACATATGTTGTGCGTACTGTGAAACTAAATTATCCACATTTATCCTACACCTTTTCGCTACTTATGAGGGGATAAAACCCTGCCTGATAAAGCCTTATTAAAATTTTATCTGAACGCTTTCCAAATGACCCTCCCTGACCAGAGTAACTTGGTAAGGTGGGGAAAAGCCTCTGAAAAATGTTGCTATACTTGTAGTGAGGCGATATGTACAGCAAGGCACATATTGGTGGGTTGCAAGGTGCTCCTTAATAGGGGTCATTACTCACAGCGCCATGACAGAGTACTTGAAATCATATGTGAAGCCGTAAGCCTTTCGGTAGCTAGAGCCCAAAAGGGATTGACGATAAACAAAAGACAAATTAACTTTGTAAAAGAGGGCTCAACTTCAAACTCCAAGAACAAGCCTTACTCAATCCTGGGTTCAGCACCTGATTGGACTATTTTAATGGACACGTATGAAAAGCAACAAAAAATGGCTATGTAGTTAATTTATACGCTGTAGAAGTAGGAGCGAGAGGTATACCAGCAAAATCTCTCTATAACCTGCTTAAAGACCTTGGATTGTCCAGAAGTGCAGTAAGTTCTATACTAGAACGAGTATCTAAAGCTGCACTAGTAGGATCATATCGGATTTGGCTGGGCAGGGAGAGAAATACGAGTAGTGAAGGTGAGTGTTGACGTACGTCAATATAAGGGGCCCCTTTTAAACCTACGCCCGAGTCACAAGTCTCGGGGTCTACTCGAGATTTCTCTCTCTGCCACACGATGGACCCGGCACCCGCACGGTGAATCCATGGAATGCTAAGAAGTACGTCTCTCTCTCTAAACTACCAACGGGTATTCCATAAATTGAGTATACCAGCAGAAAATCACAGCAGATCTAAACAAAGTGTGTATTTGACAAATAACTGAGCACTTGAGGCATTTTTTCTAACATGTATTATTTAGAGAGAAACACAACTCTTCAGTATATCACCAAAATTGCCCTTATAATAGAATCAAGGTAAGGTAGCACTTACAATGTCACAGATACCATATAGTTCTTATCTTCATACAGTAATATAAAATAAAAAAGTTTATGACGGAAAACCTATGTAACCACATAACCAGTAAGTTTTTGGTAAAAACTGTAGCATTTGGGTGTGATTCCCTGATGTTACTTAGAATGTAGCACACAAATAATAAGTACAAGTTCAAACTGACTTTGTATTTCATTTCCCACTACTAGACATTTTGACTTCAATACATCACACTGGTAAAAATGTTTGTATATCATTATGTTGCTTAACTACACTGAACTGCCATTCCAATTGTTTTTTTTATCTTAACAGTAAAATAAGCATTACCTCCGGACAATTTTTCCTTCCCGAGTCAACTTCGGGCCTTCTTTTCGAGGTCTGCCAGGGCCTCGCCGACCACCAGTGAAGAATGGTCGAGTATATCCCTGGTGATGGAAGAATGCTGGTTGTGCAACAACACCATGAGGAGATGCTGGTTCCTCCCCGCGAGGCGACGATGCACATGATGTAGGGGTTGACCCCGGTCCAGGGTAGAACTCTACAACATTAACATCCCCAGTTTAAATTCCATTTTTCTATATTTTTCCCACTAAATTAGAACTTTGCCAATGAGATAATTGGCAGCCTACTGGCCTTAAGTACACTTAGCACAACTTATACAGGGAACACTGAAGAAACATACTAACCTGAGGACGGCGGGGCTTCGCCCTCATCTTCGGACCCATCATCAGGTAGAAGGTCGACGTCAAGAACATTATCATCCGGGACGTCCATCTACAATAAAACACTCCAAGTTAGAGAAGTAATACAACAGCGCCACGGTTACGACATGACGAAATTATTTACTTCAATGTAGAGTACACCGCCATAATGAACGAGTAACTCCGACACCAACTTCCAAACTTACCGCAAGTTACTGCGATGGACTTTTAACTTATAATTCTCACTATGAAAATATAGAAGTCAAAATTAAAATCATTTTTGTGAATAAATCTACATTAGAAACACAAAAACACGAAAAATAATCGCAAAACGCGACGAAATCGAAACCAAGCGCACAATCAATAGTGCAGCGTGTTTCGATTCGAATTAAAATTATTCGGAGACTAAATCATTCGTTGCTATCGAACATCGAACCACACGTAACATCGAATAATTTTCAACCACTTTTCAACATGCTTAATTGTATCAATGCACTCAGCATATATAATTACAAGCAAGAAAAGTTATTATTTAATTTCTTTCATCTTTTGTTATTTTATAATTGATGAAGCATATTTAAATATTTATAATCTGTAAAAAAAATATCTAACATGGTATCACTTTGAGCTACGTGGTTGTTTTTGTTTTGTTATCTACATCGAGGCTAACCAAATAAAAAGCAACATGATAAGGTTCAATGTTCAACAAAATAAATAATGGTCTTTTTGTAGTAAATGAAGAAGTCTCATACAATATTACAAATTAATCTTTTACAGACGCACAAATTAATGTTCTTTATTCAAAATTAGTTTATTGTAGGGTGAACTTTAATAACTTACGCAAATCAATTAGGTAAAAAAAGTAAACAAGCAAAGCATTCGTTCATAATGAAGTAAGCAACAAAGGTGCTTTCACTAAGCCCTGTGTAGTGTGTACGTGCCAGTGCATGCGTGTCTTCCGAGGATTCATTTATCAATAATTTAATTGTTTAAAATAATTGTTAGAAACAATGGCAAATACCCTACATTCACTTTTACTAATAATATGTATAAGCAGCTACTGCAATTCTACATTATTTGAGAGTGATTCCTGCTATTCATTTGGAAGCGGTAATGTATTTCCCGGTGGAGCTAGAAAAGTTGAACACAATCTTCAATTTACCAAAGCTATGAGTAAGTATTGTTTCAATCCATTTGTGTATATTTATATCACAGTTAAAATGAAAGCGTAAAATTATTTTAATAACCATTTTAATCTATGCATTTTTACATTTCCAAAGTATCAAAACCGGCACCAGAGTGGGAGGCAACTGCAGTTGTTAATGGAGAATTCTCACAACTTTCGTTGAAAAGCTTTAAGGGAAAATATTTAGTGTTTTTCTTCTATCCACTGGACTTGTGAGTTCTGTTATTTTACCTAAACTTATATAATTTATAAATAAATTAGAAAAGTTATTTCTGATCGGAATAGTTTTTTGGGTAAGGATTTCGAGACGTAAAGATGTATTGGCAAAGTTTAGGGATCAAAACCAGTCAAACAAATCCTTGTGACATTTATTTGTGGGTTTATTTCAAGAGCAGATCAATTTTTGATATCAAAAATATTAAGAATTAGTACCTAAACTATGAAATCTTGTTAATTTCTAGTTCAAGATAAAAGGCGATGATAAGAAACGTACCTAATTGATAATGTGCAAAAGATTAAGAAGGCATTAATAATTCTTATAATTGTGTGTACAATCATAAGAATTATTAATGCCTTCTATATTAATATTAACGTATTAATAACAGAATGTAATGTTTCTCTTTTTCAGTACTTTTGTTTGCCCCACCGAGATATTGGCATTTTCTGAACGGATAGATGAGTTCAAGAAAATAAATACTGAAGTTGTAGCATGTTCTGTTGATTCTCATTTCACGCATCTTGCATGGATAAATACACCACGGAAAGAAGGTGGTCTTGGAAAGATCAACATACCTCTTTTGAGTGACTTGACTCATTCGATTGCCAAAGATTATGGTGTTTACCTGGAGGATCTAGGCCATACTCTCAGAGGGCTATTTATAATTGATGATAAAGGCATCCTTAGACAAATAACAATGAACGATCTACCTGTGGGTCGATCAGTCGACGAAACACTAAGACTTGTTCAAGCGTTCCAATATACTGATAATCATGGTGAAGTATGTCCAGCAGGATGGAAACCTGGTCAAGACACGGTAAGTTTTAGAAAAACGCTAGGTACCTATATCACACGGTGTTCATTAAGCCCGACTCGCGACGCGTCCGGCGTCGTGACGTCACACAAAAAATCATTACTAAAAAATGAAACCAAATTTTATGTGTCTGTAAACGACAATGTACTAATTAATATTATCGCCTATCTTTTAGGCATCAAAATAAACTAATATTCGAGTATGCATATAATGAAAAAATAAGGTTTTAAAGTCCTAAAACCGGTTTTGCCCAAATTTGGCCTCTTGGGGCTAGACAGCTTTTTCACTAGCTGAACCGTCCACGCGTTGCTACGCCATCTATGGAAAATTGGTCGCGCCAATTCAAATTTTGAACAAATTTTGTTACCTTAGGTTCTAATGACACAACCTTCAAAAGATAGAGACGTGGTGTCACGCAACGAAAGCACTCAAAAAACAATATTTTTTACCGTTGAAGAGTTTGTTTGTTTGAACGCAAGGATCTCGGGAACTACGGGTCGGAATTGAAAGGTTCTTTCTCTGTTGGATAGTCCATTTATCGAGGATGGCTATTTAGGCTATTAAACATTACGTTACTATCAACGGGAACGGAGCATGAATGGAAAATGTAATTACATTTTAATGGAAATGTAATAACAGAGAAAGAACCTTTCAATTCCGACCCGTAGTTCCCGAGATCCTTGCGTTCAAACAAACAAACTCTTCACCTTTATAATGTTAATATTGATTTCTACACCACACCTACGAAATAAATTCAAGAACATATTTCATTGTTTCAGATAATACCCAACCCTGCTGAAAAGAAAAAATATTTTGAGAAGAATGCTAGTTAGTAATGCTAGTTTAGAAAGTTAAAATAAGATTATTTGATAAATCGAGGGGAGTACGTGAAAAAAATTACGGCACGGAAGGAGAAAGAAACATAATAGATAAAAAATTTGAAGAGCTGTTAAAATCAGTCAGATGCGTGTCTAATGAAAAACGCAAATGATATTCCCAGAACGACACATAATACGTCCACAAGATTGCGGTTAGGATATTAGTAGTCTTGGGTGAATATTGTATTGTCCGTACAAAAAAATATGCACATCTAAATGTGACATGTAATATTTTAGAGTCACTGTTTTGAAAGCTATCAGGCCATGGCGTAAATGTGGTAGTGTTTTTTTTTTAATTTCACCTCGCGTTTTGACCTGTAATTCTGTAATTGTAATGTAATTTCTGTAATTTTATGCCATTGGATCTCTTTATAATACCCCGGATAGATTAAGTGTGTCACAAAAGTAATATAATTAAGAGTTAACGATGTCATCTGTGTCGATTTTTTTTACACGCATCAGGTACATAATGTTGAATAGATTACAAAGTTTATCAGGAACTTGATAACTAAAAGATTTCAGTTGCTTTGTTGATTAAAAAGTTTTAAAAAAAATAACATATGTTTTTATAAAACATGTTAACTTTTTTGTAAGTATTTCAAAAAATAATTTGCTTTTGCACGAATGTGTAAGCAATACCTTAGTAAAATAAGAGTTGAAAAGCAATAAATACAATCAGCCTTAATTACGAGAATGTAAGTAATCACAATATATTATTACCAACAATTTTTTTTTCATGTTGTCTTATGTTGTCATACCATATAATAATCAGGAATCAAGCTTTCTGAAAAATAAATCAGTGAAGACTGAATGTTGAATTATATTTGGTTTACAGCATTAAAATACTCATTCATTTTTTTAAACGTGTGTTTCATTTTATCCCATAACTAAATACCTTAAATAAAACTTGATTTCAAAAACCTAAGGGATTTGAGTAATAATTCTGACAAGTACATTCATTAAATTCAAAATGTATCGCAGACATACATCATATTATGCATACCCTGCTCTGCATAAAACAGAGAAAAAAATGAAACGTTTTAATGACTAACGCATCATCCATATCGATTGATAAATATTTTAGTTAATCCACCTTTGCGCCGGGAGCAGTTCGAGGTGGGTTAGGGATTAGTTTATAAGGGAAAAAAATATTTACAAATTGATATTGACATTGAATCGATTTAATTTTGTTTTTTAGTAAACATGTTTGAGGCAACATGCAAATTTTATTTCAGCTATAATAATTTAAGCTGCGAACTTGATATTTCGTTTTTAATTAGACCTTGATTGATGTGGGATAATATATACATTGCAGGTATATATTCTTTTTTATCCCTTTACGAAAATAATTTCAATGAGCCGTTTTCCGACGAGACAAAAAATGGTTGTCTGTAAAGTCGGTTTACTGACGATAGAACGTGACAACGTCTTAAGAAATCAGTACGCTGATAGCGCGAGTAGTGATACCGCTCGACTCGGCGGGTGGCGCCCTCAGCGCTCAGCTTCGTCCGCATGGCACGGAAGACGAACTAACGGTAACGGCGGAACGTTACAGTTTTGCGGGCGTGCAGCCGGCTTCATCGAAATATAAGACGTTATCACGTCAAAACATATGGTTTAATAAAACGATAATAGGAGGCGCTTGTAGGTCTTTCGGTTTGTTGTCAAAAGCGGTAGGCAAAATGGGACTCAATTCATTCAATTTGCGAAAGCACGACTTCTAGTAATAAGTAATAAATAATAAACTACTTTATCCATGTACGCATTTTATTCGAATGAAAACTATATCAAAACATGCAAATTTCAAAACAAATTCGTAAACCTGATGAAAGACAAAATATATATTTTTTAAATTTATTCTTGGCTATGGATACTAATCCTTCAGCCGCGAGAATATCTCTCTACTTAGTCTGTGGATAAAATATTGTCGCTATTTATATCTTTGAATTTTGCTTCTACTTTGGATTAGTTGGTGTCTATTGGATCAGGGTAGCGATTCTGAAACCATTCGGTTGCATCCGACACGGAATCTCATCTCTCGGTCTTTGTCTTATCTGTTTAGCATGACAAAGACCGAGAGATGAGATTCCGTGTCGGATGCAACCGAATGGTTTCAGAATCGCTACCCAGGAGTTCTAAAGATTTTTACTGAAAATGGATTGTGATCAGTAACGGTTTTTGAAGTGAAAACTTCTTTAGGCGCGCTATAGACAGAATTTTCGTGGGCTGTGAAATGGATTAATCAATCGTCACGCTTGGATATGATAATGGATCGATTCGGATCGGATCGGATATGAAATCTTCGGGTAAACTCGCCACATAGGTACCAGGCTACCAGGGTAACAGAAACAGTAAAGAATTTTGATTACCTACCTCCAACAGCCCAGCGTTTATTAGGTACCAGGATACCAGGGTAACAGAAACAGTAAAGAATTTCGATTACCTACCTCCAACAGCCCAGCGTTTATCTCCAGATACCAGGACAACAGAAATATAAAAGAGTTGCGTTTGCCCCTATAGTGAATCCAACCATTTATTTTCTTTTTGGCAGATCTAATTTGCCAGTTATAGTGTTGTGACCAAGTATAAACAGGTACATCGATACTAGCATTTTGCAACGGTCTGGTTATTAAATTGAAATTACATAAAATTAAAGATTATTTTGGCAAATAAGAACATGACATTTTGTCGGGTTGCCTGCGAAAAATCAGTCCCAAAGTCCGGTTGCCGAATTTTTAAAAGTAAAACATTGCTGCGAGCTTGGCTAATATCTCGGAAACTATAAACTTTAGGGCAAAAATTGTTGAGGTCGTTATTGTAGAAAATAATATTTTGCATCTTTTGTGGCCGGAAAACTTTTCTGTGACATGTAGCGTTTACGATTTATGGCCCATTTAATTAACCAGTTTTTCTATTGCAGCCGATAACTCTTGAAATATTAGATTAATCAATAAAACGCATCAGACCTTTTTTAAAGACTATATAGTTTATTTCCTACAACTTTCGTTTAATTTTTTTTTCTTATGTTCATACGTTTTGAGTTAGAAGAAGCTTAAATTCAGTTATTCTGCTAAAAACATTATAAATTAATGAATTGTATTAAAATGAACAATTGTTTTATTTGTGGTTATGTTAGACGACAAAAACTCTGTACTTGTAAGAAAAAACAGATACTGAGTCTAATGAAAGTCAGCATTAGACGAAGCGAGAGAGAATAGAAAGCAAACTAGAAGATAAATAATTAACGGATTCAAAATATCCATTTCAAACTATACAAATACATACTATACATTTGAACTATACAACAATGACGTTTAAAGTGGTGGCTCTCTACTAGCCAACTAATATTATAAAAGACTTTAAAAAGATAGAAAATCTTTATTATCCACAATATAATACTTAAACAACAGGGACTTATCCTAGAAATAGTGAACCAAGTAGCGACATTATCGCTAATAGCGATCTCTTCCAGGCAACCGAAATACCATGAGTAAAATACTATGTTATGTCTAGCACAAACCCCAGGATATGCCATAAATGGCGAAAGATGCCCATACCCAGCCTTCTGGCTCGTTCCCACCACTAGAACTCGGGGAAAGGCCGTGGCCCGCCGTGCTGGTCCGCTGTACAGTGTACATGTCGCTGAAAGATGTCATCACATTCACGAGTATTGATAATACCCTAGACATTTCCGAGAATAAGGGTAGATTTGTTACCTTTTTTAAATGTTACAGACCGAATACACATAAGTATTGTTGCGGTGGTAGTATAATCATAGAAAACGAAGATAATTTGTGTGCTATCACATATTACTAGTCCCTATCTAAGAAAACCCGAATAAATTTCGAGTCATATTAAATAAATTTTACTTATAGCAGTTGCTTAACATCCTTTTATTGAAAAATTAGATATGTCCAGTCTATTGAAACAGTGCTATAGACGCACAACTAGTAGACGTAGATCAGGTACAGCAGTAACCTTTGGGTGATGAAATAATACCCAACCGACTGATGAGACATTATTAAGCCAAATATGGAAATATTTTAACACATTAAGCATATCAGGTTAATTTATTTAGAAATTATCGAAAATGGTACATCATATTCTTCAAAGTTTACATCAGACATAAATAAACTTTGTTAATTTACCTAACTACAAAATGTTATTTAACACTTTATTTTAATAAGTATTCAAATGTTTCAGTCATCATAACCTTGTTCTTTTTTGGATATACACCAGGAGATAAACACGTCTTCAAATAATGCTGTATGTTTTCCTGAGGCGCATCAATATAACGGTTTTACATAAAAATAAATAAATAAATAAATATTGGTGGACAATTCACACACAACACCATCTGACCCCAAACTAAGCAAAGCTTGTGTGATGGCGGCCAGATAGCTGATATAATACTTATATAGTTTTAAATACATACTTATTATACATAGAAACACCCAGACACAGTGCAAACATTTGAATTCATCACACAAATATTTGCACTGGGTGGGGATCGAACCCACGGCCCTCGGCTTCGCAGGCAGAGCTACTAACCACTTAGCCACAAGGCCAGTCCGATATTATGTGCCGAGAACGGAAAACACCCGTGTAAAAATAGTTCATAAACAATATCGATATCTCAATCGTAACTTCGTAACATCACTATGTTGATAGCCATAGAACGTATTTTTTTAAAAACGTTTGTTATTTTATGGAATTTATAAAAAAACTACTGCACTTATGGACTCATTTTGTGAAAGATGAATATTATACGGGATCAAGGAGCAAATTTAAGCAGTTGTCATATTTTTAAAACCTCGCATTTAAAAGTTAACTTTTGCGTAACATGACGCAGTTACGTTCTATTGGTGCTGTCAAAAAGAGGATAAACCAAACGGTTGGATCTACTATGAGAGGGTTTTCCGACGAAACAAAAATAGTTCCACCGTACGCACTAGATGGCGTAGTGTAGATTTGGCAAGATCTGTCTCTACCATAGACTCTCAAGAGTGTAATCACAACGAAACCCCTCCCCATTTTCAAGGAAAAAATCTTATCTAAATTATTAAATTTTTAGAGGTTTCGTAAACACATCAATTATTTATTTTAGATACTTAAATTATAATTTTCTTCTTAGCTCAGCTGATTAGTTTGGTATGTCTACCTTCTATAAAAACCCCTAAACACATGAAGGAATTTAACACTGAAACAATTTTTCATCTTACCATTTGTGTTAAACTCTTAAACTATTGCGAATTAAATAGCCAATTAAGTTGATAATGTAATAAAAACTACTGTTACTGATCACAATCCATTTTCAGTAAAAAATCTTTAGAACTCCCGATGTATCTCTCTACCTAGTCTGTGCTCCCGATCCAATAGACACCAACTAAGCCAAAGTAGAAGCAAAATTCAAAGATATAAATAGCAACACTGATACGACAATATTTTATCCACAGACTAAGTAGAGAAATACTCTCTCGGCTGAAGGATTAGTATCCATACCCAAGATAAAATTTAAAAAATGTATATTTTGTCTTTCATCAGGTTTTATGAATTTGTGTTGAAATTTGCATGTGTAGATATAGTTTTCATTCGAATAAAATGCGTACATGGATAAAGTAGTTTATTATTTATTACTAGAAGTCGTGCTTTCGCAAACTAAATGAATTGAGTCCCATTGCGCCTACCACTTTTGACAACAAACCGAAAGACCTAGCAGCGCCTCCTATTATCGTTTTATGAACCATATATTTTTGTCTCGTCGGAAAACGCCTCATTGAGGGAGTTTCCGACGAGACAAAAATAGTTCCACCGTACGCAGTAGATGGCGTAGTGTAGATTCAGCAAGATCCAAAGGCAAGGGTAGCGATTCTGAAACCATTCGGTTGCATCCGACACGGAATCTCATCTCTCGGTCTTTGTCATGCTAAACAGATAAGACAAAGACCGAGAGATGAGATTCCGTGTCGGATGCAACCGAATGGTTTCAGAATCGCTACCTAGATCTGTCTCTACCATAGACTCTCAAAAGTGTAATCACAATTAAATCCCTTCCCATTTTCAAGGAAAAAGTCTAATCTAAATGATTTGTGATATAATAAAATTTTTAAGGTTTCGTGAACACATCAATTATTTGTTTTAGATATTTAAAGTTTAATTTTCTTCTTAGATTAGCTGATTTAGCTGATTAGTTTGGTGTGTCTACCTTCTATAAAAAACCCTACATACATGAAGGAATTTCATACTAAAACAATTTTTCTTCTTACCTTTTGTGTTAAACTTTGTAGTGGTAGGACTCTTAGCAGAGTCCGCCTGGGGAAGTACCACACCTTTGTCAATTATTCTACCGCCAAGCAGTAATGTGCAAACATTACTGTGTTCCGGTTTGAAGGGCAATGTTTCCAGAGAAATTACAGTAGGGCTTAGAGATATAACAACTTAGATCTCTGGGTGACGAGCGCAGTGCGGTGCTAGGTAATGATTTTGGCTCTTCATGTTCCAATAGCTGCGTGTCACTGTACTGTTATGTGGCAGGCATGTTGCTTACCATCAGGCACATGTCCTGCTCGTCTCGTCACTCTTTATATAAAAAAAAAAATAACCCATAATGGGACTCAATTCATTCAATTTGCGAATAAATGCGCGTAGAATAGTTTTGTTGTAGTATAAGACAGTTTTTTCGTGATTTGAGAAAAATACATCAAGAATAGAGATTGTGCCGATTATGACTTTGGCCGACTATCCTATTAGTCGGTTGTAAGAAGGCCGTCTAGACATCGCCTAAGCCGATCACGGTTTCGGGCATATCCGTGACACTCCGTTTACAGCTGATTGCGTTATAGTGGTATTGTTTTTACGTTTTCTAAAATCAGTTTCTTCATGTTGAAATATCGATACGATTTCTGACTGAAATAGGATTTCATATTCGTTTCTATACATTGGTCTCATGCGGCTCATGCCTAGTGTAAACTACACACGCTACCCACACAGACGCAGTTTGTTACCAATGTCATGATGTTCAGGGCTAATCTAGGGTTATACGATCTATGGGTGACATCATTATGACCAGTATGACGTAAGATCGGAGGAATGCGCGATGCGAATCACATCGGATGTTCTTGCGATGCATTCGTGTGAATTCGGAGATATTTCCGATGCGACGCGAATTCGTGGTTTTGTGCGGGAGGGAGCCCTTAGGTCTTTCGAAAACGTCATGGGGAGAAACTGAGATGGTCCTCTGGGACACTGGCAGCACTGTGCACACTGCACACCCACCCGCTGCCCGCTGTTTGTTTCTTTGTTTTTGTGGCTGAAGGACTAGTATCCATGGCCATGGCCAAGAATACATAAAAAAATGTTTTTATATTGTTGAAAATTGTTACAGTTACATGTTGATGTGATTTTGATATTTTGAAAGCGAATTGTAAATTTTTAGTTTTCCCTGTGCAATAAAAATATGTGAGTTAATTCACAAGCAGTATTATAGCATATAGCATAATAATATCTACAATCTACATAAATCAATTTATAATTGCAATTGTATTTGTACTTTATTGCCAGTTTGCTCCAACAAACGAATTATTTTGTTCGTGGTTCGTGAAATCTACATTTAGCGAGTTAAGATGTTTCTCCGGGTTTTGACGAGATTACCATTGGCTAGTTTACGTATATCTCAAATGAGGACATCGATATCCGAACAAAACAGTACATACTTATTTTATAGTTATCCAGTTTTGTGTAAACGTATTATTGTTTGTTGTCGTTACGTAGGTATTTCTGGCTTGAAAATAATGATATCATTTGCGTAGTCTTTGGTGTGATAAAGCTACTTAAACAAAACCCATTGTCTCTAAATAAATAAAGACACAATACCATTGTATTGTGATCAGAGAAGCATTTTCTGGTGTATGGTAAAGATTGATTGAAGAAACTGCTTTCCAATAAGTCATGCAGTTTTTGCTTCGCTTATGATGTATAAACATAGTAAAATTTTCATCATTTGGGCATTGTGGATTCATAATTCATTTTGTGTATACTTACCTATTGACTAAGTTTATGGTATCCAAAAAAAATATTAGATTGTACTTGTTGACAAGTGATATTTTTCAAGAACAGTGAACTGTAAGTTACCAATATCAAATTTCATCCAAATCCATTAATATGGATTTCATTTGACATATACCATTGTTCTTATAAGTCAGCAATTGCCTTCAAGTAAGCAAACTATTATGGTATATTATCTGTTAATTGGATTCAATTGTAGCTTGTTTGTAATACTAACCCAAAATAATTAATACTAAATAGGATTTTTTACAGCTTTGAAAAGATATTGTAGTCAAACAAATTTTTACTCAACAAACAACAATAAACAAGAAATTATGGTAGATCCAAAACGAGTGATGAGCTATGAAGACATGTTGAAGGTGATTCATCAGCCTGAGAAAGTTATTATTGACGTTCGGAATCCAGATGAAGTGCAGAATACTGGAAAAATACCATCCAGCATCAATATACCATGTAATTGTGTCATTATTATTGTATCCTATAGATGATATTTATTGTATGTGTATTTGTGTATTAATCAAACTAATTTTACAAATATGCCACTTCTTCTTGACATGTCAGTGTTTGTGGTTTATAAATGTAGCACACATATCTGAATGAATTTGAAAAAAAAATATTGGTGTCATAATACTTTCATTCAAATCTGCTATATATATCTTTGGATATGTGGTGTACTTTATTTACCTGTATTAATGGATAGCCCACCTTTTATTAACTTTCATTTAACAAGATATAGTTAAGTTGCTAAAATGCTGTTAATATCTTGGAATGCAGCTAGGTTTTAATAGAAATTATCTTCAATCTTCAAAGTTGGTGAGCATTTATTAAAATCAAACAATAAACCATAATTGCCATTATCATTGCAATAAACAAAGCATTTTTGAAATAATTCCAGTAATTTTCAAGTGAATGTATTATGAACAAAAACTTGAGTCTTCTCTCTTTAAAGATTTGGATAGAATATATTTATTTGCTTGCCCCCACTTTGTAATGATTTAACATCTATAAATTATACTCTTGTGAGAGAAGTCCTGGAGTGCCAGGCGTGGGAATATAAAATCGGCTGCTTAAACATTTGATTGCTTTACAGTGTCCCATGTCCAAGATGCCCTGATATCGATGTCTGATAAAGATTTCCAGAAAAATTACCAAAGAAACAAGCCTTCTTCGTCAGATGAATTGATATTCTACTGTCAATCTGGGAGGCGATCTTCTGAAGCACTGGACAAGGCTCTGAAACTTGGATACTCTAAGTAGGTTTTTCTAATAGAGATATATATTTTTTATAGTACCCATAGAGTGATGAGACGAGCAGGATATGTGCCTGATAGTAAGAAACATGCCTGCACATAACAGCACAGTGGTTTTAGCACTACTAGCGCCCTGGGCGAGATTTTTTTACTCTTATAGGTTTACACTTGACTGCTCATTCAGCGAGGTGTAATTACTGACCAAATATAAGGGTCGCCACGCCGCAAGCGCAGGCGCTTGTTATATTTATCTGCCTGTCCAGCGATGAACCTCTTGACTATGCATGCTTGATCCACCTGTACAAGGCCTTATCAAAGCATGTAAGTTTCTGATATCTAGAAGCCTTCATTACCATATGTTTGATTTTTTAGCTCAAAGACGTACCTTGGAAGCTGGAATGACTGGTCCAGGAGAAATAAATAAATCAATCACATTCTACTAGTTCCTACGTGTTTGTCGAGTACTTTGAATTGTATGCTATGAAATTGTTAATGTTTCTGCTTATGATGTGTATTGTTAAATATTGTTCTGGAGTTGAAGGTAAATGTATTGGTATAAAATGGCTGTTGGTATTTCATTAAAAATAGTATATTTTCTGTAACATTGTTTTATTGTCATCTACACAAACAACTTTATCTGCCTCTTAGATAGGTAATCATTTCTATAATTGAAGTGATGATATATAAAGTTTTGGTTCAACCTAACTGTTATCAAAACACCATTATCATGTTGCTATGCACTTGTGGTTACGTTGACAACCACAATTTAAGCTTGATAACAACTTTGTGTGGTAGGAAAATACATATTTAATAATTAAACTCCCCTATTTACAGAAAGCATTGGAATATGTGTAAGCATTAGCTTTCATTTCATTTAACAAACAACATTTTTCTTCTAATAGATGGCTTCAGGCTTCAGGTAACCCCTAGTGCTTACTGAAGTTTGCCAGTGAAAAAAAACTACAACCCTAAGCACTTCAAAGGGTGAATTTCACATTACATACTCTATAAGAAATGATAAATTTTTTTGGTCTCCCCAATGGAAAACTGTCAATACATTAGTGTCCAGCTGAAATTGCCATTGAGTCTAGATTATACTCCTCAACCTACCTTTATTTTGATTATCTATCTAACGCCAACAATTTTTGACTAGCTCTGAATATACTATGAGTAGGTTTCTTTCTAGATTTGTGTCTACTTAATGTCTATAGCACCAGAAAAATAACCTCACATCGGCTTCTATTATTGATTCTTTGCAGCCCAATCTGTCCAGCTTCCCAAATAGTTTTTAGTGCTGGAAATGAAAAAGAAAAACAGTTAAGATTTCAAAATGTTTAAAAAAATTGCCTAACTTCCATTCATCTTCATTCTGTATGCACTTAATGATGTAGGATCGCGTCAGTTGAAATGTTTTAATACTTACTTTTTGAAGCCTAGGTTTACAGCACTCTGCTGTGCTTTACCAGACCTTCTACCAATCATGCAATAAAAGATTAACTCAGTATTTTCTTTAGGTTTGGGTCTGTTGTAAGTCTGCTGGAATTCTTTCTCTGACAGTGCCAATGTTGAATCAATACTCCCCACTGGAATGACAACCAGTACATATTATAATTGTAGAAGATTGTAATCATACAATTTTTTTTTTTTTTACTAATTGATAAGTAAATTGTTTTATGAATTAGAACTTTGACTTAGGTACTTACAAGGAATGTTTATACTGTTTGGTATTTTGCCAAGTTCTTTTATTTCGTCAGGTTCCCTCACATCTATTATCATAACTTCATTTTCTAATGTAGCCTTCTTTACATAATCAAAATCGACTGCTGGCAAATTATCTACATTTGCATCTTGGGAAAAAAATCGAGGTGATAATGTTCTTGGAACGCAAGAAATAAGTGGTGATGAACCTGTAAATGAAGAAAAAGAATTATACAGATACAGAAATCCAAGAATATAATTTTATTTTTATATTTATTATCCTGGAAAAGATACTGTTTCCTACATTTTAGCTTTCATTAATTATATATATTCATATATGATTAACCTTTTGTAGTGATGACTCTTTTCAGAGTCCATTTGAGGAAGCATCATGCTGTTGCCAGTTATTCAGGTACCTTAAGCAGTAACATGCAAACATTACTTTGTAGCGGTTTGAAGGCCAATGAATCCAGAGAAATTATGTGGTAAGTACTTATAGAGATAAATTGTTGAATATATCTGGGTGATGAGCAGCGCAGTGCTACAGTGATTTAGACACATGTTTTAACAGCTGTGTGGCACTGTACATCCTACTAATATTATAAATGGCAATGTTTGTTGCTCAATCACGTCGTAACGTACGAACGGATCGAGCTGAAACTTGGAACGCAGATAAACTACCTATAGTCTGGAAAAGCACATAGGCTACTTTTAATCCCAGAGGAATAACGGGAACTACGGGGGTAAAATCGCGGGGCATTGCTAGTTTATTATAAGCAAGCTTACTATTAACATCAGCCGCATTCTTGCAAGTTGCACGTCACTTCACTCTATAAAAAAGCTACCTATCTGCCTGATAGTAATGATCATCACAATTGATAATGTCTAATTCTACGTTAGTGTACCTAAAGATACCCACGTTTAGATGAGAGCATGATTTGCTTCGCACTAAAAGTAGTCGTTTCTTTAAAAAAGTTGTAAACTGCTGGAGTCACGCCACGAATAACAACACGAGAAAGCATTATTACGAAATTTCTGCACACAAATTGAGAAATTGAAACTAAACAAAGTCAACACCTCAGCAGTAGGTAAGTACACAAACGAATTATGGAGATTTGAAGAAAGGAGAATTATTCACAGACTATCCATTCATATGGACGGATAGGGATACTTTTCATTTGCAGCATAGATGATACTCTTTACCTCAAGCCTCCATAGAAGCGTCAAAAAAGTTTTCACTTCAAAAAATTGACATTAACAGCATTAATAAAAGCGACAGTGACGCTAGTTTCAAAGGTAGCGATGACAGCTAATAATAAAATTATTAGTCTATGGACAATGAAACATTTGACAGTGGTTTGTTTTTAGGGTTCTGAAATGGTATAGAAAATCGCCAATCCTTGTGTTCACTGCCTGCCCTCGTTCTGGGAACTTCGGTCCGAAAAAGAAGGAAGTACGTAATTACGTACCACCCGTTACTGCTGTAGTGGGGTTTAGGTGATACCACGTCACCACAAAAATAATTATTGGAACGAAGTTCCTTAAGGCACGCTTGGAAGATTTTCGACGGGACGGATGCACTCGCGAGGAAATTATTCTAAAACGCGCGTGAATACAGCCGTGAGTGGCACGATGTCGCTACGCCACTGAACGGTTTATTACAAATTCGTGATTATGGCATTTCGTCATATTGTTTCGCTGATTAAAATAAAACATCAGCGTAAATTGACAGTTTTACGTTCGTAGTATGTCGCAATATACTTTAATTATTGAAATTAATCGGATCTAATGATATGATAAAGATAGACTGTATGAAAAATCTATTAGCTATAACTTGGAAAAATTACATGATACTGGATACTGAGACAATTTAAAAACAAAGATTCATCAATCAAATCATTTTGAATTGAGCAATGCTGTCATTCTGACAGCATTTGATTTGATTTTTGACGTGATAACGTCTTATAATTCGATGAAGCCGGCTGCACGCCCACAAAACATGACGTCATGTAGCGTTACCGTCGGTCGTTACCGTCGGTCGTTACCTCGCCGCATGTTTGTTACAGTTGTATTAATTATTTCGACCAGTAGTTCAAGCGGGGATGTAGCTCAGTGGTAGAGCGTTCGCTTTGCATGTGAAATGCCCCGGGTTTGATCCCCGGCATCTAAAAGCTTTTTTGCATTGTTTTGATTGAAAATGACTAAATTCCACTGATTACTTTTTACATACAAATCTATTAAACAAATGAAATTAAAATTTTCTTTTGAAAAATGCTACCATTCCATCAGTATTTTCTTAAGACGTTGTCACGTTCTATCGTCAGTAAACCGACTTTACAGACAAACATTTTTTTAATTAGAACAGTAGATCAGCATGAAGGTAAACAAAGTAACAAAAAGTTTTATCTAATTCTGACAATAATCAGCCTAATTAACCTTGACAGTCAATTTAATTTGGTAAATATAGTATGATCAAGACATGTTGGACGCATCTGTGTCATCAATCATCATCAACAGCCCACTAAACGTTCCCACTGCTGGGACTCGGAGCCTTCTCTCGCAAGGAGAGAGTTAAGGCCATAATCCACCACGCTGGCCCAGTGCGGGTTGGCGGATGACACATGACTTCGAAAGATTCTAGGTACATGTCAGTTTCCTCACGATGTTTTCCTTCACCGTTTTAAGTTAGCGGCATTACGCACATGACTTCGAAAAGACAGTGGTGCGTGTGGGGTTTGAACCCGGGGTCTCCAGATCAGCAGGCGCCGTTCTCCCGACTAGACCAGAATCTGTCAGACGTATCTGTGTATTGAAACTTAATCTGATCTAATGATAGGATCATAAATACACTCTCTGAATATATCATAGTCATCATCATCATCATCACCAGCCCGTTGACGTCCACTGCTGGACATAAGCCTTTCCAATGTTGCGCCACCAAATCCGGTCCTCGGCTTTCCGCCTCCACCCGCTTCCTGCGACTCTCTTCAGGTCGTTGGTCCACCGCGAGTGGGAGGCCACCCCACGGGACGTCTCGAACGTGGTCTCCACTCCAGAACCCGTCTTTCCCAACGTCCTTCGGCTGTGCGACATAAATATGTGACCCGCCCACTGCCATTTCAGCTTGCTTATTCTCAAGGCTATGTCGGTTACCTTAGTTCTCCGTCGGATATCCTCGTCGGATATTTTGAATATATACATATTTGTTATTTATTTCGGTTCAAAATTACATAACGCCTCACAGAACTTACCTAAAAAACAATCACACTGACAGTCTTGAACTTGATTTGAGTAGAGATTCAAATCGATTCTTAAATAGAACAGCAGGTCTACTACGAAGTCCGATAAACAATATATCGCCCGAACTTATGGACGTTTCTTACCACGAAACACAATCAGTCGGTTGATCCGATCGGGCGTTTCGTTCATTTCGAATTCCGACCTACATAGATTTGACTGTTTTTGTGTCGTAAACCTTACTCTGAAAACATTTAAATACCTTACCGATTATTCGGACTCGGACTAAAAAAACTCGCAACTTTCTACTCCGGTTCTTCTTCGTTTCGTCCGATCGAACATTGTTTGACTTTTAAGTTTTAAGCCTACTCTAATAATAACTAGAGTAGGCTCAGAACAATAGAACATTTCAACGGACGAAACGCCGGATCGAAGTAGAACCGGAGTAGGAAAATCGCGAGTTTATTTCGAAAATAATTTTTCGTAGAGAGAGTAGTTGTCCAGTTCTGTCATATTCTTACACCAGGGGTCAGGGGTTCCCAAACTTATTTTGTCTGCTACCCACTTTGAGAATAAATATTTTTTAGCACCCCATTTTGTCTCATACGTAATAACTACTATAACTTCAAATTGGATTAATTAATTATTATGATCTATATTAGCGGAGATTAACCATTTATTCTAAATCAGACTTTTACTATAACCCCCGCAAGAGAGATCCGAGCCCAGTAGGTAGTACCTACACAACGGACTCTCTCTCCTCTGTAGTCCATACAAAGATTACAAAGCCTCCAATTTTTTTCTGGATCTCTTACCATTTAGGCTTGCAGCGCCCACAGGGGGGCGTTATCGTCATCGCCCACTTTGGGAAAGGCTGTGTTACACTGACCCTTTGTTGAATCATCTTAGCATTAACGTACGGAACACTCAATTCGTACATTCGACACGTATTTGGCGCTGTCCAATTTACTTTTTCAATCGAGATCATTAGTGGAACTTCATTCGCTTCATCATATTTTGTGTTTTTAAGTATAATTTAAGTGATTAAATCCAGTGAATTAATGAATTACACCGACCAAAGATGTGCCCTAATTGCTGAAATGTAATACTATTGGTGTTTTCCGAGTTCCATGTACAAAAATATTGAGTGCACGTCATGAATAGATGTCCGTTCTGCTGGTTCAGAGCTTCAGAGTACCTATTATTTTTATTGTATTCTATTTCTACGCATAGCATCAGAGTCAATAAACACGCGTAACTTATTTCATTTGCAGATGCTCGGTTCGCATAACTTATCATAGTGTCTGTGTCCTTATTAGTGAAATGTTTTCACCTAAAGTGGAAGGTCATTAGTGAAAATGGGGTCCATGCGCCCAACAGGTCGGTTCCTTTCGTTTACAAACAATATTCAAAGGACACAGAAACAAGCTGGTAAGTGTTGAGTTGGTTACCTACTTAATAACTTAAGCAACATTCCTGAACTGTGAATCACAGTGTGCAATTGCATGTTCTGCAATATGTGTGAATATCTGTTTGTATGTCAATCAAATCTTTCCAATTTGAATGTTTTGATAGAAAATGTATTATTTGTTGAAAATGATTCTTATAATCCAGAAAGAAACATATTTTTTGAAAAGCAGATGTACAAATAAACATTTCCCATGAATACCATAAATATTACATTCCAATACTAAGTAATAATGTTATTCTGTAAAAATGTGAAGACTTTATGGTGTGTTAGTAGACATAACATAATGCAATAATTTGTCTTTGTAGTTCGTAGTGAGTCTTCCTACTGAGCTATAACTTCTGAGATTAATTTCTGCACAAAACAAACATTTGTTCAATGAGTTTGGGTCTTTGTTCTGTCTTAACATGTTTCTTCTATTCTTGTTTGTATTTTTATATAGCCTTTGTGCCCAGTAGTGTAAGCCATGTCTTAACATGTTTCACAATGCTATGTATTAATCCTGGTGTTATAATTAGGAACATATTATATTTCATTCAAGTCTGATAACCCATTTTCAAGATGTAAACAACTTTAGTAAGCGATCAGTTTTTTAAGTATCAAATGGGAACCACTAATTTCCATAGGTTCAATATGAACCTATTTGTTAACCTTACCTGAGTTGTACCTACAGTAGAATCCGGATTTAATGACCTTCAAGGGACCGGCGATACTATGTCGTACTAACCGGATGACGTACAAAACGGTAGGATTATTTCTTAAGTACCTATGTACTTAGCTCATGAATAAATATTTATTTATTGAATAATAGGCAAGCAGCATTAGCTGATATGCCTATATCTCAGTGTTGAAATAACAAATTTATAAATAAAAATAAATATTGGTGGACAATTCACACACAACACCATCTGACCCCAAACTAAGCAAAGCTTGTGTGATGGCGGCCAGATAGCTGATATAATACTTATATAGTTTTAAATACATACTTATTATACATAGAAACACCCAGACACAGTGCAAACATTTGAATTCATCACACAAATATTTGCACTGGGTGGGGATCGAACCCACGACCCTCGGCTTCGCAGGCAGAGCTACTAACCACTTAGCCACAAGGTCAGTCAAATTATAGGTAATTGTCTGTTAAAATGATTTTGTCTTTAACTATCCATTTGTCCAATCTGTCCTTGAAAGAGACTTTGCTGAAATAACATCCTCAGGCAACCTGTTCCAGTTGTAAACCACTCTGTTGCTGAGGATGTGATGTGCAGTGTTTGTCAGTGATGGTGCGTGGGACAACTGGGACTGGGACGCCGACTGTCTCTCTTATGCTCCTTTAATCTGTACAAGTTCTTAATGTGAGGGAGGTTATAAAATCCATTCCGTATTTTAAATGTTTCGATCAAGTCTCCTCGTAACCGTCTCTCTTCCAATGTAGTGAGGTGTAGGGTTTTTAATCTGTCCGTGTAGGACTTACGTTGAAGGGCATATGGCCATTTTGTCGCTTTTCTTTGCACACTTTCAAGCAAATCAATATCTTTTTTGAAGTAGGGGCTCCAGACTTGATAACCATATGCATTTGATTTTATTCAAATCTTTTTAGCCTGTACCAAGATACATAGAAAAGAACACATGCTTACAAACCAACAAACTTTCGCTTTAATATTATTAGTTTGATAAATATATGTATTTATTACATTTATGTTTATGATACAACTAGTAGTATCCTGCAGTTTCACTCGTGTAGTTTCCGATCCCATTATTTTCCCAGTATAAAAAGTATGTATGTATATAAAAGTTTTTCCAGACTTTATCCAACTAGACTTAAACCAAATTTTATCCAGATTCTGATACTAGTGTTGGTTTGAAAAAGTAACAAACATCCTAAGATTTCCAAGTAACATAGGTACAAAGTACTAAATGGAAGCCAAAAGAAAAAGTTGAAGTAAAATACAAACTTGTACACTTGTAATATAAGTAGAATACTTATTATATCAGTCATCTGGTCAAGCATTGCTTAGGTTTAGATAGTGTTATGTAAATGTTGACTAATACAAAATTATATTTATAGTAAGACAATATTATTTCACATGTAAATAATGTCACTCAAGTAAAAAAAAATATTACATACTAGTGATCCGTCACGGCTTCACCCGTGGCGGATCATAATAAATATATAGTCTATAGCACTCGGGGATCATGTACATATCGAGCGGAGAAAAAATATTTTCAGTATAATATTAGTATAGTTTGAAGTCTCCTTCATACAACACAATTTAAAGAATACAAGTAGGTATGCAATTATAACATTTGTAAACTACAGTCATCAATGCAGTAAAATTTTCAATTTTCATTGTTCTTTCAACAGTACCAACTGGCTTCCCACAAAGTCTGTCAGGCAGCGAAACAGATGTGTCTACGTCAAATGAGAACTTATCACGCGAGGAGCGGTACGTTGTCAGACACACAGCAAGAGTTGAGCCCCAGGGACAAGAAAACCAGAGCCAGAATAATAATAACAACAGGAACTCTTTAAAGGTAAGTTAGTTCCCAGACCAGCCCTCCATCCTCGTTACTAAAACACACAGAATAAAGAAAATTACCAAGTTTGATGATGCCTTTGAATTTGTGATAAATGCTGACAACGTAGGGCTGTGACAAATAAAATATGCTTGTTTATTATAATTTATTGCCAAGATTGCCCCGTCTGTGCTAAAAGCTAAAACTGTCACTCTTAGTTACTGCACTCTCAAATTTCAAGCTAAAAGCGCGTATTAGTCGCGAAAATGGACGAACAACCACGATATTTCACGAACACTCGAAGTTTCGGGGCGGCTAAACCGAAAGTAACGCCGAAACTGGCCAAAACCTTAACCGAAACTGAACTTTCAGTCGGTCACTACAATAAATGATATTATTAGACATAAGTTCAAGTTTTTCTAGTCAAAGTCAAGCTTTTTCCGATCTAGCCTATTTTTTCCCATCTCTTCCTTGTCTCATATCAGTCATTTGTGGACAGGACAATGTACCTGGGAGCAACCGTAATTCACTCAAAGACTCCGTTGGCGGAGGAAACAGCAACAGAAGTTCACTGGATGTCTCATCATCATCGTACAATACCCTCATCATTCACAACCAGGACGATTCTTGGCCGCCGAGGCCTACACCTATACGGTTTGTGGATAATAATAATTTTATGATGTAATACCCCATTTACATTATTCCTTACTGCTTACTGGAATAATGGAAACCGCCACTGGAATGCATTGGCACTGGATTGATTCTTTCCAGTGCCGGTTTCCATTATTCCAGTAAGCAATCCAGAGCTGGATTCGGTCGCTGGACTGGAATAATGTAAACGGGGTATAAAACATACTGCCAACCTTAACATTATTTTCAAGCCTAACATGGGTAAGTTTTTTTAATGATGTGCCCTGCGCGAGTTGCTACGCCACCTGTCAAGAATTGGTTGTAACAACTCAGAAACCATCTTTGGCTCATGCAAAACAGCTTTGGCAACTTGGCAACTCAATCCAAAGCCTAGACGTTTATAAGACGACTTATCATAAAAATAGGGTTACACTTTTTCGTTCGAGTCTTCGGAACGTCAACCAAGAAACGAAGTGACTTTTTCGAGTTACAAGCAGTCCGATAGAAAAAAGGGCGACGTGGTATTCTTCTATTAGATTATGAAGATCAGTTGCACCAAAAACCGCATAAGCAGAAAAACCCGATAAGCTAGCGATTTTGCGTGGATGTCGCAGCCTGAGCTTTATGGTTCATCTGTCAATCGACTTACCTTCGTTTCTTTGTTAAGAAAGTCAAGGCAAAATCTTAGGTCGAGTCCTTGGAACGTGAATTATTACACTTTTAAAAGGTACGAGCAGTCTGATAGCAAAAGCCAAGGTGACTTGACATCACTAAAAACTATAATTTTACTTTAATTGTTATGCCTGAAAAATTGTTGCTTGATATGCATACATTTATATAGCGGGTGTTGCTCAGACACTCCTCCAAAAAAGGTTATTAGGACAGCCTCTCATGGAAGAAAGAATGTTTCGAGCTCTTCAGAAGAGGCTGCGCAAGAGACTAAGAGAATCGTCACAATTACCAATTTTCATCTCAAAAGTCCCGAACCACACCAAAACTGGTACTCAAATTATCGTTTTTTGTAATAAGTTCGCTTATTCGTGATTCCAAATTGACCGTAATAAATTTTCCATAAATAGGACGTAATTATGTGTTTAAGCGGACCATTGAGCTCGTGCAGTATAGGGACCTGATGTTTGAGTGCGCGGTTGAGTTCATGCAGCCGACGATAGATACTCAAAATATCGTCTTTCTTAATATCTTCTCTTGTTAGTGATTTGCAATTAACCATAATAAATTTTCCATGACTAATAAATGTTTAAACGTGCCGTAGAGCCCGTGCAGTAAATTTTTTGCACGTGCTCAACCACACGTTATGCGTGTGTACAAAAAATACCTGATATTTGAGCGCGCGGTTGCGTTCGCGCAGCCGGCAATAGATACTCAAATTATAGTCTTTCTTAATGTATTGTCTTAGATTATTCGTGATATGAAATTAAACAACAATACATTTTCCGTAAATCATATTGTGTTATAGAAATTCATCAGTGGCGCTTCGCGGTTTTATCTGCGCAGTACCCGTTGCCATTATTTTTCCGTGATAAAAAGTAGCATATGTGCTATTGCAGACGATTATCTACGTTTCTATGTTCCAAATTTCAACCCAATCCGTTCCGACGTGGTTTAGCAACAAACATCCAAACTTTTGCATCTATGACATTTTATAATATCGATGATGACTGAGTCAAGAATGTACCTTTTTAATTAGTATGTCAGGTAGATTTGTAAAAAAATGTCATATTACTAAAAATTTACAAAGATATCGACTATCGAACTCTCGGATTGGGGGGTTGTGACGTCAAGTCTACATAAAAATTGTATTTAGACGTGACGTCAGTCGAAACTTCTAAGCACTATATCTTCATCATTAATTGTTTTTGAAACAAAGGAAAAAATACGTGTATAATATTTTTTAATAATTAAACTAACGAACTAATTAGTTTTTTTTTAGCCACTATGCGTATTAGTAGGATTATACTTTGACATTGTTATATTGTTACATACACAGAGAACACGAACGAACAAGCAGCGAGGTGAAGCAGCACCCAGCGACTCAGTCGTCCCCCTACCACACGTTGAAGAAGGAGATGGGCAAGAAGCCCAGTGGGATACCGCTGCCGAAGGTGCACAAGGAGCAAGCGGTCACCGCCACAGCGAACTACATCGATATTGGAGGACAGAGGATTTATACCAGCCCACCTGACCATGGTGTACAGGTATGGAACAAAATAACAAGTATAACGTGTAGTGGTAGGACTCTTAACAAAGTCCGCCTGGGGAAGTACCATACCTTTGCCAGTTATTCTACCGCCAACCAGTAATGTGCAAACAATGTTTTGAAGGGTTTGAAGGGCAATGTTTCCAGAGAAATTACTGGGCTTAGAGATATAACAACTTAGATCTCTGGGTGACAAGCGCAGTGCGGTGCTAGGTAATGATTTGGGCTCTTCATATTCCAATAGCTGCGTGTCACTGTGCTATTATGTGGCAGGCATGTTGCTTACCATCAGGCACAAGCTCGTCTCGCCACTCTTTATTAAAAAAAAAAAAGTTGGATGTTACAGCCTCAGGGAAGTAGGATATGGTTTGAAACACGTTCTTTGGGTTTAACACTGTATTCACACACAAATTATAACAAGGGGACTTAAAGCAGTAAAATATCACATATAAAACAATTAAATATTATATTATATATTAAATGTTCGAGCGCCTTACGACTTGTCATCTGTCAGGCATAAACAACCACAGACTATCTCGTCTGCTCTCGCTCCGCTTGCGTAGATCCCTACGCAAGCGAAGGATGCCCGAACACAATTATTGCCATGTACTACACGCTATTTTGTAACACAAGTATTTAACACTAGCCCCGCGTACTTCCAGTACCCATTATTTTCCCGCTATGAAAAGTAGCATATTAGTTAGTTATTCCATATTACAGCGCTCCGCGATTTCATCTGGGTAGTTCCCGTTATTTTCCGGCTATGAAAAGTAACCCATGTATTAATCCAGACTATCTGTTTTCATAAATTCAACCCGATCCGTTCAGGCGTTCCAAACGTGGTTGAGTAACAAACATCGAAACTTTTGCGTTTGTAATATTGATAGGAGTATTGAAAAGATCGAGCTTAAAGAACTTAAGAAAACGAGTCCCGAAGCACTTATATAATATGTGTATAGAAGGTATGCGCGTCCCGGGTTCCTTTTTTTAAATGTATTCCTAGAACGTAAATGCAATGCGTGAAGCGTACAAATGGACACTTAAAATTTAACTGTGAAAAAGCTTGAAACATTGCCCTTCAAACCGGAACACAGTGGTGTTTACACATTACTGCTTGGCGCTATAAAAACTGGCCATCGTGTGATAAAAAACAAGGTTACTTCGTCGGCAAGGTACTTCTCCAGGAGACCCCACTAACATTTCGAAATTTATTATCGAAATTTTCATCCATAATTTTTTGACGTGATAACGTCTTATAATTCGACTGCACGCCCGCAAAACTGTAACGTTCCGCCGTTACCGTTAGTTCGTCTTCCGTGCCATGCGGACGAAGCTAAGCGCTGAGGGCGCCACCCGCCGAGTCGAGCGGTATCACTACTCGCGCTATCAGCGTACTGATTTCTTAAGACGTTGTCACGTTCTATCGTCAGTAAACCGACTTTACAGACAACCATTTTTTTTGGTAGGAAATCACGGAAATCCCGGACGACTTTCTGAACCAATCGTCGGTTCTGAAGCACCTGGCCAAGGAGGTGGCCCAGTCGCCGACTCCGCGCGGGCCCACGCCCCCCGCCTCGCCGCGCGCCCCGCCCGCGCCCCGCGACGACACCGCCAGGAAGGCCAAAGGGAAATGCTCAAAGGCTAAACTCAGCAAGGAGAAGTTAAACCTGTCGAGGTCTCAGCCCGATCTTACAAGGTAAGCGTTGAGTTATTGTTAGATTACTAGCTGGCCCGGCAAAAATCGATCTGCCCTAAACACAAAATAAAAACAATAAAAAAAATTGGCAGTGTGCGGGAAAATGAGTTCCCTTGTTCAACAAACAAACAAGTTCATCTTTCCCCGCGGAACAACTAACTAACTTATAATATAAATGCTCTGCTACCAGTGTGATTCCGACTCGTATCAAATTGTACCAACAATTAACAATGATTACTTGCACTGCGGGTTCCCGACGCAGATAAATGTAGTGTGCCTACCCAGCCCTTGAACCTATTCGTAATCCCTCGAAATAGTTATGTGAAAATAAACAATAAATAACGATACCTGTCTGATGTCTTCGGAACCTCCCGTGGGTGTCGTCAGCAGCTAGTACACCGGCAATCATACTGCATAGAATACAAGACAACCACTGCCTCGGCGTTTCAGAATGAATCATTTTTTGACTGGCCTCGTGGCTTAGTGGGTAGTAGCTCTACCTGCGAAGCCGAGGGTCGTGGGTTCGATTCCCACCCAGTGCAAATATTTGTGTGATGAATTCAAATATTTGTACTGTGTCTGGGTGTTTCTATGTATAATAAGTATGAATTAAAAAAAACTATATAAATATTATATCAGCTATTTCGCCCACATAGTACAAGCTTTGCTTAGTTTGGGGACAGATAGTGTTGTGTGTGAAGTGTCCACCAATATTTATTTAACTCTTTCGCAAGAGATCAAAAACAACACGCCAAACAACCCTTTGTTTGTGCGAGAGATCATCATCATCATCATCAGCCGCAAGACGTCCACTGCTGAACAAAGGCCTCCCCCCTAGATTTCCACAACGAACGGTCCCGCGCAACCTGCAACCAGCGGTTTCCAGCGACCTTTGTGAGGTCATCTGTCCATCTAGTGGGAGGCCGTCCAACACTGCGTCTTCCGGTTCGTGGTCGCCACTCGAGAACCTTTCTTCCCCATCGGTTGTCAGTTCTTCGAGCGATGTGGCCTGCCCATTGCCACTTCAGCTTGCTTACTCGTTGAGCTATGTCGGCCACTTTAGTTCTTTTGCGAATATCTTCATTACGGATTCTGTCGCGCAAAGAGACTCCGAGCATAGCTCTCTCCATAGCTCGCTGTGTGACTTTGAGCTTTGTTATGAGGCCCACAGTTAAGGACCACGTCTCAGTTCCATAAGCCATCACTGGCAACACGCACTGGTTAAAGACTTTTGTCTTTAGGCATTGGGGTATTTTGGACTCAAAGATGTGTCGAATTTTCCCGAACGCTGCCCATCCGAGTTGGATCCTTCGCTGGACCTCTTTGTCGAAGTTGGATCTACCTAATTGGATCTTTTGACCCAGGTAGACGTATTCGTCAACAACTTCGAGTGTGGTATTCCCAACAATAACCGGTACAGGTGAGACATGCACATTTGACATGACCTTCGTCTTGTCCATATTCATCCTCAAACCAACCTGTTGGGATACTCTACTGAGGTCCCTGAGCATTGCACCGAGGTCCTCCAGCGACTCCGCCACAATGACTATGTCGTCGGCAAACCGAAGGTGAGTGATGCATTCGCCGTTGATATTGATGCCATGTCCGTTCCAGTCCAGTAGCTTGAAAACGTCTTCCAGCGCAGCAGAGAGTGCGAGAGATATTAATCACAAATTAAAACCGGCCAAGTGCGAGAACCATATGAACAAAATAAACGGCGAAAACCTATAACGGCAATAGAAATACATCATCTGTGAAAATTTCGACTGTCTAGTTATCACCGTTCTTGAGATACAGCCTGGTGACAGACGGGACGGACGGACGGACGGCCAAGTCTCAGTAATAGGGTTCCGTTTTTACCCTTTGGGTACGGAACCCTAAAAAACGACCGCTTTCTCGGCGTTGTAGAATGAATCATAGACTCGAATACCACTAAGGCTAAGGTTTTATCATCGATCGAATCGTTCTTGTAACAACAAGCTCGAGTCGAATGCAATAAATTCACGATTTTATGTTTTTATGTAATCTAACGCGATAGAATGCTAGAAATTACCGTTTATTTCGAGCAGGCAGTCATAGGAACTGCCGATAGAAGTGAAAACTTATTGTAAATAATGTTTGTAGCGTGGGCGTCCGCGCGGTGCCCGGCGGCTCGGAGTCGAGCGGCTGGTGCAGCGGCGGCGAGGGCTCGCTGGAGGAGCCGGACGACGCGTTCACCGCCGTGCTGGACGCGCTCGCGGCAGAGAACCACCAGCTCAAGCGGCAGCTGGGCGACGCGTGCGAGCGGGTCGCCAAGACGAGCAAGGTGAGCGAGCGGGGCGCCGAGACGAGCGAGGTGAGCGAGCGGGTCGCTGGAGGAGCCGGACGACGCGTTCACCGCCGTGCTGGACGCGCTCGCGGCAGAGAACCACCAGCTCAAGCGGCAGCTGGGCGACGCGTGCGAGCGGGTCGCCAAGACGAGCAAGGTGAGCGAGCGGGGCGCCGAGACGAGCGAGGTGAGCGAGCGGGTCGCTGGAGGAGCCGGACGACGCGTTCACCGCCGTGCTGGACGCGCTCGCGGCAGAGAACCACCAGCTCAAGCGGCAGCTGGGCGACGCGTGCGAGCGGGTCGCCAAGACGAGCAAGGTGAGCGAGCGGGGCGCCGAGACGAGCGAGGTGAGCGAGCGGGGCGCTGGAGGAGCCGGACGACGCGTTCACCGCCGTGCTGGACGCGCTCGCGGCAGAGAACCACCAGCTCAAGCGGCAGCTGGGCGACGCGTGCGAGCGGGTCGCCAAGACGAGCAAGGTGAGCGAGCGGGGCGCCGAGACGAGCGAGGTGAGCGAGCGGGGCGCTGGAGGAGCCGGACGACGCGTTCACCGCCGTGCTGGACGCGCTCGCGGCAGAGAACCACCAGCTCAAGCGGCAGCTGGGCGACGCGTGCGAGCGGGTCGCCAAGACGAGCAAGGTGAGCGAGCGGGGCGCCGAGACGAGCGAGGTGAGCGAGCGGGGCGCTGGAGGAGCCGGACGACGCGTTCACCGCCGTGCTGGACGCGCTCGCGGCAGAGAACCACCAGCTCAAGCGGCAGCTGGGCGACGCGTGCGAGCGGGTCGCCAAGACGAGCAAGGTGAGCGAGCGGGGCGCCGAGACGAGCGAGGTGAGCGAGCGGGTCGCTGGAGGAGCCGGACGACGCGTTCACCGCCGTGCTGGACGCGCTCGCGGCAGAGAACCACCAGCTCAAGCGGCAGCTGGGCGACGCGTGCGAGCGGGTCGCCAAGACGAGCAAGGTGAGCGAGCGGGGCGCCGAGACGAGCGAGGTGAGCGAGCGGGTCGCTGGAGGAGCCGGACGACGCGTTCACCGCCGTGCTGGACGCGCTCGCGGCAGAGAACCACCAGCTCAAGCGGCAGCTGGGCGACGCGTGCGAGCGGGTCGCCAAGACGAGCAAGGTGAGCGAGCGGGGCGCCGAGACGAGCGAGGTGAGCGAGCGGGTCGCTGGAGGAGCCGGACGACGCGTTCACCGCCGTGCTGGACGCGCTCGCGGCAGAGAACCACCAGCTCAAGCGGCAGCTGGGCGACGCGTGCGAGCGGGTCGCCAAGACGAGCAAGGTGAGCGAGCGGGGCGCCGAGACGAGCGAGGTGAGCGAGCGGGTCGCTGGAGGAGCCGGACGACGCGTTCACCGCCGTGCTGGACGCGCTCGCGGCAGAGAACCACCAGCTCAAGCGGCAGCTGGGCGACGCGTGCGAGCGGGTCGCCAAGACGAGCAAGGTGAGCGAGCGGGGCGCCGAGACGAGCGAGGTGAGCGAGCGGGGCGCTGGAGGAGCCGGACGACGCGTTCACCGCCGTGCTGGACGCGCTCGCGGCAGAGAACCACCAGCTCAAGCGGCAGCTGGGCGACGCGTGCGAGCGGGTCGCCAAGACGAGCAAGGTGAGCGAGCGGGGCGCCGAGACGAGCGAGGTGAGCGAGCGGGGCGCAGAGACGAGCGAGGTGAGCGAGCGGAGCGCCGAGACGAGCGAGGTGAGCGAGCGGGGCGCCGAGACGAGCGAGGTGAGCGAGCGGGGCGCCGAGACGAGCGAGGTGAGACCACCGGCTCAAGCGGCAGGTCGAGTGGTAGTTGTTGCAACTTTTGTTCATATTGTGAACACATTTTGAAGTGAATACTTCTTTAGGCGCGCCTAGACAGATTTTTCGTGGGGTGTAAATTGGATTCTACCGTCACGCTCGGGTATGATAAGAAATCTTCGGGTAAACTCGGGACCTTGGCGATTGGGCATCTGGAAATGCGTCAGCCAATGGGAACTGCTGAAAGGGCGTGGCCTCGCCATCATGGCATGGCCATTTAGAAATGCGTGAGCCAATGGGAAATGCTGACACATTTCTAGATGGCCATGCCATGATGGCGAGGGCACGCCCTCCGGTTACACCCGTGTAGTTTCCAAGGTAAGCTATCAAATTCTGAGTTATAAGTTTTCACTTCTATCGGCAGTTCCTATGACTGCCAATTTTTGTTATTTTCCTTTGTTTTAACAGTGAAAACTGATTATGGCTTTAGTGTTTCTACTCATTTCAGATGTTTCATTGTGTAATCCTGTTTGTTTTACATCTAGAATATAAAATAAATAAATAATGTTTGTTTAATATTTTGTAGTTGGAAGAAGAAGTGGAGAAGGTGCGGACCGCGCACGAGGAGCTGGTGGGGTCGTGCGAGCGGCGCGAGCGGCTGGAGCGAGCCGCGCGCGTGCGGCTGCAGGCGGACTGTCGGCGGCTGCACGAGCTCAACCGCGCGCTCAAACACCAGGTACACGGAGCGAGCGGCTGGAGCGAGCCGCGCGCGTGCGGCTGCAGGCGGACTGTCGGCGGCTGCACGAGCTCAACCGCGCGCTCAAACACCATGTACACGGAGCGAGCGGCTGGAGCGAGCCGCGCGCGTGCGGCTGCAGGCGGACTGTCGGCGGCTGCACGAGCTCAACCGCGCGCTCAAACACCATGTACACGGAGCGAGCGGCTGGAGCGAGCCGCGCGCGTGCGGCTGCAGGCGGACTGTCGGCGGCTGCACGAGCTCAACCGCGCGCTCAAACACCAGGTACACGGAGCGAGCGGCTGGAGCGAGCCGCGCGCGTGCGGCTGCAGGCGGACTGTCGGCGGCTGCACGAGCTCAACCGCGCGCTCAAACACCATGTACACGGAGCGAGCGGCTGGAGCGAGCCGCGCGCGTGCGGCTGCAGGCGGACTGTCGGCGGCTGCACGAGCTCAACCGCGCGCTCAAACACCAGGTACACGGAGCGAGCGGCTGGAGCGAGCCGCGCGCGTGCGGCTGCAGGCGGACTGTCGGCGGCTGCACGAGCTCAACCGCGCGCTCAAACACCATGTACACGGAGCGAGCGGCTGGAGCGAGCCGCGCGCGTGCGGCTGCAGGCGGACTGTCGGCGGCTGCACGAGCTCAACCGCGCGCTCAAACACCAGGTACACGGAGCGAGCGGCTGGAGCGAGCCGCGCGCGTGCGGCTGCAGGCGGACTGTCGGCGGCTGCACGAGCTCAACCGCGCGCTCAAACACCAGGTACGCGGAGCGAGCTCTACCGCGCGCTCAAACACCAGGTACACGGAGCGAGCGGCTGGAGCGAGCCGCGCGCGTGCGGCTGCAGGCGGACTGTCGGCGGCTGCACGAGCTCAACCGCGCGCTCAAACACCATGTACACGGAGCGAGCGGCTGGAGCGAGCCGCGCGCGTGCGGCTGCAGGCGGACTGTCGGCGGCTGCACGAGCTCAACCGCGCGCTCAAACACCAGGTACGCGGAGCGAGCTCTACCGCGCGCTCAAACACCAGGTACACGGAGCGAGCGGCTGGAGCGAGCCGCGCGCGTGCGGCTGCAGGCGGACTGTCGGCGGCTGCACGAGCTCAACCGCGCGCTCAAACACCATGTACACGGAGCGAGCGGCTGGAGCGAGCCGCGCGCGTGCGGCTGCAGGCGGACTGTCGGCGGCTGCACGAGCTCAACCGCGCGCTCAAACACCAGGTACACGGAGCGAGCGGCTGGAGCGAGCCGCGCGCGTGCGGCTGCAGGCGGACTGTCGGCGGCTGCACGAGCTCAACCGCGCGCTCAAACACCAGGTACACGGAGCGAGCTCAACCGCGCGCTCAAACACCAGGTACACTGCGCGAGCGGCTGGAGCGAGCCGCGCGCGTGCGGCTGCAGGCGGACTGTCGGCGGCTGCACGAGCTCAACCGCGCGCTCAAACACCAGGTACACGGAGCGAGCTCTACCGCGCGCTCAAACACCAGGTACACGGAGCGAGCTCTACCGCGCGCTCAAACACCAGGTACACGGAGCGAGCTCTACCGCGCGCTCAAACACCAGGTACACGGAGCGAGCTCTACCGCGCGCTCAAACACCAGGTACACGGAGCGAGCTCTACCGCGCGCTCAAACACCAGGTACACGGAGCGAGCTCTACCGCGCGCTCAAACACCAGGTACACGGAGCGAGCTCTACCGCGCGCTCAAACACCAGGTACAATGCGCGAGCTCTACCGCAACCTCTACCGAATAGCCCGATAGCCGTGTTGCTTTGAAAACATCGGTACCATCCACCATACCATACCCTGTTGATCGGCGATGAAACCAATCTCGCTTAAATTCACAACTCACCAGCGGGGGCGCAGGACGAGGATATATGCCGCGCTGTGATTAGCTGAATATCCGTGTGACGTGCACTACTGTCCACGAATGATCGGGCAAAACGAGGCAAACTTCTAAGGACTGAGCAAGATGCAAAGAAAGACATCAACGGGTTCACATTTCGTTATTTTGAATGTTCGTTTTATTTTTGTAGATTGTTAATGTTTGTTTTTTTTTTAAATTATTGCATTAAATTACTTAACTTGTGAAATGTTATACCGTCCTTTGTAAAGCTGGATGTCCTGCTATTGCAGTATTCTTCCCGCACCATTTAACTGAGCAGAAACCCATATTTTTGCCAGCACTCTTTCGTCGGAATCAAAAGCCTGACTGACCGAACTCGCAACAGTTGTAGTGCAATTATGCTAATAAAATGGTAAGGTGTGTCTTTGTTACCATCCGACGTTGTCTTGTTGTACGAGGTGCATAATATACAAAATATCTCATCTATACCATCTATACTAATATTATAAAGCTGAAGAGTTTGTTTGTTTGATTGAACGCAAGGATCTCTGGAACTACTGGTCGGAATTGAAAGATTCTTTCTTTGTAAGATAGTCCATTTATCGAGGAAGGCTATAGGGTATTTAACATTACGCTAATATAAACAGGAGCCGAGCATGAATGAAAAATGTAACAAAAAACGGGGAAAAAATATTGCTTTTAGAGAGCTTTCGTTGCGTGACAGCATTTGTCATACGTTAAAGGTTGCGTCATTAGAACCTAAAGTAATTGAATTTGAACAAAATTTGAATTGGTACGACCAATTTTCGATAGATGGCGTAGCAACGCGCGCGCGTTCAGCTAGTGTTTAATAATGATATTTCCTCGCGTGTAATGTAATGTTGTCGTGTGCAGGTGGAGCTAGTGTCGCAGGGCGCGCGCGCCGACAGCGACGCGAGCGCGGACGCGCTGCGCAAGGAGCTGCAGAGCCGGGAGATGCTGATCGCGCAGCTCATCACGCAGAGTGAGTACACACTCTACACTCTACCAGCGTACTGTTGAATTAAAAAATACTTAAAAATAAATTTTGGAGGGCGCTGCTTGTCTGGAATAAATCTTCGAAGCATGGATAGCAGTCTAAATGTAGACTGGATTGCCAATTTTTGAAGTGAAAACTTCTTTAGGCGCGCTATAGACAGAATTTTCGTGGGCTGTGTGTGAAATGGATTCATCAATCGTCACGCTTGTATATGATAAGAAATCTTCGGGTAAACTCGGTAAAAACGGCCAGGTAGGTACCAGGGCAACAGAAACAGTAAAGAGTTTCGATTACCTACCTCCAACACCCCAGCGTTTATCTCCAGATACCAGGACAACAGAAATATAAAAGAGTTGCGTTTGCCCCTAGGTACCAGTACCAGGGCAACAGAAACAGTAAAGAGTTGCAATATTTTGTACAACTTCGGTCCATCAGAATGTCCCTTGACACCTCCGAAGTATTTTGAAATTAAAACTTCTTTTGGCGCGCAGGCGCGCTTTTAGACAGATTTTTCGTGGGGTGTGAATTGAATTCTAGCGTCACGCTTGGGTATGATAAGAAATCTTCGGGGCTACGGCCATTGGCCATCTAGAAATGCGTCAGCCAATGGGAAATGCTGAAAGGGCGTGGCCTAACCATCACGGCATGACCATCTAGAAATGCGTGAGCCAATGGGAAATCCTAACGCATTTCTAGATGGCCATGCCATGATGGTCAGGCCACGCCTTCCGGTACACCCGTGTAGTTTCCAAAGTAAGCTATCAAATTCTGAGTTATAAGTTTTCACTTCTATCGGCAGTTCCTATGACTGCCATTTTTTTTTTTACTTTTGACCGTGAATGCTAGTCCTTCAGCCGTGGAAATACTGTCCAGTGTTGTCAACTGTATTTTTCAGATGATAGCACATTTTTTTTAGTACGTAAAATACCTACATACCTATAAATGTAAAAATGAATGTTTGTCTATATGTCGTAAACTATGCATTTCTGCATCATGTGATGATCCGTTAAGGTGATATCAGACGGTTCACTTTTCTTTCATTTTCGTCTTTCATTCGGCATCTTTCACTCGAAATGAATCGTCTGAACCCCAAATGAAACGAGAGTGCCGAATGAATTCATTAATGAACCGATCCGACGATGTTAGATTTTTGCATTCGGCATCTTTCACTCCAACTACGAATGAATGGAAAATGAACCGTCTGAACACAGAGAGAACGTTCACTCGGATTCGGGCATTTTGTCTCGAGCTCGGTAGCAGACGCACGTCCCGTTGCGTCGCGGAAAATTGGCGGCAAAATGGTGTTAAAGTGGAATGAGCAAAGTACGGTGCTGTTTTTGGAACATTTTAAAAATTACTAATGTTTATGGAACCACAAACTTGACGAATACAAAGATAGAACATTACGTACAAACGCTATAAAATCCCTAATTAGTAATTTAAACCTCGAGGTTACTGAAGAAGACATCAAACATAAAATAAAAACTATTAATGATCACAAATTAAACGAATTCCGAGACGCACGACTTCACCCGATGACATATTTAAAATAATAACAGATGAACGTTCATTTCTTTGTCATTCGCAGTTTGTCGTGTGAACATGGAATGAAAGAAAAATGAACCATTCACTCGAGTGAACCGTCTGATATCACCTTTTTAGCAAAGTTGTTATGCATGAGCCAAAGAAGGTTTCGGATTTGGTACGACCAATTTTCGTCAGGTGGCGTAGTAACGCAGGGTACAGCTAGTACGGCGCCCAAAACTGCCCATTAAACTTGCGGCGTTTCCAGGGAGATATTTTGAGAGAGAAATTGACCGGACCGGACCGGGGATCACATCTCCTCTCTCAGTAGTCTACCCAACGCAGTAACAAAATCCTTTGCCTCCAAGCCCCATGGGCCCACCGTTTGTACCATGAACGGATAGAACTTATATGCTTTTATTTGTATTAGTCTATAATAATATTGTGTTTTATGTGTCCCAGACAAGGAGTTGGCGTGCGCGAAGGAGCGGCAAGAGATCGAGATGTCCGCGCAGCGAGCGACGCTCCAGGAGCAGAGGACGCACATCGACATCCTCGACACCGCGCTCACCAACGCGCAGGCCAACGTCGTGCGCCTCGAGGAGGAGGTGAGCCACTACCCCTGTAGACGAAGGGCTTAGAAATACACCTGCAGACGAAGGGCTTAGACACATACTTGCAAATGAAGGGCTTAGAAATACACCTGCTAATGAAAGGGTTAGAAATACTCCTGCTAATGAATGGGTTAGAAATACACCTGCTAATGAATGAGTTAGAAATACACCTGCTAATGAAGGGGTTAGAAATACACCTGCAGACGAAGGGCTTAGAAATACACCTGCTAATGAATGAGTTAGAAATACACCTGCTAATGAAGGGGTTAGAAATACACCTGCAGACGAAGGGCTTAGAAATACACCTGCTAATGAATGGGTTAGAAATACACCTGCAAATGAAGGGCTTAGAAATACACCTGGTAATGAAGGGCATACACCTGCAAACGAAGGGGTTAGAAATACACCTGCAGACGAAGGGCTTTGGAATACATCTGCTAATGAAGGGCTTAGAAATACACCTGCTAATGAAGGGGTTAGAAATACACCTGCAAATGAAGGGCTTAGAAATACACCTGCTAATGAAGGGCATACACCTGCAAACGAAGGGGTTAGAAATACACCTGCAGACGAAGGGCTTTGGAATACATCTGCTAATGAAGGGCTTAGAAATACACCTGCTAATGAAGGGGTTAGAAATACACCTGCTAATGAAGGGCTTAGAAATACATCTGCTAATGAATGGCTTAGAAATACACTGAAAGTTCTGTTTCGGCTGAACAGCTTGTTTCGCTCGGTGTGACAGTAAAGTGAGTGTGTGTGCGCAGTGCCGGCACGCGGGCGGGTACGTGGAGCGCGTGATGGGACTACAGCGTGCGCTCGCGTCGCTGCAGCAGGCGTCCGACCGCCGCGAGCACACAGAGCGCAAGCTGCGCGCGCAACTAGAGAAGGAACTGCAGACGCTACGGTACGTACACTTACCTTACCTTTGTTAGTATTACTTTTGATTTTCTTTTAACTTTCATAGGTCCCAGACGGCAATAAAAAACAACACGCCCAGAATTGGTTAATTTAACACCGGCATCACTTGATGAAATAAGTAATATAATTGACAATCTTAATGCAAACACTAGTGTGGGGTGTCGATCTCATTTATACAAAGCTTTAAGAATTGTTAAGCATTTAATTCTTGAGAAATTAACTGAAGCGATCAACGATTGCCTCGAACATACTCATTTTCCTGAATCTTAAAAATTTGCCAGTCACGCCTATTTTTTAATCTGGCAAGAAAAGCGACCCTGGCAACTATCGCCCAATATCGGTACTTCCGATCAAACCAAAATTTTTGAAAAAGTTATTAATCGTAATCGCTTAGACCTACACTTAAATTAACATAATTTTCTTTGTAAAAAAACAATACGGCTCTCGATCGTCTTCAAACACACTTTCGGCTTGTTTGGATCTAATTACTACTCTCAAAGCCAAACTAGATAAAACACAAATTGCAGTTGGTATATTCATAGATGGACCTCGAAAAAGCATTTGATACGATCAGTCACAAGTTATTAATTTACAAATTAAATGCGATTGGCATCAAAGAAACCACTCTAAAAATGATCCAATTTTACTTATTTAACTGACACCAAGTTGTGAAAGTTAGTGACAAAACAAGTGGATAGATATTGATCACTTGCGGCGTGCCACAGGGATAAATTTTGGGTCCTCTTCTTTTTTTGATTGACACTTACTACATTACTGAACTCAATTTGACAGCCGATATTACACTTTACGCCGACGATACTTGTCTATTTTACTTTGATGATAAAATAGAAACTCTAATACATAAATCTCAAAATGACCTGAATATATTAACACCTGGTTTCCTCATATCCTGTCATAAAGTCTAGCCGCCGCGGTGGCGGCGCGCCATCGCGTCGGTTATGTGCGCGCAGGGCTCCACCTCAGTTTGTCACTACGTGCCGCACGAAGCCATTGCTTTTATTGTAGGTTACTACATACTCAGCTTACGGCCTACGACCTTACTGAACGACGGCCTTACGCTTATGAAATCTGGCGCTCTCACCACAACTATTATAATATGTTGTATGGCAAAGCTTACACTGGTATCGTTGTACATTCCGGTGGTGCAGTAGCCGCGAGTGCGTGTGCGGCGGAGCGGGCGCGGGCGCGGCGGAGGGCGCGGGGGGCGAGGCCGAGCTGCGGCGGCTGGTGCGCGAGCGGGACGAGCGGCTGCTGGCGCTCGAGGGGGAGTGCGCCAAGTGGGAGCAGCGCTACCTCGAGGAGGCGGCGCTGCGCCAGGCCGCCGTCTCCGCCGCCTCCATACCCAAGTGAGCCCCGTGTACTCTCTGCTAGCTCTCGAGGCGCGTGCGCCGAGTGGGAGCAGCGCTACCTCGAGGAGGCGGCGCTGCGCCAGGCCGCCGTCTCCGCCGCCTCCATACCCAAGTGAGCCCCGTGTACTCTCTGCTAGCTCTCGAGGCGAGTGCGCCAAGTGGGAGCAGCGCTACCTCGAGGAGGCGGCGCTGCGCCAGGCCGCCGTCTCCGCCGCCTCCATACCCAAGTGAGCCCCGTGTACTCTCTGCTAGCTCTCGAGGCGAGTGCGCCAAGTGGGAGCAGCGCTACCTCGAGGAAGCGGCGCTGCGCCAGGCCGCCGTCTCCGCCGCCTCCATACCCAAGTGAGCCCCGTGTACTCTCTGCTAGCTCTCGAGGCGAGTGCGCCAAGTGGGAGCAGCGCTACCTCGAGGAAGCGGCGCTGCGCCAGGCCGCCGTCTCCGCCGCCTCCATACCCAAGTGAGCCCCGTGTACTCTCTGCTAGCTCTCGAGGGGGAGTGCGCCAAGTGAGAGCAGCGCTACCTCGAGGAGGCGGCGCTGCGCCAGGCCGCTGTCTCCGCCGCCTCCATACCCAAGTGAGCCCCGTGTACTCTCTGCTAGCTCTCGAGGGGGAGTGCGCCAAGTGGGAGCAGCGCTACCTCGAGGAGGCGGCGCTGCGCCAGGCCGCCGTCTCCGCCGCCTCCATACCCAAGTGAGCCCCGTGTACTCTCTGCTAGCTCTCGAGGGAGAGTGCGCCAAGTGGGAGCAGCGCTACCTCGAGGAGGCGGCGCTGCGCCAGGCCGCCGTCTCCGCCGCCTCCATTCCCAAGTGAGCCCCGTGTACTCTCTGCTAGCTCTCGAGGGAGAGTGCGCCAAGTGGGAGCAGCGCTACCTCGAGGAGGCGGCGCTGCGCCAGGCCGCCGTCTCCGCCGCCTCCATACCCAAGTGAGCCCCGTGTACTCTCTGCTAGCTCTCGAGGGAGAGTGCGCCAAGTGGGAGCAGCGCTACCTCGAGGAGTCGGCGCTGCGCCAGGCCGCCGTCTCCGCCGCCTCCATACCCAAGTGAGCCCCGTGTACTCTCTGCTAGCTCTCGAGGCGAGTGCGCCGAGTGGGAGCAGCGCTACCTCGAGGAGTCGGCGCTGCGCCAGGCCGCCGTCTCCGCCGCCTCCATACCCAAGTGAGCCCCGTGTACTCTCTGCTAGCTCTCGAGGCGAGTGCGCCGAGTGGGAGCAGCGCTACCTCGAGGAGGCGGCGCTGCGCCAGGCCGCCGTCTCCGCCGCCTCCATACCCAAGTGAGCCCCGTGTACTGTCTGCTAGCTCTCGAGGCGAGTGCGCCGAGTGGGAGCAGCGCTACCTCGAGGAGGCGGCGCTGCGCCAGGCCGCCGTCTCCGCCGCCTCCATACCCAAGTGAGCCCCGTGTACTGTCTGCTAGCTCTCGAGGCGAGTGCGCCGAGTGGGAGCAGCGCTACCTCGAGGAGGCGGCGCTGCGCCAGGCCGCCGTCTCCGCCGCCTCCATTCCCAAGTGAGCCCCGTGTACTCTCTGCTAGCTCTCGAGGGAGAGTGCGCCGAGTGGGAGCAGCGCTACCTCGAGGAGGCGGCGCTGCGCCAGGCCGCCGTCTCCGCCGCCTCCATACCCAAGTGAGCCCCGTGTACTGTCTGCTAGCTCTCGAGGCGAGTGCGCCGAGTGGGAGCAGCGCTACCTCGAGGAGGCGGCGCTGCGCCAGGCCGCCGTCTCCGCCGCCTCCATTCCCAAGTGAGCCCCGTGTACTCTCTGCTAGCTCTCGAGGGAGAGTGCGCCGAGTGGGAGCAGCGCTCCGCGAGGTGTTTATCCGTTTCCGCCTGCACTTTCATATACAAGTAAGCTTCTAAGATCTTGGGGCACCTCAACAACCAATTGAGTACCGCATCTGATACTTCTCGCTACTCTTTACTCCTTTGAATTTAACTCTCTTATTCTAAAACGTGTGTACGCTTGAGTAGGTCTCTTTATGTTCCTACTGCTAAGAATAACGGCCCTTCTCTCGTAAGCAGTTAAAGACATAATCTGCCTACGAAGAATTTACAGAAAATATGCATTTGCGGATGTAAACATGTCAAAGTTTGGATGTCTGTTGCTCAATCACGTCGGAACTTCTGATCGAATCGGGTTGAAATTTGGAATACAATAATTAGATTACCTATAGTCTTGTAATAACATTTGCCATTACAGGCAGTAAGTAATGTGTTTTCCTTGGATAAAAAGTATTTTATCCAAGGAAAATTAGGAGAACGGGAACTACGTAGGTAAAACTGCGGAGCGATGCTAGCTATTAAGTAGGTAATTTCCATTTACCAACCTACCAATTACAACTTCAGTTTTGAATTAAACAGAAATTAATCCAATTAATGGTTTACATCAATCAGATGTTTAGCTTTAAGCCTTCCTTTTCTTGATAGCAATTTTGTCTTCTATTTTGGTGCATGATGTGTATTGCGTATTCCACGAGTGTGAACTAACAATATATTGTTTGTTTGTCTGTTCAGCGTGCCCCTTGAACGCGTTTTCAGGGACGCCAAGATCGCGGCGCTAGAGAAGACTTCGGCGGAGTCCGAGAGGTTGATGGCCGAGGCGAGGAACGAGAAGATACGACACATGGACGAACTGCACTCTGCGCAGAAGAAACTAGCTGACTTGGAGGGCAGGTAAATAATAACAAGAAAATATATCAAAAATACAATGGAGCGTCGATTATCCTAACTAATGGGGTCGGTCGGACATAGGTGTTTGTAAAAACCGGTATTTTCGGATAATCGAACTGTCTATATAAGTAGTCAATAATTATAATTCATGATCCCATGTCAGTCATGTCAGGAACATGTCATGTTGCCAGGCAATCATAGGGACATGGGATCATGCCGATAGAAGTGAAAACTTATAACTCAAAATGTGATAGTTCACTGTGTAAACTACGCGGGTGCACCACGAAATGCGTTAGCAGTTTACCCGAAGATTTCTTTAATTTACGAACGTGACGCTTGAGCTCAATTCACAGCCCACGAAAAATCTGTCTTTAGTGCGCCAAAAGAAGTTTTCACTTCAAAAATCTTCAATCTTCGACTGCCGAATACCCCTCTTACGGGCGGCTAGGTCACGTACTGTTTTAAGGGCAGATATTTGATACTGGTCACTTTCAGCCTGTGTTTCAAAGCAATGCATGGCAATATCTTAGGAAGTAAAAGCTGGCGGTGCTTCTGAAAAGCACCAGTTATGTTTTTATCTTCATTATCTGAACTTAGAGTTGATGAGGTGCTAGCGGTGGCGTCAGCCTTATTAGCCATGAGGTATAAAATCTCGCTATCTGGCATAATTTGATACCCGGGATCTTCATTATTGATATCCATCCAACTGTCTGTCACTGTCGCAACGGACAGTTGGACTGTGGGAAGCGCTGTAGCGCGGGAGGCGGTTGAGACGCACGCGCGGATGGGGCGTGCGTAGTAGTTCGGATAAGCGACTTTCGGATAACCTACGCTCCATTGTATTAAAAATGCACTTTTTAAGGTTCCGTACCCAAGGGGTAAAACGGAACCCTATTACAGAGACTTGGCTGTCCGTCCGTCCGTCCGTCCGTCCATCTGTCACCAAGCGGTATCTCAAGAACGGTGATAGCTAGACAATTGAAATTTTCACAGATGATGTATTTCTATTGCCGCTATAACAACAAATACAAAAAATGAAATAAAAACATTATTTAAAGGGGGCTCCCATACAACAAACTTGATTTTTGCTCGATTAGTCCGTCTCAAATAAACTAGATGGTGCCACTAGTAAAAATAGAACGCGATATCGAATTCATCGTCAGAATTATGAGCCGAAAAAGAAGAGAAGAAAAATCAATATTTTATTAAAACTTTCTGCCTGTCTGCGGAAATTGCGATGTATAAGACATTTTGAATTAAGCCAAAGAGGTTTTCGCCGTTTATTTGCTATTGGTATGGAACCCTTCGTGCGGGAGTCCCACTGGCACTTGGCCGGTTTTACTTTTTTCATTTCACACTTACTTTTCATTAGGTACTTTTATTGGTCTAGTCGGGCGAACGGCGACTGCCGATCCGTAGCTCTGGGTACAATACCACGCGCACCACTGAAACCGGCATGTACCTAGAATTTTTTACGGTCATGTGTTATTTACCAACCCGCACCGAGACAGCGTGATGAGTTATGACCTTCACTTTCCTTGTGAGAGAAGGCCCCGAGTTCCAGCAGTGGGAAAATTTATTGGTCTGCTTATGTAAGGCATTTCTCACACAACACCATCTAGCCGCAAAATAACTAAACCTTGTATTAAGAACAAATACTTGTACTCATTTCTATTGAATAAAACTTGTATAGGTAGGACTATTGGCAGAGAGAGTCCGCCTGCGAAAATACCACACTATTGCCATGTCTTCTTATTTTTTTTTCCATTCATGTCAAAGAGATAAATTAATTACGTTAAATCTCCGGCCGGCGCTTGCAGCGCAGTAATTTGGACTGATCAAGTCCATAATTGAATAGCAGGGTAGTAATTATAGGCAGGCACTTGCTTGTTATCAGGTGAATGACGCATACTTTACTTGTGGTTGCGATGATCACAATCATGTCAAACGGATTCTTCCATTCTCCCCTTAATGCGGGAAGGGTGCCGGCCTCGATGCAATATAATTGCTGGGGGTGTCGTGCAAATTAACACGGGGGTAGTCGGAGCCTTAATTAGGACCCTCAGGCTTTGACTTGGTGGCCGCGTCTCGGCTTTGTGGCACTCTCTTCTTAGTGAAGTTTGCTATTGTCGTATTGGGCCTCATCTTCGTTTTCGTCACTTGCCGGTCTGCCTGCAGAAAATCTCTCGGGAGACGCCAGGTACGCACGTCAGGGGGTTGTGTGTGCAGTGGAGCGATGTTGTTGAGGTGAGGGTGTGGCCCGTTGTCCGCGCGGTCGAACATAGTTCACGAGCCACGAGCTCCCCCACCGACTTGATCCTCACGTCCCGGGTGTTGACGTCATTCCGTACATACCGGTCGGCCCGTGAGTGTTCTCATGGTGGTGTTCTCCACCACCTGGACGCTGGACGCTTTTCTTCTGCGTGGCCGAGCAAAGTGGATACCACGCCGGGACTTCATAGGTGAGTCAGGATCTAATGTAAGACTTGTAAATCCCGACTTTGGTCCTGATTAGCAGCTTAGATCTGAGGACCGACCTTAACAGCGCTCTCGCGGTCTTCGCTCTTCGCCTGGTGGACGGTGTGTGAGACGTGCGGGCGCATGCATAGGCCGCTGTCGATGTGGACGCCGAGGTACTTCACGGTGGTTTCCAATACGACGTCCTGTCCTCTGAGCTGCAGTGGCTGTGATCTTCCTCTCAGGCTTCCGGTCAGCAGTGCCGCTGTCTTTCCCACGTTCATCCAGGACCCTCTGGGCTCTCCTTGTAGCTCTCATTTTTAAGCTTGACGAAGCGATGTGTGCTCTATCTTCCGCGAACAGTGTCAGGACTACTGCCCTTTCCCCTGGCAGGAGGTCGCCCTTCTCAATGCACTGGAGGTCGTCCGTTAGCAGCGCATAAAGCGATGGTTACACGCAACTTCCTTGTGGTATTCCCGTCGTCTGAGCCCGGAGCTGGCGTTCTCGACGGACACGTAGAACTGGCGTTCGGCGAGGAAGGACGTGACCTTGATCAGCGCTCCGGGGTCTTCATCAGATTGTAGACGAGGGCTTCGTGCCACACCCTGTCGAAGGTGATCTCGATACGCTCCGTCGCGACGGAGCGTCTACCCACCCCTGTTTGCTTCTTCTCACAATCATGTTGATTACCATCAGGCACACGTCTTTCTCGTCTCGTCACTCTCAAAAAAATAAAAAACAAACACGCTGAGAATGCTGCGTGACCGCGGACGTACGCATTCACAGATATACTTTTATGCACTAATATTTGTTTTCACGCACACATACCTACTTATCATGATTTTACACTTTGTCACTCTGTTGACAGAATTTGACTTGTGGACAGAATAGATTTACAATTTCGCCTCGATGATTGTAGCATGACGGTACAGAGTTGGTTGTTTCGCATGTACAGTAAATTAATGTGTTGTCCTGCAGGGTGAAGGAGCTAGAGTCGAAGGTGGCCGAACGCGACGCCATGATTAAGGTGCTGCAGAAACACACGAGTGCAGCTTACGATAGTGGCGCTTCGCTCAGGAACAATTCCAGCAGGGAGGAACTTGGTAACTAATTATATTGTTTTAAAGCTTCTATACCGTCAGTTTAATTTGTGCAATCAATTTTTTTACATAAACAGAAATTCAGTATAAAGCCACACCAAAATCGATAAAACTTATGTACTGGAGTGGCTTTTTTTAGACACTCATTGCAGAAAAAAGGCGTCAGACTTAACGATGATCTGGACGTCTACTATCTTTCTGCGAAAAACGTAATTCCGGAATATACTCGTGACTTTCCTACTCCGGTTCTACTTCGATCCGTCGTTGCGTCCGTTTAAATGTTCTAAGCATACTATAATTTTATTAGAGTAGGCTTTAACACTTGTTTTTTTTTTATTTTGTTTTTTTTTTGTTTGTTTGTTTGTTTTACTCAATTAAGATAGTTGTCTGATGGCAAGTATACGCGTATAAGTGGACGCGTCTGCCCATAATAGCACAAACTGTCCGAGGCAGACGCGTATCAGATAATTTAATCGTGAAAAGCTCAAGAGACACTGCGTCTACTGCGCTAGACCAATGTTCGATAGATAGTGGTGTTGTAACCAAAAACGACAGTGCCCTGTTTTTTTGTCTATTTGCAACTCTAAGTAGAGGCCAAGAGGCCTAACGCCAACTGTCATAATATGTCTATTCCTAAAAGATTAAGCAGTGAGTTAAAATTAGATGGCAACGGTGATGATCATGTTCTTAAGAATTATTTTAATCGTTAATTTCAGTGGGTCTGTCATCGGGTGCGTCGTTCTCGAGCGCGGAGGGCGTCGGCAGCGGCGGCAGCGTGTCGGGCCGCTACCGACACCTCGCCCGGAGGAACTACTCGCCGCACAACGACAACTCGAGCGGTGAGCCTCGCCTCATATGTACTGACTAACCAACTAACGATATCAGAGGAGCTGCCATCGGGAGCGTCGGTACCTAACACTTGTCGAATACGTTGACGATAGTGGTTTGTTTTATCGATATTGTGAAATTGCAGAAAACATAGAAGACAGTTGTTAAGTTGACATAAGTTACGGTGGTCTAGTCGGGAGAACGGCGGCTGCCGATCCGGAGACCCCGGGTTCAAACCCCACACGCACCACTGTCTTTTCGAAGTCATGTGCGTAATGCCGCTAACTTAAAACGGTGAAGGAAAACATCGTGAGGAAACCGACATGTACCTAGAATCTTTCGAAGTCATGTGTCATCCGCCAACCCGCACTGGGCCAGCGTGGTGGATTATGGCCTTAACTCTCTCCTTGCGAGAGAAGGCCCCGAGTCCCAGCAGTGGGAACGTTTAGTGGGCTGTTGATGATGATAGAAGACAGTTGATGTCAGTGTTTGTGTGTGTTTCAGGGTGCGGGTTCGATAGTACGTCGCTGCGTCTGGACGAGCAGCTGGCGGCGCTCGAGTCGCGGCTGGAGCGGCCGCCCGTGCCCGCCGTGAGTTACCGCCACGAGCCGCACCACGACTACTACTGAACACACACGCGCAACCATCCGACACTACTCACTACACACACATACATAAAAGCATTCAATACTATTCACTACATATACACTCACACAAGCATTTTAACCACCAATACTTACTAGCACATAATACGTGACACCACCACCACCACCACTACTACATATACATACATTCATTGATCAATTTACTGTACTGACCGCACAACCTAACACATACTCGCGTGTTTGTACCCCTATGCCTACTGTTAGTTGTTGCTATCTACACCGTCATCACACTATACCAACACTGGGGTGCCCAACCCTATCTTGTAAAGACCTAGGATTATTCATATTTATTGTAATAGTAGCGGGCCAAAACAAATGTTCGATTCCTTTAAATATAAATTCTTACGCGTTTGAATTTCTAGATTTTAGTATATTTTTTAAAGCTGTAAATCACGCGACTCGAATTGTGGCCCAGCCTGGCCTATGCTATACCATTGCTGGACATAAGCCTTTCCCGTGCCTCGCCACTAGCCGATAGTCGGCTTTATGTCTTTTTCTTCCCAATGACGTAGTCGTTTCTAACAGCTGAATTCCGTGCATCATCTCTACACCCAGTCTCATTACACTCCCATCCTCATGTGGGTTCGACCCCGAAGTACGAAGTACACACGCGATGGCTCCACAGGTTGGTTCAAACACCCGCGATTATCAAGTCATTCGAGACTACACAACCTAATGATAAATGCGGATTTTATTATTGTTTTATAATAAATTACCGTAAGTTATTCTGTCCACTGACTCACACAAACAATCCAAAATCGGCTGAACTACACGAAAAACACATTTACTTTGAGAACTATTCCCTTCTTCTATTATAAGGGTCTCGAGGTCTCGATGTTGACCAAAAATCGGTTAGTCGACGTAGTAAGTTCTTCAAATAGAAGTACAATATTCATGAGACAGATATCAATGACTTGTTTAAAAAAAGGTTTTTTTTCGATTAGTAATTCTTTACTTAAAATTAGACTTTCGACTTTAAATCAGATTTTAAACAGAAATTGTAGCGAGTGTGGAATATAAAAAAAAAATGTCAAAGATCCACCACGTCTAACATTCCATAACAATATCTCTGCAACATTCCTGTTGTACAAACATTTCGTTTACTCAAACACAGCTTTGTTTTTGTGTGTATTTGCATAAATAACTTGTATTAAATGAGTTGCGTCATCAAAGAAAACAAAAATCATGTTCTTTCACTTGTAAGCTCTAGGGGTTATGAAGCTAGATCGACTTACGTTAAGTCGTAAGGGATGTATTATAAGAAATCTTGTCGTCTGAGGTACAATTATGCTAGTCGTCGTATGAAATGTAGTATGTACTCTGTACTCACTGTGTACGGTGCCGGTATGTTGTACCAATTAGGCTGTCCCAAAATTCGGGAGGCAGTGGTTGCCGATTGAGAGCCAATTCATAAATTTAATAAGCTTCAGGTATAGTAAAGGTAGCAACATCTGAGCATTTTTCTTTAAATGCTCTTTCTGTAAACCTTTGTATTGTAGGATTTTCGAGTTGGCGTAGTATTCCTCGAAGGTAACGATTAACGAAGGACTTTGGGCTTGACTAAATGTATGGTGCCTATAGCTGTTTTTTTACAATAGGTAAAAATAATTATGCAGTATTAAGATAATCAATAAAACGCGTATAATTAGCGTAGGTGTTACGCAGATACCTGTATATACCAAGTGAGAGAACAACCTTTTGGCAACTTTTCTTTGATGGCGCGAGCTATTCCTGGCGAGGTTTTGATTAGTAAATTATTTTGCACTAAAATATTTCACGTACTTTGGGGTCTCCTCAAGACTTTAGTTGCTATTCAAGGTGCTCTAGTTAAATAATAAGCCACTTTTGGTCTTTTACTATTATCACTTTTGGGATATTTATCGTGGTTATATTATAGTGTCGTGAATTACAGATGCAGTTTCATGCATCATGTTGTATTATATTTACATATCGAAATCTCGCCTTGTGTGAAGAGCTTTCTAACTAAAAATGAAACAAATATTTTTACATTGATTAATTATACATAACTAAAAATAATTCTGAATGTTTCACCGCTGTATCTTTCCAAAGGCTTCTTTGCTATGGCCTAGAAAACTATAGAATATTGATTTTGTTATGATCATTTTAACAATATGGATCTTTGTTGAAATAGACATATTTTTTTATATTATGATGAAATATTTATAAATAAAATACTGTTAATAAAAATTGGCATTATACTTTGATGGCTCCTAAGTGTATACCGAGTCAAGTAACAAATTCGACCATTGCTCTTTTTTTACGTAGGTCGATACGAGCCATCGATTTTAATTAATTACGTTATATAGGGTTACACAGAACTCCTGTACTGCGCCACAAGGATAGCGTTGTACTTATCATTCTACACAATTTGAAGGGACCTAATCCCAAAATATCGGGCAAAAACGGCTCCATTTAAAAATATTCTTTTTACTCGACTCTTTGAAACTACTGAATTATTATTTATCGGAATTTCGAAGTACGAGTATGGTCACAATAAAAGTGAAACCAACGCAGGACTTAATCGTGATTTAAATTAATACTTAATTATGTCCTGACGTTTGGCCGGTCTCTATTTAGTACACGTGTTCTGTGTAACCCGTTATATACTTTTACATCTGTAATTCTGTATATCATAGATTATAGAGGTATAAATACCAAAGTAAACATAACACGTCTACATTAAATATATAGATGAATAAGAAGATTCGAAGTAATACATAAAATATCATAGTTTATTGATAATATCTTAAAAAGGAAAGAATGGTGCCAATAAGTAGATTTTCGAGAATCTCGCTAAGATTATTCTGCATTCAAATATCTCCACTAGTAACGGCTAGTCTTAAAGGATATGAAATAAATAAATTATAATGTTAGTAGAATGTTTAAGTGAATAGGTGGAATGGCTTAGTTTTGAAATTAAACAAAATCTATACTAATATTATAAATGCAACAAACAGGGTATCTCAGAATGGGTGTATTATGCCCAAAAGCAGTTAGTACGTACTGATTATTAATAACAAATTTTTACCTCTAAAAAAACTTAACAAAGTTATAGCATTCGCTATGAAGTTCGGGCTATATAGCTAGTCTATGGCATAGATCTGTAAAGTCGACAGTCTATATCATTTTATATATATTAAACGCAACAACAATGATTGTCATAATCAGATAAGATTTTTTTTAAATAACAAACTTCCTACATCCACACATCATACATGTACCAAATTATGCATCTGACTGTTTATAATGTTAGTATAGATGGTTTTAGGCTATTCACTATTGCAAGATATTGCAGTGTAAGGTAACGGAAGAATGTTGTGCGTGACTGTTCTGTAGTGAAGTTCCATTTTGTATCCGGAACAGTAATATTAAGAACGAATTAAGAGCAAAGAACAATCGGAGTACAGAGGTCAAGCTTATACAAAGACGATTAAAAGTTATGGACACAAACATCGCTCACGGACTCGATATTTCGGAACCGTTGAGCAACATAAATAAAAGCTGAAATATAGCATTGTTCCGGAAACAGTGCGAGTGCACACTATCCTCCTCAGACATACGTGTCGTTAATGTTTTGTGTAAAGACGGAGCAACAAAAAATAGAGTTACTGACAAGTCTTACAAACTTTAAAATATAATCTTGCATTTCGCCTATGTCGAAATCGTCGCAAGACATTGTTGCTATGACTGCTTTTCAGTAGGTAGATCAACATTTTTTTATATAATGATTGGTTTTTATGTCGTTTCATGGATGAGACATCAATAAAACAACAATAAATTATTGCCATCACTATAGTTTTTGCGTAAAAGCTAAAGTTGACAACCCTAATAGGACCGCTGAGCGTAGGTATGAAAAGTGAGGTACTTACACGAGCTTCACTACTGTGCACCGATTGGTCTGTGTTAAGATTCATGAATAATTAATTTTATATCTTTTGTTGTAGAAAAGGAATTGGTCACAAAAATACACCAAAGTTAGTACTAGTACTGACGCGGTAATTTCTGTAATTCCTAATTATATTCCGAGATTATTTTCTAAGATTATTAACCTTTATTTATTTAATCGTTTGAATTTAGCTATGTAATCGATAACCAAAAGTACTTTTAATTTATTTTTAAGTTTATAATTTTAAATACCATTTTATACACGCAGCTGACGATGAAAAAGCGATTTGACTCGTATTGACGTAAATCCCTCTCGTACCTATTTTGTCTTTAAGATTTTAAAGTTCAATTTACGGTAGCAGGCGACGCGAAAATTATGTACAAAATTGGAACAATAATCCTGTTTATTAAATAGCATACTAGTCTCTAATGTCCTTTAAATTAGTGCCTTTGATAAGCGTTGCCTTTTCGAAGTTATTTTAAGTAAAATTATATACAATGGACGAAATGTATTCAATAGATTTGTATTATTTTTAGAGGGCATGTTTTAGAATAAAAACCATGTTTTGTTTGTTGTTGTTTTAATAGCTTTCCTAACAAAGAAGCGTTACAAGCTCACCTTTAATTAAATGCTTATGTTGTAGTGTGGAAACCTGATTTTATAGTGATACTCAGTAACAAGTGTGTGTGTTGAAGTGTTTTTAAATAACCAATGCTTCCGCATTCCGCCGAAACTTTTATACTTATACTAGCTGACCCCGCAAACGTTGTTTTGCCTTAGTGAACAACCCTTGTCACTTAGGGGTATGAAAAATAGCTAGTAGCCGATTCTCATACCTACAGAATATACATAATATAAAATTTGGTTAAAATCAGTAAAGCCGTTTCGGAGGAGTAAGGAAACAAACACTGTGACACGATAATTTTATATATAAGATATTAATTGAGAGTGCACTCAGTACGGCCGTTTAGGGAAAAGCTAACGGAGCTATGCGCGCGTGGCTGCGCAGTAGATGTAAATTTTAACCGACCTCAAAAAAGGAGGAGGGTCTCAATTCAGCTGTTTTTTTTGGGCACGTATGTTACACGATAGCTCCGCCAATTGTGAATCAGTTTTGATCAGTCTTGTTTTTTAGGGAGATCACACTTCACCAATTCAGAGGTGATCGGTTTAAAAAAATCAAGGAATATCTAACTTTCCTATATCGATGATATTTTCATTTCCTCATAAATCTCGCTGTCTTGTGAGAACAGTGAATTTAAAATCGAAGTCAGTGTTTTTTTTGCAGTTTAAAATTACAGTGTCAAAGTACTGACGATACAGTACGACCCAGTTGATACTTTTATTCGTCTGTGAAACTAGGTAGTTATGAGGGTTTTTTGTGTTAGACTAGCTAATTTCGCTCGCTAATTTTCACTATGGTACAATTTAATACAGATATTAAAAATTTATTAATTCAAAGAACCTTACTTAAAGAGTTTGTCCAAAACGGCCGAACTGTACCTACTCCTTTTATAAATAAGTATAAACAAATTAAATTATTGACAAGTTGTCACCAACGATTTTAAACATACTAGTAGTATGTTTATGTATGATACTACCGAGTTACGCAAAACTTTTGTATTAAACTAAAACGGCTTGCGTCCTATTTTTCATTGTTTAAAACTTTTACAATGGGATCAATCAAAATGTACAAAAACATTTCAGTTTCCGCACGTTTATCTAGTCCCATTAATTACATTTTTAGATGACAAAATTCGGAACTAGTACAGTAATACTCTACATTATGAACAATTTGGAATTTGGACTATGGAAGTAATCCTAAAATCACAAAAAAAATGTTTGTGTACGCACGTGGTACGCACACAAGTCATTTTATCTTCTTCTTCTATATATATATATATATATAAAAGCGAAAGGTCACTCATCAAGGAATCTCAGAAACTACAAATGCTAGGAATCTGAAATTTTGCATGGAGGTTCCTTTTAGCACGTAAGCGCTCGCTAAGACGGGGTTTTGCGAAATTCAACCCCTAAGAGGGTGAAACAAGGGATGAACGGTTGTATGAAAATCCGTCATTTTCAAAGTTATAAAATTTTGTATCTAGACACTTGACACGAAGCAATGAAATATTTGTTCCATCAATTTTGTAATTTCGAACTGTACGGGGGTGAAATTGGGGTTGAAATGGGGGATTAATGTCAATATGGAAGTTCTCAACCGTTGAAGATAAAACCTTGAAACTCTGTATATAGACACTTGACACGAAGCAAAAGAATATTTGTTCTATCAATTTCGTAATTTCGAACTGTACGGGGGTGAAATGGGGGATGAATGTCAATATGAAAATTCCCAACCGTTGAAGATAAAACCATGAAACTCTGTTTATAGACACTTAACATGAAGCAAACGAATGTTTGTTCTAGCAATGTTGTAACTTCGAACTGTACAGGGATAAAATTAGGGTTGAAATGGGGGATGAATGTCAAAATGGAATTTCCAACCGTTGAAGATAAAACCATGAAACTTTGTATATAGACACTTGATACGAAGCAAACAAATGTTTGTTCTAGCAATTTTGTAATTTCGAACTGTACGGGGATGAAATTGGGGTTGAAATGGGGGATGAATGTCAATATGGAAGTTCCCAACCGTTGAAGATAAAACCATGAAACTTTGTATATTATAGACACTTGACATGAAGCAAACGAATGTTTGGTCTGGCAATTTTGTAATTTCGAACTGTGTAGGGATGATATTGGGATTGAAATGGGAGATAAAAGTATATATGGAAGCTCCCAATCGTTGAATATAAAACCATGAAACTCTGTAGGTATATAGGCACTTGACACGAAGCAAATAAATGTTTGTTCTAGCAATTTTGTAATTTCGAACTGCATGGGGATGAAATGGATGGGGATGAATATCTCTTAGGCTTTCAAACCTAAATAACAGAACCGATTTTAATAAAATTGTTATATTAGAAGCTGTTTTTAGTAAGTAACCGTAAATGTGTCTGGGTATAAAAATAAGTACCTACTGCCGGAGTTACCTTAGTCACACCCTCGTCACTGGCTAAACGGCGCGAGCTAAGTACCTACTCGTTCGGGTCCTCCCGGGTGTACTAAAATCACAAGGCCGCCAGCCGTTTGCCCGAGTTGACGTGCGAACGAACGCTGAGTGCGCGCATAAATAATGTCGCGGCGTTATTGTATTGTGAATGGCTGCAATCTACAATAGCAAGAAACTAAAATGTAGAAGTAATTTATCTTATTTTAAATTGCCGAAACAGGAAGCAAGGGAAGTGTTTTTATTGTTAATATTTATTTTTTAGCTAAATTTTGGTAGGTTTCAAATTTCAATCGAACAAAATATAGAAACAGTGGTGTGTAATATGTATAATATTTATTTTGAATAGATACAGTAGAGGTTATGCATACACATTATTTTGTCTGAAATACCTTTTACCCCATCTTTATTATGTCTCATTAAGTTTAATAAAAATTTTGACGAGGTACTTTTTTTAATATTCATGTACATAATGAATGATACTAACTTGTTCATTTATTCGACGGTATGAAAACAACTTACAACTACCTAGATTGTATAACCAAAATAAACTTCAGTATCAATTGACTATAAAACGTACCTACTTAAAAAAAAGCTATAGAATTTTTAACCGGAATTGAAAGAAGGAGGCGGTTCTGGGCTAAATTTTTATTGGATGTAAGTATGTTTCGCGATAGCTCAGCTAATTGTGAACCATTTTTTAACCCCCGACTAAAAAAGGGTGTTCTAAGTTTGACGTCGATTTTTTTAAAAAGGTTTATTTTTGTGCGGTGGTTCTTAGCTATGTTTGGTTAATATCGATTCAAAATGCCCCCCTCCATAAAATCGCGGACAAAATATTTCTTCACAACCTACCTCTATATGGGTATCAAATGAATGGGTTTCTCTAATGGACTACTGTAGTGGTAGGACTGATAGCAGAGACCGCCTGAGGAAGTACCACACCTTTGTCAGTTCTACCGCCAAGCAGTAATGTGCAAACATTACTGTGTTCCGGTTTAAAGGGCAATGTTTCCAGTGAAATTACAGGGCTTAGAGATATTACATCTTAGATCTCTGGGTGACGAGCGCAGTGTAGTGCCAGGTAATGATTTGGACTCTTCATGTTCCAATAGCTGCGTGTCACTGTGCTGTTATGTGACAGGCATGTTTCTTACCATCAGGCACATGTCCTGCTTGTCTCGTCACTCTTTTTTTTTAAAAACACACAGTAACGTTTGCACATTACTGCTTCGCGGTAGAATAACTGGCAAAGGTGTGGTCCTTCCCCAGGCGGACTCTGCCAAGAGTCCTACCACTACTACCACCTACCACCATTTCGTACAACCCTAGCACGTTTGGTCAATGACGTAAGCAGACGTCAAGTCACACGGTGTGCACGGCATTTACAACTCTGCGTGGGTGTGTTAAGGTGTATTTTTGCTTACAAGTAATAGTAGGTAAGTAGTATACGACAGTTTAGGTTATTATCGTGTAGGTATTTGCACTTTTGTATGGAAGTGATGCATCTGTTACGAAGTAACTATTTTCTGATCTGTGCCTTAGTATTTATTTCGCGCGGACGAAGTCGCGGTTAAAAGCTAGTTTTATTATAAATGGAAAACAAACAGTATTAGGTACATAATTAACAATGTTTATTTAGTTTTTAAGAGAAGAGGCGACCTCAGGCCTGCTACCATAAGTACCTTTAAAAAATTAAAAGAAACGTGCAACTAACTTCCCTGTGTCGAATTTTGCCGTCGGTGTGCACGAGGATCTTTAAAAATTATCTCTCATATTTTTACCAACCGCACCAAAAATTACAGCTCCAAAAAAGTAATTGGAACACCGAACACATATGGCATTCGCTCCATTTTTTTTTTTTTTTTGTGGGTGAAATACGTTTACGTGTCCCCACCATGCAGGCAGGGACATGGTGAGGTATGTCGGGCTCGACACCAGACATGGTGCCCCTACCGACTAAAACCCCCACAGATTTCTTCTTCATGGCCAGGGGTCAGGGTCGCGGGGTCACTTATCGCACTCCCGTCAACGACCCTGATCCTTGCCAACGCCCTTGCGGACCCGCCTCGCGGGGGGCGTCAGTACCCCCACATTAGGCTCCAACGACGCGCCAGAAATCAGTGGCGCGTCACATCCGCGAAGACCTATCCCTAGATAGGGTGCCGGACGGCTCTAAACGTCCAACAGCTCAGGCCTTCCGGTGGAGACGGGTCGCGAGCCCAGAGGGTCGACTCTCCGGGCTCGCCCCCGTATCCACTTCCGCCTCAGTGGAGGAGCGCTATTGCTCGCTCCTCCAACTCACAGATCCTCTCACTGCCGAGAAACATTTCACCTCACCTCTCACGGCAATGATGATCGGCAGCAAGAGATCCGCCCTCAACACCGCGGCTAGGGATAGCCGCAGTTCCGCCTTATTGGCCGCTTTGCAGCCCTTGTCCTTCCACTGAGCACTCTGCTAATCAGAGTCCTCGTGGAGGACCCTCATCTGGAAGACTTAGGAATTTTACTTGGCCGATACATCAGCCGAGTAACCTTCCGAAGTCTTCTAGTCCCTCTCCCCAACCTCTACACGCACTGCTCAAGGTGGTGAGGAGCGCGTGTGGAAGTTCCCAGCTTCGGCCGGGATTTGCCATCACACAACAAGATGCCATCGAGGCAAGTTGTTGTGTGATGCCCAGGGTGCACCACGTGGAGGTTCCCGAGCCACGCACCCCGGCATTCGCTCCCTAACCTAACCTAACCAAGCTAAACGGTTACGGCTTTGCCATTTCTTCTTTCCCAGTAATTTCATGCTAAAATAAAGGGAAACGGGACCTGGGAAGCATATATCCTTAGGAACAGAAATAATATTCCTAATATTCGGTTCAGGTGTTGCCGAGTAATCGACGAACAAACAAAAAAAATATCGGTCATAGGGACTGCCGATATAAGTGAAAACTTAAAACTTACAATTTTAGTATTAAACAGCACTAACGTTCAAAATACGTCACACATAAAATATAGTTGCAGATATACCTTCTGCTATTATGCATGGAGGTGCGCGAAAATATGAATTTTACCCATCAACGACAACGACGTCAATCTATAAGCATTTTCCTAAACAAAAAGTGTTGGACGCGGCTAGAGAGGTTTTTACTTCGATAATATACCTAATCGGTAATAGAGTATTCGATCAACATGTATGTTCATCAAATACTTGGCATTAAAACATTGGCAGTCATAGGAACTGCCGATGGAAGTGAAAATTTATGACTCAGAATTTGATACCTAGCTTACTTTGGAAACTACGCGGGCGAAATCGGAGGGCGTGGCCATGCACATGCCCATCTAGAAATGTTCACGCATTTCTGGATGCCCAATCGGAAAAGCCGCGGTCCCGAATTAACCCGAACATTTCTTATAATTCTCGAGCGTGACGCTAGAATTCAATTCACAGCCCACGAAAATCTGTTTGTGGCGCGCCAAAACAAGTTTTCACTTCAAAAAGATTCTGGACGTCTACTCTAATTCAACAAAAACGTAATTTCGAAATAAACTTGCGATTTTCCAACTCGGATTCTATTTCGATCGGTCGTTTTGTCCGTTTAAATGTTCTAAGTCTACTTCTAATTAGAGTATGCTTAGAATATTTAAACGTCAATGTTGTATCGGACAAAACGAAGTAGAACGAGAGTACACAGAGGAGAAAAGTCGCGAGTTTTTTGAAGTGAAAACTTCTTTAGGCGCGCTATAGACAGAATTTTCGTGGGCTGTGAAATGGATTCATCAATCGTCACGCTTGGATATGATAATGGATCGGATCGGATATGAAATCTTCGGGTAAACTCGGTAAAAACGGCCAGGTAGGTACCAGGGCAACAGAAACAGTAAAGAGTTTCGATTACCTACCTCCAACAGCCCAGCGTTTATCTCCAGATACCAGGACAACAGAAATATAAAAGAGTTGCGTTTGCCCCTAGGTACCAGTACCAGGGCCACAGCAAGTTTTCACTTCTATCGGCAGTTCCTATGACTGCCAATTTTTTTTTTTCGAAATTTCGTGTTCGTAGAAACAGAGTAGACGTCCTGTTGTATTATGAACCTGTTTTAAAAGTTAAAATTGTTTATAATTTTCAAAAACCCGTTTTGAGTAACGCTGAATAACCCGAGTGATTGAAGTGAGACGCAATAATCTGCAAGTGCCTTCCACTGGACGTTTGGCTTCTTTGTTGTGTAAGTATCATAACTACTGGTTTATTACTCTGTTGTTTACTAAACTCGCCTGCCTCTGTGTAGTTTTCGTAATAGTTTTGGCTTTTCGAAGTAATTAATATCTACAATGTACATCTTTACGATCGGCTTAGATAGTTGCGAAAATGTTCCTACAGCAATGAATAGTGGTCGACACATATTGTCGGTCCTACTGATGTAAGTATTCATTCGAGAGGATATTGGAGTCTCAGTAGTCAAATAGTTAAAATTTCACGACATTTTCCTTTAAAGTTAAAATAAGACATTAGGTAAATGATAAAATAAAGGTAAAGGGTACCAGCATTTAATCTTTTGTTTGAAAGGTTAATTTTCCTACTTACATCAGCACTTAATGAGAATTTATTTTTGTCTCTTTATTTAATCAAATTACTCGAAAGTTTCGCGACTTTGTTTGGGTTCTGTTTTCCATTTCATTTAAAACTCGTTACGTACAATTCTTTTGTGTTCCATTCCCTGATTTATACCCGAGTAAATAAATTAATGTTGGTGGATTTTTAATACAAAACACCATTAAGCCCCGAACTAAGCAAAGGTTTGTGCCTAGCCAACCTAGTATGCTAGCCAGATGATAAAATACTTTTATATTTTTAGATGCGTACCTACTCATTGTACTACATAGAAATACCCAGGTACAACAAATATTTCGTAGTTATATTTGTAGTGGTACTCTTTGTGGAGTCCGGCTGGGGAAGTACCACGGTTTCGGACGCGGCCGAAACTTGAGTCGGATTGGACCGACATTGCCCTTCACACAGGAACACAGTGATGTTTTCGTATTGCTGCTTTTTATAGTATAGAGTGACGAGACGAACTGGACATGTGCCTGATGGTAAGCAACGTAACAGCACAGTGACATGCAAGTATTGGAACACCAAATCATTACCTAGCACTGCACTGCGTTCGTCACTGAGAGATTGGTATAAGATGTTTATCTCGATGCCCTGTAATTTGACTGGAAACATTGTCCTTCAAATCGGAACCCAGTAATGTTCGTACATTACTGATTGGCGGTAGAATAACTAGCAAAGGTGTGGTACTTCCCCAGGCGGACTCTGCAAAGAGTCCTACCACTACTAAAAGTTTCACTCTTTCAATTCCCAAACGGCCAAATCTGGCCGAGATTTTAGACTAAGCGTCGCGTCGCGGCGCCCGCGCAACGGTCGGGATGCGCGGGGAAGTTGTTTTGAGGGTGTCTGGTTGTTGTAGCGCGGGCTCTGCTGCTTCCCCGGGCTGGGCGGCGTGTCGGCGCGCGCGGGGGGCGGGCGCGGGGAGGAGGCGCTCCTGCTGGAGCGGCAGGGGCGCGCGTCGCAGCAGACCCGCTCGGCCAGCCTGCCGCCGCCGCCGTCCGCGCTGCCGCGCCCGCCGCGCAAACCCTCCGCGCGCATACCCAGATACGACCGCCTCGAGCACCGGGACGCTAGGAAGGTATACCACTTATTTTTTATCGCGTATAGGTCTGCGTTTGACCACTAATTCGCCTGATGGTAACCAACGGTGTGGTCGAAGATGAAGGACGTTGACCTAGAAAGTAGCTACTCTATTTACTCTGACCTTGAAAAGTTCTAGATTATATCTCTCAGGGAACAAGGAGGCCGGCAACTTATTCCACTCTAAAGCTGTACGTACGAGTGGATTTAAACCGTTTTGTAGGGATTTTGAGAATATCCACAGTGTACGGGTGGTAGTAGGCCGACTTACGACTTGTCCTACACCACCGTTAAAATTGAATACTAGCTGACTCGGCAATCTTCGTTCCACCTTTTAAACCTTCCCTGGACTTCAAAACTAACCAGCCGTTCTCGAGTTCCAGCGAGACCAAGTACGGATCCAGGGGGTTATGACCCCCCTGGGCTGGGTCCAGTACCTAGGTGAACCACTGATTAAAAAGCATGCATGTAGGTACTTGTCGCCCCCCCCCCTCTCCCCGCAAGCCCTCCGTTCGCATACCCAGATACGACCGCCGAGAGACCGGGACGCTAGGAAGGTCAGTTTCGTACACTGCCGTAAATATAGGCTTACTGGTAATCAGCTTGGATCCATTTAAGGACATGTTCTGTACCTACATTTAAACAATCAATAGCTGTTCTACAACTTTCATCTTCTTTCATCACGTCCTAACGTAAGAACGGGTCGGGCTGAAATTTGGAACACACATAGATTATAGTCTGGAAGAACACATAGGCTACTTTTTATCCCGAAAAAACAACGGGAACTACGCGGGTAACACCGCGGGGCGCTGCTAGTAAACATAAATATCAAAGTATTTTTTTAAAAATAAAAATGTCGAGACGAGCAGGACATGTACCTGATGGTAAGCAACATGCCTGCCACATAACAGCACAGTGACACGCAGCTATTGGAACATGAAGAGTCCAAATCATTACCTAGCACTGCACTGCGCTCGTCACCCAGAGATCTAAGATGTTATATCTCTATGCCCTGTAATTTCTCTGGAAACATTGGCCTTCAAACCGGAACACAGTTAATGTTTGCGCATTCCTGCTTGGCGGTAGAATAGCTGGCAAAGGTGTGGTACTTCCCCAGGCGGACTCTGCCAACAGTCCTACCACTACTATGGATGTTTGTTGCTCAATCACACCTTAACATATGAACTTATGAACGGATCAGGCTGAAATTTGGAATACAGTTAGATTATAGTCTGGAAAAAGACATATCCCGGAAAATAACGGGAACGACGGGAACGGGTAGTACGCGGGTAAAGCCGCGGGGCACTGCTAGTAGAGCTATAAATAAACGATCAGGATAACGATAGAATAGACTTATCAGTCGGATACCCTTTAAAGTTTCAAAGCGTAATTCAAAACTTTTTTTCTATTCATTCTGAAAAATGACTTATATTTCTCGAGGCATTTTAATCGGCGAAAATAGCTTTCATGAATAATGTCCGCGAGTAACGAAACCTGACGAAAGAGTGTTTTTGTTTGAAAGTATCCAAATTAGTTTCGACAGGTTTGGCGGGCCAGTCGGATCTCATCACGGGTGAAAGGGTACGAGCTAATTTGAACTTGCAAAGTATCTGATAAGGGCGAATTTCGAGCCTGTTGAAAGGTCAACCTAAAACATAACTTAAGGCTTCTGTTTTTTACCTCCAAAAATATCTTAAACGTACCTACCGTACGTAATATGAATTAGAGCTCCCGCGATTACTACTAAGCTTAATCGTTTACCTTACCTTGTGATTGATAGAATTTGTTATCTATACTCTATAGCTCTATACCATTTGGTGATTTGTTGTTTATAGGAGGAGTCGGCAATATTTCTTGTAATAATAAATTACTAGTAAAATCCTCAGTTAGATGTGTCTGATTAAAAATCTACATTATTACCTTAGAGCACTAGGGCACCAGGGATGATAAGCGTTCATGCTTACGATAGGGTCCAGTTAACTCTTGAGATCCAGTATGAACTACCTTCCACCTATGATTTTACCTGTGATTGTGACATACGAACAGGCCTTTTCTAGGGAAAATTACGATACGGAAATTATGGAGGTAAACCGCGGGGAACTGCTAGTCTGTTCACATAGACAAGGAAGAAGGAAGCGTGCTCGCTGTCGACCCCACCTATTGGGGCAAGGACGAGAAAATGATGCTCGTAATGATTGAGCAGTGCAACTGGAACTGTTACATAGTGGGTTGCGGTTACAAAGTATTAAACCACTACGAAGGAGGTTAAACTATTATAATTACGTACCTATATAGTAGGCCTATAAAAAGATGATATGCTTGCGACTTCGTCCGCGTAGAAATTTAAAAAATGACTATTCTGTGACTATGCTTACTTGGTAACGAAATAAATTTAATTTTATATTTATGTTTTATATGTAATAGGAAAGATTACAAACTAAAAAAAACTTAAACTTTAACTTTCTTGGGAGGAAAAGTCGAAAAGTAACATAATAAGTACCTATTATACAGAGTGAAATCTGTTTGAGTTCCGAATTTCAGCTGGATTCAGTTACTACTATGTGATTGAGCACAACACTTCCAAATATGTAGATACTTAAACATCCAATCTTTTAGATTACCTAAGTACAGTTTTGTGCGGATTGGTTATGTGTGTGTTTGTTGTCAGGATTCAGACGGGTCGGGTTCGATAGCGTCGAGCGCGTCGCGGGGCTCGCCGCTGCCGTACGAGGCGGCGCGCGCGCTGCCGTCGGTGCCGACGTCGGCGTCGCTGCCCGCGGCGGAGTCGCGCGAGTCGCTGGTGCGCGCGCGCGACTCCAGCCTGCCCTCGCCCTCCAAGCTGGCTGTCTACGCCGCCGCGCGCCGCCGCTCCGCAGACGCCGCCAAGGACAAGAGGCAGCACAACCACTACCGCATACAGTTCTGATCCACTACCGTAGCGTGCCTTCGAGCCAAGGGCGGATCCAGATTCGCCGCCAGGGTCGCGTAGTCGTGGGCAAGTCACAAGACCGTCCGATAAATGCACACGTGCGTCTTAATTAGTGGTCCATCTAGACTCTGGTCCTAGACCAGAAGGTCGTCATGATCCCATGATCCCCCTGGATCCGTTCTTGCTTGAAGCCCTGTTTCAAAATTAGTTGGGGGGCCCGAATGAAAGTTAAAGATGCAGATGACATTTACTAATTTACCTGCTAACTATAAGTGACCGCCGTCTCGCCCTATGTTAATCGATGATGGGGTCTACGATCGATATATGTATAAGTTAGTAGAGTAGTAGTAAAGGTTATCTTAAATATGTATCCGATGAGCGAAATATATTAAATTGAATATTCTCGTGATTAGAATTTGACATTGCATTTATCAACATACACTACACATGTATACTTATATTTTTTATACTTATTACGTAGTTAATAGTATGTGTAGATACAGTGCATCCCCTTGAAAATAATTCTGGCGGCGCCTATGTTAAAACAAAATACAATCGTATTTTTGTATCCATGAGGATATCAGAAATAGGTATGGTGAAAGCTGACAAATAAGAGGCCGATTTTGTATTTTCAGCCTCTTTACCGATTCATAAAGAACTGAACTTTAGTCGTCCACTTAAGGTGCTTACCTGTGTTATAGTTAGATACCTACAGAATCGAAGTTAATGTTTAACTTGTGTGATTTACAATGAGGCGTTTCCAGTATGTCACACGAATGCAAAAATCAGTCAAAATAGTTCTCAATTTCGCTATAGGTGACGAGACTTAATTTTGTTAGACGAATTGGAAAAGTATAGGCCAATGTTATTAATTTGTCATATATTTTCAAAAATCTGGCACTCAGATCTGTCATTATGAAAACGTCTCGTTAGTAGACAAATACTCGTAAGACTATGTACTCGTATTATGCATTTTTGAGAATCGAATCATGACTTCATGACGAATCATGGATGTTTATATTTTATTGTCTAGGTAAGTTCAATAGCGAGTTCTCGAAGGTAATGTCGACTGAATGATAAGATATGGTACTTCGTTCATTATTAACTGACATATTGAGACCACAGACTAACTAGAAAGACATTGAGACGTAAAAACATGACATCGAAATACTAATCTCCGCTCATAATTTTGTCGTTTGGCTACATTTTGATTGGGCACTCACCCATCCACCACTGCAGACTGGTGACCAATTATTGTCCTGATATGGCAGATGGGGTGACTAAATTTTATTGAAGACTCTAGGTATTAAGCGATACAATTTTATATCCCTTTTTATTCATAAACGTCTACTAACAGATAATTTTAGTTAAAATGGTGTTTTTGAAGCTTTGGCTGCAGACTATCGTATAGAAAAGGACCAAAACATGTTTCTATTAAAATTATCAAATTAGACATGATACGGAGATTCGGCAGAGCGTTCAGTCGGGATCAGCGCGGCAGTTAAGCGGGGTTCGAGAAAAAATCTACTTACTTATAGTAGCTTTAGTTTTCTAGCGACCTCACGCCTGCCGGTAGAAATTGAATATCACACTGCTTAACTGCCGAGAATCCTGATTGGTATCTCAGCATTTGAATATGATTGTGTGCCATAGACTTATATATAAGGATGCGATGGCCAAAGATGCGATAAAATAGCACTACCGCGTTGGCAATTGCATTTTTAGGGCCATGCGTCCATGCTACATGCGACTCAGTTCACAGCGGTCAGTGCGCGGGAGGGAGAGTGAACGAGTTTTTGCTGGCCATTAAAATGACAAAAATGTTCAGTAAGCCACGTCCTTCCTTTGAAGTCATTGTTGTGTGCCTATAGTTTTGGTGTGGCGTTGTCAAACAAACAAATGAACTTGAACAGTGTAAACTCTTGTCAATGTAGATAACATTTTTTTTTGTAAATTAGCTTTTTGTTTTTAAAATGTAGAGTTAAAAAATCTAAGTGCCAATGTCACATTAAAAAAAAACTCCACAAAATCTTTTTGTGGGGATCGTGCATCGTGCCTATATTTATTAAATATACATATCGATTAAGCTTTCGGCACTAGACATCTATCGTATCGGCCATTTCTGGGTAGTGATTCTAAACGCTATCCGAATAGCTGAAATTCGGAATGAATCCTTGTCTCTATCATTATATCTAAACAGATAAGAGAAAGACGAGAGATGAGATTCCGTGTCGGATCAATCCGACTGGATTTAGAATCGCTAAGCAGAACAATTTTGAAACTCTCATTGACAGAACATGAGAGCAGCTCAAATAGATTAGTCCCTTCCATACCTATATATTTTTAGTAAATATCGAAATGTTTACTGTGCCTACAGAGCATAAGCTGAAATGCGCAAAAAACCAGTACTACCTAATCAAAAAATAAATAAATATAGGTACATTTAAAATACAACACGGCTCTAAATCAATGGAAGCAAATAATACAAAATTTTAAGCTCGTCACATGCATGAGGCTTTCAGATTCTTAGATTACATATTACATTATTGCCTTAGAAGGACTCTACGCCCTAATAGCCTAATATATTGTTCATTTCCATGCTTCTTGTTATAATTGGCTCATCTATCGTTGCATCTATTTCGGAATGAAATTGTTTGTGAAACGGTGCGATTGTAGCTTCGGATGAATGGTATTATTTGTTGGTTACTTGATCTCTTGTCCTTGCTTCGTTGGCGTTCAGCGGGTGCAAAAGACAATGACGGTCAAGTGACTTCTGATGATGATGTTTGTTTCGTATTTTAGTATTTTATCAATGAAAATTCAAGTAAAAACTGTTACGGAAAATCTATAGTTTTATTTTTATCTTAGTCCAAAATATCTGTTTGAGCTCTTTATTTTTGGTGTTTACTTCTGTAACTGTCTAATCCTTGTCAGTTTCTTAGCGTTTTTAAAAAAAATATATATCCTTGATAGGAGTTGCATAGTTTAATTATGCTTATGCTATTCATTTGCCGTCTAAAGAGTCAGAAGCGGTGGTTAATTACTTTCTTAACTTTAAATTCTACCTACGATATTGTCATTTTGAATATTTAGGTTTCATAATTTTGTGACAAAATGTTCACTAGGTACATCTGCAATGCTATTTGACAATTAAAATTATAAGTCTACCTTTTAGTACTTACTTAGTAAAAATAAGCTAGACATGAAATAAAAATTGAGTTATTTGAAATGTTGAGCCTATTGAGTTTGTGTTGTCCACATGTACTGGGATGTGACACATATAATGATATAATATTAGATATCTACTAATGTTGTGAGTAGATTTTTTAGTCTGAAGTTAGCACAAATGTAAACGAGTTGTGATCAAAAACAATTTGGTTAGGCTATAAATTGTAATTAATATTTTCGCACTTTTTTAGTTAAGTAATATGTAATACACAAAGATGTAGGTACCCTACTAATAGGTAAAGTGTTTGCTTGGACAATATTACTTATATTTTCAATGTATTACGGTTTCAGGAAATCTATATGTACCTATGTAATGTATTTATACAGTTAAATCCTTAAAATAATGGCTTATAATACATGCATTGGGGCGAGGTGCAAAAGCTTTCAACAAAACGATGGTTTGTTATGCAGTAAAATTATTGTTAACTCGAATCAAAAAGGAATCATATAAAAAATACAAACGCTGACATCAACTGAAAAAATACAAACAACCGATTTTTTCTCTATTTCGGTTATAAGTTGTTAATTTGTAATTACTTAAATGTTTATCAAAAAAAGTACCCAACTGCATACGAAGCACGGTGCAGCATCTCATCTGCAGTGTGACCTTAGTTTTAATACCTAAACGTGACTAGAATACTTTGAAACCAGTTTTTGATAGTAATTATTCAACGATTAAGTTGATTAACCGAGGTGTGTGTTTGCAAAGATCTAATGAAAAATAAATTAAATGCCCGAAATATAAAATGTATAAAAATAACTATGAAGGTATATGACAGTATTATTATACTGTTTTAGTCAGTTGGACCTGTCTGTATGTTGGGGTTGGTCTAGTAATTAAAATGTTAGGTACTCCCTTGATATTGACCAATTGATCCGAAAGTTAAATTAGTTAATAATTAGCAAAATGTCATTAGAACTAGGCGTTTTCACACGAACGAAAGAAATATCTATTAACGTTAAAAAATCTATTATTATTTTATTTTTTCCATTCGTTTACATCACCGTAATTTCACTATTATTTAGCGTTTGATCATTGGGAGAGTCCTTTATTTAACATACATACTATTCAAATGTAAAGTTCTGTCAATATGAATTGAGTTGATTGAGGCTGAGGTGTACCTACCTATATGCGTACAAGTGGTTTTTTTGTTTTGGTGTGGCTAGCTGTGCTTTTGATTCTCCCTTGCTTTTACACATCATCACGTTAATTGTTATGTACTAAAAACGTCTAAATTGTACATTTAAATATTATTTGTCATAAATGTTTCATATTCAATCTTTATTGTCAGTTTAACAATTGTTTTTGCCTATTACCTACCTGTAGGTAGGCGTTTTCGGAATGACAGAATTGAGATACAGACCGGTGAAAAAATATGTCAAATTATTGACATTGACATTTGATTACTAATTAAATCCAAAATAATGAAACGTTAACGCCACCTATTGAGAACTATTATTGACAGATTTTTGCATTCATATGTTATTCTGAAAACTCCTTTTTTTTTGGTTTGTACAACTGGTTTTTAAAACATCTATAAATTAGCTTAAGTCCAAAGAGTATTATCAAGCTGTACTTTTAATTTAAGTAGGTTACAACAAATTATACAAACGAATTGTTATTTTAATAGTAAGTACCTACATAATCTCTAAAGTTTTTAAATTTTAAGGTTTGCGTAATTTTAGTTACTTATGTTGATGTTTTTGTTTGGAATTGGATTTGAAATTTGGAATGGTTTATGCAGACTAAAATAAATGAAATTGTTTTCATTAAAATATGAATTTTGAATACTTACCAACCTACTTCCAAATAGAACAAATAAATATCCGTCAATATTAGAGAATAGTGCAATTTCAATGGAATGATTTGCTGGCATCACAAATCTGTTATCACCTGTATTCTATTATTTTTGACGTGATAACGTCTTATAATTCGATGAAGCCGGCTGCACGCCCACAAAACATGACGTCATGTACCGTTACCGCGTTACCGTCGGTCGTTACCGTCGGTCGTTACCTCGCCGCATGTTTGTTACAGTTGTATTAGTTATTTCGACCTGTAGTTCAAGCGGGGATGTAGCTCAGTGGTAGAGCGTTCGCTTTGCATGTGAAATGCCCCGGGTTCGATCCCCGGCATCTAAAAGCTTTTTTGCATTGTTTTGATTGAAAATGACTAAATTCTACTGATTACTTTTTACATACAAATCTATTAAACAAATGAAATTAAAATTTTCTTTTGAAAAATGCTACCATTCCATCAGTATTTTCTTAAGACGTTGTCACGTTCTATCGTCAGTAAACCGACTTTACAGACAAACATTTTTTATTCTATGCCCTGTTCCGTAGGCCTACTCGACGAATGTAAGATGTATGGGTTTCGTTTATTTATTTATTACCATAGTATAAATAAATAAATAAATATTGGTGGACAATGTACACACAACACCAACTGACCCCAAACTAAGCAAAGCTTGTATGATGGCGGCCAGATAGCTGATATAATACTTATATAGTTTTAAATACATACTTATTATACATATAAACACCCAGACACCCAAACACAGTATAAAACGATGGGATCAAAATAGGTATTTCTGAATTCTTTTGATGTCCATTATTTTCATCGGCTTAACGCTGAAAGTCTATTCACGTTTGAAAATGGCATATTATTTGCTGAATGCACGTTCTGTCCTTGATCCTGACATTTGCTGGCCCGCCGAAATGAGGTCGACCGAGCGCACGACGCAGCGCGGCCTCGCGCGCCGGCCGCTGCGCTTGCGCAACCAAGCCGCGACGCCCGCGCGTGTGCCTGCTGCCACCGGCTGCGGAGAATGCTGCAGCTATGACGATTACTATACAACTATGGTTTTATTTAGTTTATTCACGTTAAAAATACTGCTTTGATCCGACTACGGTTTTACTCATCGACATGGAGTATGAAGCGTTTTCGGGATGACAGATGGGTGAAAAAAAAGTGAGATTGTTAACGTTGATGCATGCTTATTAAATTTATTTGACATTAGCGTCACTAGTGCAATTAGAACTATTTTTGACAAAAAAATATTTCACACGTTGGAAATGTCTTACTGAACCGTGAGAGAAGGCCCCGAGTCCCAGCTGTGGGCACGTATAAATGGGGCTGTTGATGCTGGTTGGAACTATTTGTTTGAATTATAAATTCCGGTAAGAGCAGAACTGACATTAGTGGTGGTGTGGTAAGCGGGTTAACAGTTAGTACTTTGTGACGAAACAAGCGAAAGTGTTAGAAAAAGTGGATTTTACCGGTCTACATTGAGAAAGTGAGAGGAGACAAAGCCACCCTCGTGGCTTTTCAAGCCGATGGTAGCCTTATGTTTATAAAGTACTAGCAGCGCTCGACGGGTTAACCCACATAATTCCCGTTCCCGTTATTTTCTCGGTATAAAAAGTATTCTGTTTCTTCTACACTAACAATCTATCTGTGTTCCAAATTTCAGCCCGATCCGTTCATACGTTAGGACGTGATTGAGCAACAAACATCCAAATATCCAAACATCCATACATTGACATTTATAATATTTATTATACTAGCAGCACCCCGCGGTGTTACCCGCGTATTTCCCGTTCCCATTGTTCCCGCTGTTTTTTCGGGATAAAAAGTAGCCTATGTGTTTTTCCAAACTATAATCTATCAGATAGAGTATAGTCTGGAAGAACACATAGACTTTTTATCCCGGAAAAACAAAGGGAACGGGAACTTCGTAACTTCGAAAGATTAGTACCTGTTAATTCCTCTTCCATTGATGTTTGCGTGTGCCGGAAATCACGAGACTACTGATCAATCAGATTTTTACTTACCTACCTACTTGACTCACCAAAACTTAGAGTATGAATTTTAGATTATGAATCGAGAGAGCGGAGTATGAGACCAGATTAAAATTCTAAAGCTAATTTGCCAAAGTTAGAATAGTTACCTAAATAGATGTCACCATAAAATTGTAAACACCGTTAGATTACAATCTTACTATACCTCATTCCAAATCTCTGTGAATAAAAGGTAAACAAATCGATGTCACTCAAAATATGACAGACCAGCATTTCTCAACCATTGTTTTACAAGATAGTTTGTAGTACCTTTCATTGCTTGCCCTTTTAAATTTTCGCCGCATAAAAAGGCTAAATATATATGTATGCATATCATAAACACCCAAATAAATGTTCCCACTGCTGCTGGGACTTGGAACAATCAACACATTGCCGCTGTAAAAAATCGTCAGACACAAGAATCTGCAATTGCTGAACATTTGATTGATGCTAAAACTGGTCATTGGATCGAGATCCACGACCCGAAGGTTCTATCTACCGAATGTCATTACTACGCAAGAATGGTTCGGGAAGCATTGGAAAATAAAAAACATAGGTATATATTTCAACTACGACGCGATGACCACGATGTCAATAACCGAAAACTAACCAGTTTACGGTTATCGGCGTCGCGAAATCCTCTAATAAATAAATGTGTGCATAGCGCACTTAGTTTGGAGAAACCTGGTGATATGGTTAGTCTTGTGTGTAGTGTTAGTCACCGTGCAATTTTTGAAGCCCAAATGAGGGTAGATGGAGATTTCCTCTCATTTCATAATGAGAATATGGCGGGCATACGTACATTTATTTCCCCCACGTAAAAAAAGGAAAGGCAAAGCATTTGAGTGCGGAGAAGAATGTAACACTAGAAGAAAAGTAATTTAGATGTTTCCTAATGTGAAAACGTTCCTTTTATTTTTAACAATAATTAAATAAGACTGGCCTCGTGGCTTAGTTGGTAGTAGCTCTACCTGCGAAGCCGAGGGTCGTGGGTTCGATTCCCACCCAGTGCAAATATTTGTGTGATGAATTCAAATGTTTGCACTGTGTCTGGGTGTTTCTATGTATAATAAAAATTTATTTCAAACTATATAAGTATTATATCAGCTATCTGGCCGCCATCACACAAGCTTTGCTTAGTTTGGGGTCAGATGGTATTGTGTGTAAATTGTCCACCAGTATTTATTTATAAAAAAAATATCTCGTTCGAATTGTCCTCGTACTACCCAAAACTGATCATTACACTATGACGTAATATTCTGTAAACACATACAAAAGTTTCGATCAAAATAACACAAAATGTATGTCATTTTAGAGTGAAAACTATACATGCTTTTGATAGTAAACAGCGTAATGTGGAACACGTATTTAGAGGTTTGCGATTTTCTCTCAACTCGTTACGACACAAGAAACCTTTTTCTCGGAGTTCTTTAGTCATACTCTTACTCTTTTATTGATAACGAGTAGTTGCATGTCATATTCAAGGTATTCAAATATTACCAATACAAGTCAATAATTTAAAAAAAAGTAGACGTCAATTTAAAATCCCATTACAATAAAAATCAAATAATACATTATATTAAAATCAAATTACATTATAATTAAAAATTCTAAATTAATGACAAAAATAAATAGAGTAAAATTAATCCATACTGGAATATAATGGAAATGGGCATTTTCACAATATGGGCATGATGGGCAATATGGGTATGTTAGAAAAATAGGCGCGTACTTAATAAGAATAATTTGATGAAAAGAAGTATAAATGTCTTGAATGCAACATTGAGAGTTTGAGAAACACAGATCAAATTGCTAGTACTTAAAATCATATTTCTATCATCCTACCATTACTTTATATAACTTTTAAAATAAGATAGTATAGAATTATTTGATCAATACAAATCTAAGTATATGGTATTTAAGATCGCAATAAAGTCGAATTCTATTTGTGAAAAATATTTTAAGGCTATTTCATAAAAATACTAAGATTAAACGATGTTTATGTTATGGTATCACCTTTGTTTTGGTTTGTTTTGGTTTTCTACACAGCTTATTGGAATGCACTATACGTTATTTCACGTATTAGTAGGTATATTGTAAACTTTCGGTGATTGAAATAAAATTCCCAAGTCTTCTAGATGCAGATTTCTTCCAGATTCCAGATAGCAGAGTGCTCAGTGGAAGGATAAGGGCCGCGATGCGGCCATAGAGATGGAATCGCGGCTATCTCTAGCCGCGGTGGTGAAGGCGGACCTCTAGCTGCCAACCATTTTCGATGTGATGCTCGACAGTGAGGGGTCGTGTGAGTTGGAGGAGCCAGACCTGAAAACATCTCGCTCCTTCACTGAAACGGAAGCGGACACGGTGGTGAGCCTGAAGGCACGCTCAGGCTCGCACCCCGTCTCTACTGGAAGGCCTGGGGCGTCGGACGTTAAGGGCCGCCCCACACTATATCTAGGGATAGGCCTTCCCGAGGAGGTGACGCGTCGATGGTTTCCAGCGCGTCGCTGGATCCAAATGCGGGGATGTAGACGCGAGATGGGGCAAAGTCGGAGGCAGGTGGGTCAGGGTCGTTGAAGGGAGTGCGAAAAGTGACCCTGCGACCCTGACTCCTGGCCATGCCGGAGAAACCATGGTGTCGAGCCCGACATACCCACCATGTCCCTGCATGGTGGGTATACGTAAATGTATTTCACCCACATAAAAAAGACGCAACCTTAAAAGATAGACAAATGGTGTCACGGAAGTGCGCGCAACGAAAACTCTGAAAAATACAATATTTTTCCCATTTTTTCAATTCAATTCAGACCAGTAGTTCCCGAGATCCTAGCATTCAAACAAACAAACAAACTCTTCAGCTTCATAATATGAGTAATAGTAGGTAAGTATAGATTAATGTTCATGTCATGTCAAGGTCTCACAAACGCTAGAGCTAGTAGGTATTGATTATTTATTTTTCTAACTATTTTTTTGTCTCGTCTGACAACAGGTCAGTGATAGTAGGTATTATTTTACCTACCATTATAGTAAGTTGTTTTCTGTGTACTAGACCCCACATGAAGAATAAAAAAAATGTTTGTTTGCAGACGTGTTTTACATAGGAGTAGCTAAAAAGTATGTGAAGACGTTGAGAAAACGATCAAGAATCCAGATGTTCTTGATTCTCTCCATTTTCAGAGAATGAGAAGTAGGTACCTATGTAATGAGTCACTATGTCCTAACGCCTGCAATTTGTCATTTGCAACACGCAACAACTACTTACGACTTTTCTTTGAAATGGTTACTGAATAAAGTAAGAAAATCACTTTAGAGAAGCGAAAGTTTGTGAATAAAATTACATATTTAATTTGTATCTATGGTAGAAAACTTATTTCCCCAGGGGCTCTGCTATCCCCTATGATCAGCTTTTCAAGGCTGTCATCTTCCCTAATCATTGCGTGGCCATAATAGGACAAAATGCGGTGCTGGCAGATTGTAGACAAGCGGGTTTGGACTCAAAGCTGTGAAAGGACGCGCTTGGCTGTCCAGGGTATTCTCAACATCTGCCTCAAGCACTACACCTCGAGTGCATCGATCCTTTGCCTTTCTCGGGCTCGTATTGCCCATGCTTCCACACCGTACAGGAATATTGGGAACACTAGAGCGCGCACTAGTCGGGTCTTAGTGGTGACGGTTATACCTACATCTTTTCTTCCAGATGACATTCATTCGGGTCATCACGTCCTTAGCCATGCCAATACGCCTCTTTATCGCCAGAGCACCCAGATAAACATAGTGATCAACAATGTCAACCCCTGGAATGATGTTGTGTTGGGTAGTTTTCCGGCACGATCTACTAGTACTAGCATTAGGTTGCTCTCCATCTCGAGTTTCTGAAACAGCTCCTGCATATCTTCCACAGACGTCGCTAAAAGGGCCGTGTCGTCGGCATAAATAATATCTAAGGTTCTAAATCCATTTCCCTCATGTCGGAAATCCCTTCCCTAACCTTCCAACACTTTGCGCATGATAAACTTCCCTTATATGTTGAAAAGGGTGGGGGATAGGATGCATCCTTGCCGCATTCCTATGTTTCGAACACATTGGAACAGTCAGTGCCAACCCTAAAACAAAAGAGCGGTTCTACACATATAGGAGTTGTATCAAGCCAATAAAATGTTTAGGAGTTCCCATCTCGCGTAAGACAGTCCACAGCTTGTCCCATCGCACGCAGTCAAAGGCCTTATAGTAGTCTATGAAACAGAAAATGACTGGGTTATTAAATTCCCTGCCCTTTTCGATGACTTGGCGGATGTTAACAAGCTGCTCTCTTGTGCCCTTTCTTTCACAATGCCAGCCTGTTCTTGTGGAATCCGGACTCTGAGCTCTGAGGAAATAGTTGAGCCGACCAACATCTAAACGATCACGTTGTACCAAAAAATAACGTGCCTGTGCACGTGCCCCGTTTGCCCTTACAGTAAAGACGGCATTGCCACTGCACTGATAGGCCTTCCCGAGGGGGTGACGCGACGCTGGTGTACGGTGCGTCGCTGTAGGCAATTGCGGGGTTCGTCCCCCCGCGAGGCGAGCCCGCAAAGTGGGAACAGTGGCAGGGGGCAGGGTCGCAGACAACTGCGAGAGCAGTCCTCGACTCTGTCGGTATGCCACAACTGGAAACACGTGACTTTTTGTCGTTAGGGGCACCAGTATAAGGGGTGTCGAGGCCAAAATATCCCACCGTGTCAATGCGTACGATGCAAACATGAATTTCCCCCACAAATAAAAACAACTCTAAGACATGAAAGAGTTATATTAATTAAATTGGAATTTTACGTTAATGTGCAAAAAAATATATACCACAATAAATTGTATACTGCAGGAATTCAACGTACCTAACCCTGTAACTTACTGGTTACAGGCTGTAACTAGTAAATAACTACGCCACGGTAGCAGCTATCGCGTATGATAGAGAAATGAGGACATCGGAACAATTCATTTAGTTTCATTCAATAAATTGTTTTGATTAGAGATATTTATCGGCACTCACTCCACTGACAATATACCTAAGCGAGCGCCATTGTTGTGAGGCATTGACATTAAATGTGTGATTTATCACACCTACATGCACAACCTAATCTACCAGTAGACATTTATAAAGGATTACACGGATAGGGTTACGCCGAAAGGGTCTTGATGAAACTGAAGGTAAATAAATAAATGATGGTGGAAATTTCACACACAACACCATCTACCCCTAAATTAAGTCACGCTTGTAGTGTATGAGCACTATGGGAGCCAGATAGCTGATATAATACTTATATATTTTCAAATACATATTTATTATGCATATAAAATACCCAGGCACAGTACAATAAATAAACAATGTTTGACAGTTAATATTTTAGAGAATATACGATTCCATGACCTTTATCTTATAGATATTATGAATACTATTCACGTGGGGTAATTTTTTAGGTATTTTTGAAAGTACCTACACACTAGGGATGTTATGGATATAATATTTCGGGTCTGGATACGGATATGGATATAGAAATAAAATTATATCGGTTTCGGATACGGTTACGGATATGTCAATATTCCGGATTATCCGTTAGTTTCGGATAGTTTCGATTACGGATATTAGATTGATTATGCTTCTGATAGTTCAAAACTGAGCAGAGGAAGATTATATTTTTCAAAAAGCAATTTTGCAGCCTTATCAACCGAAAGCCGATTCTATCCGAAACTATCCGAATCTTTTGAAACGGTTACGGTTACAGAGCTCCATAACATCCCTACTACACACTCTCAAAGATGGTTCTCAATTTCACCACAGGCGGCGAAAATGTTTCATTTTGTTACAGGGCATAGAGACAAAAAATCTTATATGACTGGGTGATGAGCGCAGTGCAATGCTAGGTAATGATTTGGACTATTCATGTTCCAATAGCTGCGTGTCACGGTGCTGTTATGTGGCAGGCATGTTACTTACAATCAGGCACATGGCCTGCTCGTCTCGCCACTTTAAACTATTTACTAAACATACACCGAAATATTGGCGCTATACTTGGCGAAATTGATCTTTGACATCTCTATTACCTAGCATTTTGAAAACGCTGACCAACTGAGTGCAGGCGAAGAGGGGGGGTTGCAACGCTCGATCATTTCTCCTTGTCGCATGAGTTTTGTACGGCGTTGCGGAATAATGGATTAGGAGAGGTATTGAAACTACATATAAAAATTGTAAATTTTAATTTTATAATACATTTTTTTTTCGGAAAAAATCATAATTTTCCGAAGATGTTCAGGGTTAATTTGGTAATTTGATTATGTACGGCCTTGGTTCCATACCTCCTTCTAATCCATTATTCCGCAACTTCAAAAATCATGCAACAAGGAAATAAGATCGAGGGTTCCAACTTCCAACCCCCCATCTTCAACTTGCACTCAGTTGGACACCTTACAAGTGACGGCATAGTGCTGAATCTTATTATTTCATTATTTTATACCCTTCTATCATCCTACATAAGTCTCCTGGTGGTTCATGACCCATGAATTTTGTTCACGGGCCTGTAGTTTATTAGGAGTTTTCAAATATGAGTGACAACTAGGTGAAAAAATTACACATGAGTAAAATTGGCGCTTACTGATCGAATATCTCTAACAGAATTATCAATTAACGCCACCTGTAACGCAATAGGGCACAAATGTACAATCCTTAAAAAAACTATTTAGTCCGTCAGTTAGATTGCTAAAATTGTACACGTATTTTTATACAGTGCTTAGAAGTTTCGCGTGACGTCACTTGTGGGTACGATTTTTACCCACAAGTGACGTCACGACCTCAGTCGTGTTGTTGGCTCTGGAAGTTTGACGATCAATATCTTTGTCGTTATTTAATAATTTGATAAAACAAAAATACGTGTCCCATATTTTTCCATGATCTAACTGACGGACTAATAATAATGTTTTATTTTTGATCCAGTCCGCTACCCTTTTGACATCTACATATTTTTGGCAAGTTTCTGCATTCGTCTGATATTTAGAAAATGCCTTATTGTACCGTGACATAAGTCTCTTAGTCCCAGCAGTGGGAACATCCATGAGGCTATTTATACTGGTTTGAAACTGTTTGTTTGAATTATAAATTCCCGCAATAAAAGAACTGACATTAGTGCTGGTGTGGTAAGCGGGTTAGTAGTTAGCACTTTGTGACGAAACAAGCGAAAGTGTTAGAAAAGATGGGATTTAGCGGCTTATTTTGAGAAAGTGATACCAGACAAAACCAGCTTCGAGGTAATCCTTAAATCGATCGTAGCCTTTATTATGCTAATATTTTGGGCCGCTCCAGACCAGTAACAGATGAAAGGATGAGTAGTAATATAGTATAGCTTTTTTTTAACTTTTATAGGTTTACACGCCTGATGTTAAATAATAAATATATTGGATAAATATTGGTGTACAATTCACACACAACACCGTCTGACCCCAAACTAAGCAAAGCTTGTGTGATGGCGGCCAGATAGCTGATATAATACTTATATAGTTTTAAATACATACTTATTATACATAGAAACACCCAGACACAGTGCAAACATTTGAATTCATCACACAAATATTTGCACTGGGTGGGGATCGAACCCACGACCCTCGGCTTCGCAGTCAGAGCTACTAACCACTTAGCCACAAGGCCAGTCAGTCAAGTCAAGTTAAGCGACAATGCGGTCTAAGATGGAGCGTGTTTACCTAGAAGAGACCGATTCACTCTCAATTTGAAGACACAAAGATTGTAACTATCGGGAAAAACCCACTTAGACGTATTCCATAGCCTTGAACGTATTCCATGTTACAGAAGTGTTATACTTATGGTGATATATTTATGGTGTTTTGCCGCCTAAACACTAGCAAATAATAATATGAAAAACTAGGGGTTAGCTAGAGTAACAAGCAAACGTTTGTCGTAGCGTTGAATATAAGCAAACGTTTGTCGTAGCGTTGAATATAAGCAAACGTTTGTTGTAGCGCTGAATATAAGCAAACGTTTGTTGTAGCGTTGAATATAAGCAAACGTTTGTCGTAGCGTTGAATATAAGCAAACGTTTGTTGTAGCGTTGTATATAAGCAAACGTTTGTTGTAGCGTTGAATATAACTAAACGTTTGTTGTAGCGTTGAATATAAGCAAACGTTTGTCGTAGCGTTGAATATAAGCAAACGTTTGTTGTAGCGTTGGATATAAGCAAACGTTTGTTGTAGCGTTGAATATAACTAAACGTTTGTTGTAGCGCTGAATATAAGCAAACGTTTGTCGTAGCGTTGAATATAAGCAAACGTTTGTTGTAGCGTTGAATATAAGCAAACGTTTGTCGTAGCGTTGGATATAAGCAAACGTTTGTTGTAGCGTTGAATATAACTAAACGTTTGTTGTAGCGCTGAATATAAGCAAACGTTTGTCGTAGCGTTGAATATAAGCAAACGTTTGTTGTAGCGTTGGATATAAGCAAACGTTTGTTGTAGCGTTGAATATAAGCAAACGTTTGTTGTAGCGTTGAATATAAGCAAACGTTTGTTGTAGCGTTGAATATAAGCAAACGTTTGTCGTAGCGTTGAATATAAGCAAACGTTTGTTGTAGCGTTGTATATAACCAAACGTTTGTTGTAGCGTTGAATATAACTAAACGTTTGTTGTAGCGTTGAATATAAGCAAACGTTTGTTGTAGCGTTGAATATAAGCAAACGTTTGTTGTAGCGTTGGATATAAGCAAACGTTTGTTGTAGCGTTGAATAAAAGCAAACGTTTGTTGTAGCGTTGAATATAAGCAAACGTTTGTTGTAGCGTTGAATATTTGAATAAACTGTAATAATATTTCATATCATTACAGTTTTTGTGGAGGACTTCACGTCAATAAACAACAGTTAGATTATTTGGACAGTTCATAAAAAAAAGGTTCATAGGAATTCATAAAATCGCGATTCAAATGTGAAGCAGTGTGGTAGCTACCTACCAATCAACGAACTTTTAACTGACTTCAAAACAGAAGAGTTCTCGAATCGGTTTTATTCTTGAAAGCCGATTACCGAGTTATAACTCCATGACTAATAAACTAATCTGGAAAAATGTTATTCATTTGATATAATGTACCTACTTAACTTATCAGATAGGAAAAAGGAAAACTGTGAGTCGTTTATTAAGTTTTTGGGGGAAGAAGAAGAATCTAAACCATTAATCTAACAGTTTATTTCATATTTAGCTCTTATATTATATGTAATTTTCCAAAATCTTTATATGAAATAATTACGAAAGTAAGTAATAATTTCAACTGAATCGTGCAGGCACGTGCGCGGAGACTAAGGGAGCGCGCGCACTGCCTTGCGGTGAACGTTTTTGCGTTTATTCTACCATGCGGTCAAATAAAAGCTGTGACGGGTCCTCGGACTGATGTGAAGAGAATGCACGTTTTGTTGTCATTAAAACTTCTGCTATCGGGCTTCATCGCAATGGAAAGACTACCGTACAAGAGAAGCTATCTGGATATGGTATTTATTTTTACGTAAAAATGAGTAGGTACCCACCCAAACGGGTCCATCCCTTGCAGCAAACGGCCACAAACTTGCAGCGAAAGCAATGCAGAGGAAGCAATTAATGCACGCTTCCATGACACTTCATACTTCACAGATTAGGTATGCATTAAACGACAGTGCGCGCTAGGCCTAAGGTACAAACATAGAAGGTCGGAGGCTTCTATAACAAGGTCAAGGTGCACAAGGTTGTGGGTGTTTACGGAAAACTTAAGACTGCTTCATTATTCAGAAAGAAATACAATATTTCCATTTATTATTATGAAAATGAAAAAAAAATAGAAGGCCTGAAAGTGCCAGTCTTCTTCTGCTCTCTCTTTCTCTTTCAATATTTTATTCATATGGCAGATAGCAGTCTAAAAGTAGGCGTTCAGCCTTGTCCCCATTTCAAGTAGGTAATGTTTTGTCTTCTCTTCCTTTAACTACCTACATATTTATATGTCAGTATACGTTGGGACGAATCGCCTATAACCCGACTCATCCACGTACTTACAGATCTTCTATTGTTCTCTCTAGGCTGTCACATAATAGATTGAGTCAAGGATTTGGGACACTTTGGGATTAGCTCAAAACCAGACATAAGCGCTTCTCGGGCTCGTAAGAGACAATCAATGCAGTTGAATGTCGTCAGACAACATATGTATTGTAGGTATTCTATTGTAAGTAATATGTGCATGTTGTAGTGGTAGGACGCTTAGCAGAGTACACTTGGGGAAGTACCTTTGCCAGTTATTCTACCGCCAAGCGGTAATGTGCAAACATTACTGTGTTCCTGTTTGAAGGGCAATGTTTCCAGAGAAATTACAGGGCTTAGAGATATAACAACTTAGATCTAGAGATATACAAACTTGGGTGACGAGCGCAGTGCAGTGCTAGGTAATGATTTGGACTCTTCATGTTCCTATAGCTGCGTATCACTGTGCTGTTATATGGTAGGCGTGTTGCTTACCATCAGGCACATGACTTGCTCGTATCGTCACTCTTTATTTAAACCAAATAATGTATTGTATGTATTATATTGTAAGTAATATAATGCACATATAAATAATTTAGGTATTCAACCAAAATAAATCAATTATTTATTATTCTGTTGGCCTGCCGCAAGGTCCCAAGCATGCGATATCCCGCTAACCTCGCGTAGAGCTGACCTTGCCGCAATTTGAGCAGCTGACCTTGTGATAGCGTTTGTTTTACCGCTTCCTCTCTTCGACGTGGATTCTGCTAGGAATAGTGGTCGATCTCTGCTATCGCTAAGGAAATAGGTTGTGAAATGTGGTCATATTAATCATCATCATCATCATTTTCATTTTCAGCCCGTATCAACCCACTGCTGGGTATAGGCCTCTTCACCCCTGTGCCATTGATCTCTATCCTGAGCTGATATTAATAAAATGTGAAATTTTAAATGTGTCCTACTAATAATACCTACTTGTTATAAATGCGAAAGTTTGGATGTTTAGATGTTTGTTGCTCAATCACGTAGGAACGTAGGAACAGATCTGGTTGAAATTTGGAACACAGATTATATAGTCTGGAATAGCATAATATAGTATATTCTACTTTTTTATCACGGGAAATAATGGACACGGGAACAACGCGGGTAAAACTGGGAGACGCTGCTAGTATTATATTACTTAATGAGATTTTTTTATGTTTGGATGTTTGTTGCTCGTCGAAACGTCGGAACTCGGAACGTCTGAGCGCATCGGCTTGCAATTTGAAAAACAGTTTCAAACCAAATTTGAGCTCGATCCGTTCATGATCGTACGTGATTGAGCAACAAACATCGATACATTGACATTTATAATATTAGTAGGATTCAGATGTCTCACACTAATCGAGTAGTCAGTAAATATTAGGTTTGTTTTACAGTTTTTATTGGAATTTATTTTTGTTTATAAATAAAGTCTGTGTCCGTTAAAAAATCTAATGTGTGCTAATTTATAAATAAATTCAATATTTGCACAAAATGCCATAGTAGTTATTAAGTAGTGAGGTCAATGAGTAGGTACGACTAGTACTTAGATACGTACATAAATTATTAGAAAACTGTGTTATTCAAAACCTTGTGTGGTTGTTGTTTACTTTGATGAATGAGTTTGTTTGAATACTTTTTTTAAAGGGACCTAGGGCAGTTGGCCACAAGCCACAAGTGGCTTCTACCTTTCGAATTTTATGCTGAGAAGGCAATGGACCCTTATTACCTACTAATTTTACCATTCTCAAAGAGTACTTCATCCGTACGACGTGTAGCACAAGTATTAGGTATCTATTCTATGGCACAAGGACACTTCAGATCGGCATATCCTCGACTTGGCTACCGCCCGTAGGGAACGTCAAGGAACGATCTAGAAGACAAGGAAGAAGGGAACGGCGCCTTATGGTCTTACCGGGAAGGATCTAGCGCTTGTCGACTTGTAATCGCGATGTAGAGCTAATGTACAATTTTTGATTATTAGGATTGTGTCGACTGAATGATTGATTGTTGTGAATTTACCATGCTAGTGTCGGCAAACTAAATATTGGTAAGGATACCTGTTTTCGGCTGACTTATTTATTATTGCAACTAAAACTTATGTAATATTTGACCTATTATTGCCGAATTATTTAAAGAAAATGAATGGTGTTTAAAAGGGACTTAGTAGTCGGGTGACTTTTTAGGTATTGGCGAAAAGATAATAGATTTTCTGATAGATCCTGAGGGAGGACATCTAGTACTTGGAGTTTTTACCAGGCTATACTCAAATCGTGGATTTAAGATTATCTGGAGCTGAGGAGGGCTACCCAGAGCGCCGTCGATGTAGGTAGCGACGCGCCGGTGATAGAGTCGTCGGGCGTCGGAGTCACTCGGTATGTCTCTCGGTCTTCGTTGACGGCGTAACAACATTGCTTATGTCTTTGACCCTTTGAGGATTAGTGCTCATGTTGTTGCTCATCAGTTAAATAGGTAAGTTGAAAAAGATAAATAAAAATAGACCCAATCTTTTAGAATTTCGGTTTAAAATCAACTGGAAGAGGCGGACCCACCAGCGGACCTGCGCCGCCGCTAAAAACTAAAAAGTTGCGTAAATATATGGATGAAATGTTCGGGTATCGACCGATTTAAAATGTGTCTATTTTACCAACCTCTAATATGTCATTGTCAGTTTTTTTTGCAACCTTCGTGCATTATTCCTTAGAACTGCGGCCCAAATGGACGGGATTATGCAAAACAATCTATTTTATAAAAAAAAAATGCAGCTATAGGACTATAGCTGCATTATTCAGAGCGTCTGGCCGGCATATCTATACTGGGGAGTAAGGGCCCTCAACCACTGAAAGATACATGTTGTACATTTGTAAATATTTGAAAACCGGCCAAGTGCGAGTGGGTCCAATCAGGTGCTGAACCCAGGATTGAGTAAGGCTTGTTCTTGTAGTTTTAAGTTGAGCCCTCTTTTACAAATTTAATTTGTCTTTTGTTTATCGTCAATCCCTTTTGGGCTCTAGCTACCGAAAGGCTTACGGCTTCACGTATGATTTCAAGTACTCTGTCATGGCGCTGTGAGTAATGACCCCTATTAAGGAGCACCTTGCATCCCACCAATATGTGCCTTGCTGTACATATCGCCTCACCACAAGTATAGCAACATTTTTCAGAGGCTTTTCCCCACCTTACCAAGTTACTCTGGTCTAGAAGAAAATATTTTTCGAGAATTGAAAAGGGTTTTTATCGAAGTCTACTTCGTGTTTAGCTCTGTTAAGATTATCGCAATTTTTACTGATTTGTAGCGATATTCCTTGTATTAATTTAAGGATTGGTCTTAGAGCCCTAGTGGTCTTAGAAGTATGTATAGATGGTGTCCTGAAAAATTTCTACTTGGCTGTTTAGGTCTTGTTTTGTACCAGGATGTTCTAACAATATAGCCAAGTTTTCGTCATGAACTTTCCAGGTGGAATTTTTTAGGCTGGGTATGCCAAGACGTGTCCTGATGACAATGGACTCCTGGTAGTTTTCACTCGATGGTTCACCTTGGGATATATATTAGGGTCAACTCTATCCATAGTGTTTGTCGAAGTACTGACTGACGGCTGTCGTGCTTCAACACCATCATGTGTCTTTAAGTGCTTTAAGTACCAGGCTCGTCTCTAGTAAATTTTCCCGCACGTAGGGCATCTCAATTCCGTATTAGCGCCAGGGTCGTCGTTGTTATCAACCGGTGGACAGATCTTCCGCCCCCCCTCCTCTCGGACTGTCCCAGGGGTATTTCTCTTATTTGGTTTTTTAGCGCATATATTCCCGGGCATGGCTTGCTAGGCCTTCACCCTCGACAGTCTTTCCAGCAGCTTTTATTATCATAATATTAGGGTATTTTACGCAGTTAGTCTGCGTAGACCAGGAGTTGAGTGTGCGAAATATGAGGACCAAACTCGACTTTGGGTGTTTTGGACTCAGAAAAGCATGCAGATTATGATTCTGGGTGTTGCCATCTGGATGTGTGTTGGTCCATTTTTTTACAGGGGTAGCCCTAAGACATCAAGTATGTATAGTGAACACATGCTTTAATATCGTTATAGTAATTGTTTTAGTCACAATACCAAATTGTTCTATGGTTAATTAGTGACAAGCCCGGCTTCGCACGGGTGCCTTGCTGATACTATACTAAATAATTAAATAAACATACTAATATGTATTGATATGATAAATATATAAATGAAACATGCTGGGTACGCTTCCGATTGGTAGTGGGCTTGAACATCTTGATTATCTGTAGACCTTCATTGGTCTATGGATAATTCAGGTATGCTTAGTTTAAGTAGTTAGGTATGTAGCGTAGTGTAGTTCTCATTGTATTTTAGTTTTGTTAATAAATGAAAATGGTTATTGTGGGATATATGTATACTGTCGTGGACTTTTTTGTAGACCTTTTAAAGGGGCATTGGGGCATTAGACATTGGGCCCGTGGTGGCCGGGAGCTCATCTCATCTTCAAAAGCCTTTCCGAGCGCTTGGTCGACGCGACGCATGACCAAAATACTGGCGTTTATTTGGCCCAACGCATAAGCATTGCCAATCAGCATGGTAATTGCGCCAGCATGCTGGGTACGCTTCCGATTGGTAGTGGGCTTGAACATCTTGATTATCTGTAGACCTTCATTGGTCTATGGATAATTCAGGTGTGCTTAGTGTAAGTAGTTAGGTATGTAGTTCTCATTGTCTTTTAGTTTTGTTAATAAAGGCTCTGCCCGTTTAAAAAAAAAAGTATAACACTGCCACCCATAATGTTGATCTATCTATTTCGTAGGGTTCAGCCAGCCTTTGCAATGTAAAAACTCGTACTGGTCACAGTAACGTGAAGTAAGAACTAGTCCAGTAGAATTACGGAAAAAATAGAAAAAAATAACATTAAATGATGTAGTTTGGGGATTATGAAGGATCGATAGAGGGGTTTATTCTGAGCATATATTCCAATTTGAGGGATTCTGGCGAGGTCAGCTCATATAATTTGCACCGACAATATGACCTCAACTCAAGATAAGTTTTTATAAACTGTTCTCATCAAATCAGACATAGAGGTGGAGCGAGCCGTAGAGAATGCGGATGGTCTGATTATCAGTACGGCTAAGATAATGTCTATGGGAGTTCCACAAGGGAGTATTTTAGGGCCAATATTATTCTTACCGTATATAAATGAATTACCAAAACTTACAGAACACTTATGCGTAATGTTCGCAGATGATGCGACTATTTACATACCTAAATGCAACAATGTTGAAGAATTTAATAGATAAATGAACAAAACACTAAACATAGTAGGAACTAAGTTAGGAGAAATTAACTTGAACCTAAACGTGGAGAAAACAAAAATAATTCAATTTAGAAACTACAAACAACAACCAACAGATTTAGAAATATTGTATAGAGGAAATAAAGTCAAAGTCGTTGACAATACAAATTTCTTAGGAGTGTCAATAGATAATCACTTAAACTGGAAATCACATGTAAATAAAGTCAATAATACATTATCACAATATTGTTACGTTTTGGCAATTCTCAGTAATATATCATCAAAGGAAATTGCATTGAACGCCTACTATGGTTATGTTTACCCTCAATTAATTTCCGGCGTGATATTTTGGGGCAATTCTGTTGAAATAGAATCAACCTTCATACTTCAAAAGCGTTGCTTAAGAACAATATACAAGCTCAACGCTAAGGACAGTTTATGTACGTAATATTTTCAGAAGTAACAATATCCTCACTCTTACTTGTATTTACATATATTAGATTTGTATTTTTGTCAAATGCAACAGGAACTACTTTTTCGAAATTAAGTCTAATCGATTAGAGATTCTCAGGAAAAATCATAAGCACAACATCTTTATGCCACAAATAAATAACAGTATGTACCATAATAGTCCGTATATCATGGCCTTAAAGATTTATAATAAGTTACCAACAGATATTAAAACTCTGGTTGATAATTATTTTAAAATTAGGCTAAAGACATGGCTAATTTCTAAAGCGTATTACAAACTAATAGAAGTTCTGAACGACTAGCAAGTGTAACTGTACTTTACTGTAAATAATTATTAAACGCATTATGCATAGTACATAATATGGATGGTGAAATTATTTAGATCATTTAGCAGTTTGATCAGTTTTAACGACTTGTAATCTTAAGTAGAACTTTATTTAACTTTAATTATTATTGTATGCTCGCAAAGGGCAGACTGTTGTAAGTACTGGAAATATTGTATGCCAACTAGTTTGTACACAGTTCAACAATAAATTTATGTGATTCTGATTCTGAAAGAGAATTTTGCCGGGCTCTACGGCTTGGTCCACCTCTATGTCATATTGCCGGTGAAAATTATATCCGCACATGGCTGCAGCTGGGATCGGCGCAGCCGTTCGGCAAAATTGGTACCAAAGTTGGAAATACCTTCGGGATAGCCATTGAATATAATTATCACGTCTGTACTGTAGTGTTTTTTATGTACGTTACGTATTTCTGGCATTTATCGGAGTAGGTAACGTTGTTGTCCCACATAACCCTGTGTAAAAGAAATCCACCGACACAATCCAACAATGAATTTTGTGTTCAGCCCTAAGTCCGGAGGTGTCGCGGATTTGTCGCAGTGTCGCGGAGGTGTTGCAGTGGCGCGGATTTCGCATATTTCGGTAAAGTAACATATAACTCTGAAAGTATTGTCATTACAGAAAAAAGTGCAAGAAAAAAGTTGTTCATTATTAAAAGATCTACACTTTAGATCATCGGTAAAGTTTCATAAAACTAAACGGTTGGGGAGAAAATGGCGAAACATAAAAAATGGGAAGAAAAAAAGGAAAATTTTTGCCTTTCGGAAGCAATAAATTGAAAAATATTGATGCAAAAAAAGTTGTGGGTAAAAAGTTAGTAAATTTTATTTAGAAGAAAAGGTCTCAACATTTTTTTTCCTAACACTAACAGTTCTCGAGATATCGAATTAAACGCGTTTTCATCGAAATGACCTTGAGCTGACCTTGCCAGCATCCCTCAAATTGAAATATATGCTCAGAATACACCCCCTATCGATCCTTCATAATCCCCAAACCCAAAATCCATAATTTTATGTTTATTTATTTCAGTAATTGCACTGGACTAAACGTAAAGGTCAAAATAACGTACTGTAGTAGTGTACCCCTTACAAAAGTCTACAAATAAGTCCGCGGTGATATATATATCTATCTCAAAGTATATAAATCTCTTAGGGATAGCTCACTATAAGCATTTTTTTATTCATGTGTTCAGTACATAAGTACATTTACTTTACAACTATGGGGGTGAGGTGTAAAAAATAGTACGAATACACTTCCTAGTAACACCCAGAATCATAATCTGCATGCTTTTCTGAGTCCAAAACCGTACACCGAGTCCGGTCCTCACATTTCGCACACTCAACCCCCGCTCAAACTCAGCTCCCGGTCTATATCGAAAATTCAGTGTATATGTAACTGTCTGCGCGGATCAAGCTACTGATACGGCATATCTCCCAGTGATAGCCAGCCTTAGTATCGATTCCTCTTGACCCGAATCCGGAGCTGGTCTCGGGTCAAAGCCATGCCGGTTCGACAACAGCATAACAAACGCTTATCTGCGTCTCAGAACCTCGTTATAAACTTTTCAGGACAGTTATAGTGTGTGCAGTGAGCGAACAAGGAAAATTTGAAAATGCATGGATGGATGGCGCCTATTTCAACTTAATTGTTTACGTGCCTGACGTAAATGCATCTGTGAAAAATTTCTACTAGCAGCACTCTATGGTTTTACCCGCGTAACAACCGTAATTTTATTCGTAAATCGTGATTTTTCTAAAATAAAAAGAAGCAAGTGTGTTGTTGCAGGCTGTTATCTATTTCTGTGCCAAATTTCAACCAGATCTAATCAATATTTTTTGCATGAGAGTGTAATCATGCATACACACATCCATTCATCCAAATATTCGCAATTATAATATTGTAGGATTCAAGGACGGATCCAGCATTGGGGTTCAGGGGTGACATATTCGTAGGTCGTGGTCAAGTCACTAGAACGTGCGATAAGTGCAAATGTGCATATTTTATGTGCGTTTTAATTAGTGGTATTTTCCGTCCCCGCTGTTTTTGCGTCATGTTATAAGTTTGACGTGTCTGTCTGTGTGTTTGTCTGTCTGTGGCACCGTGTTCCCGGCCGGATGAACCGATTTTGGTTTCGTTTTTCTGGTTTGACAGGTGAATTAGTTGGGAGTTTTTTTTCTAGGTATGTTTTATTAAAATCGGTCAGCCGTTTCAAAGTTATCAGCCCTTTTAGATATTAGCTGTGATAGGAATCTTAGATTCGTAATGGATATTTGATATACCTAATGCAAATATACGTGTGAGTGTGATCTAAATTTTAAATCATTATGTTTGTGTACATTTTAAAATTTTAACTCCTATAGGCTACTTACTTGTTTTTTTTTTTGGAAGAAGATCTTATAATAAATACTCCCATGCCCAAACAAATAATAATAATTCAAATACCTAATGTGTTGTTCTGTAGGTCTCACACAACATAGTAAGATTACTATTAGATAATCACACATCTAGGTCAATGGCGAGGCAGGTCAGTATGTATAGTATAAGTATGTAGGTATGTACATTTTAAAATATTGTAGAGTTCACAGATAAAGGTTTATCATACTTTTAATCGAATATTGACAATTAATAGAGGCTTATACAGAAACCGTTCCGTTCGTAGATTCCTTTCAAGTTTTGAAACGAAAAGATGACCCTCGATTTTATTTAAGTAGGACAATCCTTTTATCTATGAGAAATCTTTTTCAGTTTTGTTTGTCTACTTCTTAATTCTATGATAAATTTCAAAAGCAAGTTGATATTGTATTCTTAAAATAATCGTGATGCCCCGGTGTTACAAATGCTTAACCTTACCGTATCATAAGGATGTGGTATGCTGGTATGTATATAAACTTATTAAATAAATATGTTATAACCACTCTTATATAATAATATGTATGTTATTCATCATCATCAACAGCCGCAAGATGTCCACTGCTGAAAAAAGGCCTCCCCCTAGATTTCCACAACGAACGGTCCTGCGCAACCTGCAACCAGCGGTATCCAGCGACCTTTGTGAGGGCATCTGTCCATCTAGTGGGAGGCCGTCCAACACTGCGTCTTCCGGTTCGTGGTGGCCACTCGAGAAACTTTCTTTCCCATCGGTTGTCAGTTCTGCGAGCGATGTGGCCTTCCCCATTGCCACTTCAGCTGAGCCACTCTTCGAGCTATGTCGGCCACTTTCGTTCTTTTGCGAATATCCTCATTACGGATTCTGTAGCGCAAAGAGACTCCGAGCATAGCTCTCTCCATAGCTCGATGTGTGACTTTAAGCTTTGTTATGAGGCCCACAGTTGAGGACCACGTCTCAGTTCCATAAGCTATCATTGGCAACACGCACTGATTGAAGACTTTCTCTTATACATAGTCTTCAAGCATTGGGGTATTTTGGACTCCAAGATGTGCCGTAGTTTCCCGAACGCTGCCCATCTGAGTTGGATCCTTTGCTGGACCTCTTTGTCGAAGTTAGATCTACCTAATTGAATCTTTTGAACCAGGTAGACGTATTCGTCAACAACTTTGAGTGTAGTATTCCCAACAATAACCGGTACAGGTGAGACATGAACATTTGACATGCCCTTCGTCTTGTCCATTTTCATCCTGAAACCTACCTGTTGGGATACTCTCCTGAGGTCCCTGAGCATAGCAGCGAGGTCCTCCAGCGACTCCGCGACAATGACTATGTCGTCGACAAACCGAAGGTGAGTGACGCATTTGCCGTTATCGCATGTATGTTATTACAATTATATTAATGTAATGCCGCCAGCATGCTGGGTACGCTTCCGATTGGTAGTGGGCTTGAACATCTTGATTATCTGTAGACCTTCATTGGTCTATGGATAATTCAGGTGTGCTTAGTGTAAGTAGTTGTTAGGTATGTAGCGTAGTGTAGTTCTCATTGTATTTTAGTTTTGTTAATAAAGGCTCTGCCCTATTAAAAAAAAAAAAAAAAAATTATATTAATACTAGCAATGCCCCACGGTTTCATCCTCATAGTTGCCGTTCCCGTCCGTCATTCCTGTTACTTCCCCGGAATAAAAGTAGCCCATGTTCCAGAGTAAAATCTGTCTATATTCCAAATTTCAGTCCGATCCGTTAAGACGTTACGAGGTGATTGAGCAACAAATATCCAAACATTGACATTTATAATATTAGTAGGATTATATCGGCTATTTAGATCTCATAGTCAAGCTTTGCTGAGTTTGGGGCTAAGTGATGTGTGAAAAAGGGTCAATCGGTCAATGTCATAACCCAGCACACTGGCCCAGTGCGTGTTGGTGGATGACGCATGACCTCGAAAGATTCTCAGAACATGCCGGTTTCCTCACGATGTTTTCTTTCACCGTTTGTAAGTTAGCATTAAACACATGACATCGAAAAACCGTAATGCCGCTAAAATGTCAAAACGTTTATTTTTTGAGAACTACATATATAGCAAGCAATGGTCCCGTAAGGCACAGTTGAGCAAAATAAAGCAAAGTAACGAACCGACAGCAGCGGCCTCTCGCACGCACGGTGGTGGCCTCATTCCGGCGTTGTATCAGCTTTCACAACGTGACTCGTTGCATCACCGCCGCCGCCGCGCCACTCCGCGCCGGCGCACGCGCCGCGCCGCTGCGAAAGTCTCTTCCTATCCTTGAACCTTTGAGGAAACAAGTGACGACGCTGAACGACACCTACTTCTTTCTGTAGGAGCTAAATATTTTGCGGCACCTAGGTACGTGTTGTTATAACATCGTGTAGAAAGAACAGAATTTAAAAAGTAGGTAGGTACGTTCATGGAAGCAACAGAATTCGAAATTGAAAATATTACGCGACTCGGATATAATAAATTACTAATCCTGTTTGAGTTCGTCTGAGATCATCAATGTCAAAATAAAGTAGCCAAGTGCGAGTTGGACTCTATATCTATGTCTATTGAATATACATAGTACACAAACATAGTTCTTGTAGTTCGTTGTAACTTTGATCGAAGTTTTAATAATAGTGTATTTATGACGTACTAAAAAAAAACTACTCATCAGATCGAGTTCAAACTAATTTTCGTTGGTAGTTTTCATGGTAATGTACATCATATATTTTTTTTAGTTTTTTCATTCTCTTACTTTAGAAGTTAGAGGGGGGGGGGGACACACATTTTACCACTTTGGAAGCGTCTCTCGCACAAGTTATTCAGTGTAGACAAAAATTATATTAGAAACCTCAACATCATTTTTTAAGACCTATCGATAGACACCCCACACGTGTAGGTTTGATGAAAAAAAAGTTTTTGAGCTTCAGTTCTCAGTATGGGGGGCACCCCTAATTTTTGTTTTTTTAAAAAACTTTTGTAAAAATCTTAATGCGGTTTACAGAATACATCTACTTACCAAGTTTCAACAGTGTGGTTCTCATAGTTTCGGCAAAAAGTGGCTGTGACATACGGACGGACAGACAGACAGACATGACGAATCTATAAGGGTTCCGTTTTTACGTTTTACGGAATCCTAAAAATATATACCGATATGACTTTTTAACTTAAAAAGTTTACACTATTTTGGCTATGGAGCTAACGTGACAATGTATAAAAATCTCGTAGGGTGATAAAATTGTACACAGAATAAAATAAATCTGATCATTATAACTACCAAAATCCAGAGAAATTATAGATTCGAAATTCGCTGGCATTGTCCGCAATATCAGTAACTTCCTAAGGTTTTAAAATCACCACTCATAGTCACGAGTATTATACCAGGTAGTAGCATCACAGAGTGTTCTTAAAATACTAAATCTATGAGTAGCATACTACACATTTTGTGCTTTATTATCTTACGCTTCTGTAATCGGTACGCAAACTTATTCGCTAAATAACTTTTTGCCTATTTCGATTGAACCTTGACCTTTTAATCTCAAGGCGAGCGCAAACCTGGCTTTGCGCAAATCGGTACAGTGCATTTTATCTTTTTTGTGGCGTTTTGGCGCAACGGATCAATGAAGGCTACGTAAGGATGCCAGTTTGATCTTAGAATTCTACATTCAGTTTGTAGAATCAAGTTTAATGGGACCTTTTGAAGTGAAAACTTCTTTTGGCGGACCATAGACAGATTTTTCGTAGGCTGTGAATTGACCCCAAGCATCACGTTCCGGAATGAAAAAAATCTTCGGGTAAACTCGGGACCATGGCTATGGTTATGGCCACGTCCTTCGGTTATACCCGCGTAGTTTCCAAAGTGAGTTATCAAATCTGAAAATCTGAGATATTTTAATGTTTTTACTTTTGATCGACAGTTCCTATGACTTTCATTTTTTTTTACTTATATAACGGACAAACTCATAATTTTATCTTTGCGATTCTGCGCCATAAAACATTGCCGGTGTTCTACATTTATTGACCTGCGATGGACCAAGGTCACATGGCATTGGGTCTTTGAACAAATATTTTAGTAGTGGTAGGGCTCTTGGCAGAGTCCGCCTGGGGAAGGACCACACCTCACACCTTTGCCAGTTATTCTACCGCCAAGCATTAATGTGCAAACATTACTGTGTTCCGGTTTGAAGGGCAATTCCAGAGAAATTTATCTGGAATTGCCAATCTCTGTAATTACAGGGCTTAGAGATATAACAACTTTGCGCTCGTCACCCAGACTGGGTGACGAGCGCAGTGCAGTGCTAGGTAACGATTTGGACTCTTCGAGTTTCAATAGCTGCGTGTCTGTGTGTTGTTATGTGGCAGGCATGTTGCTTACCATCAGGCACATGTCCTGCTCGTCTCGTCACTCGTTATTAAAAAAAATATATCCTCCGCATCTTGTGTACGCATTTTGTTACTTCCGCATCGCTATAAGAACATAGGGATCAGACCAAGTATGGTGATCAAGTAGTTAGCAGCATAAGCACAATAAGTAGCCCACTGAATGTTCCCATGACTGGAACTTGGCGCCTTGTTTCGCAAGGGTATAGTCAAATCCATAATTGCGCATGACCTAGAAAGATTCTAGGAACGTAGCAGTTTCCTCACGATGTTTTACTTCACCGTTAAAACCAGTGATGATGATAAACTTGTAAGTACATCTGCACTTGGAACATTATTCAGAGGTACAAACGGGGTTCGAATCTACGACCCCACTATTGTGAATCGCACGTTCTAGCCACTAACTTTTAAAAAGTAGTAGGTAACTACCTAAGTTAAAAAAAGAAATCAGTACCCGATATCTCTAAAGACCGATTTAAACTGAACGAACATAGAGCTAGAGCTGGAACAAGAGCATTCTGTCTCGATCTTTTAGTGTAAACGAAATATCGTTCTTAGCGTTTTCCATATTAGATATTCCATAGAATATTTGCGAACGCAAACAAAACAACGAAAGAATGTTCTACGTTTGTTTACACCAAATGAATTTGATACAGTGGGGATTGAATGACCATTCGCTCGTATGATGTAAATCGTCCTTAACACAACAACATAATTTTCATTGTAGAGCCTCGATTATCCGGGGTGGGTTAGTTGCAAGCAAAGAGTTTTCATAGGTACATACTGTTTATCTATGTGGTTGCAAGGACAAAACATTCGATTTCACAAGCGTGAGGTAGTAGGTACGAAGCCCACTTAAACCTCTGAGTAAAATAAGTAAAGGTAACTAGTATGTACTAAGTAGTTATTTTTTAAGTGTAGATATGCAAGCAAAGACATTAATCTGTGTGTGCAAGTCTGCTGGTTTAGGCTTGCAAGGACTGTCTAAGCTCGATAATCCACACCCCGTCTAATTCGAATCTCAGTAATCGTAACTCCAAGTAAAAAAATCACCTTTCAAGAATTTTTGCACCTAAAATAATAAAATCAGTATAGTTTTTCTTAGTAAAAAACGTTCAACAATAAGATCATAAATTTGTGTACCCTTCGCAACCCCTATTATTACCGTTATTGACCTGCGTACCCAATTACCATCACAAGGGTTGCAATTGTGTAACTGAGACTCGACAAAAAAACAATGTCGAAGAATTTTTTTTTTTTTTTGTGGAATAAAATCGTTCTACATCTTCGACCATATCGTCGCTTACCAACAAGCAAGATGATTGATTGATAATTATTTTCTGTTCACCAGCTGCTAAATTATTAGCGCGGTTTCACCCGCGTAGTCCCGTTATTTTTCCAGGATAAAAGGAATTCTTCCAGACTCCTACATGTGTTCCAAATTTCAGCCTGATCCATACATTACGAGGTGATTGAGCAACAAACATCCATTGACATTTATAATATTAATAGGAAGTAGGATTTTATTATTGATGTGAAAGTGAGGATGTTTGTTGTTCCATCTCGTCGTAAGAACTGAACAGATCGAGCTGAAATTTAGAACTCAGATAGATTTAGTAGTGGTAGGACTCTTTGCAGAGTCCGCCTGGGGAAGTACCACACCTTTGCCAGTTATTCTACCGCCAAGCAGTAATGTGCAAACAGTACTGTGTTCCGGTTTGAAGGGCAATGTCTCCATAGAAATTACAGGGCTTAGAGATATAACATCTTCGATCTCTGGGTGACGAGCGCAGTGCAGTGCTAGGTAATGATTTGGACTCTTCATGTTCCAATAGCTGCGTGTCACTGTGCTGCTATGTGGCAGGTATGTTGCTTACCATCAGGCACATATCATGTTCGTCTCGCCACGCTTTATTAAAAAAAAAGTCTGGAATAGCCTTTATCTATACTAATTTATAGGTACTAAATATTATAAAGAAAGGTTTATAAAATATTATAGGCTTTTCCGAGCGCTTGGTCTACGCGACGCGTGACCAATATGCTGGCGTTTATTTGGCCCAACGCCAAACGCATAAACATTGCCATTCAGCGTGGTAATGCCGCCAGCATACTGGGTACGCTTCCGATTGATCGTGGGCTGGAACATCTTGATTATCTGTAGACTTTTATTGGTCTATGGATAATTCAGGTGTGCTTAGTTTTAGTGCTTATGTAAGTAGTTGGGGTAGACGAGTTTTGGAGTGGAGACCGCGATACCGATAGGCCGATAGGGTATGTATTATGTACCACGGGCGAAGCCGGGGCGGACTGCCAGTCCTTCATAAATGCAGAGGTATTTTCGAACTTTTCTATATAGTACTCGGATGGACGCGAGTAAGTACATTCTAGTAAAATTAAACATGCAAGATATGAAACCAATAAGACCGTTGGAAACAACTGTTGCCTTATCGCTCAAATAAATTGAATATTAAATTGAGATGGTGGTCCAATGCAGGCTCATAAACATGAATATACCTATAAACAAACAGACGAAATATACCTATAATAGAAGAAGGTACTTCTCCACGTGCAACGACACGCTTTATTTGAATGGGGCGTTTTCCAGACGCAAAAAGATCTGTCAAAGTCAGTCCCCAATTTCACGATTGGTGGCGCCAATGTTTTATTTTGTTAGAGAAATTTCACAAAAACAAACAGTGTTGCCACACTTGGCAAAATTTCGAACTATTTTTGACAAGTCAATTTGCATCTGGAAAACGCCTCATTGCATCTAGCTCGTGCGCCGTACAATGAAAAGAGATAGAAAAGAGAGAGAGAGAGAGAGACGCAGCGCTACGCAACGCTAGTTTTGTCGACACGAAGCTAGAAGTACTAGCTTGCTAGCTTACGAATACTAGCTTGCCATCCTTGCTTGAAAAACTAGCCTCGCGTAGCTGCATTACAGCAGGACGTCTACGTCTACTCTAGTTAGAGTATGCAACGTCAAACAATGTTGTAACGAACGAAACGAAGTAGAACGAGAGTAGGAAAGTTGCGCGTTTTTTTTTAGAAATTACGTTTTCGTAGAAATAGAGTAGACGTCCAGGACGTCTACTCTGTAGGACGTCTACTCTGTTTCTATGAAAACGAAATTAAAAAAAAAAACTCGCGACTTTCCTACTCTTATTCTACTTCGTTTTGTCCGATACAACAATGTTTGACGTTTAAATGTTCTAAGCATACTCTAATTAGAGTAGGCTTAGAACATTTAAACGGACAAAACAATGGATAGAAGTAGAATAGGAGTTGGAAAATCGCGAGTTTATTTCGAAATTCCGTTTTCGTTGAATTAGAGTAGACGTGCTGGTCTACTACGAAAACAACCTCCGAATAATCGGATCCGACCGACAGCTGTCGGAATAATCCGTAAGGTAATTAAATGCTTTCCGAGTAAGGTTTACGACACAAAAACTGTCAAATCTATGTCGGTCGGAATTCGGAATGAACGAAACGCCCGATCCGATCAACCGACTGATTGTGTTTAGTGGTAAGAAATGTCCATAAGTTCGGCCGATATATCGTTTATCGGATTTTTAGTAGACCTGCAGTAGTAGTTGATAGGACTAACATCGATAAGAGTGACATGTGACAGGAAATGTGGGAATGGAAGAGAGGCCTGAGCGAAAGCGCAAGGCGATACCAGTGTCAAATATGTATAAAATTATACGGAAATATTTTTTGTAAGAACGTTTCAATATTGTTCCATATGCAGAAAGTTGTACAAAATCGTGACGAAATGTTCCGAAAAGAACATCTTTCAAAGAGACGTATCATCCGACAACCCGCACTTGGTGAGCTGCACTCTTTGACATCACACTAAATGCATTTTTGAAGTGAAAACTTCTGTAGGCGCGCCTAGACAAATTTTTCGTGGGGGGTAAATTGGATTCTACCGTCACGCTCGGGTATGATAAGAAATCTTCGGGTAAACTCGGGACCTTGGCGATTGGGCATCTAGAAATGCGTCAGGCAATGGGAAATGCTGAAAGAGCGTGGCCTCGCCATCATGGCATGGCCATCTAGAAATGCGTGAATGGGAGATGCTGATGCATTTCTAGATGGCCATGACATGATGGCGAGGCCACGCCCTCCGGTGCACCCGTGTAGTTTCCAAGGTAAGCTATCAAATTCTGAGTTATAAGTTTTCACTTCTATCGGCAGTTCGTATGACTGCCAATTTTATTTTTTACAGGTAGAAGTAGCCGATCTACCTACTTATATGTATAACAAGCGGCGAAAATAATAGTCTGGTGCCGAAACGGTAGGTAAGAACACACTAACTTGTTTTAAAAAGTGTTTAAAGCTATTTCAGTTGTTCACTTCATTTAATCTTTTTCAAAACTAAATTTTGTATAAAATATTATATTCCGTCATTATTAAATTATTTTGAGACAGTATGAAACATCGAAATAAACCATGGATGTGCCCTGAGCACCTTGATATTGGTAATAAACTACGTCTAAGTATTTAGCTTAAGTTATTTACCACCCACCAATAGGGTACAATCCTCAACAAAACTAAGTAGCCCGTTAGTTAAATGGCCAAAAAATATTGTACACGTATTTTTTCTTTTGTTTCACAAACAAAAAATGACGAAGATACAGCGCTTCGAAGCTTCGTGTGACGTCACTTGTGAGTACGATTTTTACTCACGAGTGACGTCGCGACCCCCCACTCTCGAAGTTTGATGGTCTATATCTTTGACGATTTTTAATATTATGAAAAAACAAAAAATACGTGTCCAATATTTTTCCATGATCTGCTGACGGACTAATTAGGATGGCGTATTTTTGACCCAGTCCGGTACCCTAAAGGCTAGCGGCGAGATATGCTGTGGTTCTACTTATTTTGGCTGTTGACAACGAATAGTGATGGTAAAAACGTCCGGCGTTCACCACTTCCTGCAACCGACTAGAACGGAAAGAGTGAGCTCACTCTTCCCAACTATTTTCGGGAGGGCACATCCAATGGTTTATATCGATGGTAGGTATGAAAGGTTAAAAGATTTCGCCCAAGTAATTCAACGCAATGACCAAAATCCAAAGCGATGTTACATTTCATAGAAAACTACAGACTTAAAATGCTGGTGGTTAAACACTCACAAAGTAAACAAGAAAACATGAGAAAGATGCCACGATCATAATAGAGAGTATAATATTGGAGATATTGCGTATTTTAACAGAATTATCTGAAGACGGAAAGGCCCATACAACACAAGAAAACGCTCGCGAACAAAAACCGAACGTTCCCACATGCGGAGCGAACAATGACATCGGAAAGTTGCGGGAGAACCGTAGAGTTACCGAAGAAAGTTGATCGACTGCATCCACCAACACCGCACTAACGGCGACAAGGACATAACTATAACACGCGATAACTGCATCCCTTTCCAACGTACTGTTAAATAATTGCAAGTTTCCCGGCAAGTGGCAACACCGCGGAACGCGATTCAACCGTGAACTGAGCAAAAACTTACCGCGCAGAGAAATTTCCTTCACGTACCAGTTTTTGTCGTATGAAATTACTGTACATAACGGATCACTTTTTGCTACGTTACAATTTAAAACGCTGAAGAGATATTTAATGATCACATCGCAAGTAACGCGCCGACGATACTCAACTGCAACAATAAAGTTGTTCTGGAAAAACACCATTTTCGGCGGAAAGTTGGCAAGCTTTTCAACTTTAGGCTTTAAAATGCCAACATTTTCATTTGTACTTTTATTTGATTACTACTGCGGGTTTACACTTATTTATTTTGTATATTTTATTCTAATACGTACTTAAATGCAACTGTTATCGATTGCGATGTAATGTAATGTTAATGATTGCTGTAGGTATCAATCCATCAGAAGTCTTTTATTGTATTACTGCTTCCTTGTATTATGTGAAGGGTGTACACATTGTAAAACGTATGATATTCAGTTAGGACCGGTGTAACGCATCAGACCGAAATCCAATACAAACAGGTAGGGTTAGATCTGCTTGCCGTGTGCCGACAAGCGGAGTTTAGCGGAGTGCGCCCGGTTGCGGTGGCTGGCAGCGTGGCAGCACGTGCCCTGCGCTGCCGTCTCCCATGCTGTGGTTGCCATGGCTCGGCGGCACGGAGCACGGAGCGGAGTGCCGATAGCGGGATTAGCGGCCAGCGGGAGCTCCTCGGTGGGTCTCGGCGCTCCTCGGCCGTCTCCGTGCCCTCGCTCGGACGTGATTGCGATATCTACGAGAGCGAATGAGACCTCGGTCCCCCTCCACCCGCCCGCCGACGACTCCTTCCTACCCCACTCACACTCAGTCTGCTTCGAGATCTCTTCGTGAGCGGTCGTATCGCTGTACGCTCGTGTCGTTTCACCCGTCTTTTGATTCGTGTGTTCCCCTCGAATGAGCTCAAAACTCTTGAATATTTCCACAAAAACTTGACGATACGCTCGGTGCTTCTCCGATTTCGTGACTACAATTTGTGTGGAATTGGTGACAGTGAAGTGGGGCTGGTCGCGCTACGTCGTCGTCGTGCCTGAGTTGGCGTCGTCCCTCCGATTCTCGCGAGGTAAACGCCGAGACTTCTGAGAGCCTTCGTATACGTGTCCAGAAACCGGATTGCGGTGCCGTGCTTGTTGTGTAAATCTATTTGCAAAATCCCAGTGCAGAGTAATTGGATTTGTCGTTCGCCACAAGTAGCATCGGAGCTGAACGTGGCTCGAGAGACTTTTACCGTTAGTCGAGACGTCGTTCGCCGCGGTCGATGCCTGCTCGCGGAGTTCTTGTCAGGCAATTAACTTCTGAAATGTTATAACATAAAACCGTATCCAGTTCGGTATACCGCAACGCTGTCGTTGCCCATAACCCCAAGATACAAGTGAGGAAATCTTTACCGTATTAGCATGTTTCAATGCCATTATCTTGATAAAGGCCGTTACGTATGCGGAAACGACGATGTCGACGAGCAGCCAATGAACAGTTTTATTGTTCCTCAATCATCGAGAGTTGAACATCTGGCCTTTGTTAGATTAATATGTTCAAAGAAAATAATCATACTCTCATTGATTTGAAACGGCTTATTCAGAAAAGATTAGGAATAATAGACTGAAACTAATTAGAAGGTCTATTTTATTCTGAAACCTAAGACAAAATGTTCTCCAGTAATGGGCGTGGCAAATGTCCAAGTGCTTCAAGGCTCACGGGGACTGGTTTTTAAATCGTTCTATATGAGTGTGCCCACTTGAGAAATTTCAACATCATCGACGAGCGTTGGGTCACCACTTAGCTCTCACGATTGCGTTCAATCTGTTAACCATTTGATGGAGGATGGTCGTAAAAACTTCAGAACTGTGCCTTCAGCGCAGTGGTTGAAAACACACAGTTTTTTCAGTGATTAATCGACGTAGAAAGTTTTAGTGAAGAGGCATCATTACAGCTGTTGTTGAAACAATCAGTTGGCCCATCTGGAACTTTCTAAAGTTTTTCAATCATGCTGATGAATCAGCTAAAACGAACCCTCATGCCGTACGAATAACAGGTGTAGAAATCATTGTTTAACTTTTCAGACGGTGGATTTTGGCGAAAACTTTTTACGTACTGCTAGCGAACGTCGACGTTAGCGATAAGTAATTAAAGTATCATGTTCTTTCTTGACATTAAGTCTAATTTTAGAGTGATATATGCCACGCTTGAGTGGCGGGCGTTGGTGCCAACGAAGTAGGTCGCGATATTTGCGCGCTATCTGTACCTGCCGGCCCGTGCGCTGCGCACTCGCTGACTATCGTCAATGACAGCGGCGAAGGACGCGAATCCCAGTGAAATAGGCCACCTCGATAACTGAGTAAACAAATACCTACAAAGTCAGAAGAGATAAATGAAACATCTTCTCGTGATTTATCTCACAAGTCGTTCAATTTAAATGGAAAAGTATTAGATGATACTTCTACGCTAAGGTTCATGTCTTTGATTAATTAAATATCTGTTTGATTAATCGTATCACCGATGAAATTCGAGGAATTCTCCAGCGAAGCGGGTCAAACACCCGAAATAACGTGGCCGGAAGCTTTGTGATTCACGATTGCATTTCGCTGTCTGCTCGCTTGTTATTTCTATACGAACTATTACTTTATTGCGAACGAATTTCAAGATTGTGAAATTGTTTTTACTTTTCTCGCTAACATTTTGAACAAAAGAGTACGTAGTAAACAATGCCAAATCTAATAAGACTTGTGATTGATCGGTAGACAATGGGGCCCTTCTGTTGGTTTCCTGACAATACGGAGGCAGTGAACGACCGAAATAATAGCGTGAAAGATAATTTCTCTGCTGGGCCGATGTCGTCAGCTGATAGGCAGGGGTCGTCGCCCGCGACTTTGTCTCGCCCGCTGTTACCCGCACTCACCCTGCCGACGTAGGGTCGATAGGCTATCGAATATTTTTATAGCCACGATTCGCCTGACATTCGATTATTCTTCTGACCTTTCGAAACGATCAATCGGCAACGATATTGATTATTTTAGCCTCGATTATAATTACGACCATTGGAATTTCAGGAACTTAAGTGTATAGTATAGTTAGTAAACAAAATATTGAAGGAACACCTATCGAAATAAAATGAAACATGTACCTACCTATATTAATTGGTAACAGGTAAATGATAAGTCTATTTTGAAATGATCGCGAGAAGTTTGTTCGAAGATAAGAAAAAAATGCAATATCATCATAACATAACATTAATGAATATCAGAAATACCTAGTCAGAATGTCTAAATTTGATAGAAACGAACAAACACCTACGATTCTCTTTATCAATAGGTTAAAATGCAGATAAAAAAACAAATTAGGAACGCAGTCCGTATTTAAAATATAGATAGGTATAAACTAATGAAACGTCAGTGCATTATAAAAGGAAGCAGACAATGGTATCTGGTGACGTCACGTCCCGCCAACTAGCCGGCAAGGTTAGCCGAACCTCGGGCAATTGGCGAAGATTGCACGCCTCCATGATTCACGATAACTCGCACATCTGACAGCTTCAGATTAATGGCTACTAAAGACGGGGGAACTATTATTTTGTGTGTTAAACCCTGTTCAGATGTTCTTTTGTGAGTTTCGTAGTGTTTTTTTTTAATTTAAATTTGCCACAGACTCCCGAGTCCGTGACTTTTGTCATTTCAAATCTTTCGTAGTGTTCAAAACCTTACGCGCGTAACTTCCCGGCGTATAACAGTATCAGGAGCGATTCTCTACCTACCTACTTATTAGAATTTTGTAACAGTGAATTTGAATGTTTTATTATGGTAAGTGACACAACACGAAATATATTTGTATTTTGAAACGTGTTTGTTATTCATCTATGCGAAATGTTTGATCTCTGACGGTATTGAGAGAGTTTTGGCAATGTTTGAACATACTGGTTCATCAAGAAAATGGAGATAAAATTTTAAATTCATAGGTATGTCGAATATTTACTTTCAAAGTTTTTTTGATATATTTCAGATCATAATAGTTCTAAATTTTACATTTACGGTAAGCTGGCTAGATATTGTGAGTAAAAAACATTAAAATAGATAGATTGCCTTTGAAAATTGCATTTAATGACATATAAACAAAAAAAATAATTCTTAAAAACATAGTAACAAATGGTGGACATATCGCTGAAAGCGTTTCCGGCAGACGTGGGATGGAAAAACAATTACAACAAACAACAAAGTAAAATTGTAACTGGCTACATAACGAGTAGTAAAAAAGCTTTTTTTCGCAAATATAATAACCTGTCCACAATTTTTGACAAATAAACAATTTTGTCGAACAAAATGAAATATTAACACCAGAACAATTATTTGGGTGCAAAAAAATGCGTTGAATGATCGAGGACTTTGCCGTCGTTAAATAGTGGGACACGATAAAGATCCTGTAATAAACAAAACTAAGTAGTTGTAGGTAATTTCGGCAAGTTTTTTTTGCATTTTACAAACACTAAAATAAATAAATAGACCTTTATGTTTTCGAATCCAGAACACTAAGTCAGTGTTCTGGATTGATGGCGCATGTATCGATGATCCGAGCTTTAGTAGAAAATGCGAATATTGACCTTGTTGAAGAGTGTGCTATTTATATTTACAAACGGGAAATCTCTCTACCACGCACGGTAGCTCGGTACGTCTGCTTGCGAGTGTCGCACCCTCGCTTCTTGCCAAATTGTGAGGAACATTGCTCCGCTCGTATTTACTGCGTTTGTCGACGAATTATTGGCAAAGACTGATATCTATAGACACTGAAGATCTCATATCTTATTACAATTATTCTAATTAGATAGTAAGGTGTACAATTCGTAATAAATCTCTGTGTCTTTACCGGTAGCTGAAGTACAAATACTTTCATCTACTAATAGTGCGTAAACGCTAGCAAATCTTAAGAGGCTACTCTGGTATTTTAAGACAATCGATGTGTTTTTTTTTCGTTTATTATCAGACGTTACACCTATGTTGTTTCATGAAGTGTGTTCCCCGTGTACTCTTCACCAAGTGACGTTTAGATCTTGTTTGTGTGACTTGTTGATTGTAGAAGGAATAGCGGACAGTGCAGCAACCATTTATGCATTGCGAAAACCCACGACCAGGTCAAGAGTGATTGCGGAGTGCCACTCTGTTCTACAACGCCTCGCACTCACTAATACTGTCACAGTGAGTGGACAAAAAGCCACGGCGTTTGCCGTGGAAATAAAAAAGCGGACTGCCAAAGAAGGTGCAAAGAAGAAGAATATCAAGGCAGACATAGCAGAACTGTGCAAGCCAACTGCGTCAGAAACACGGAATCTGCTATGTCTACACACAGAAAAAGAACAGCAAAAACTATGGGATAAATCTACTAAGTGCAAACACACAAGAACTGTGCTCCCGCTCATAGAAAGAAAAGTAACAAATAAGCTGCTGGATCTGACAAGATCTGATCTTCGTCTGGTGATAGGTCTAATCACAGGCCACTGTGAGCTGAACTATCATCTCCACAGAATAGGATTTACCGACAGCCCCCTATGTAGGGGCTGTTTGCAGGAGAATGAAACTGTGGAGCATGTGCTTTTGCGTTGTGAAGCCACAGGAAGTATTAGATCTAGATCGGAACTACTTGAGGAAACTCCAAATCAATTACATCACATTACATCTGACGAAATGGGACTGGAACTGATATGCCAGCGACCCAAGGCTGTCCTCCGCTATTTTAAGGAGCTCGGCTGGTTTGGGTAGGCTGGCAGGGGGGAAGTGCACAATACACCCTTAGCGGGACGTCAGTGCAATCACCCCCATCCTGAATTAGAATTAGAATTAGAAGGAATAGCGCGGAATCAAGGTATGCAATTGCTGTGCATATTTTGCAAAATGTGTCTGATAAAATACCGAGAGTCATGTGGCCTTGCAGCGATACTACAAGGCTTTGCGACCGGGGCATAACCAGAGTTTCGTCAACTAACAGTGTCTTATTGCGGAGGCGGTAATAATTCTCGTATATCTATCATAAACTTCTAAGAATACAAAACACGTTTCTTAAAAAAAAAAAACAACCCCAAAACTGGAACAAAGACGGAACTTTTTAAAGATGGAACACTATTAGCCCAAACTTCGCGCATACTTTTTTAATAAAGTAAAGAACGACGGGGCGAGAACAACATGTGCCTGATTGCACATGAAAACGTTCCATATACTTACCATAAAGGTCCTTCACCTCTTTAGCGGTAGCTGTACGGGAAAGTACCTTTGCCAGTTGGTAGGTTTATCATATCATTACATAACATACCAGTCACCACCGTGTAGGTACATAGCAAACAGTAGTACTGGTTTGTTTGAAGGTTTACTATCGACGGTACTGCTGCCAATGAAATCACCGATCAGCGAGACGAACTGTTATGTTTTGTAAACAAAATTTTATTGCATTCCTTAATAGCTCGTTGTCAATATTATTATTTATAAGATGTATTGCATAGATCTAGTAATTAATTTTGATCCAGACGGTTATAGGCACAGAAATCTAAATAATTATTTAAATAATTATTATTAGATTTCTGTGGTTATAGGTAACCTAGTAGTAAAAGTGTATTAGGCTTGTAGAATAACATAAATTGGTGATGATAGATAGATGGAGGAAAAAATATGTCGTATTTTTAATTTTCATTTCTCCATTAAAATTAAAGAGGTTTGGGTACCTTTGTATGGAGTATTGGCGTATTTTATTTAGCGGCCAAAGATTTTTTGTTACTTGTAACATTACCTTTTTCCCTTAGGGATATTTCTTCTTTCCCATTTGCTGCGAGTAATATCGGAGCCGAGTTGTGGCCTTTCAAAGTTTTCTTTTATTATGAGAAATACAACGCCTTCGTTTCGATATAGCTCAGAGAAATGTGTCTTAATTAACGTTTACTCATTTTATACTGTGTTCTTTCAAAATATGCAAGTTTCAATAATGTCCGCGGAAATTTAAAAATGACTCCAACTTTGCCCAAACCCTTTAATTATTGCCACTTGTGGTGAAATTGAGAACAATACTATTTTGTACAGGTCTCAGAGTTCATCAGAAACAAATTGTATTAAAAAAGAAACATACGTCCCATTGTTAATGATATCGCGCAGTATTTTATGATTATTATTTTTAAACGATTTGAAGGAAAATATCACGGAAAATCACATAAAACAACGAACTCGGGTCATCGTATCCTGAACGATAGAAGTAAGCACTCGTGTCAATACAGTATGTTATTGCTAAATTAGTAGTTTAATAAATTAATGAATTTATTCGGAACAGGAGCTAATAGCTTACGATAATAATGACGTATTCCAGGCTGATTTCGACGACTGTTTTGCGTAAATTTATATGTTAGTAGACGCATTCTCGCATGAAATTTCATCATAATCAGCCAACATTCGTCCACTGCTGGACATAGGCCTCTCCAATGATACGCCACTCGGCCCGATCCTCGGCTTTACGTTTCCAACTGCCACCAGCTGCCTTCCGTAAATCGTCACTCCACCTAGTTTCAGGGCGTCCTACACTACGTTTGCCGATTCGCGGTCTCCACTCCAGAACTCGTCTACCCCAACGGTTATCGGTTCTGCGACAGATATGACCAGCCCACTGCCACTTCAGCTTGCTGATGCGCTGAGCTATGTCGGTGACTTTGGTTCTCTGACGGATGACTTCATTACGAATACAATCCCTCAGAGAAACTCCAAGCATTACCCCTTTCCATAGCTCGCTGAGCGACTTTGAATTTTCGGACTGCTTTTACTGTTAGTGTCCACGTTTCAGCACCGTAGGTCATAACAGGTAGGACGCACTGATTATACACTTTTGTCTTCAGACATTGTGGGATGGGTGACGAGAAGACTCGACGAAGTTTTCCGAACGCTGCCCAACCTAGCTGAATTCTCCTCATGGCTTCACTCTCAAAGCTATTTTTACCCAGTTCGAGCGTCTGTCCTAGGTAAACATATCTTCGAACAATCTCTAGAGTGGTTCCATTTACGGCAATCGGTCCCGGAGCAACGAACTCTTTGCACATGACTTTGGTTTTGTCCAAGTTCATCCGGAGACCGATGCGTTGCGAAGAGTTGGCCAAGCTGTCCAGCATTCGTTGCAAGTCTTCCAGCGATTCAGCCATCATGACGATATCGTCTGCAAATCCTAGGTGAGAGATGCATTCGCCATTAATGTTGATACCACGTCCAGCCCAATCCAGCGTCTTAAACATATCCACTAGTGCGTTGGAGAACAATTTCGGGGAAATTACATCCCCTTGTCTCACGCCTCGATGGAGAGGAATATGTTTCGTCTGCTGGTTTTGAACTTGGACTGTCATCGTAGCGGCGTCATATATACACCTCATCACCTCGATGTATCGCCAGTCAACTTGGCATCGCTGCAAAGACTCCAGAACAGCCCAGGTCTCGACGGAGTCAAATGCCTTTTCATAGTCCACAAACGCTAAACAAAGGGGCCGATTGTACTCCTTTGTCTTCTGTACAATCTGCCGCACCGTGTGGATGTGGTCTATGGTGCTATAACCACTTCGAAACCCGGCCTGTTCCGGGGGCTGAAACTCGTCGAGTCTTCGGGCGAGACGGTTCGTGATAACTCTCGAAAACAACTTATAGACATGGCTCAGAAGAGATATGGGGCGATAATTCTTCAAAAGGGTTTTGTCACCCTTTTTGAAGAAGAAGACGACCACGCTTCTGTGCCATGCCTCTGGAGTTCTCCCGATGAAGAGGACGTCATTAAACAGCACTTGGAGCTCTTTTATAAGTGGGGCTCCACCAGCCTTTAAGAGTTCTGTAGTAATTCCGTCCTCACCCGCGGCTTTTCCATTTTTAAGTTGCCCAAGAGCCATCACGATTTCGTCGAGACTTATCTCAGGCAGGTCTTCTGTATAGTGGCGAGTCAGAGTGGCTCTTCTGTCTTCCTGTGTTGCATGAAATTTATACATATATATACCTATACCAAATGTCACAAAAAGGAAACTCATTTAATTATTAGAGGATAGTAAGTCTTAAATTAAAAAGAAAACGAAACACACTGTGTAATCCAGATCGGAAACAATGTTGCGGCAGGCCTAAAAAGCGTTGGCGGGACGACCTAGACCCATACCAGGAGAGCTGGCCTGTTATGGCTTATAGGTCTAGAAAGATACAAGCGGAAACATTTAGACATATCGGGCTCTTAGTAAATAATAAAAGTAATATTATTAGGATTTTTATTGTAATTAACACTCTAAAAGCAATTTGACAATAAACTACAGTTTATTAGGAGATTTATTAGCGAAAGAATCCATTAGTCATCACTAATAGAATTAACTACTGAAAGCGCAGTATAAATCTTTCACGCTTGGAAAGAAACATTGTTTCAAATTGCTAACGGCTATAATTTAGGAATAAAATACAAATTACTATGTCAATGCAAACAACTTAAAGTTATGACGACGTTCATCCACCAAGTCGCTAAAAAGTGCCGCTTGAGAGCCTCCGCCCATAGGTATTTGAACCCAACAAAGTCGCGCTGAGGGCCTATCGCCTAAAATTGTAATCGGTTTTGCCATTGGCATTTAATAAATTAACAAAAAATGCTATTAAATGAACGGGACACTAGTCTAAAAACTACCCTATAAATGGACGGGCCGCTAATATTCACTAAATTTAGATTTGGCAGCGTAGTTTGCAGACCCAAATTAGGGAGCTCCCATATCTTAGACGCTCTGTCATCAGTCCAATTTATTATGATAGCATAGTTACTTTCAGAAATGAATACGAATACTCAAAATCCTCCAAATAAAAAATGCGGAGCAATAGAAAACGATTTCAGTAAAATGTGTAGAATGTAGAAGTGAGGGATTGTTTCGATAACTGTTATTCAACCGCACAAAATATAGCTAATATAACGAAATGCTTGTCTTCAATTTATAACTCGTTAAAAACCGGTTTAGAAGGAAGGTAAAATTAGTAACTAACGAGTAGGTACTTAGTAGAAGTAGTTAGTCGGTACGTCGGTAGTATGTAGTATGTCGGGTAATCAGGTCATAGGTATTTATGACACACATAGAGGTATTATACAATCTACAATGTGCGTATTGTACGTAAATTGGTCTAGACTTTCTGGTTCTGGCTAGAAAATAATCGCGGTAAATATACCTTAATGTAATGAGGACTAGGTTTACAATGCTACTTAATCGAACCTAACCGTTTTTGACCGAATTACATTTAACAACAATGTTCTTCTTATTTTTATTCTTTAATTCGAAATCAACAGTTCTTGTTTCAGATAAGACACTATAACGATACTAATGATTAATTAGTTATATAAGCTGTAAAATCCCATATGTTCTAATTAATGCGTCACCGTTGCCTTGGAGGCAAAGCTTAGGCGAGTGTCCCCACCTCCAGGTTCGAGGAACGCGCTCTACACCACGAGCGTCTTTCTGGAAATAACTACTTAACGTTCCCAAGTCTTTCCGATCTCAGCTCAGAACTTCTACACGCACTGCTCCGAGGAACGTGCATAAAAGTTTCCACCACGGCAGGGATTAGCGACCAGTCCACAAGATCCCACCGAGGGCAGTTCTGTTATTGACTGATCCCCAGGGTCCAGGGTGCACCACGTGGAGGTTCCCAAGCCTGACACCTGAGATACCTAGTTACCAATACAAGCTTTGCTTCGTTTCGGGCTAGATAGGCTTGTGTCAAGAATAAAAATAAATAAATAAATAAATGTTGGTGGACAATTCACACACAACACCATCTGACCCCAAACTAAGCAAAGCTTGTATGATGGCAGCCAGATAGCTGATATAATACTCATATAGTTTTAAATACATACTTATTATACATAGAAACATCCAGACACAGTGCAAACATTTGAATTCATCACACAAATATTTGCACTGGGTGGGAATCGAACCCACGACCTTCGGCTTCGCAGGCAGAGCTACTACCAACTAAGCCACGAGGCCAGTCAATCAAGAATGTCCACAAACATCAATTAAATTAATAGAAACATTCAGGCAGGTGGTTAAAAGTGACCTCAATTTTAATTGTTCTTGCCAAAGAATTAGGCAAGTCGTAAATACGTGCTTTACTACGTTTTTATGCAACACGGAAGAGATCTTCGCGAGTTTGCATGATTAAAATCTCGTGTGCATGCAACGCGACGTAACTTCCGGTTCGGGCTGCGCAGGCGCAGCGTTCGTTGCGAAACTTGCGCGGGCGGCCAAGTAGGGCTGCACTACCACGGTCAAACAACGGTTGATTTAGAATCAGTAGCCTGAATACGGTGACACATATGCCAAACTTACTGCATTATTATATACATTAATGTACATATAACTTAATAAAACAACAACTAATATATAAATAATTTGTAAAATACCACTAATAACTGCTTTAATAGTAGTTATTTCGTAGACAACTTAGTTTGACGGTTTCAAAATAGACAAAAAATACTTACTTATAAAAAACAAAAATGAAAACATAACCTTAGATCGTCAACGGTGGTGGGGTGGATTAATTGCTGTTATTGTCAGTAAACATTTTACTATTTCCATTTTTCCCATAACGAGCATTAAATATTTTGTCAATCTACGATTATAACATGTTTCCGCAATTAACTGTGTACTAGCTAGTCATTCAGTAAACACAGTAGTGTATGACTAGTCGTGCAGGTTGCGGGTGACTATCGCATCGGCCACTTTCACCCGCAACCCGCAACCTGCCATCCGCCATCTTGGCAAATGGCGCCGCGAGCGCAACACGACGTTTATTAACATTACGTCTCAAATAATACGGTTTTTAAATGTAAATCTTTTGCAGCCGAAACTGGCACAACGCGAAACTGTGTCATGGCCGAGGAGTAAAAAAACTCAGTTTGGTTGTACCTACTCATCAATGCCAGCAATATCAATTTGATTCGCAAAAGTTGGGACATGGCGTGGCTGTGTTTCGAAACATCTTTAAGGTAATAAAGGAAAACAACCTTGTAAAGATATTGTTGACTTTCTTCTGGACATAATTTGGTAAATAAATGTCTCACAAATTAAATAAATTTTATATCGACAGCAAACAATTTTGTTCAATATATAAGGCCAATAATGTCCAATAAATAAGGCCGATACGATACCTAAGCATAAATCAAAGATGAATTGAGAATTTAACACAACTAGACACGTACTTAAGTGATTACCTACTTACATATTATATATATTATAGTGAGCCGTAACTTGGTAAAGGTAAATAGATGGATCTGTTTGAAATAACATTTGATTTAACTTAGCGATCCCTGAGTTTCAAAGCTTCACGTGAAGGTTGCCAAAAATCTTTCAAAGTCAACTTTCTCTCCAATAATTTTACTTGACTAATGTAAGTACCTAGTCGGTACATAATTTACGATATATCGTTCGTATACTTCACGTAGGTAGGAAGTGTGTTTTATTTTTTCTTACGTTCGTTTAAAATCGAAATCTTAAAATAAAAAAGCATTGAACTAAACGTTATGTTTGTACCAAAACTTTCAAATCTAACTGCTAACTTAGCCGTCAAATAGGCATATCCTATTATTTACTTGAACTATTTTTTAGCTCATCTGAAAATGTCTTATTGCTGTACAATGTTGGAGAGTTACTTAGTACTTACTTACTGGTAGTTTAAGTCAGTAACGGTTTCCTTAAATGTTATTACTTAATTATTTTTACCATCGATATAAACTATGGGTTTTTACACATTATATTTGAAGACGATAAAACATTATTCGGACCCTACCACATCATGAAACATTTACCGAGACTGAGATGACATAGCTCAATCAAAAATCCGTTGGCATTAGAATAGTCGTAACGGAACCAGACAAGAAAAACCTGTAGTCATTTCTAAGCCAAACCCGTTAGGTACAAGAAGATTGTTACAACAGCGGCAAACAAAATGCCCTTTCAGACTCAATAACATCGTAATATTAGCAAAAACGCTCTAATTAGTTTTAGGCCGATGTTCAACGATCCCCTTCAGTCGTCTCTAAGCCTCCCGAGGGCTTATGAAATGTTATTTAGTGAGATAGGCCTTTATTCAGATAGGACCTTATTCCGCAAGAGGACGAAAGGGCGGACGATGTCGTTAACTCGAGCCAGACTGTGTATTATATTGTTATGCTTGTGTTATACTTGTGGAACTAGTTTTTAGTAGTATGCAAGCGGTTGCCCGCGGTTATACTCGGATTTTTTTTATTCTTAAAGTTTTTGCTCAACACTTTTTGTATCTATTTATTTTGTTATAACTGAATCGTATAGAAAAACAGGTATTTAGGAGTATTTATCATAAACACATGTTTTCATATACCTACAATGTATCCTAGAATTACAAATTATTTTTGGAGCACAACTCGGCTCAACGAGACATCGCTTATAATGTGAAAACGCCGAGCACAGTGTAAACATATCTGTCGAAATCAGACTTGAATGTACTATTCAAGATTTAATAATAATGTTATACGACAACAGACAGCTGTTATAATGTAACTGGTACCATCATCATCCGCCTATCCTAGTCCACTGCTGGACAAAGACGTTTTTCCTGTGTCACCACTTTGTCCTCAGTCTTACGTATCCACCCGCTGCCTACTACGTATTTGTCATTGTTTATAGTCTCTCAGAGTTTCCAACACAGCATTTGCCGATTCGCGGTCTCTACTCAAGAACAAATTCTGCGATAGGTATCAACGACCCATTGCAACTTTAGTGTGCTAATGCGTTAAAGTATGTCGGTAACCTTGGTTCTATGACGGACAGAGCGTTTGAAAACAATTTGGGGAAATCACGTCCCCTTGTCCCACGTCTCAACTTCATCTCGACATAGATAGATAATTATGTTTCGTGTGCTAGTTTTATACTTGGACTGTCATCGTTGCGGCGTCATATCATCTCGATATATCGCCAATAGACTTGACACCGTTGCGCTGTAAGAATTCCAGAACAGCCCATATATCTCAAAGGCAACAACGAATCATAGGACCCAAATTATACTCTTTAACTCTGTACAACCCGCATCGAAATTCTGCCTATTCTAGGGGTTGAAATTCGGTGAGTCCTCGCATGAGACGGCTCGTGATAATCCTTGAAAACAGCCTGTAGACGTGGTTTAGCAAAGATTTAGGCCGATAACTCTACAAAAAACTTTTATCACCAGTTTTGAAGAACAAAATGATCAAGATTTTGTACCACATCTTTGGTGCTATCTCGTTAAAGGCAGTATTAAACAACCCTGTTGAATACTCTTCGAGCTCTTTTATCTGTAGTATTCCACCTAATTTTTAGTGGTACCTTCCGCCGCGTCTTACCCGTTGTTAAACCGTTAAAGTAGGTACTAAAACGAATACAAACAGTATTACAATCAGAAAACATGTGTATTTTTATATTTTTTGTCATGATTACACGAAATGAGACAAACATTAAAGCAGTTAAATTAATTATTGTACAAATACTCTAGAATGTAAATTAACAATTATGTTTATCGTTACAGGTCCTCACAAATGTTGGAACCAATTAACCATCGTTAAAGATAACAAGTCTCAAGTAAATTGGTAAGTTTAAATTAAACATAAACGTTTACTTTAGATACACTCAATACTTTTACTAGGTAGACTAAGCTGTCCTCATTTCGATAGTTATAAAGTTTATATTATTAGGTACATAACATTTGAAGAGGCTGAAACAAACGTGAGTAAGTGAAGCCTGTCATGAACTAAATTGCTTTTGGAATTGCTATTGTCCTGCCTTTGATTTCGAAGAAAATTAAAGGAAGATACATCGATATAAATCGTTGGGAACAAAGATATCAAAAGCAAAGTGTTAGTCTCAAAAACTTTAAAACACACAACTAAGCTTTTATTAGTGTGAGAGGTTACGGTCACCTGACCGCACTTCGGTGAGACGACAGTGTTTTTCTCTTCCGGTCCATTCTTTTATCATTTGGACAATGGAGTTTTTACTACGGAAACGTTTTGTGGAATTTGTCGGATGAGTAAAACTTTTTTCATAGTTTGTGCCCATTGATAAAAAGTGGCGTAAAATTTTATGAGTTTTTTCCCGTATCTGTGTCATACCTACATCCATACAAGATTCCATGTGATCATCGTTGCAATAAGAACATAAAGCGCTTTCAGATACCTACTTGTTAGATATACTTGTAAAGAACAATGGCAGACTTCCATACTTTAAAATAGTTGAGACGAAATGATAGCGTCTATACATCAAAATATCTTAAAATGTTGAATGCCAGGCCCTGAGTAACATATGGAAAGATTTTTATCTTCAAAGGGCCTAGAAAAAAAGATATTTAACTTTGAAACTTTAATAAATTCGATAAGTCACAGACTAAATAGAGAGATTTGACAGAGATATTATGTATTACTGGCTGACATTGACATACCAGAGACACAATTTTTTTTTAATTTGCCTTTGGATATGGATACTAGTTCTTCAGCCGCAGTGACATAGGAGAATTTCTGAAGTTGCCATAACATTAAAATAGAATTATACCAATAGTTTTAACATTGATATTATTAATATTGCGGCAAGAAGTTTTAATTAAACTTATATCCACTACTATCTTATATTTTTTATTACTACTGATATTTTACAAACTAATGATAACCAACTCGAAAATAAAATATATTTTTGCCGTCATTATTGTTTTACAATTACTTCCAAAATAGCACGATTATAGTAAATGGTCATATTAAAAGTTATTTTAATCATATGAAAACCCAATAAATTGTAATATTTTTTGTGGCTTCTATTACCACATATATTTATTTGAAAAATCTTAGAAAAAATAATAAATACATTTCGTATAAACGTTATTTCTAGACGCTACCATGAAGCTAACTATTATTTTGCCATTGTTCTTTACATTTATTCCCTAAACATAAATTTTGATTATTTTTTTTATAAAAAAGCTATGGCTTATTATAGTCTGTAAGATCTCACTCAGACTCAGGGTAGCGATTCTAAATGCAATCCGAATGGTTCGGAATCGGAAAATCCCTGTCTCTATCATGCTAAACAGATAAGAGAAAGACCGAGAGATGAGATTCCGTGTCGGATGCAACCGAATGGATTTAGAATCGCTGCCCAGAAAGTCCCAAATTTCCGTTTGTTTCTGTTCCGCCGATGTGATTGTGGAATAGACATCTAAACTTCCACATTTATAAAATTTGTAGGAAGACATGTCTACAGAAACATTGTATTATGCACACCAGAAAAATATAGTGAAAATACTTACGTTACTTACGAGAATACCTAATGATATAAGTGGCGTGCCTGGAAGAGACCGTGGCTCTTCTAGGCAACCAATTACAGCAGGAACTTGGATAAGACGAACTACTCGTAGAGAGAAGAGAGTGAGGGTAGAGTGCGAAGAAACAAAAGAAAATAATAATTGGTTAAGTACTAAAATAATAATAATACTCGTAGCAAATAAGATAGATAGATAAACTCTTTATTGCACTAAATTAAAAACAAAACTGAAACAGAAAAAATTACCTAAAAATTTAGAACAATTGGCGACCTTATCGCTAAAAGCGATCTCTTTCAAGCAACCGTGGTATGGAAAGGGATTAAAAAATAAAGGAAGGTGGGAGTTCACAAACAAAGAGTACACTTTGTGTAAGATTGGTTTATTCAGAAAAATGCTTACCTAGCAACAATAGCCACTCGTAACAGACGATAGGCACTGAAAGGTCGTTAGCTAAGTAGCGTACACGCTTTCCACAAGTTGCTGATTCACATTAGGGTCATTATGTAACTAGCTGAGGCTAGCAAGTAAATTTCTACTGCAGCAATAAAGGGCAAAATTGCTTATTTGAAACTATGTTAAACGTTGGTATGCAACTTAATTATCTGTTGCGATTTTATTACTTATATCGTTTTATGTAGAGGCATTTTATGGAATAAATATTGATCGAAACTTAATAAAGGAATCAATTATTTATTAAACCATTGTGAGATCATTCAAATAGGTTAGAGTCCCGCCTTCACCTCTGAATAAAAGTGCAAATATAAAAGGTTATCATCACCGGAAAACTTCGTGAGGAACCGGCGTGTTCCAAGAAAAACATCGAGAACGTAGGTAGGTAGGCGTTTTCCGCCTACCTGCACTTTGCTAGCGTGGAACCTTCTCTCTCAAGGAGAATTTTCGTGAGAGAACGCCGCGAAACCTAAATAAGGGGGCTGCTTATGGAACCCTAAGTGAATAACACATTATTCATTATTATTTATTACTAGCGGCCCGCTCCGGCTTCGCTCGAATAATAACCTAGATATCAACGGCAACGCTATCTGCCGGGCTGATTTGTGAATCTAAACCTTCCAGGGCCCTACCCAAACGTACACAAAAAAAATCATTCAAATCGGTCCAGCCGTTTAGGAGGAGTTCACTAACAACGAAAAGTGGCATCAGAAAACGAGGTGTGCAAATAAGATGTAGAAAAATTGAAAGAATATATTTTCAAAATAGAATTTAATTGAAAAAATGCATAGATCTTAAATTACATATTAACTAAAATAATAATTAAAAAACTGCAAAGTGGCATTGATTTTTATATATATAGATTATTATTGATGGTTGCCTGGAAGAGGTTGCTCTTAGCAATAAGGCCGCCACTTGTGGTACTAGTTCATAAGTATTTCACTGTAATTTTATTAATTTGTCTGTATAACAATAAAGAGTTTCTATCTATCTATCTATTCTACTTTTATTCCTAGTCTTCAACTGCAAAGAATGGCGGGCACACCGTTTCGCACAACTTAGCTAATGATGTAGCTATAGTTAACTAGAGGATTATTTTAGTGGATGACGTCAGCGATACAGAACCGTAGGTACACGTTTTTACCTCCCACTGTCTATCGAGATGAAATATCTCGCCTACAGATAAGCCAGTGACATCTGCTCACCTTGGAGCGATATATTTATACATTTCTTTACGCGGAACTTTACGTAGGTCACTTTACGATTTCGTCTCTATGTAATTTACTTTTGAAAAACTTTGCCTGAAGCTTACGGACTTTCACTATAACATTGTCTTTCTATTCTATGACTATGGCATAAGGGCTAAGGCCTGTATACATGATGTGACATCTCTCTGTGATGGATAAAAGTATAAGAATAGAAGGAAGGGCTCTTTAAACTTGACACTTTATAGAACATTTTGAAAAAGTCTTTAGAACTTGAAAAGGCGTGTACAATAAGAACGTACCTACTAGCAGCGACCAGTGGTGTAACGGCTTGAAAACTACTAACTTAAGGTGCGTCCCCCAGCAAAACGAGTTTTTGTCCAGATTTAAGAGCTATCTACTCATTAGCCAAAACAAATATCAACTGGTAAAAAATACATTAAATTTCTACAACTTCTTGGCTTCAAAATGGTAGTTTTATTTTTTTGTTATTGAACTTATTGTTTAAATAATCGCTTCACAACGAAACCATGAAAAAATTTAATAATTGTAGTTATCATGCATCTTCTCGAAAATCGACCATTATTTTGATTTTGTACTTACACACCAACGGATAGACAATTCCATTACGAACATTTTGGTAGTTTATTTTTTTCAAAAGATCAAAATCTGATTTTATAAAGAGTTTATTGAGCGTAAAACAGCGACAAATCCTACTGTTTCTCTCTTGTTCTTTCTTGCGGTGTGCGATAAGGTAAGAAATACTCAATGTCATTTGCTCGGGGTAAGCCCTTAAAATGAATAAAACATAGTCTGTGTTAATATAGGTACCTAATGTACAACCTACCTACGTAGGTATTTAAACACGGGAATGCCGTACAAGAACGTAGTCCAAGAATATGCATCGAAATATCGAGGACTCGCTCCCCACTGTGTAACCACTATAAATATCTCGTAATTATTAATCCTGGTGTAATCTAAATATTAAGTAGATCAAACAATGACTATCACTAACATACAAAATTCAGTAACTTGCTAGAAACGTAAGTCCACAATTGTGGATGACAAATAACGTATAATTACAGATTTCACCGCCACGTGTTTGTCCTGTGCACACATAAATTTATCTTTTTATTCATCTTCTTTTTGCGTATTCATGACATACACGTGTAGGAACAAAAAACGTGACCAAACAAAAAATGTATTCTCTGTTACTTAACAAGAAATAAAACAATTTCATGAAAAGCTCTCGGACAAGAGTGTGCAGATGCGTGATTCGAGAAAAAATATGTCACAAAAAGATAACTCTCTTAACGACCCCAGTTGCTCGCTAGGCAGAAATAATGAACTTGACCCAGTAGGTCGACACTACTCCTATTTAATCTGTGGTCGAACCGAATGTGTTCCCCGTTCACTTGTTCACTTGTTCAGTTGTCCCCTCATACGACCTTCGCAAAACTTTCTATTTTACTTTGACTTTTTGCTCCTTATTTCTTTTGAAGTGTCGTTTCTTTTGATCCCTGTTTGTTACTGGGGACCGATTTTTTTATCCTATCTAAAGGTTGATTGTGTTCTATATCATTCAAATGTTTCGTAATTATGTACTGGCATAATAAATATTAAATACTAGGTATATCCAGGGTTTTTTTTATAGGGTACGTACCCAGTGCACTCAAAGGTAATATTGAAAAATTGCAATTGAAAATAATGAAAGGAATTGAAAATAAATCAATTTTGGTAAATTTTACGAAAAATTATGGACCTTTTAGTCCAATTCCATTCGAGAATTAGCTTGCCCCAAAAAAATAATTTACAAAATAAGCCTCCCCATAACTAGGTATGTTATTTTGATGTTTAAAACCTTAATGTCCTTTTTTGTTGACTTTGTTCCCAGAAGTATCTTCTCTCACTATTAAAAATAAGAAGCCTAGATTTAAAACCAATAACTCAAAGCACAGCGCAATTAAACACACAACGACTAACATGTACCTATTTAAACGTACGCCTTTATAAAATCATATTATTATTGACTTTTCTTTGATGTGATTTTTCGGTATCTGATTCATATCCGTTGTTTGAGATCGATCAACGGGTTTGTTTGCACCGCTGTCGTGGGCAGGATCGCAGGCTTCAATGTTGCTGTTGCCCACAATTCATATTATACAGGAATGCCTCCTGAATGTCTACTCTCTTTCTACGAAAACGTAATCTCGAAATAAACTCGCGACTTTCTAACTCCGATATTACTTCGATCCGTCGTTTAAATGTTCGTTAAATGTCCGTTTAAATGTTCTAAGCCTACTCTAATAATTAGAGTATGCTTAGAACATTTAAACAAACAATGTTGTATCGGACGAAACGAAGTAGAACGAGAGCAGGAAAGTCGCGAGTTTTTTTTTCGAAATTGCGTTTTCGTAGAAATTGAGTAGACGTCCTATTCTGAATTATGCCAGGAATGGTCCGAATAATAGGCCTTTTAGTGGATTACTATCTCGATGGGATCGTCGATCGAGATTGTAATATAAGATTCGGGATCAGTGGCGTAGTTTTGACCTGATTGATATCTCTCTTTACTCTACCAACGTAGAAGAGTTTGTGTCTTACAGACTCCAAAAAACAAGGAGGATGTTCTCAATTCAGCTGTATGTTTTTGAAGTGACACACCATACAAATATTTTTCGTGGGCTGTGAATGGGCCCACTGCTGGGACTCGGGGCCTTCTCTCGCAAGGAGAGAGTTAAGGCCATAATCCACCACGCTGGCCCAGTGCGGGTTGGTGTATGCCACATGACTTCGAAAGATTCTAGGTACATGTCGGTTTCCTCACGATGTTTTCCTTCACCGTTTTAAGTTAGCGGAATTACGCACATAACTTCGAAAAGACAGTGGTGCGTGCGGGGTTTGAACCCGGGGTCTCTGGATCGGCAGGCGCCGTTCTCCCGACTAGACCAGCCGTAACTACGTAAGCATCACGTAAAAGTAACTAAATAATATAGGTACTTACCTATTTCTGTCACGCGAAATATTGTAAATTATTATAATCTAATAACAGTACTCTGTATAATATTTCCTGTGTACATGTATGTGTATATGTACACACAAAATTGAAACAAACCTAAACTACCGTTAGATTATATTCTCGCGCGTTATATTGCAAACTGACGGTGATTGCAATTTTACGGTAACATTTACTTTAGTTATTCACGTCTCCCAAATCCTGTTGGTTGATTGAGCCGTGTCTGACGCACCAAATAATTCGCAGTTTCTCACATAGGTGAAACAACATAGCGTGTACCTAGGTCGGGTGTCGCGCCGGGGCCGGGGGTGCGGCCGAGGGCGCGGGGGGTGCAGGTCAATGACGCGCCGCGTCTGGTCGCAGCCCCCTCTGAACCAGTTACTCGGGCCGCGGGCCGTACCGTCATCTCCACCTAGTTTACAACGGTCGACGCGACGGTCCTACTACCGACCGACGGCGACCGATACAGACGGTTCTTGTACGATTTTGCGAATATCTGTCACATTCGACGCCACATACCATGAACCATGACGTGACTAATCTACCTGTATATTGCTTCCGAAAAATTGGGAACGGAAAAATTGGGTTGAAATTTGGAACACAGTTAGATTGTAGTCTGGAAGAACACATAGGCTACTTTTTATCCCGGGATAATAACAGAAACGTTAAAACCGCGGGCGACTGCTAGTTAAATAATAATTTGGAGCACGATTAAGTCCTGAATAATGGATTCAACATGAGTTCAAACCGCGAAAATTTGAAAGGAATACTTTCCCTGAGTGTAATAGTGTATTGTTGAAAAAGAAAACATAAAAATACATTTACATTAAATATCTTCACTAAAGTTTTTTAAATGGACGAAAGGGCGGTTCGAAGTAGAGCCGGAGTAGGAAATTCGCGAACATATTTCGAAATTACGTTTTTCGTAGAAAGAGAATACACGTGCAGGGCCCGGAAAATGGTCAGATTAGATAAACTATTTATTAATCTGCTATAAAAAGACAGCTGTATCTCGTTTAAACATATTTTGCAAAATCGACTTATGGCCACGTTTTAGTGTTAAATACTCCTACTATGTGCGCCGCTACATCAGCATGTGGCTGACTGAACTCGTAAGGTTTTCGCCAACCAAAAATTTGTCAACGCTGCTTAAGAAGTTTTCTCTTCAAAAAATGAAACAAATAAAGTAAGTAATTAATGGCGCTTCGATATCATGAAACATCGAGAGAGAAGCTGTCAAGTGCCGCTCGGCCGGCGGAGTGGCGCAACAAACGCTTTCGCAAACCGTGTCGTAACCTCGTAACTGCAACTGCCGAAAATAGTCGAAAGACTCGAAAGTTACTCCACGCCGCTGCCGCTGTCCTCACGCACGATAGCGCTATTTTACGGTATTTATAATGATTCATTTATGTTTCGCACAACAAAAATATAGTTTTCCTATTTTTAATGCGAAATTATCGTAATGATTTAGGCAATTTCAATTTATAACTTACATCAGCGCACCTCGGGTTTACCCACGTTAGTTCCGCTATTTTTCGGCAAAGAAAAACTAACATAAATATGGTTGATTGCTAATTACAAATAGCAGTTAACTGTATTCTAATTTTCGATTCTATCCGTTCAGTCATTCCGATGTGATTGAGCAACAAACAGCTAAACGTCCAAACATCCATCCAGGGGATGATTGCCCCCTTAGATTGGTCTATCTTATTGTAAAAAGCAACAATATAGTTGTTTGACGAACATATTTACAAATGGAGCATGAGAATTTAAGTGAAGTTAAATTATTATTTTGGAGTTGTTAAGCAAAACGGCTGACGGAAAGTGTCTGGGAGTATTAGAACCTTGTTTTTAAGGATGTTGCCTACAACATACGTGAAAATCACTTATTAGAAAATACGTGAAGTAAGCAATGTATGTATGTACTTACCTTCATTACCCCATATCTCAAAATTGGCCGTCTAAGCAAGTTAGCGAGTAAGCATGTGTTCTTAGTACTTACTAACTCTACTCAATCGTCCACATTTCATTCAACAGAAAATAGGTGACGTCTGGGAGCTCTGGTATCTCGAACTAATACATATTGTGCTCCTTCTCGGTATCCTATGGAGGAAAATAGCTATGACGTGTTAACCTTCAAACATATTATTACGTACCTACCTACTACCTTTCAAAAATGAGTCATGGAGTAATTGTTGTGCGAAATTGATGCTCTCAAATTAATTCAGATACCGAAAATTTACCAGCGAAGTTCAAAGCCCTCCAATGAGTTATTCTTCCAAGGTGCTTGTAACTGTGTAGGTAAATAACGTCTGACGTGTTTTACAAAAAGTATCTATGTTTTTATATCATCAGGTAATCATCAGATTCGGGTGATCAGTAACATTTTAAATCATGATGCTTGTTACTCCATTTGTTACTTGCTCACCTATAGGAAAATAAAAAAAATATCTATTACTTAATCGCCCCAAAAGTATTTATTGAGCCCCTATTATTTTAGGATCTTTGCTTTGGTGATTTTCGTCAGAACGTCAAATATTCGCTATTTGCACGATAATAATCATTCTCACTCATAAACTTCCTCACAACCTCTTCTTAGTACACTGTGCTATTTTTGTAAAGGTTTTTATCCCAATCGTTGATCCTTACTGCCGAAACTTGATTTACTCGTTAGTTATTCCGCTCGAGCTATTTTCGTTTCCTGCTTAATAATTAGTATTACTCGTATTTATAGTCGTCTTGTTTCCATCGCGTACGTAAATATTATATTCTCTTGACTTCGATATAGATTCGCACGCCTATAATGACGAATGTATTGCTAATATTACCGCAATAACGTCACAGTCACTTCTCGCACTTCCATAGTTTCCTGTAAATAGCTCGTTAACCTTAGTCGTATCAGCTGTTACTTTATCATCATTACTTTTAATGTTTTCGATGTCGTTTTATTGAATTGGAAATGTCGAAGAAACGAGATTTTTGTACCCAGCGTGCCTCAGTGCGTAGACACGGATGTGGTCGAGGGTCAACGGTTTTCCTTGGGGGGGTGTTCACCTCCGTCGACCTCATTGTACGATACGATCACTCGCATTAGCTTATTTGTCCAGTAATCACTTGTCAGCTATTGTATGTCTGTCTCACTCGGCAGTACGTCACCGAACACGAAGGTTTCACAGATAAATAATTATTAATAACATTTGGTAGCAAGTAGTTTGTTATTTGGCAAACGTTTTCAAGTGATTCTTTATTCGTCGCGGACGACGGACTTCAGTCGAGAAAATTGCTTTTTAGTCACGCTGTTTTATTGCGCGACTCAAACTAAACCATTTCGTGGAGTTGAGACCACGTGTATTGGAAGGGTCGATTTACTTGTAACAAAACTTGGATAAATGTTTGTATAACAGACCTAAAAACTGGTGGACCAACCAATTCCAACTAATGGATATTCTTACTTATTGTTGGAAATAGGAAAATGTATTTGTATATACATAGGTCCTGTTTTTTCGTTGCGATGGGATTTTAACGGTCTTGCAAAATAAACATAGGTTCATTTTTAAAACATTACACGGGAGTTAATTACGGTCTTAATGATTTTTAGTCTTCTCGTGACCACGGCCGTTGTAACGCGACCGAAACTTCGGTTGGTAACTAAAAATAATTCTAAAACTATTATTACAAATTTAGTGGTTTATATTGAACTATTACGTTTGTTTACTACACTCGTACCTATTATTATTAAATGGTGGAACGAGAGTTCTCGATATTTGATAATACACCCCTGAAAATGGAACATGGAACTGCTTTGAAATATCGGCACTGGCTCCAACATATTACCACGGGTCCTTTAATTAAATAATACCTGTGTTGGTGATAGAGAATAGCGATAGAGCCACAAGGTGCAGCTACAAAGACTTTTATTTTTTCCTATCCTACCTAATAACTATATACCTATTATTATAAATGCGAATGTTTGTATGGATGGATGGATGTTTGTTACGCTTGCACGTAAAAACCACTGAACGGATCAGGTTGAAATTTGGAATACAGTTAGATTAAACTCTGGAATAATACATAGGCTACTTTGTATCGCGGGAAACTATCGAGAACGGGAGCTACGCGGGTAAAACTGCGGAGCGCTATTAGTGCTACATAAAAATAAATTATAAAAACAGGAAAGTTTCAATAAAGATCACCTTCGAGTTTGTTGGCATTTACAAACGATAATATATTTTCAAGAGATACCAGTTTCGTTGCAAATTAAGTTGAGCACCTTGAAGTCTCCGATTCCGCCCCCAGAGGTCACTGAATGACAAGGATTGTCGTTTATCTATCTTTCACTACCTAAACTACTATAATGTAGTCAATGCTATCGAAATAATAATAGTTACGCGTTTTCGTAATTTTGTAAAATTATTTTTCACACGTACATTTTTGCAGATCGTTTTTTCTTTGACAGCAATAATGGACAACGGAAACACAGAACATTATGTCAAAATGGGGCGCTTTCAGAATGACATATTGGTGATAGACGCGCGTATGCACGAATTTCTCTAAGAAAAGTAAACATTAACGCCACTCGTGGCGGAATTGAGAACTATTTTTGACAGGTTATTTCACTCTCCTGTCATTATCAAAACACCTCATTACGACCCGTGATTCATTGGTGGTTTTTTATTAGACAGCTACACCGAACTATATTCTCTCTCGTTCTTGTCTCACACCTTCGTAGTATCCTATTAGATTTAGACACAAGGTGTTTCACATCTTGAGACTATATCTCAAAAGGATTGGTTGCTAGTGTCACCGACACCTTTTATCCGGAGAATCGATCGGAGTCGTTTTAATCTGAAATCCCACGAGGAAAACAGCAGATAGAAGCCTACTCGGAGGGTATTTAGGTCTGTCGACCCCAAATCGGGATCAGATAAAACCTCGCCTGATAAATAAATACAATTTAGGCGAATGTCCGATAAGAATTTCGCAATGATGTATAATATTTTATGTCGTTGATTACAGCAATTCACAGCTGTTTTACTTATTCGCGACTTTTTAAATATTAGAGAGTGATGTATCGAGCAAGAAATACACCAGATAGTAAGCAACACTGCTTTCATTTTATACACGACTATTATAGCTCAGTTTCATGCAGCTACTTGAACATGAAGAATCCTAATTACTGTCTAGCACTACACTGTGCTCGTCACCCAGAAATATTAGATAATTTATCTCATTGGCCTATAATTTCCCAGAAAACATTGTCCTTCAAACCGGAACTCAGTAATTGGAAATATTTCGTTACAAAACTGTACTACTTGAATATATTATCAACTATGTAATTTCACAAAACACATTCGAATTATTTGTAAACCAATGAAGATCTCGAGATAATCAATCAGTTGGAATCGTACTCAGGATGCTGGCGACATCACCACGCTAAATTTAATAGCAATACGTTGAGCCAAATAACGGCCAGCATTTTAGTCATTATCGCAACTTTTTGAAAATTCGATGGGCTTCCGGCCCTCTAGTAACCGTTAAATTATGTAATGTTTGCATAAAGTATGACAATTTGACAATGCTTACTTTTAATGAGGCTATTGATGATGCTGACGGTATGCGAAGGATCGTAAAAATGATTTCAATTCTTCCTTACGTGCAAACAGTAAAACAGTCGATCCGTTCGTATTCGTAAACATGTTGCCAACATAACTCAGTGTCAAGTAAGGGCTTTAGTCATGCAAATCGGTCATTGAACGAGAAGCAGATTATTTGCGACAAACTACCGACCTTCGTGCCGGTGTAAATGAGACTTTTCCTTCTACACGTAATTTGTAACATTATTTGTACTTATGTATTTTAATACACATTTTATGAAATGATTACTAATTATAAGGCTAAGTCCGCTGTATGTTCCAACTGCTAAGACTGGAGGCTTTCTCTCACAAGAAGAGAGTTAAGCCCTTAATCGACCATCCTGGCAAACTGCGGGTTTGCGTATGTCCTCGAAATATCTTTTTCATGCAACGTGCTAGACGTCTACTCTCTTTCTACGAAAAACGTAATTTCGTAATATACTCGCGACTTTCCTACTCCGGTTCTACTTCGATCCGTCGTTTCTTCCGTTTAAATGTTCTAAGCCTACTCTAATTTTAATAGAGTAGGCTTAGAACATCTGTTAATAGTCAAACAATGATCGCTCGGACGAAACGAAATAGAACCCAGAGTAGGAAAGTCGCGAGTTTATTTCGAAATTACGTTTTTCGTAGAGAGACACAGTAGACGTCCAGGGGGTCTACCGCCGAACGAAAAATGTCATCGCTTTGATGTTTCTCTCTCTTTTCTTTTCGCTTGAAATGATAGAGACAGCATTAGCAAAGCGATAGCCGATTTAGTTAGGCGGTAGATCCGCTAGCCTTAGCTAAGTTTTATATCGTAAAATTCGTAAGGCAATAGTGTCAGGTAGACTCGAAGGACGAGTGATAGTCGCTTAGTCGCGTAACGTTGGTTTTGAGAGCCTGAAACTTATGGAAAATGCATTTACTTTACATAGTCTGGGAATAACATCGCAATCATTTAAAACAGGCTACGGTCAACGGTACTTTTTGCTGTCACGATACGGGTATCGTACCCGTATCAATGACTGTAGAGGAAAATTGAGATTGGGAATATTTCCACTTCTGTTACAAAAACCTTAGGTTTAATAGACAAGTAGAAGGAACTCTAGAAAGAGCTTACCACCGACTCGTAGGTTATCTTCCTAGTTTTTGCGAACCACTGGTATTTAAATACCTTGTCATGCCGCCTGCTTCGTTTCCTGAAAGCTACAATCTGTGTGCCTGACTGTGTATATATATACTCGTATCTACACTTAAAAAAATGACACCTTTTTGTAGCGTTAAATTACGTAGAAATTATTATTTTATTGGAATACACAGGCAGATTGGTAAAGTAAACACGTACTGGCATAGGTCCGTTTATAAAAAAAAAACTAGTGTATCATCCCACGCTTTCGCTCGCCTAGCTCCCGATACCGTTATTTTGTCAAGTTAAAAAGTACCCCCTACCTATGTGTTATTCCAGACTAAGTATTATTATTTATCTATCTATGTGTTGTTGCTTTTCCTTGACAGGGTTACAAACATTTACACACACATACAAACTCGCATTTTAATATTACTAGGATATTGGATAAATTATTGGATTTAAATTGATGATAAATAGTTGATTAATAAAACATGATTTAAAAAAAAACGCGTGCGTTGCGTGCGTATTTCCCGTTCCCGTTATTTTTCCGGGATAAGAAGTAGCCCATGTGTTTTTTCAGTTCCTATGTTCAACTCGGCCCAATCCGTCAATCATATGTTACGTGATTGAGCAACAAAAATCCATACATTGCTATTTATAATTTTAGTAGGATAAATTATTCTGTGAAATATTAAGTACCCACATACAGAGTCTTGCAAAATTAAACGTACGATATAGTTTTCAAATTTGGAAGCCGCGATGTTGCGGGCGCGCCGCGGCGCGGCGGCGAGGAGGCGAACATCGAGAACAACCTTGCGGTGCGGCGCGCAGGTCAGATTTTTCGAAGGTCGATGACTCGCGAGCCGAGTAATCGGTACGACGAGTACGAGTTATTATTATTTGTTAGCAAACCCGACAGGCCGGAGACTATTATACACTCAATAAATATTATTGGATAGGGCACGCAACAGGCCCGGGATTTGACTCAATTATTATTATTTGTTAGGACCATGGACTAAATTATCGATATCGGATAGCGATGCCGGTGGTTATAGACGAAATTATTATCTTATGTATAAAAATGTGCCAAGCAGTAATGTGCAAACATTACTGTATTCCGGTTTGAAGGGAAATGTTTCCAGAGAAATTACAGGGCTTAGAGGTATAATATCTTAGATCTCTGGGTGACGAGCGCAGTGTAGTGCTAGGTTATGATTTGGACTCTTCATGTATCCATAGCTGCGTGTCACTGTGCTGTTATGTGGCAGACATATTGCTTACCATCAGGCACATGTCCTGTTCGTCTCGTCACTCTTTATTTTTAAAAAAAACTCGTGATACGATGATGTACCTACCTACGTACATGTACAATTGTACATTTATTGTTGTGATGTACCTATTTAAGTATTTTTAATCTTTGATTTATTTATAGGTACGACGTATGAGAATAGGTCGCAAAATATTTCTCACTCTGCGGCCTGGAACTCCTCATTCTTTAATTTTGCATGAGCGATATCCAAATAATATAACCGTCGTTCATTGACGTGAAATCATTTACATAGTGTCGCTTTGACATTTCATTCGAATAATAATTTATAAGGCAAAACAAGGTTTACGGGGTCAACTAGTTAAGTCGCCTTAAAGTAATCTCAACATGTCTGGGACCATAGACTAAATTATTTGATTTATTTGTCAGCGCGCTGTAGGTAGGTACATACGGGAGACCATAGACTAAAATGTTATGACTTATATTTATTATCAATTTGTTAGAGCACGCAACAAGCCGGAACTAATCAAACCACCAATGGCAAACGCACAATTATTGTACTCTTAGGTACCTAATTGAAATATTGAAGTTATACTCCTTGTGGTACCTACGTTTGGGAAAAATTATAATTTTTTACGGCATTATTTTTTATGTGCACGCCGTCACAAAATACCGACACTCTGAAGTCTACATTTCAGTAAACATTGAAACTAATTTCACACACTTTTTTTTAAAATTGTAATCGTATTATGTTTAGTTTTACAAAAAAAAAAAATGAAAGTAAACTAAGATCCTAAACTGAAACCGTAAAAGAATAAGCTGATCCATACAATAAACCAAGTATTCATTCGGGCCTAGTTCTGAGAATACACTTAGTACCTACTTACGGTTACGGTTGACAACTTCGTGTGTCTGTCATCTGATGGCATTATAATGGAGTCATTAAAATAAATCATTCTAATGGTAACAGTTTTTTTAACACGTCAAATCGACGAAAATGAAATAACTATGATTATCTAGATTCTAGATCACTGTGTATTTATAGTATGTGTGATCACACAGATTTTGGCTGGAGCTTTGTCGATTACAGATTTATAGATCAATGTAGAATTAAAACTTTGGATTTGGACCCCTAACTTGTTTTATTTTGTTTATTGTTGATTTGTTTTCAATAACAAATAGTGTACATTAAAAAAAATAAGTTTTGGGCTGATAAGAACACTATTTCCTCTTCACGACAAAGTGTCAAACT